>OX459032.1:23793415-24993415 GCA_949775025.1 Tricholauxania praeusta
ATTTGATAAGATAAGATCACATGGAAATTGGGCTTAATTTCCATGTGATCTTTCTTTAACTTATCTTATCAAATTTTTGTTAGAAAGAAAAAGCATGCGAACAGAACCTAATGCGCTTGGAGAATGCGAGAGTGAAAAGCATACATTTGCTATCTTTATAGCATGTGATGTCCTCCTTGATATTTGATAAGATAAGTTCAAGAAATATTACATGGAAACTAGGTATTAGCATCGAATTCACACCAGTGTACAAAATCGCTGCAGAAGATGATGTAAAGGAACGTGATAATCCACGTTTAACAATGCGAAAACTACCAAAAAACTTAGTCAAATCATGGCAAAATTACATGCTTAACTACATGCTCTACTGTAAGATTTTCAAATGAATATCTTACAAGTGTTGGAGAATCCCTATGATGAGCGTGTTGCTTCGCAAATTCCCAAAATACACAATGAATTTCATCAGGAATTCGCTTCAGAACGTTTTAAGCTGTTAGAGAGCTTATTTGATCATGTTATGTCGGGCGGCACCCAACAGTTGGCATCTACCAGCGCTGGCATGTGCGATCGTAATGTACGTTTATCGCTTTTTGGCTGTCGTTGTAGCCGGTAAGAGTTGCTGCATATTCGTTTTATTAAAAGCCATTTACATTGTGTAAACTTTAATCAATAGGTAGTAATACGCTGTTGCAGGGTTTTCCTGAATGGCTTAATTGCGATTTGAAGCTACGTGTTTCATCGAATATGCGTCTCAAAATGATTTCTGCAAATGCTAGCATTGAACGTCGGCTTGGCGCTAGGATTGGTGGCTAAATATAAGCGTGCATAAGTACATTCCATTCCTATATTCCATTCCAAATGTGGATATCTACACAAGAATATGAAGAATTTTGCAAGAGTCCAGTTGAACGAAAGTGACCCTAAACACCCAGAAAAATTAACAATTTATGATGTCAATAAAAGTAATTTATACTAGTAAACAATGGTTGAAGATTATTTTCTTTTGTTCGTGCTAATATTTCTGTGAAATTAATATTTGCAATATTGAGAAAAGCAGTTTTTCTTGATATAGGCTATTGACAATGTCATAAAAAACAGGGGTAAGAGGAACTAATTCGTTAAAGGTGTCTGGAATATATGTTTACTTGTACCCTAAATATGATATAGACAAAAGTGCAATTCAATTTAGGCTTGGACGGTGGAAATTTGTCCACTTTTTATTTTTTAATCATAACTCAAAAACTATATATTTTTAGCAGTTACACCCCTAGTAGCATCAGGGGAAGTTATAAAGACAACAATCTAGCTTACAAAACAGTGATGTCTTTTAAATAGATGTGTAACAAAATTAATAAGATATTTCGCCTTTTTAGTGAAATTTGCTTTTATAATATCTTGTTAGAACAAGATATAAAATCATGATATAGAGATCGCATGTCTCTAATGTCTTAATACTGTAGCCATATAAGTCATTTGAAAAACATGACTTTTGATGTTTTTAGAGATACACAAGATAGGGATTATTATAGCCAATTTATTTGTCGCTTTACCAAAACATATGAGAGAAAGATATGATTCTCCTTTGACATGAAAAACAATATATGACAGGTAGCCTAGTAGGTAGCGTGCAGGACTATGAATCGCTGGGACATGGGTTCGAGACTGACTTTGCAAATTTGTAAATCGTAAGTAAAAATTAAATTTGATGATAAAATCAAATTAATAAATAAGTATAATAAAATTTCTACGATTTGCATATCAATTAAATAATTTGATAATAAAATAAAATTATGTAAAACAAAGTTTTACAAGACAGGCATATTATTTTTAAATGTTTTTAAGGTATCTTTAAAACAGCTCATAAAGCTACTTTACCGAGTCTCTTGAAAGATAACATTGAGGGGAAAGTGTCTTTATACCTCATACGCCAAATAGCTCTTATAAGCTCCTGTAAAGAATTTATATATATAATATGTTGTCTTTCTAATTGTCTTTAAAAGGCCTGTAAAAGACCTTTTTATGCTACTAGGGACATTATGATACTTACTGTACAGAATAAAATTTGCTATCGATATGACATTTTATAAAGTCAAAGAACTTATATTTTTATCAAAATAAGTCAAAAAAAAACCATTTAAAAAACCGAAAAATTTCAATGTTTTGAACTTTTTTCAGAGTAGATTTAGAGATTTTTTTTAACATAAAAGAAAGGTGATGTAGCTTCCGTCAAAATGATGACCCACATATAGGGTTTGGCAAATAAAAAATATTATCGAAATATCGATGATCGATATTTCCAAACCGTATCGAAATATATCGAGAAAGAAATATCGAATATATCGATAATCGAAATTCGGTATTTTTGCTGAAAAAATTAAAATGTCAGAAGAAATGTATATCTCACAGAGTTTTCAATCCGCACTCTTAGTTAATTTTATTATCTTCCTAATTTAGCTGAATTTATGCGCATTTCAGAGAATTAGTCAAATAATGCTAGACCAAATGTTACTGTCAATTACTTAAAAAATATATTTTCTTAAAAAATAAAGAATTCAATTCAATTAATTTTCTTAGAACAGATAATAATTGAATTATAATTGTTTAATTTAAAGCTAAGCAAACTAAAAATTGACTTTTATATCGTCAATTACATATTTAAAAGATTTTAACACAAATTTTTCTTAAATACTTAAATAAGTATGATGATGTTGATGTATCCAGTTCCCCAAATGGAGTACCAAGTAAATTAGGGCTGTCAGTATTCTAACGAGAGTGCTGTTTATGCTCTTCAAGTACATACATACAATTAAAAAGTAATTTTAAGCAAATCATTATAACAAAAGGTATGCTCCTAATTTAAACTTACATGTCCAATTATGAAGAGCACAATGTGGATAATCTTAATCAAATTTTAGCTTTGTTTAGGGCTACCAGATGACCTGCCTACAAAACTAGTGTATGTTTGAAATAGATATAAAGAATAAAGCCTAATTTCCATGTGATCTTTCTTGAACTTATCTTATCAAATATCAGGGAGGACATCACATGCTATAAAGATAGCAAATGTATGCTATTCACTCTTGCATTCTCCAAGCGCATTAGGTTCTGTTCGCATGCTTTTTCTTTCTTACAAAAATTTGATTTGATATCCCTGATATGAGGTAAGATAAGATAAGATAAGATAAGATAAGATAAGATAAGATAAGATAAGATAAGATAAGATAAGATAAGATAAGATAAGATAAGATAAGATAAGATAAGATAAGATAAGATAAGATAAGATAAGATAAGATAAGATAAGATAAGATAAGATAAGATAAGATAAGATAAGATAAGATAAGATAAGATAAGATAAGATAAGATAAGATAAGATAAGATAAGATAAGATAAGATAAGATAAGATAAGATAAGATAAGATAAGATAAGATAAGATAAGATAAGATAAGATAAGATAAGATAAGATAAGATAAGATAAGATAAGATAAGATAAGATAAGATAAGATAAGATAAGATAAGATAAGATAAGATAAGATAAGATAAGATAAGATAAGATAAGATAAGATAAGATAAGATAAGATAAGATAAGATAAGATAAGATAAGATAAGATAAGATAAGATAAGATAAGATAAGATAAGATAAGATAAGATAAGATAAGATAAGATAAGATAAGATAAGATAAGATAAGATAAGATAAGATAAGATGAGATAAGATAAGATAAGATAAGATAAGATAAGATAAGATAAGATAAGATAAGATAAGATAAGATAAGATCACATGGAAATTGGGCTTAAGAGTAAATGTATAAAAGTAATAAACTATAAATAAAGCAAGTAAGATGTATGTAGATAAGTTGATTTTTTACCTCCAACTTGTAATGGTTGTTACGGATTTCTAATGGCTTTTTCTTTTAAAAGCGTAAGAAAAACACCACCCGCGTGTCAGCGCGAGTGCGATTCATTAAACATACCTAAACTGGAGTTGAACTGTCAATTTTATTTTGAGCCACCTATCGGCTACAGTAGAAACTTCAGTTTTGTGCGATGAAACTGAGTAAAATCAGCCGATAAAATCGCCCAATCGCAAACTGACACCTGGTTTGACAGCTCAACCAATAAGAATGCGCACCCAAGCGTCCCTGTGAACACGAAAAATCCGTTTTTAAAAATTTCTTAAAATATACTTTCTTAAATCTCAATATCATTATAAAATACACACAATTACCCGGTATTCAGATTTAAGCAAACAGAAATTGAATACAGTATAGCCTTAAATTATGACTTTTTTAAAAAAAAATTAAGTTTATCTAAGCTGTCATTATTACAAATGTTAAAAAAAATCAATTAGGAAGTGTGGGTATCAATGGTTCAAGGATGCCGTTCAGTTTTGCTTTGATGTATGCGTAGCGTGTGTAGCGGACGGACGGTTGTCAAGCGGCTTCATGCGAGAACAAACTGCAGTCACGGAATTTCTACGCGTGAGGTGGCTATGCGTGGAAAACCAAACAGAATGTTTATGTGATTAAAAAAAAAGTGTAAATTAATAAAAACCCAACGTAAAGCAAGTCGAAAGTAGTATAAACATTTTGAAAACTTACATTTTCGAAAAATTGTGCAAAACGTGTAAAATAATTCAAAGTGGAAAGTAATAAAATTCTTGGAAAGCTGTGACTGTGCTAACGACAACTTCAAGTGATTGCCAAGAAAACGACGTATGGTCCACAGTCGACTTTTATATCAAAACAATATTGCATTATGTGGGCTTTAAAATAAAAAGAAAACAAACTAAAATTTATAAGAGAATTGTGAAAAAACTAGAATAAAAAGTCAAAAAATCGCAGTGACTACGAAAATCCAAAAATCTGGTTTTTGGAAACAAAGTTCATACAGGGTGTTTTTTTTAGAGGTATAGAGCTTCGAATTGAAATAAAACACAAGAAGATCGTTTTAATGTCCATCAATTTGGATTTATTGGAAGGATAATTTTATGCCATTAATGTTTAAATATGATTTCGGGCATGTGGCCACCGCGGCTGGCTCGAATAAAGCCAATTCTACAGGTCCAATTTTGAACCACTTTTTCGAGCATATGGGGCCGTATGTCGGCAATAACGCCACGAATGTTGGCTTCCAAGTCCCCTAACGTTTCTGGTTTGTTGGCGTAGACGAGCGACTTCACATATCCCCAAAGAAAATAATCCAATGGTGTCAAATCACACGATCTTGGTGGCCAATTGACAGGTCCATTCCGCGAAATTATGCGCTCATCGAATGTTTCCTTCAATAAATTGATTGTGACGTGCGCTGTGTGGCATGTAGCGCCGTCTTGTTGGAACCACAACTCATCCACATTCATGCCATCCAATTCGGTTATCATGGCTCTATACCGGTCTCCATTAACGGTAACTGACTCTCCAGCATTATTTCGGAAGAAGTATGGCCCAATGACTCCACCAGCCCATAGAGCACACCAAACAGTCAGTTTTTGTGGATGTAATGGCGTCTCAAGGGTCTCATGTGGATTCTCTTCACTCCAAATGCGGCAATTTTGCTTGTTGACGTAGCCATTCAACCAAAAGTGATGAGGCTCGAAGCTTACACTGCACTTACCTACTAGAGATATATCTTCCAACATGCAATGATCTTCTGCCCTACTTTCAAGCACGTCACTATCATAGTTCGACTCCATTCCACTTATTTGGCGATCATGCAAAGTACTCCGAATCTTTTCATCGATTGGAGTACAAATTTGTTTTGCAGGAGGACCTCCGCCAGTTGCGTAGTGGCTTCTCTTTTCTGCTGCAGCACACTTTTTCATATCCTTCTTCAGATTGTAGTACTTCGTCTTCAGCACTTTCGCGGTTCTGCTGGTACCTTGTGAGGAATTAAATTCGTAAACAATGGTCACCCATATTTTTTCTTTCTCGTCCACACTCACTTTATCCGTCCAATTTGTGGTAGCATGTGTTCGAGAACTTCCCAAGCCACTTCTTTACTAAAACGAAATCTTTCACGGAAATCTTTAGCGTCGTATTTTTGAAAGTAATATGGACGGGATCTAAATACTTTTTTACGACGAGCAATTAAAATACTCCATACTACTTCAATATCCGAATCACTATCAACTTCGCAATCCCAATCTGAATCCATATTTATTCAGCTTCTTATTTGCTTTTTTGAAACTTTGTTTTTATTTATTACGTTCTTTTTCGCTTTGACAGCAATTACTAATGTTTTTTTTTCGTTCTGACAAGTATTTTGTTTTGCGTTGCCAACTTTTTTTGTAAGCTTAACAGCAATCAGCTGTTAGTTAACTATTAGTTAACCTTCCAATTTTGGTTGGTTAACTAATTACTGTGAAACTGAAATTGGATAGTTAACTTTTAATCTCGAGTTAACTAAGCACTGTGAAACCGGCCCTTAGTAGAATATACTCAGAGATTTTTTTTTACATTTTCTTTGCTTTGGGTTTAATATAGAAACCTACAGCAAAACGGATAAAAAACTTTTGATCTAAAGTGTTAAACTTATTATGTAAAAATTTAAAAAGAAAAAAAAATGAATTTTTTAATTTTGATCAATCATCAAAATAACAGATTAAAACCGTTGTGTAAGAAAATCAATGAAAAAGTATATTTTTTATAGTTAAACAAAAACTTCTGCGCATATCAAATAAGCCATTTAAGTGCACTTTAGGATATATATATATGTATAAGAAAAGGGTAATTGTTAGTAATTAATTAAATTATAAAAAGGTTGAACTGAAAATTTTTTGAAGCGGCTAAAACAAACAAAGAAAGAAAATTTTAAATGAACTTTGAATTAAAGAGAGAATCTGAATTGAAAAAGCTAAAATTTAATATTATTGTTAAAGTAACATGAAGATTTGTTAGGTTAATAATTTTAAGGGAGATGGCAGGGTGGAGATCCGACGATGATGCAGATGAAAGAAAACAATGTAAACGTAAGTAGTAGGGACCTGTGGGATTTTGTTCCCCGTTTGTAAATTTTTTCGAGATATTTCCTGAATTTAGTTTTTTTCCTATGCGTACGCCTAGATGCGGCTTAGGGAAACCGCGGCCCTAGCCGGGAAGTCTGAGTGCTTGGCACTGAAGATTCGCGAGTTTGTTCCGTTATCATGCCGCGCGTAACATAGATGGCGCCCAACGAAAGCAAGATACAAAATTGCTTTTTTTTTAATTTTTTTTTTTTCAAATAATTTTCAATTTTTGAATTTTTTTATTGTTGATTTTTTTTTAGTATTTTTTTGAAACGCAGGGGCATCCTCTGAAGAGGGGAGATGACGGGGTTAGCGATCCCGCGTATCCCAGCGAATCCAGGAAGCGTCTGTTCCCATATTGGGCGGCTTCCTGGTCAGCGTCTTTACCCACAGTGGGCGGCTGAAACTTCGCACCGACCCTTATGGCTGGGGCCATACTATGTCGGATGGCTTTTCCAAGGTGAGTGGAGTTTCGCACAAGTCCCAGCTACTGGATGGTTTTTTTTAAGACCGGTGCTGCGTGCGGTGCGAGGCTCTGCTCAAATTGGAGGGGATCTTGTCCGGCATGGATGGTACCATCATAACGGTCGGTGCACCAAACACACGACGGGAGTAGCGGATTTTTTTTTGTTTTTTCTGTGGTTGCCACTCTACTCGGATTTTGCCTTGAAGGCGAGTGGAGTCTCGCACAAGTCCCAGTAACTGGACACATTTTAAAACCGACGCTGCATGCTGTGAGTGGCTCAGCTCGAGTTCGAGGCTGGTTGTAGTGGTTCTGGCAGGGTGGACGTTAGCAGGGGAAAAAAAATCATTTAACTTTTGTATATAAGTTATCCTTACAATTTTTCTTTAAAACAATAATTTGTAATTATTTACAATTACAACAATTTTTTTTATTAATATTTTCCCCACTGACCTTGAATTTTTTTTAGTGGCACTATACCCGATATTTTCTTTTAATTTTATGTGTATTATGCATACTCGGTTTAATCGAGGAACCAGCAGCATAGGAACCCCGAATAGAGGTCGAGATAGACCTACTGCTAACGACGCAAGTGCGTCGAGTTCTGACCGGTCCTTTGCTACATCCAGCAAACCTCGAGTGGTGCATTCACCCACTAGATTTTCGACAGCTTCCCTTGTCAGTATTAAGCGTGCGCTCCAGGATCCTGCCATTGTAGGATTTTCTTTGGCAGGTCAATCAGATCCTTTGACAGGTCAACCAGAACAACTGGAAGCTGACACTGACGGGTCGAAACAAAATTTGCTACACATTTCCAACCTTGAAATCTTGGATCAAACGCCTTTTGAGCCGAACCCTCAAAGCCCAAACTTGGCAAATTCATAAGAGGGCACACAAAATCATAATATCCAAGAGGCAGGCGCAAGCGCAAGTACCACTTCTGTGGATGCTCTTGTTACCCTTCTGCGTCAGGCAATTTTTAGCAGTCAAGAAGAGCTAAAAAGAGATTTGCAGGATATAAGATCAACCGTTGACAACCTAAACAGCAGGATGTCTGGTCGAGTATCACAACCTTCTGGAAATGTTCCTCCACTACCACTACTACAACAGATTTATTCCCCAAGGGGCGACAATTTTCCAAAATCACAAGATTGGAAAATTTCCTATGATGGATCTGGCAACGTTGCGGATTTCCTTTTTAAAGCTGAAACGCTTTGCCAAAGAACGAGATGCTCACTTGATCATTTATTAACGAATTTTCATGTCCTTTTAACCGGAAAGGCTGACGAGTGGTTTTGGCAATTTATCAGGCAAAATCCTAATACCACCTATCCACTTCTTTTTTACTCCATTAAAAAGCAATTTAGCAAATTCGAAAGCGATCATGAAATCGTTTATAGAATATCATTGAGAAAACAACAACATAGAGAATCTTTTGACGATTTCTATGATGATGTGGTTTCAATGAATTTTCGCATGAGCCAGCCAATGACAGATAGTGTGTTGTCTGAGATCATGAAAAAAAATCTCACCACCAATCTCAAATATTTCGTGATGTTGCTCGAAAAGCTGAACAAGTTCTTTCGGAAACCAAAAATCAACCATCTTTTATAACCTGCAAAGGTAAGTGCATGAAATTGATATCGTCTCAAACGATGATGATAGCAATTTAGAATTTGATCCACAGGTTGAAGCGTTGCAGGTTTCTCGTCGCTTTTCTAAACCCGATTATTCCAAAATACAATGCTGGAATTGTATGAACCTCGGACATTCGTATATTTATTGTTTTGAAGCAATAACTAATATTTTTTGCTTTAAATGTGGACAAAAAGGAGTACTAACTCCAAAATGTCTTAATAATCACCAGGGAAACCACAGACAGAGCGTTATGGCCATCGGGGACACACGTTCTTCCCGCCCGAACCCGAGTTCAAATTAAACTCAGATAATTTACAAAATTTTGTAAATTTATCTTCACCAAACAATGACAAATTTAAAATCTTAAAACCAGTTTTCCGCAACTTTGCGTGTCAAACCGACTCCGATGTTTCAGATAAACAAAACCGCGAGATTCGCTACGAAGTAGCTAAAGCCCGAATTTTCAAACATGAGGTCTGCTCAGTAAAAAAATTTAATAAATTTCAAAAGAGCAGATTAAATATAAAAAGCGCAAAATTTACAGAAAAATCCTTTTGCTAAAGTCAAAGTTTTTGATGAATATTTAGTTGGCTTGCTGGACTCAGGAGCTAGTGTTTCTGTCTTAGAGAAAAATTGTCTGGCTTTTGTGGAAAAACACAATATTTTTTTAAAGCCTCTGAAAACGTTTTTATCTACGGCTGATGGGAAAAAGCAAAGTGTTGTTGGTTATTGTGACATTGCTGTCACTTTTAAAAATGTTACAAAAAACATTAACTTTTATGTTGCACCATCACTCAGCCAAGAAGCGTATTTTGGAGTGGACTTTTGGCAGGCGTTCGCTATAGCTCCAGAAATTTTTCCACAAGTAAGTTCACTCAGTATCAGTGAAGACTCAGAAGAAACACTTGATTTTCACGATCTTTCGCCAGAAGAATAATTGCAGTTTGAAAAAGTTTTTTTGCAGTTCCCCTCTTTTGAAAAACTCGGTCTTGGTTGCACGAATTTACTCGAGCATCATATAGACACTGGAGACGCTGTGCCAGTCAAATCGCGACATTTTCCTCTGTCACCTCGAAGGCAAGAACAAGCATATCAAGAAGTTGATAGGCTACTGAGTATGGGAGTAATCGAGGAATCGAATTTGCCATGGTGCAGTCCGGCTGTTTTAGTGCGCAAACCAGGAAAAGTAAGGCTCATTCCTGGAAGACCCTTATACCATTATAAAGTTATGCCCTTTGGGCTGTGTAATGGTCCACAGACAATGAGCCGTCTGATGAATAGGTCATTCCATCCATATTGCGCGAAAATGTATTTGTCTATTTAGACGATTTGCTGGTTTGTAGTGCAGATTTTGACAACCACATGAAATTGTTAAGTGAAGTTGCAAAATGTTTGAGCCAAATTGACCATAAATGTAGCCAAAACCAGATTTTGCCAAAGGGAAATTAAGTACCTAGGATGCCGCATAGGTCATGGTTGCCTGAAGGTGGACCCTGAAAAGGTCAAAGCCATCGGATAATTCCCGGCGCCTAAATCCCCACGTCAAGTAAGACTGTTGTACGTATTGCTTGTCGTAGGGTTCGCACCAACCATTATGCATACAGGGCCTTGACCAACACAATGTTTGTAGCGTGTCAATGCAATAAAATATTATGACACGCTAAGCGGCAACTCAAAGACATAATTTACGATGACCAATAATTTGTGCAACAACAACAAATGTCTGGTTGACATACATTTGAAAATGCACAACATAAGTGTGTCATACATTTGACGCCACACACAAAGCAAAGCAATGGGATGTAACATAACACTTTTACTATTGTTTGTTTATCGTTTTGCTTTGAGCTAATTTCAATATGTAACAGATGCATGGCATGTGTCACAATTATTTTTGTAAAATTATGATGAGTAAGAATTTTTGGATAACGAGTGAAAAGAAGAATTGTGTCTTTTCACTCAAATAAAAAATATATATAAGAAAATATGATGAATAACATCAATCGAAGATCTGACTTTGACTTAAGAATAATAAAATATTGTTTTATTAAGTCTCAAAGGATAATCAATTAACCCTTTTAGACTTTGTGGCTGTGTAAGTGATAACTCATGGCGAGCTTCTAATAAAGCCAAAAGTAGGACCTTAGGGAAATCCTTTAGGGAATTCAGCTCCTTTCCTTCTTCCTTTTACAGTCCAAATACATCAAGCATGTTTATATGGCCATCCTGCAACCGACCACTGGAATCTTCTGATCAACAAACTGATCTGATCAAAATCCAACAACTACAAAAAAATAATAAACTATAGCTCCATAAACATGGCACATACCAAGCAGACAGCTCGTAAATCTACTGAAGGAAGAGCTTTACGTAAAAAATTCGCTACTATGGAAGCACGTAAGCCTGCACCATCAACCGGTAGTACTAAGGAGTCACATAATTATAGTACCTACCATTGCATTAAGTGACATCCATCGTTACCAAAAATCAACTGAATTGTTGATCCACAAGTTGCTATTTCAACGCGTGAAATTGCACATGATTTCAAACCCGATTTACGTTTCCAATCGGCAGCCATTGGTGCCTTACAAGAAGCATCATAAGCCTATTTGAAGACACCAACTTATACGAAATCCATAACAAACATGCCACCATTATGCCAAAAGAGATTCAGTTGGCTCACTGAATTCGTATAGAACATGCTCCAATTAAACATCTTTATATTATAATCAACAAAAATAAATTATCATTGATAAATCAATAGTGAAAAACAATAAAGTTAGTACTTTTGCTATAGGACGTAATTAAGTTTTTCTTAGTTTTAACTATTTTTATGTTCTTTAATATCAGTCTATTTCAAATTCAGAAAATACTTTAGCAACAGAAAAATTAAAGAAATTCAGAATAGTTTGCTTAAAAACCCAAAATATAAATATAATAAAAATTAATATAGGTAATAATAGGACAATTAATCTCCTAATAGATACAGGTGCAGATATCTCAATAATTAAGCAAAATGTCGTTGAAAATCATCCAATATTGATGATTGAGCCATGCCAGACAACAGGAATAGTAAGTAGGACAATAACCATTGATCAGCAAGTCGAATTAGATATTAAATTAAATAGCGGTCAAATAAAACATTAGCAGATAAAAAAAAGACATACTTACAGACGGTATACTAGGAAGAGACTTCCTACTAAAATTCAATTGCAAAATAGATTAAGAAACATGTGTTCTCACACTAAACATGTCGGAAATGCAAGAAGACATTCCAATATACATGAAATTGCCCACAAGGATAATAAATATTACAATCCCAAAGAGAAGTGAAATAATTACAAGCGTAAATGTGAACCTAAATGAAGACTCCATAGTAACGAAACAGCTGCTTCGTCTCCCAAATATAGCGTCACTCCAAACGCAAAAAGCGTAGCTCTGAATGTAAGTACTGCTCTCACCGTCCAAGATCTTGCAGCTGAGTTAAGCAAACACACACATGCCATAATGACCCAGTTTAAGAGCGAACTTAACATCTTACGTGGTGACATTTTTAACCAAATTGAGCTGCTTGAACAAAAATTTTCTACGTCTGTTAATGCTCTGCAATTGCGACTTGAAGAATTTGAGCAGCAAACCAGTGAGTATATAGCGTCGCAGTCTACGCAAATAAGCTTTTTAAATGAAGAAGTAACCTGCTTAAGAGAACGATGCGATGCTCTTGAGCGTGGCAATCTCGCTACTGACGCCATTATTTTTGGGGTTCCTGAACTGGAAAATGAAAACGCTTCTATGATTTTCTTAAATTTGTGCAAAACCATCGAATGCAAACCGCCGAACCTTAAGACTGCTTTTCGCACAAAGAGACAAAATCAACGATCTGATCCACCAATCATCTTGAAGTTTAGTACGCAGCAAGATCGTAATGTAATTATGAAATCTATTTTTGAATTTCGAAAAAAAAGTAGCAGGCAACTCTGGCTCAGAGATATTGGTTACGACTCTACTGAAAATTTTTTCGTTAATGAGAGCTTAACGAGACATAATCGCTCTCTTTTTAAAAGCGCAATGCGTATGAAGCGTCGTAAGCAGCTTTTCTCTGTTTTTACGCGGAATGGATCAGTTTTTGTTGCGGAGCGTAGAGATGGAGAAATTGTTAAATTAATTAGTGAAGAAACTCTAATCAATTTTCCAACACAAGGAAGAATTGCAGAAGGTGCATGTACCAACCAATCCGATGAAACAAATGTGCATTGATAAATTTTATTTGTATTATTATTTTTATTTATTTTTGTTAGGTTATTTGTATAACTCTATTTTACTTACTTGGGTGGCCATAACAACCCGTTACCGGGTTACGGCCGACCTCAAAAGCTCTCTCCAGGCGCCTCTGCTTTGCGCGCGCCTTCTCCAATCATTCACACCAAGCGTAGATAGGGTTTCCTCGGCTTGGTCTTTCCATCGGAGGCATGGTCTTCCTCTTCGTCGTCGCCCAGCGGCTTCCGCATCAAACACCTTTTTCGCCGGAGCTTCTTCGTCCATACGCACAACATGTCCCAGCCAGCGCAGACGTTGAATAGTGATGCGCTTGACTATGTCAATGTCAGCGTAGAGCTCGTACAGTTGGTGGTTCATTCGAATACGGTAGTCGTCGCCGACGTGAACAGGACCGAAGATTTTGCGAAGAATTTTTCTCTCAAACACCCCAAGAGTGGCTGCATCAGTCTGCGACACAACCCATACTTCTGCGCCGTAAAGTAGCACGGGTAAGATGAGCGTCTTGTAGAGTGTCAGTTTTGTCGGGCGAGAGAGGTCTCTATTACTCAATTGCTTACTGAGACCATAGTAACACCTATTAGCAAGAGTTAGTCTTCGCTTTATCTCCAGGCTGACATCGTTATGAGTGTTCACGGCGGTGCCAAGATAGGTGAATTCCTTGACAACTTCGAAAGTATAGTTGTTCGCAGTAACTAAGGATCCAATACGCCGCGTCTCCCTGTTTGTGGACAGCATATACTTTGTTTTGCCCTCGTTCACCGTCAAACCCACTTTCGCTGACTCTTTTTCGATAGCAGAGAACGCAGCAGTAACATCTCGCTTACAACGTCCAATGATATCAATATCATCGGCATATGCAAGGAGCTGGACACTTTTGTAGAAAATAGTGCAATTACGATGTACACTGGCTCTTCGCAACACCCCTTCCATCACAAAGTTGAAGAGGTTGCAGGATAGTGGATCGCCCTGTCTGAGACATCGTTCGGTATCAAATGGTTCGGAGAGGTCCCTTCCTACTCTGACGGAGCTGGCTGTGTTGCTCAACGTCATTCTGCAAAGCCGCACCAGCTTCGCAGGTATACCGAACTCAGACATGGTGGCATACAGGCAATCCCGTATCGGGCTATCGAAAGCAGCTTTAAAATCGATAAAGAGATGATGGGTATCGATCTGTTTTTCGTGGGTTTTTTCCAGGATTTGACGTAGTGTGAAGATCTGGTCTATGGTGGACTTACCAGGTCTAAAGCCGCACTGATAAGGCCCAAACAGTGTGTTGGCAAACGGCTTAAGTCTTTCACACAGTACAGTCGACAGGACCTTGTAAGAGATGGCAAGAAGACTGATTCCCCGGTAGTTAGCGCAGATTGTCGGGTCACCTTTCTTCAGTACAGGACAAAGGACACTGAGATTCCAATCGTTGGGCATGCTTTCAACTAGCCATATTTTGCAGATGAGTTGATGCATACACCCTATCAGCTCATCGCCGCCGGTCTTGAACAATTCAGCAGGCAGGCCATCGGCACCAGCCGCTTTGTTGCTCTTAAGTCGTTGGATCACAACTCGTACCGCGTCATGGCTAGGTGGTGGTACGTCCACACCATCGTCGGTGATTGGTGGCATCGGGTTAATTTTACCAAAGGCGGGATTGGTGGAGTCATCGCCAGCAAGCAGCTTGGAAAAGTGTTCCCTCCATAATCTCAGTGTACCCTGCGTATCCGTAACCAGATTTCCATGTTCATCTTTACAGGTAGATGCTCCGGGCTTGAAACCTTGGGTCAGACGCTTGACTTGTTGGTAAAATTTTCGAGCATCATTCCTGCCCCGTAACACTTCGAGTTTCTCACGCTCGTGCCTTTCCTGCTCTCGTTTCTTGCGTCTGAAAAGGCGCCTCTCATCCTTTCTCTTTTCCCGGTAGTTTTCGTGCACGGCTCGCGTTGCTGCTGACTGCAGGGTTCTTTTGTAGGCGGCGTTTTTCACTGCAGTAGCTTCGCGACACTCCTGGTCATACCATTGATTTCGCGGAAGTGGGCGTCGGAAACCAATGACTTCCTCAGCGGCAGAGCGCATGGAGCGGGATATATGCGCCCAAAGTCCACCGGCATCATCGGGTAGAGCGTCAGGTTGAAGGAGCAGTTCTGAGAGGCGAGCGGAATAGACTTTGGCCGTCCGATGTGATTGCAGCTTAGCGACGTCCAGCTTTCGTTGCGTACCAGAGCGTACATCCTTTGCATTGCACAGCCGCAAGCGTATCTTGGCTGCAACAAGATAATGATCGGAGTCAATGTTGACTCCCCGGAACGTACGAACATCTAGCACGCTGGAAGCATGCCTTCCGTCGATCACAGCATGATCGATTTGGTTGCGTGTTTTCTGATCAGGTGACAGCCAGGTGGCCTTGTGGAAATCGAGGTGTTGAAATCTGGTGCTACTTACTACCATGTTTCGCGCCGTGACGAAGTCGATCAGCCGTAGACCGTTGTTTGACGTGGTCTCGTGAAGGCTGAACTGACCGACAGTGGAGCAAATATACCTTCTCTTCCGACTTTTCCGTTGAAATCCCCGAGTACAATTTTAACGTCATGGGCCGGGCAGCGGTCGTATACTTCCTCGAGTCTCGCTTAGAAGGAATCTTTGACAGCATCGTCCTTTTTCTCCGTCGGGGCGTGCGCGCAAATCAAGCTGATGTTAAAAAATCGAGCTTTGACGCGGATCGTAGCCAACCTTTCGCTCACAGGTGTGAACCTGGAGATATGGTGGCGAAGTCTCTTGCTTACTACGAATCCGCATCCCAATTCGCGCCTCTCCGCATGGCAGCTGTAGTAGATATCGCAACTTGCTTGCTTAGAGCAACCTTGTCCTATCCATCTTATTTTCTGGATGGCGGTGATGTCAGCCTTAATTTTCCGAGGGCATCCGCCAATTCGATAGAGGCACCTTCCCTATTGAGGGTCCGGATATTCCAGGTGCATATCCTTAAATTATAGTCCTTTTTTCGTTTGCAGTGGTCGTCAACGTTGAGGGGTTCATTATCCGAGGCTTTTTTAGTCTTCATTGGAGTGTTTTTTTTACGTGGCGGGTACCAAACCCTGCGCACAACCCAGTTTACTTCCAGGGAGGACACGCTGCACACATTCGCTCACTATCTCAGCGGATGCGGAGATAGCTACCCAGGTGGAGCCGCGGGGAGGCTGTGTGTCAACTTGCTAATGGTTGGCTCAGAGATCGCTCTGGCAATCCCCAGGTGGAAAGCAATCAGAAACTTTACTCTGATCAACCAAAAGCCAATCCATCCATAACTCTATTTTACTTCACTCTTTCCCTCATTTGCTTCTAAGAGCCCAGCTTGCGTTTATGTTGTGTTACATTTTCATTTTTTTTTTTTTGTTGCTCTTTTACTACACTCTGTGAGTTAAATGAGTAATACTATATATTCTAGAGGTGGTACCGTTGATGTATCTAGTACTTTATTTAACGTTATGTGCAAATATAAAAGAGGTCTAAATATGTGTCACTTAAATGTTCAAAGCCTAAGAAACAAAATCGATGATCTCCGGTTTCTTGTTCATGGTTGTAAGATTGATGTCATTTGCTTGTCAGAAACCTGGCTCAAGAAAGAAATGCATAGCGATTTGTTTTGTATTGATAATTTTAGTTTAGTTCGCTCGGATAAACAGGAAAAAGTTGGTGGTGGCGTCTGTATGTACATAAGACAAGGTTATAAGTTCCATATCGTTAGGCAATCCACAAAGAATGACTTATTTGAATACATCTTTGTTGAAGTCTTACATGAAGCTGGTAATTTTTTGTTGGGATGTATTTATATGGCTCCTAATATTGCTAATTTGAATTTTATTAGGAATCTCTTAGAGGATCTAGGTCCTTTATACACTGATGTTGTTATTTGTGGTGATTTTAATTTGAATATTCTGCAAAGTAACATAAAACAGTTTATTGATATGATTGAATCATATAATTTTAAATTTGCTAATGTTGAATCTCCTACTCATTTTCGCCCGAACTGTGCACCCTCTTTACTTGACATGTTTTTAGTTTCAGATCCAAATTTAATTTTACATTATGATCAGATTTCTTCACCAGCTTTCTCTCATCATGATTTAATTTTCCTTTCTCTTCACCTCTTTCCTTTAACTGTTAACGTAATTTCAAACACAATACCCGATTTTTCTGATATAGATATTAATTCATTGATCAATGAATGCCAAGAGATCGATTGGAACATAATTTATGCAACGAATGATGTAAATAAACAGGTCGATTTCTTAAATGATAATATAAATAAATTATTCGTTAAACATGTTCCGATTACAGTTAAGAGCCGGAAACCCACCAAACACCCATGGATTACTCGTGAAGTGCTGAAGCTTATTGATAAAGGGGATTTATTGTATTATAGGTGGAAACAATATAAGTGTTCTGCTATTTACAATAGCTTCAAATGAGCACGAAACGCAGTTACTGGTCTGATCCGAAAAAATAAAAGGCTGCATTATGAACGAAAATTTTCTCACTGCAGTTCGAGCTCTTCCTTTTGGAAGAATATCCGTTCAATTGGATTTAGATAATCTTAATAAAAAAGTATAGATTATAGGAAGTATATATTTAGATAATCTTAATAAAAAATTCATTCAGCCTACTAAATACTGCAATAATGCTTCACGAAATTCAATATTCAGAAGTTCTTCAGAATCTAATTTTGCGCTTTCAGGAGTAGATATTTTCAGTGTTGGTGAAGTTATTTTGCGAATTAAGTCCAAGGCGAAAGAATCTGATAACGTATGCCCTGTTTTTATAAAAATACTTCTTCCTGTTATCTTGCATCATATAACCCATATTTTTTTAACACAATAATAACAACTTCTGTTTTTCCTGCTCCCTGGAAAACTGCAAAAATTTTACCTCTGCCAAAAAGTAAGTCTGAATTCTGTCCAATAGCCATACTCCCATTCCTCAGCAAAGCCTTTGAAATTTTAGTTAATAATCAAGTTAAAACCCATTTAGATAACAACAAACTACTGACTAAACATCAGTCAGGATTTCGAAGAGGCCGTAGTTGTACCACAGCTCTTTTATAAGTCTGCGAAGACATTCGCTCAGGCTTAGATAGCAATATGTTGGGTTTGGTTGTCTTCCTGGACTTCTCTAAAGCTTTTGACAGCATCGATCATCAGCAACTCGTAAATAAATTGTCAACAAAGTTTTCCTTTGATACCTCCCTGTGTAACCTTCTGAAGTCATACCTTTGCAATCGTTTTCAATATGTTCACTATTTTAATAAAAACTCCTCCCATCTAAATGTGCCATGTGGCGTACCTCAGGGTTCAGTTTTAGGACCACTCTTGTTTATGATTTTCTTAAATGATATAACAGAATGTTTTATAACCTGTAAACATCACATCTATGCAGATGACATACAGCTATATAAGCTTTTTCCGATGCCTCTACACACTGAATCAGTAAGTGACATCAACCAAGAGTTAGATAGGATCTTTCGTTGGTCGGAGGAAAACGGACTTAGACTAAATCCTATTAAAACCAAAGCAATGGTTATCAATAGTGGTCGAAATAAAAATGAGTTGCATCCACTTTTTTTAAACAATTCCCCCATAGAATATGTTGATAGCATTAAAAATCTTGAAATTTACATTAATAGCAATTTCACATGGAACGTCCACATAAATAGTGTAGTCTCCAAAATTTATGGGGCACTACGGGGACTTAGTCCTACCACCAATTACTTACCAACCGCTGTTAAACTAAGGCTCGTGAAATCCTATATCTTGCCTATCATACCTTATGGTTGCGAATTGTTTGCAAAGTTGGATTTTGAATCTCTTAGAAAATTGACGGTTGCTTATAATAGTTGCGCTTGGTACATATTTGGTGTAAATAGATATTGTCATATATCCTCATATTCCAAAAATATAACTGGACTTTCCTTAAGTGAAATGCTTAATTATCGCACTTTATTGCTGCTTCATAAGATCATCCAAAGAAAGGAACTAGATAATTTATTTGAGCTTTTAGGGTTTTCTAGAAACCAAAGAACTAAGCAAATAATATTGCCTCGACACAAGTATTTGTTGACCTCACGTCATTTTTTTATTCATGCGATACAGCTATGGAACACGCTACCCATATCTTTAAAATGCATTTGTAACACAAAAATTTTCAAGCGAAAGCTCTTTCAACACTTTTCAGAAAATCTTTAAATATTTTTATTACTTTTATCTTTATCTCTATTTCCTTACTTGAACTTTTGTTTTTTCTTTTAAGTTGATTTCATTTTATTTTGATTTATAAAATTTACTTAATCTCCTCTTTAACTTTTTAATTAATAGTTGTTAAAATTAATTGAAATTCTAAGTCTATAATTAATAATTAGCTAAACTCTTACTAATTTAAAAGAGAAATCTTACTGTACAATGAATTATTGAATTTAATAAATTAAATTAAATTAAAATTAAATTAAATTAAATAAAGTAGTAAAGTAAACATTTTGAAAACTTACATTTTCGAAAAATTGTGCAAAACGTGTAAAATAATTTAAAGTGGAAAGTAATAAAATTCTTGGAAAGCTGTGACTGTGCTAACGACAACTTCAAGTGATTGCCAAGAAAACGACGTATGGTCCACAGTCGACTATTATATCAAAACAATATTGCATTATGTGGGCTTTAAAATAAAAAGAAAACAAACTAAAATTTATAAGAGAATTGTGAAAAAACTAAAATAAAAAGTCAAAAAATCGCAGTGACTACGAAAATCCAAAAAGCTGGTTTTTGAAAACAAAGTTCATAAAAGAAGTGTGTTCAAAAAAGCAGAAACAATAGAAACGAACAATTAAGAATTTGCTTTTTACATAAATTAAAGCGAAAACAAAAAAAAAAAACAACTGGAACAACACCTAATGCATTGACTCAGTAAAAACACCTTAATTAAAGAAAAAACGACATAACTTTGCCTAAAATAAAAAAAAGGATCAGGTTAAATTTTCACATGTTTTACTTCTATCAAATTCTTTCTTATATTTAATCATCTAACCAGAAGTTAATTTAAAAAAAAAAAACAATATGAATATTGTAGCCACTAACAACAATACCAGCAAAAGCAAACCAACAATAACAGCAAAATATGCCGCAGCCCCACAAAAGCAACAGCAACAACAGTGACAACCTCATTAATACCAGCAGCGGCAACAGATGCATTACAAAATCTTCGCCAAAGCAGATAAGTTTTTATAAATCATTTTTACAATATTTTTAGATTTTCACTCATCTTTATAAATGAGCAACTCAGATGACAACCTTTTAAACTACAGTCATCACTTTCTCGAATAATCCAGTACCTTCTAAATGGCGTATCGGCGTGGAATCCACAATCACTTTCTCTAATAATCCAGTACCTTCTAAATGGCGTATCGGCGTGAAATCCACAATCACTTTCTCGAATAATTCAGTACCTTCTAGATGGCGTTGTACGACGGCGATAATTTCTCTCGGTGGTCGATTTTTATAGTGTACTGCAGCGCTTTTCGGCTTATCATTTTTATTACAAAAACTGCACTTGGCCGCTAGATGGTGTAAAAGTATTTATACAGCCAGTGATGCTAGCTAGTATCGTTTAGTTTTCTTTTGTTGGTTTTTATTTCGAGAATTTTCTGGCATAAACCAAATTTCGCTATACTGCCCTCCGCTTAAACTTGTTCGTCCTGAACAAGAGTCTCTCCGTCTCTAGTATAAGGTGCCAGCCTTTCGATGTGGACTACCTTTAATTTACTTTTGTTCCCGGGGTATTTTTGGAGTCGATACACAACATCATTCATCCTTGTGACGATCCAGTAAGGTGCCTGTAATTTAGGAGACAAGCCTCGTTTTCGTTGTGGGTTATGTAGCAGCACTAGTTGACCTTCTTTGAACCCTTCAGTATTTGCTCGCAGGTCATACCGAGCTTTCATCTTGTCGCTAGCCAATTGAGTACGTCTCCTGATAAGCTCGTGTATATCTGCTAGTTCTTCTCTTTTCCGGGACATGTAATCGTCAGCATGGGTCGTTTCTGGGACAACGCTTACTCCGTGCTTCAAATCTGCTGGAAGCCTTAAGTCCGTACCAAACATGGCTTTTGCTGGCGTGACTGTAGTGGTATCGCGTATTGACGACCGATAAGCCATCAGAAACGTTGGTAGATGCTCATCCCAATCTTTTTGTCCTTTATCAACAACCTTTTTTAAATGCTCCTCTAGAGTACGGTTGAACCTTTCGATTCCAATTTTTGATGAAAATGTCTGCCACTGTTTTTGCTTCTTGATTGGGAATGGGATATACTTCTGGCCACTTACTGAAGTAATCAATTACCACAAGGATGTATTTATTTCCTGCATTGCTGATTGGAAAAGGTCCCGCTATATCCATGGCTATCCTCTCAAAGGGAGCTCCAACGTTATACTGATGCATTTTTCCCCGAGTGCGTGTCCTTGGTCCTTTAGCAATTGCACATTGGTCACAACGGCGGATCCAGTCAGCAACTGGTTCTTGGCATCCTATCCAATAAAACCGTTTCTTTATTTTCTCTGTGGTTTTCGTTATGCCCAGATGTCCATCACTCGATCCATTGTGATAATCCTCGATTATTTCCTTAAATTTGGCCTTTGGAATAACTTGCAGTTTTGAGCGAATTTTACCATCCTCGATTTCCCAGATTCGGTAGAGACAACCATCATGCAACTCCAAACTTTGCCATTGCGCCCAGTATGCTTTACAAATTTCACTTTCACTTGAGATTTCTTGCCACGCCGGTTTCCTACCCAGCTCCTTATACTTAATTATAGTTGCCAAATCTGTATCACTGCGCTGGTCCCGTTTTACCTCCTCTTTTCTTCAGGAAAAACGTTCAAAAGGCGCACATCAATTGTTCCAGCTTTATTTTCCGTTCGTGAACAATGACCGCATTCAATTTTACATGGACGGCGGGAAAGTGCATCCGCTTTTCCATGCTGGCTTCCTTTGTGATGTTCTATGGTGAAGTCATAGCTTTGCAAGCGTTCTATCTACCGTGCGATTTGACCTTCAGGATCCTTGAAATGAAGTAGCCACCTTAAGACGAATTTTTCTTATCCATTGATGATTTGGGACAAAACTCCTCCAATACCATGGCCACTCGCATCGGTGTCCAATACAAATTCTTTGCCGGGTATTGGATACGCGAGTATTGGCGCTGTAGACAGTAATTCTTTCAGCTTTTGGAATGCAGTCTCCTGTACACCACTCCATTCGAATTTCCGATTCTTCTGTGTCAGCTCATGTAGACTGCCTGCAATATTTGCGAAACCATGAACAAAGCGTCTGTAATAAGTGCATAGACCCAGAAAACATCTCAACTCATGTAGATTAGATGGTCGCGGCCAATTTTTCACAGCTTTTATTTTATCTTCATCTGTGTGTATTCTTTCTGACGTAACCTTGTGCCCCAGATATTTGACTTCACGCTGGAAAAGTGAGCACTTTTTCGCACTTAATTTTAGTCCAGCTGCCTCCAAGCGCTCAAACACTTCCTCCAGATTTTTCAAGTGGTCATCAAAATCTTTACCCATGATGATTATGTCATCGAGATACACTAGACAAGTCTTCCAATGTAGTCCTTTGAGAACTCGTTCCATTAACCGTTCAAACGTAACTGGAGCGTTACAAAGACCAAACGGCATGACGTTGAACTGCCATAGACCATTCCCAATACTAAAGGCAGTTTTCTCCTTGTCTTTTTCATCTATTTCCACCTGCCAATATCCACTTTGTAAGTCCAGGGTGGAAAACCATGTTGCTCCAGATAACGTATCCAGTGTATCATCGATTCTGGGTAACGGGTAGCTGTCTTTTTTAGTGACGTCATTCAATTTTCTGTAATCCACACAGAATCGCATACTTCCATCCTTTTTCTTCACAAGTACGACCGGTGAACTCCATGGGCTTTCTGATGGTGCAATGACATTTTCTCGCGCCATATCTTCTATAAGGCTCGTCACTTCTTCTCTCTTAGCGAGTGCTAGCCTCCTTGGAGGTTGACGAATCGGCTGAAAATCACCTGTATCAATGCGATGTTTGACAACTGATGTTCGGCCATTATTTTCTCCTTTGGACGCAAATATCCGCCAATGTTTTTGCAGAAACCTTTTTGCTTTATTTTTGTTCTGGGCAGACAACTCCTTCGTCCATTCTTTCGTCAATACTTCCATGGCCGACGATTTCGTTAAAGTTGGGCCTTGTGTGTTCTGCTGGTTATTTTCACAATTTATCACAGCCGAAACTTTCTCACATTGCGTTATAAAATCACCTTTTTGCATCCATTTTGGTTTATTTGTTGGATTCAAAATTCGTACCGGTATTTTTCTGTCTGTTCTTGTGTTTACTAGGGTCTTTCCAATAATCAGGTCTTTCTTTACATTTTTCTTATCTGCTTTCACTACCCACAGATGGCTTGTCCCACAGTCTTCATTTGTTGTGGCCCAAATAATTTCTTCGGTGTTGGGTTCAATTCGATAGCGTTCACTTATGTAGACTCTTGCAATTGTTGATTTTTTTCCACAGCCAATGTCTAAAGGCAACTCTACATTGACATACCTTAACGTATTTTTCTTAATATCCAAAGTGAACCCGTGTCGAATCATGAAGTTCACGCCAATGATAACCTCATCGGTGATGTTTGCAACAATAAATTCATGTTCCACAGTTTTGTTGCCGATAAGAATACTCGCTGTAACTTTTCCTACTATTTTCGCAATTTCTCCCGTCGCTGTTCTCAATTGGATCCCATTTAATGGCATTACTCGTCGTCTATCAAATAAGTCTCTCCTCACAATTGACTGCAATGCGCCTGTATTCAAAGTAAGCTCACATGGTCTTTCGTTGATTTTTCCACCGATGGTAAGGCTGTTGGAATTTCGGCAGAGCTTCGAAACCAAGACTATGTGGCAATCATCTGTGAGAGTCAGCTCACGCCCCGCTGTACTGACTCTCTTTAGTTTAACGACTGCTGCTGGCTACCATTTTCGCCATCGTCCACCCTATTTTCAATTCTTCTTCTTGGTGAATGTGATGCAGATCGTTTACGACGTGATTTGCAGTCACATGCCATGTGTCCCTGCTTATCACAGTTGTAACATTTTCCGCTGAAGCTACTGCTGGCGAACGATGAATTTTTCTTTTCAGCCTCCACCTCCATCCGACGAGTTTTCAGTGATGGGCGGCATGTCAACGCAATCATCTCCTGAGTGAAGGCAACCGTTACTGTTTCGTTAAATGTTGTCTTCGGGTTCCTCATTGTCTCGCGATTTGTATCTGAGCCACGTATGCCGTCAATAAACGCCTCTATTTTGAATTATTTCAGCTACGACACTTAACTCGTCAGGATAGAAAAGGCGTGCCAATCGCTCAATATCCGCAGCATACTACTGCAAGGACTCACCAGATTTCTGGATACGACTTTTCAACTCCAATCTGTGATCTGCTTCATGTGGTCACTGCCATATTTTCGCTGTAAGGCATCCATCACCGCCTTGTTAGTTTTCTGCTCCGCCACTGGAACCGTTTGCAATACTTATGTAGCTGCGCCTTTTAATGCCACAATCAGCGCTGCAGCTGCGCTTTCGCTATCCCAATGATTGTGAACAGATGTTGTTTCGAACTGGAGCTTGAAAACCCTAATTGGCGTTGTTCCATCGTACGAGGGTGCCTTAAGCCTCTCTCACTTACTGCAAACGTCACTTTTTCATAAAACACATACAATAATGAAGAAATTAAAAAAAAAAAATTATGAAAATCCATTACGTATTGAGGAAATAACGACAATTTAATAAAAAGTCCTTTCATAATTTTGTAATTTTAACATACAAAGTTCTAATGACGATATCTTTGAAAAGTGTGGCTTTTCAGCAAAATAAAAATATATGGGTCTCTTAAAATTGAGCATGGAATGATACCTTTAAGTTTTAAGCAAATTAATGACATAGATGTGGTCCGCTTTAATCGATTTGAAAAATAATGTGCATTTATGAGAAAAAATATTGCTTGCATTGATGTTAATAAAATACTCTAGTAATGACTTTTCTACCAACAGATGTATATTTAAAATTTTTGTAATAAAATTTTCTATAAGATAGGATGGCTAACTTTTTGTAACCCATATAATTGATTCCAGATAGAAGGCTTCAAAGTTAGAATTTGTTAAAAAAAACGAAAAAAAAGCGAATTTTTTTACCTATTTTCGATCATAGCAACCATTAAATTAATGCAATTTGAACATTTTGTACATTAAAATGTTTGTAAGACTCTATTCTGAACCACAGAAAAATTTAAAATTGGTTGGCTGACGATTAAAGTTCTTTAAAGCATTTATGTGAAGTAAGTATATGCTCTCAAAAGTGCATTTTTTTGAGTTTTGCCATTTATGTGGAAAATTGGGGCCAATCAAAGAAAATCATTGCGATATTCGGATTCTACGGAAAATTTCACTGTAGAAAATGTTATCGCCATTCGTTGTGAAACATCTTGTTGAGTAGTGTAATTATACGGCAGATACAATATTTCGACATAAATTTCTAATATTTTTACAAAATAATTGTTAATTTAATAATCACCACTCAATTGCCTACATATCGACACTTCCAGCTTAACGGACCACTTTCCGAAAAACTAAAATTATATATGTACATATGTAACATACATATACGAAAAATTGCATATTAAAAATCAAACGATGCATCACATCGAATTTATTCCATAATAGATAAAAAATCTTCATCACATATTGAATTTCCTTGTTTTACTTTTTTTTACTTCATTTTTACTATAAGATTATTATTATGTCACACCCGTTAAATTTTTGAAGTTACTTTGTATATATTACTTAAAAGTTTATGTTAAAAGTTTCTTATAATTTTAATAAAAAACATATCAAATATATCTAAAATGATATCAATTTATCACTCATTCCTGCAAAGTTTTAGGCAATTCGAACTCAAACTCAAAATATTTAAAAAATAAACTAAAAGCATTTTCTGAACTTATAACATTAGATGTCAAATTTGTACCTATACTTTTAATAAATTTTGGAATGTATCATAGTACTTGATGCAAGAGATTAAAATGCATTCTCACACTTGTGTGAAAAGATACATATGAATGAAAATAAGAGTTAGACTGTCACACCCGTTACCCTGGCAGTGTCGATATGTACATACAAGTGTTTGTATTTACATATATCCAACTATAAATATGATATGTACAAACACTTAAACTCGACCGCTTATATAAATTAAAAAATAAAATTTTTTGCCATTTAATATTGATACTTAACAAAAAAAATATTTGCTTCACTTAATACGATAGAATATTGCATTTTACAGATTTTTCATTCATGTGCTGCTTTTTCTTTTGAATTAGCTACGTTGCCACGCATCTTGATTGAAAAAAGTTTTTGCTTCACTTAAAACTATAGATCACTGCGTTTTAGAGATTTTTCATTCATATCTTTGCTGCTTTTTCTATTGAGTTAGCTACGTTGCCACGCATCTAGATTTTGTTGTACAACAACCAAAGAGAAAAATAAAAGAAAAATATTTGTGAATGAAAATTTTGTTCCTTAAATTTGTAATTTTTGAATTTCATTGAGAAACAATAATAGGACAAATTGATAGGATATTTATAGGTTAGGCTCTATCCTAGTGATAGAGGTTTTTATTTTTGATACTTTCTGCCTCGGTTCTATTCCGTGCAGAGTCAGGCTGAAAATATTGTTTATACATTTTTTCTACCTAAATTGATATAAAAGATTTTTTTTTTTTTTTTGATTTTCAATTTACATAAATTGCATTTATATTATTTTTCTATTAAAATACTTTGTTGCTATAAATTGAAATTCAAATAACTAATTTTTAGTATAAATAGCCATTTATTGTAACAGGTTTCAATTAACTAACTAGCTTATGACTAAAATATAAAGTTCAAATAGTAATTTCAATTAATAAGGAAAGAATTTCACTTATTGAATAATACGACTTTTTTATTTACAGTTTATATTGCATTTACTGACTAATTGCAGAAAGACTAGCTCCTTTTTTTCAAGTTCCAATTCTTATAGCATTCATTTTCATTTTCTTATATTCAAAAACTTTCCTTTAAAGTCATAAATTAATAAGTATAAAATCTCAACAATACACAAAATGGCAGAGCAAATAAAATTTCAGCTTCGTTGCTAAACACCCCCAATGCGCAGCATAAGCCAAAATCACATTTCCCCTCATTCTAAGACCGTAATTTTATTGTCAGAAAATTAGTGAAGCGAACCGATTTTCGACATTTCTGGGAGCGTAGTTCTTTCATATATAATTCTTTGGCTAGGCTAGATTTATTTCATTTTTTTTTCTCTTTAATACCGCACTGTTTTTCAACTGAAAATTATTTCTGTTTGCTACTTGCGGTTGTTTAATGAGCCAATTATTTGCAAGTGGGCCACCAGCGAAAATTTCAAAACGCGGACGGAGCTCGTCGGTTTTTTTTTATTTTATTTTTGTAATTGAAAAATTGTTTTAATTTCTTTCACGGACTAATTTAAACTTTCAAAAATCATTTATACATTGTTTTCTTCTTTTAACAATATTTGATACTTTGAAATATGTTTTTTTATTTCACATCGCACTTACATATAAGCCATTTTCGCAATTATATATGCAAAACACTAATTAATGTACATTTTACCAGACGAAAACTAAGAAGTCACATTAAAACTTAATTCGCTTTACATTCTTTTTCTATGATTTTCTTCAGTTCAGAAGATTCTATTATTTTTGTTTTACCATTTATTTGCAATGTTTTTGTTTTGCAGACTCGACCGCGCTCGTTGAATATTTTTCGGCAACTGACTGTACGATGCGTTTTTGGCAACCTGTTGCCACTCAACGGTCGGCTTACTGCTTGTTGCCGTCCGTCTGCCGCTCACGCCATGCACTTACAGTTTTTTTTTCTTTCGCTTAGTATATACACACTCATACAAATACATATTATTGTCTTGCAACAAAAAAAAATAGCTTGACAAAACAAAAAAAAGAAAAGCGTTTAGTGGCGTGTTTTTACCGCTTACAAGAACAGTAGAGCATATTTTTTTAACTATAGCAAACAGGGTGCTTCGATAAATTCGTTACAAGGTGTCGGTTAGTATAAGCTTTGAAATTATATGAATTTTGATGGGATTTCATTAGTAGGCGTGGCACCTCCCATACAAACTTATAGCGTAAAATGCCATATTTAAAGTACTAAAGGAGTGATCCTTATAAATTTGGGAACAGGTTTACTTTAGCTGACAATATCCAATTTTATTTTTTTGTAAAAGGAGGTTAAAAACCAAAAAAATTTAAAATTAAAAAAAAGATATTGGGGCAGTGTTCACTTACTGCTTGAGGCGCGAGTGGACTGTATTAGGTTGAATCTAACGAACTACGGCGATATAGGACGATTTGAAAGACGTTTGCTTGTCGGTTGATAGTGCTAGACTTATTTATCGAAACAAAGAATAGATAGAATGAGAGGACTAACAGATTATTTCATATAATTAACAATGTTGCCTACTTGAGACATAAAAGGGGGTAAAATAGAAAAAGTAGTAAATTACATTATCTAATCAACTTGGTAAATAAAAATATAATTTAATATTAAAAAGCCAGAATATTCTCCAGTCTGTGAAGGGCACCTTAACCATTGCAGCTTAGCGACGTCCAGCTTTCGTTGCGTACCAGAGCGTACATCCTTTGCATTGCACAGCCGCAAGCGTATCTTGGCTGCAACAAGATAATGATCGGAGTCAATGTTGACTCCCCGGAACGTACGAACATCTAGCACGCTGGAAGCATGCCTTCCGTCGATCACAGCATGATCGATTTGGTTGCGTGTTTTCTGATCAGGTGACAGCCAGGTGGCCTTGTGGAAATCGAGGTGTTGAAATCTGGTGCTACTTACTACCATGTTTCGCGCCGTGACGAAGTCGATCAGCCGTAGACCGTTGTTTGACGTGGTCTCGTGAAGGCTGAACTGACCGACAGTGGGGCAAATATACCTTCTCTTCCGACTTTTCCGTTGAAATCCCCGAGTACAATTTTAACGTCATGGGCCGGGCAGCGGTCGTATACTTCCTCGAGTCTCGCTTAGAAGGAATCTTTGACAGCATCGTCCTTTTTCTCCGTCGGGGCGTGCGCGCAAATCAAGCTGATGTTAAAAAATCGAGCTTTGACGCGGATCGTAGCCAACCTTTCGCTCACAGGTGTGAACCTGGAGATATGGTGGCGAAGTCTCTTGCTTACTACGAATCCGCATCCCAATTCGCGCCTCTCCGCATGGCAGCTGTAGTAGATATCGCAACTTGCTTGCTTAGAGCAACCTTGTCCTATCCATCTTATTTTCTGGATGGCGGTGATGTCAGCCTTAATTTTTCCGAGGGCATCCGCCAATTCGATAGAGGCACCTTCCCTATTGAGGGTCCGGATATTCCAGGTGCATATCCTTAAATTATAGTCCTTTTTTCGTTTGCAGTGGTCGTCAACGTTGAGGGGTTCATTATCCGAGGATTTTTAAGTCTTCATTGGAGTGTTTTTTTTACGTGGCGGGTACCAAACCCTGCGCACAACCCAGTTTACTTCCAGGGAGGACACGCTGCACACATTCGCTCACTATCTCAGCGGATGCGGAGATAGCTACCCAGGTGGAGCCGCGGGGAGGCTGTGTGTCAACTTGCTAATGGTTGGCTCAGAGATCGCTCTGGCAATCCCCAGGTGGAAAGCAATCAGAAACTTTACTCTGATCAACCAAAAGCCAATCCATCCATAACTCTATTTTACTTCACTCTTTCCCTCATTTGCTTCTAAGAGCCCAGCTTGCGTTTATGTTGTGTTACATTTTCATTTTTTTTTTTTTGTTGCTCTTTTACTACACTCTGTGAGTTAAATGAGTAATACTATATATTCTAGAGGTGGTACCGTTGATGTATCTAGTACTTTATTTAACGTTATGTGCAAATATAAAAGAGGTCTAAATATGTGTCACTTAAATGTTCAAAGCCTAAGAAACAAAATCGATGATCTCCGGTTTCTTGTTCATGGTTGTAAGATTGATGTCATTTGCTTGTCAGAAACCTGGCTCAAGAAAGAAATGCATAGCGATTTGTTTTGTATTGATAATTTTAGTTTAGTTCGCTCGGATAAACAGGAAAAAGTTGGTGGTGGCGTCTGTATGTACATAAGACAAGGTTATAAGTTCCATATCGTTAGGCAATCCACAAATAATGACTTATTTGAATACATCTTTGTTGAAGTCTTACATGAAGCTGGTAATTTTTTGTTGGGATGTATTTATATGGCTCCTAATATTGCTAATTTGAATTTTATTAGGAATCTCTTAGAGGATCTAGGTCCTTTATACACTGATGTTGTTATTTGTGGTGATTTTAATTTGAATATTCTGCAAAGTAACATAAAACAGTTTATTGATATGATTGAATCATATAATTTTAAATTTGCTAATGTTGAATCTCCTACTCATTTTCGCCCGAACTGTGCACCCTCTTTACTTGACATGTTTTTAGTTTCAGATCCAAATTTAATTTTACATTATGATCAGATTTCTTCACCAGCTTTCTCTCATCATGATTTAATTTTCCTTTCTCTTCACCTCTTTTCTTTAACTGTTAACGTAATTTCAAACACAATACCCGATTTTTCTGATATAGATATTAATTCATTGTTCAATGAATGCCAAGAGATCGATTGGAACATAATTTATGCAACGAATGATGTAAATAAACAGGTCGATTTCTTAAATGATAATATAAATAAATTATTCGTTAAACATGTTCCGATTACAGTTAAGAGCCGGAAACCCACCAAACACCCATGGATTACTCGTGAAGTGCTGAAGCTTATTGATAAAGGGGATTTATTGTATTATAGGTGGAAACAATATAAGTGTTCTGCTATTTACAATAGCTTCAAATGAGCACGAAACGCAGTTACTGGTCTGATCCGAAAAAATAAAAGGCTGCATTATGAACGAAAATTTTCTCACTGCAGTTCGAGCTCTTCCTTTTGGAAGAATATCCGTTCAATTGGATTTAGATAATCTTAATAAAAAAGTATAGATTATAGGAAGTATATATTTAGATAATCTTAATAAAAAATTCATTCAGCCTACTAAATACTGCAATAATGCTTCACGAAATTCAATATTCAGAAGTTCTTCAGAATCTAATTTTGCGCTTTCAGGAGTAGATATTTTCAGTGTTGGTGAAGTTATTTTGCGAATTAAGTCCAAGGCGAAAGAATCTGATAACGTATGCCCTGTTTTTATAAAAATACTTCTTCCTGTTATCTTGCATCATATAACCCATATTTTTTTAACACAATAATAACAACTTCTGTTTTTCCTGCTCCCTGGAAAACTGCAAAAATTTTACCTCTGCCAAAAAGTAAGTCTGAATTCTGTCCAATAGCCATACTCCCATTCCTCAGCAAAGCCTTTGAAATTTTAGTTAATAATCAAGTTAAAACCCATTTAGATAACAACAAACTACTGACTAAACATCAGTCAGGATTTCGAAGAGGCCGTAGTTGTACCACAGCTCTTTTATAAGTCTGCGAAGACATTCGCTCAGGCTTAGATAGCAATATGTTGGGTTTGGTTGTCTTCCTGGACTTCTCTAAAGCTTTTGACAGCATCGATCATCAGCAACTCGTAAATAAATTGTCAACAAAGTTTTCCTTTGATACCTCCCTGTGTAACCTTCTGAAGTCATACCTTTGCAATCGTTTTCAATATGTTCACTATTTTAATAAAAACTCCTCCCATCTAAATGTGCCATGTGGCGTACCTCAGGGTTCAGTTTTAGGACCACTCTTGTTTATGATTTTCTTAAATGATATAACAGAATGTTTTATAACCTGTAAACATCACATCTATGCAGATGACATACAGCTATATAAGCTTTTTCCGATGCCTCTACACACTGAATCAGTAAGTGACATCAACCAAGAGTTAGATAGGATCTTTCGTTGGTCGGAGGAAAACGGACTTAGACTAAATCCTATTAAAACCAAAGCAATGGTTATCAATAGTGGTCGAAATAAAAATGAGTTGCATCCACTTTTTTTAAACAATTCCCCCATAGAATATGTTGATAGCATTAAAAATCTTGAAATTTACATTAATAGCAATTTCACATGGAACGTCCACATAAATAGTGTAGTCTCCAAAATTTATGGGGCACTACGGGGACTTAGTCCTACCACCAATTACTTACCAACCGCTGTTAAACTAAGGCTCGTGAAATCCTATATCTTGCCTATCATACCTTATGGTTGCGAATTGTTTGCAAAGTTGGATTTTGAATCTCTTAGAAAATTGACGGTTGCTTATAATAGTTGCGCTTGGTACATATTTGGTGTAAATAGATATTGTCATATATCCTCATATTCCAAAAATATAACTGGACTTTCCTTAAGTGAAATGCTTAATTATCGCACTTTATTGCTGCTTCATAAGATCATCCAAAGAAAGGAACTAGATAATTTATTTGAGCTTTTAGGGTTTTCTAGAAACCAAAGAACTAAGCAAATAATATTGCCTCGACACAAGTATTTGTTGACCTCACGTCATTTTTTTATTCATGCGATACAGCTATGGAACACGCTACCCATATCTTTAAAATGCATTTGTAACACAAAAATTTTCAAGCGAAAGCTCTTTCAACACTTTTCAGAAAATCTTTAAATATTTTTATTACTTTTATCTTTATCTCTATTTCCTTACTTGAACTTTTGTTTTTTCTTTTAAGTTGATTTCATTTTATTTTGATTTATAAAATTTACTTAATCTCCTCTTTAACTTTTTAATTAATAGTTGTTAAAATTAATTGAAATTCTAAGTCTATAATTAATAATTAGCTAAACTCTTACTAATTTAAAAGAGAAATCTTACTGTACAATGAATTATTGAATTTAATAAATTAAATTAAATTAAAATTAAATTAAATTAAATAAAGTAGTATAAACATTTTGAAAACTTACATTTTCGGAAAATTGTGCAAAACGTGTAAAATAATTTAAAGTGGAAAGTAATAAAATTCTTGGAAAGCTGTGACTGTGCTAACGACAACTTCAAGTGATTGCCAAGAAAACGACGTATGGTCCACAGTCGACTATTATATCAAAACAATATTGCATTATGTGGGCTTTAAAATAAAAAGAAAACAAACTAAAATTTATAAGAGAATTGTGAAAAAACTAGAATAAAAAGTCAAAAAATCGCAGTGACTACGAAAATCCAAAAAGCTGGTTTTTGAAAACAAAGTTCATAAAAGAAGTGTGTTCAAAAAAGCAGAAACAATAGAAAAAATCAATTAAGAATTTGCTTTTTACATAAATTAAAGCGAAAACAAAAAAAAAAACAACTGGAACAACACCTAATGCATTGACTCAGTAAAAACACCTTAATTAAAGAAAAAACGACATAACTTTGCCTAAAATAAAAAAAAGGATCAGGTTAAATTTTCACATGTTTTACTTCTATCAAATTCTTTCTTATATTTAATCATCTAACCAGAAGTTAATTTAAAAAAAAAAAAACAATATGAATATTGTAGCCACTAACAACAATACCAGCAAAAGCAAACCAACAATAACAGCAAAATATGCCGCAGCCCCACAAAAGCAACAGCAACAACAGTGACAACCTCATTAATACCAGCAGCGGCAACAGATGCATTACAAAATCTTCGCCAAAGCAGATAAGTTTTTATAAATCATTTTTACAATATTTTTAGATTTTCACTCATCTTTATAAATGAGCAACTCAGATGACAACCTTTTAAACTACAGTCATCACTTTCTCGAATAATCCAGTACCTTCTAAATGGCGTATCGGCGTGGAATCCACAATCACTTTCTCTAATAATCCAGTACCTTCTAAATGGCGTATCGGCGTGAAATCCACAATCACTTTCTCGAATAATTCAGTACCTTCTAGATGGCGTTGTACGACGGCGATAATTTCTCTCGGTGGTCGATTTTTATAGTGTACTGCAGCGCTTTTCGGCTTATCATTTTTATTACAAAAACTGCACTTGGCCGCTAGATGGTGTAAAAGTATTTATACAGCCAGTGATGCTAGCTAGTATCGTTTAGTTTTCTTTTGTTGGTTTTTATTTCGAGAATTTTCTGGCATAAACCAAATTTCGCTACACTGCCCTCCGCTTAAACTTGTTCGTCCTGAACAAGAGTCTCTCCGTCTCTAGTATAAGGTGCCAGCCTTTCGATGTGGACTACCTTTAATTTACTTTTGTTCCCGGGGTATTTTTGGAGTCGATACACAACATCATTCATCCTTGTGACGATCCAGTAAGGTGCCTGTAATTTAGGAAACAAGCCTCGTTTTCGTTGTGGGTTATGTAGCAGCACTAGTTGACCTTCTTTGAACCCTTCAGTATTTGCTCGCAGGTCATACCGAGCTTTCATCTTGTCGCTAGCCAATTGAGTACGTCTCCTGATAAGCTCGTGTATATCTGCTAGTTCTTCTCTTTTCCGGGACATGTAATCGTCAGCATGGGTCGTTTCTGGGACAACGCTTACTCCGTGCTTCAAATCTGCTGGAAGCCTTAAGTCCGTACCAAACATGGCTTTTGCTGGCGTGACTGTAGTGGTATCGTGTATTGACGACCGATAAGCCATCAGAAACGTTGGTAGATGCTCATCCCAATCTTTTTGTCCTTTATCAACAACCTTTTTTAAATGCTCCTCTAGAGTACGGTTGAACCTTTCGATTCCAATTTTTGATGAAAATGTCTGCCACTGTTTTTGCTTCTTGATTGGGAATGGGATATACTTCTGGCCACTTACTGAAGTAATCAATTACCACAAGGATGTATTTATTTCCTGCATTGCTGATTGGAAAAGGTCCCGCTATATCCATGGCTATCCTCTCAAAGGGAGCTCCAACGTTATACTGATGCATTTTTCCCCGAGTGCGTGTCCTTGGTCCTTTAGCAATTGCACATTGGTCACAACGGCGGATCCAGTTAGCAACTGGTTCTTGGCATCCTATCCAATAAAACCGTTTCTTTATTTTCTCTGTGGTTTTCGTTATGCCCAGATGTCCATCACTCGATCCATTGTGATAATCCTCGATTATTTCCTTAAATTTGGCCTTTGGAATAACTTGCAGTTTTGAGCGAATTTTACCATCCTCGATTTCCCAGATTCAGTAGAGACAACCATCATGCAACTCCAAACTTTGCCATTGCGCCCAGTATGCTTTACAAATTTCACTTTCACTTGAGATTTCTTGCCACGCCGGTTTCCTACCCAGCTCCTTATACTTAATTATAGTTGCCAAATCTGTATCACTGCGCTGGTCCCGTTTTACCTCCTCTTTTCTTCAGGAAAAACGTTCAAAAGGCGCACATCAATTGTTCCAGCTTTATTTTCCGTTCGTGAACAATGACCGCATTCAATTTTACATGGACGGCGGGAAAGTGCATCCACTTTTCCATGCTGGCTTCCTTTGTGATGTTCTATGGTGAAGTCATAGCTTTGCAAGCGTTCTATCTACCGTGCGATTTGACCTTCAGGATCCTTGAAATGAAGTAGCCACCTTAAGACGAATTTTTCTTATCCATTGATGATTTGGGACAAAACTCCTCCAATACCATGGCCACTCGCATCGGTGTCCAATACAAAATCTTTGCCGGGTATTGGATACGCGAGTATTGGCGCTGTAGACAGTAATTCTTTCAGCTTTTGGAATGCAGTCTCCTGTACACCACTCCATTCGAATTTCCGATTCTTCTGTGTCAGCTCATGTAGACTGCCTGCAATATTTGCGAAACCATGAACAAAGCGTCTGTAATAAGTGCATAGACCCAGAAAACATCTCAACTCATGTAGATTAGATGGTCGCGGCCAATTTTTCACAGCTTTTATTTTATCTTCATCTGTGTGTATTCTTTCTGACGTAACCTTGTGCCCCAGATATTTGACTTCACGCTGGAAAAGTGAGCACTTTTTCGCACTTAATTTTAGTCCAGCTGCCTCCAAGCGCTCAAACACTTCCTCCAGATTTTTCAAGTGGTCATCAAAATCTTTACCCATGATGATTATGTCATCGAGATACACTAGACAAGTCTTCCAATGTAGTCCTTTGAGAACTCGTTCCATTAACCGTTCAAACGTAACTGGAGCGTTACAAAGACCAAACGGCATGACGTTGAACTGCCATAGACCATTCCCAATACTAAAGGCAGTTTTCTCCTTGTCTTTTTCATCTATTTCCACCTGCCAATATCCACTTTGTAAGTCCAGGGTGGAAAACCATGTTGCTCCAGATAACGTATCCAGTGTATCATCGATTCTGGGTAACGGGTAGCTGTCTTTTTTAGTGACGTCATTCAATTTTCTGTAATCCACACAGAATCGCATACTTCCATCCTTTTTCTTCACAAGTACGACCGGTGAACTCCATGGGCTTTCTGATGGTGCAATGACATTTTCTCGCGCCATATCTTCTATAAGGCTCGTCACTTCCTCTCTCTTAGCGAGTGCTAGCCTCCTTGGAGGTTGACGAATCGGCTGAAAATCACCTGTATCAATGCGATGTTTGACAACTGATGTTCGGCCATTATTTTCTCCTTTGGACGCAAATATCCGCCAATGTTTTTGCAGAAACCTTTTTGCTTTATTTTTGTTCTGGGCAGACAACTCCTTCGTCCATTCTTTCGTCAATACTTCCATGGCCGACGATTTCGTTAAAGTTGGGCCTTGTGTGTTCTGCTGGTTATTTTCACAATTTATCACAGCCGAAACTTTCTCACATTGCGTTATAAAATCACCTTTTTGCATCCATTTTGGTTTATTTGTTGGATTCAAAATTCGTACCGGTATTTTTCTGTCTGTTCTTGTGTTTACTAGGGTCTTTCCAATAATCAGGTCTTTCTTTACATTTTTCTTATCTGCTTTCACTACCCACAGATGGCTTGTCCCACAGTCTTCATTTGTTGTGGCCCAAATAATTTCTTCGGTGTTGGGTTCAATTCGATAGCGTTCACTTATGTAGACTCTTGCAATTGTTGATTTTTTTCCACAGCCAATGTCTAAAGGCAACTCTACATTGACATACCTTAACGTATTTTTCTTAATATCCAAAGTGAACCCGTGTCGAATCATGAAGTTCACGCCAATGATAACCTCATCGGTGATGTTTGCAACAATAAATTCATGTTCCACAGTTTTGTTGCCGATAAGAATACTCGCTGTAACTTTTCCTACTATTTTCGCAATTTCTCCCGTCGCTGTTCTCAATTGGATCCCATTTAATGGCATTACTCGTCGTCTATCAAATAAGTCTCTCCTCACAATTGACTGCAATGCGCCTGTATTCAAAGTAAGCTCACATGGTCTTTCGTTGATTTTTCCACCGATGGTAAGGCTGTTGGAATTTCGGCAGAGCTTCGAAACCAAGACTATGTGGCAATCATCTGTGAGAGTCAGCTCACGCCCCGCTGTACTGACTCTCTTTATATGATTAAAAAAGGCTGGTTATAGCGACCGAAAAAAATAAAAATGAAAAAACTGTTTTAAAAAACTTTTTTTTAGAGTTTTAAAAATAATTTTCTTTTTTATTAGCCGACGTTTCGCAGTTTTTTTGACTGCTTCATCAGGGCGTTTTCCTTAAAACTAACATTTAATTTTCATAAATAGTATGTTGACACCAATATACAAAATTTCTTTAAACAATACTAATAAACATTAAACATAAGAGATAATACCAACAAACATTAAACACAGGAGATAAAATACCATAACAAACATGTAGAACATTGGAAACTGAGAACCACAACAAAAACTATGTTAACAAAATGTTATAAATTGAGCTTATGTTGTCGACATCTTCCTTCTTGTTCATCGTTCTCTTTATGTTTTTTTGTATGTGTAAGCTCTCTAAAGTTATTCTAATGTTTTGGTTGTTCTCTCTGTCTATGATTTTGGCGCTTTGAAAATCAGCTGTGTGACCAGTGTATTTGATGTGCTGTGCCAACGCTGTTGTCTCTTTTTTTGTTTTTACATCGGATTCGTGTTCTTTAGTTCGTGTTCCTAATGACCTTTTTGTTGTTCCTATGTATATTTTATTGCATGGGTTGTCGTTTCCTTTGCAGCTAATTTGGTAGACAATGTTTGATTGTTGTTCTTTATTAATTGGTGTTTTTGTTTTTGTAAAAATTGTGTTCAGTGTGGAGACTGATCTATGCGCAAATATTATTTGGTCATTGGAAATTATTTCTTTTATGTGTTTGTTTTCTGTGAGGTTCTTTATGTATGGTATTCTCATATATCTTCGTAGATTTGTTTCTTTGTTTTGGTTAATGTTTTTGTTTTGATTTTCAACTCTCTTTAGTTTAACGACTGCTGCTCGCTACCATTTTCGCCATCGTCCACCCTATTTTCAATTCTTCTTCTTGGTGAATGTGATGCAGATCGTTTACGACGTGATTTGCAGTCACATGCCATGTGTCCCTGCTTATCACAGTTGTAACATTTTCCGCTGAAGCTACTGCTGGCGAACGATGAATTTTTCTTTTCAGCCTCCACCTCCATCCGATGAGTTTTCAGTGATGGGCGACATGTCAACGCAATCATCTCCTGAGTGAAGGCAACCGTTACTGTTTCGTTAAATGTTGTCTTCGGGTTCCTCATTGTCTCGCGATTTGTATCTGAGCCACGTATGCCGTCAATAAACGCCTCTATTTTGAATTATTTCAGCTACGACACTTAACTCGTCAGGATAGAAAAGGCGTGCCAATCGCTCAATATCCGCAGCATACTACTGCAAGGACTCACCAGATTTCTGGATACGACTTTTCAACTCCAATCTGTGATCTGCTTCATGTGGTCACTGCCATATTTTCGCTGTAAGGCATCCATCACCGCCTTGTTAGTTTTCTGCTCCGCCACTGGAACCGTTTGCAATACTTATGTAGCTGCGCCTTTTAATGCCACAATCAGCGCTGCAGCTGCGCTTTCGCTATCCCAATGATTGTGAACAGATGTTGTTTCGAACTGGAGCTTGAAAACCCTAATTGGCGTTGTTCCATCGTACGAGGGTGCCTTAAGCCTCTCTCACTTACTGCAAACGTCACTTTTTCATAAAACACATACAATAATGAAGAAATTAAAAAAAAAAAATTATGAAAATCCATTACGTATTGAGGAAATAACGACAATTTAATAAAAAGTCCTTTCATAATTTTGTAATTTTAACATACAAAGTTCTAATGACGATATCTTTGAAAAGTGTGGCTTTTCAGCAAAATAAAAATATATGGGTCTCTTAAAATTGAGCATGGAATGATACCTTTAAGTTTTAAGCAAATTAATGACATAGATGTGGTCCGCTTTAATCGATTTGAAAAATAATGTGCATTTATGAGAAAAAATATTGCTTGCATTGATGTTAATAAAATACTCTAGTAATGACTTTTCTACCAACAGATGTATATTTAAAATTTTTGTAATAAAATTTTCTATAAGATAGGATGGCTAACTTTTTGTAACCCATATAATTGATTCCAGATAGAAGGCTTCAAAGTTAGAATTTGTTAAAAAAAACGAAAAAAAAGCGAATTTTTTTACCTATTTTCGATCATAGCAACCATTAAATTAATGCAATTTGAACATTTTGTACATTAAAATGTTTGTAAGACTCTATTCTGAACCACAGAAAAATTTAAAATTGGTTGGCTGACGATTAAAGTTCTTTAAAGCATTTATGTGAAGTAAGTATATGCTCTCAAAAGTGCATTTTTTTGAGTTTTGCCATTTATGTGGAAAATTGGGGCCAATCAAAGAAAATCATTGCGATATTCGGATTCTACGGAAAATTTCACTGTAGAAAATGTTATCGCCATTCGTTGTGAAACATCTTGTTGAGTAGTGTAATTATACGGCAGATACAATATTTCGACATAAATTTCTAATATTTTTACAAAATAATTGTTAATTTAATAATCACCACTCAATTGCCTACATATCGACACTTCCAGCTTAACGGACCACTTTCCGAAAAACTAAAATTATATATGTACATATGTAACATACATATACGAAAAATTGCATATTAAAAATCAAACGATGCATCACATCGAATTTATTCCATAATAGATAAAAAATCTTCATCACATATTGAATTTCCTTGTTTTACTTTTTTTTACTTCATTTTTACTATAAGATTATTATTATGTCACACCCGTTAAATTTTTGAAGTTACTTTGTATATATTACTTAAAAGTTTATGTTAAAAGTTTCTTATAATTTTAATAAAAAACATATCAAATATATCTAAAATGATATCAATTTATCACTCATTCCTGCAAAGTTTTAGGCAATTCGAACTCAAACTCAAAATATTTAAAAAATAAACTAAAAGCATTTTCTGAACTTATAACATTAGATGTCAAATTTGTACCTATACTTTTAATAAATTTTGGAATGTATCATAGTACTTGATGCAAGAGATTAAAATGCATTCTCACACTTGTGTGAAAAGATACATATGAATGAAAATAAGAGTTAGACTGTCACACCCGTTACCCTGGCAGTGTCGATATGTACATACAAGTGTTTGTATTTACATATATCCAACTATAAATATGATATGTACAAACACTTAAACTCGACCGCTTATATAAATTAAAAAATAAAATTTTTTGCCATTTAATATTGATACTTAACAAAAAAAATATTTGCTTCACTTAATACGATAGAATATTGCATTTTACAGATTTTTCATTCATGTGCTGCTTTTTCTTTTGAATTAGCTACGTTGCCACGCATCTTGATTGAAAAAAGTTTTTGCTTCACTTAAAACTATAGATCACTGCGTTTTAGAGATTTTTCATTCATATCTTTGCTGCTTTTTCTATTGAGTTAGCTACGTTGCCACGCATCTAGATTTTGTTGTACAACAACCAAAGAGAAAAATAAAAGAAAAATATTTGTGAATGAAAATTTTGTTCCTTAAATTTGTAATTTTTGAATTTCATTGAGAAACAATAATAGGACAAATTGATAGGATATTTATAGGTTAGGCTCTATCCTAGTGATAGAGGTTTTTATTTTTGATACTTTCTGCCTCGGTTCTATTCCGTGCAGAGTCAGGCTGAAAATATTGTTTATACATTTTTTCTACCTAAATTGATATAAAAGATTTTTTTTTTTTTTGATTTTCAATTTACATAAATTGCATTTATATTATTTTTCTATTAAAATACTTTGTTGCTATAAATTGAAATTCAAATAACTAATTTTTAGTATAAATAGCCATTTATTGTAACAGGTTTCAATTAACTAACTAGCTTATGACTAAAATATAAAGTTCAAATAGTAATTTCAATTAATAAGGAAAGAATTTCACTTATTGAATAATACGACTTTTTTATTTACAGTTTATATTGCATTTACTGACTAATTGCAGAAAGACTAGCTCCTTTTTTTCAAGTTCCAATTCTTATAGCATTCATTTTCATTTTCTTATATTCAAAAACTTTCCTTTAAAGTCATAAATTAATAAGTATAAAATCTCAACAATACACAAAATGGCAGAGCAAATAAAATTTCAGCTTCGTTGCTAAACACCCCCAATGCGCAGCATAAGCCAAAATCACATTTCCCCTCATTCTAAGACCGTAATTTTATTGTCAGAAAATTAGTGAAGCGAACCGATTATCGACATTTCTGGGAGCGTAGTTCTTCCATATATAATTCTTTGGCTAGGCTAGATTTATTTCATGTTTTTTTCTCTTTAATACCGCACTGTTTTTCAACTGAAAATTATTTCTGTTTGCTACTTGCGTTTGTTTAATGAGCCAATTATTTGCAAGTGGGCCACCAGCGAAAATTTCAAAACGCGGACGGAGCTCGTCGGTTTTTTTTTATTTTATTTTTGTAATTGAAAAATTGTTTTAATTTCTTTCACGGACTAATTTAAACTTTCAAAAATCATTTATACATTGTTTTCTTCTTTTAACAATATTTGATACTTTGAAATATGTTTTTTTATTTCACATCGCACTTACATATAAGCCATTTTCGCAATTATATATGCAAAAGACTAATTAATGTACATTTTACCAGACGAAAACTAAGAAGTCACATTAAAACTTAATTCGCTTTACATTCTTTTTCTATGATTTTCTTCAGTTCAGAAGATTCTATTATTTTTGTTTTACCATTTATTTGCAATGTTTTTGTTTTGCAGACTCGACCGCGCTCGTTGAATATTTTTCGGCAACTGACTGTACGATGCGTTTTTGGCAACCTGTTGCCACTCAACGGTCGGCTTACTGCTTGTTGCCGTCCGTCTGCCGCTCACGCCATGCACTTACAGTTTTTTTTTCTTTCGCTTAGTATATACACACTCATACAAATACATATTATTGTCTTGCAACAAAAAAAAATAGCTTGACAAAACAAAAAAAAGAAAAGCGTTTAGTGGCGTGTTTTTACCGCTTACAAGAACAGTAGAGCATATTTTTTTAACTATAGCAAACAGGGTGCTTCGATAAATTCGTTACAAGGTGTCGGTTAGTATAAGCTTTGAAATTATATGAATTTTGATGGGATTTCATTAGTAGGCGTGGCACCTCCCATACAAACTTATAGCGTAAAATGCCATATTTAAAGTACTAAAGGAGTGATCCTTATAAATTTGGGAACAGGTTTACTTTAGCTGACAATATCCAATTTTATTTTTTTGTAAAAGGAGGTTAAAAACCAAAAAAATTTAAAATTAAAAAAAAGATATTGGGGCAGTGTTCACTTACTGCTTGAGGCGCGAGTGGACTGTATTAGGTTGAATCTAACGAACTACGGCGATATAGGACGATTTGAAAGACGTTTGCTTGTCGGTTGATAGTGCTAGACTTATTTATCGAAACAAAGAATAGATAGAATGAGAGGACTAACAGATTATTTCATATAATTAACAATGTTGCCTACTTGAGACATAAAAGGGGGTAAAATAGAAAAAGTAGTAAATTACATTATCTAATCAACTTGGTAAATAAAAATATAATTTAATATTAAAAAGCCAGAATATTCTCCAGTCTGTGAAGGGCACCTTAACCATCAGTAGGCATCTTGCATAATTTAGTTACAGAGCGCTTCATGACAGAGTTTGAAGTTTTTACAGTTGCCACATGAACCAAGTTGTCTTTGCCAGGGTGTACTTCGGTTACTAAACCCATTTGCCAGCAGGATGGTGAAGCACGTTCATCATATACGAGAACTATTATGCCAGGCTTCAAATTTTGTTTTTCTACATACCTTTTTGAGCGTTGCTGCAAAGTAGTGAGATATTCATGTTGCCATCGACGCCAAAACTCCTGTTTTAAGCGAATGATTAGTTGCCAAAGAGACAAGCGGTTAAGTTTGAGATGATCAAGGCTGGGTTCAGCTACTTGCACTAATGGTTGGCCGATAAGAAAGTGGCCTGGTGTTAGTACGTTGATGTTATCGATGTCGTCATCATATAGAGTTGTAAGTGGGCGGGAATTAAGTTGCGCTTCAATTACACAAAGCAAAGTAGTACGTTCTTCGTAAGTGAGCTTGATGTCACCTATAACACGCCTTAAGTGAAATTTCGTAGCTTTTACAGCTGACTCCCAGATACCGCCAAAATGCGGTGCACTTGGTGGGATCAGATGCCAGTTAATATTCGTCTGAGCCATGTACGAGCCAACTTCTTTAGACTTTGAAAGTTGTTTGAAGTTTTTCATTAGCTCTTGGTTAGCACCTTTAAAATTGGTACCATTATCGCTGTGAACATCTGATGGCAGGCCTCATCGAGAGACAAAGCGTTTTAGAGCTGCAAGGAACGCGTCTTATGCCAAATCCGACACAAGTTCAAAATGTATTACTTTTTTGAACTTTATTCAAAAAAGGGCCAGCATAATCTATGCCAGTACGAAGAATAGGACGAGCTTGAGTAACCGTGGGAAGATCTGCCATCTATTGGGAACAAGTTGAAGCACGAAAACGAGTGCAGACTACGCATTTATTAATTTCTTGTCTGACCAACCGACGACAATTAGCTATCCAAAATTGTTGGTGCTAGATGTTCATCAGAAGCGTTTGACCAGCGTGAATATTTTTTAAGTGCTGTGCAGAAACAATGCGTTGAGGCAATATACTATCTTTAGAGACAAGTATGGGGTGCTTAGTATCGAAATTACAAATTGCATTTTTGATTCGACCGCCAACACGCAAGATTGAAGAGGAATTGAGGAATGGTGAAAGCTTGAGAATCGAACTTTTCGTTGCAAGCTGCCTGTGATTTGTCAACTGCTGAATTTCTCTAGAAAAGTGTTGTATTTGAGACCAACACACGCAGTGAAGCATTGCAGCGTAAATTTTTGCTGCAGTATATGCTATGGGAAATGTTGCGTTGTCGTTGCGCTTCTTTTGAACAATTCGATTCCATGCTGCAATTATGTTTAGAACCTTATGTAGGTTTGAGTATCGGTGGAGCAGTAGGCTGATTACATCAGGCTGCTGAATGGCTAGAAAAGCGTAGCTAGTATTTTTTCGCTTTTCTACCGCCAAGTGTTTGCTGACGTCATGATTAGCGTTAACAGAGTCAGACCAAGTGTTTTGTGGATTTGTAAGCCAGGTGGGACCATGCCACCAGAGAGAATAATTTAACAGGACTTGAGGCTCTAAGCCACGAGTGGCAGCGTCTGCAGGATTATCTGATGATATAACATGATGCCACGATGAGCGGGGAATCGTGTCAATGATTTCCGCAACCCTATTTGCTACATAGGTTTTCCACCGCCGAGGATGTGATGATAGCCAGCCAAGGACAATCATTGAATCTGTCCATGCTATGCATTCAACATCATTGCGGACTTGACAGCTTTAAAAACTTTCGTTAAAAGTAGCGCGGCTGCAAGTTCCAATCGTGGTAGAGACACTTGCTTCAGAGGAGCTACTTTTGTTTTAGGAGTGAGTAGAATAACCTTTGTTCCATCACCTGATTGGATTTGGCAGTAGACTGCAGCTGCATACGCCATTTCAGATGCATCTGAGAAACCACAAAGTTGAAGCTTTACCGAAGGACTAGTGTGAATCCATCGCGGAATTCGAAGCTCGTTGAAGCACTCGTAATGTTGTCGAAAAGTGAGCCACTTCTGAGAAAATGAATTTGGCAGTTCTTCATCACAGCCAAACTGATGAAACATGATTTTTATTAATACAGTACAGGGTGAAAGAAACCTAGTGGGTCATAAATCTTGGAAGACTCCGAGAGAATCTCTCTCTTGGTGCAAATGTTGCTAATTGGCCGGGCTTAAAAGTGAACGAATCCGTGAGCGGCTGCCAATGAAGACCAAGTATTTTAAGCTGTTGTCAGCATCAATTTTTGAGATATCTAGATCAGATGTTTGTGAATTAGGACTTTCAATTACCTTCGAATCATTTGAAACCCATTTTGTAAGTAAAAAACCTCTGCGCTCAAGAACCGCGGTGACTTCAGCTTTCATTGTGATTGCTTCTTGGGTTGAATCGGCGCCAGCAATAAGATCATCTATGTAAAGGTTGTTTTTAATTAACAAACCAATATGAGATAGGTTAGTTTCCTCGCCGGTAGCGTAGAGACAGCGAGTGGCTAGGAATGGCGCCGACGCAGTTCCATAAATGATTGTGCGGAGCATATAATATGAAATAGGTTGACCAGCAGCATCTCTTCACAGGATGCTTTAACAATCTCTATCGTCAGTATGCACTAGGACCTGGCGGTACATTTTAACTATGTCACCGCAAAGTCTGATACGGCATCGCCTGAAGTTGATAAGTAGCGAAGTCAAGTGGCGCTGAATTGTGAAGCCAACTGCAAGTATATCATTAAGGGACACTCCATAGGTAGATTTGGCTGACCCATTGAAGACAACTCGGCATTTGGTTGACCTACTCTCAGGTTTCAAAACTGGATGATGAGGTAGATAAAAAATTTAGTCGAAACCCTTATCGACTTCTGAAGTTGAAATTTTCTCCATATTTCCTAGAGCAATGTATTCATTTATAAAGTCTTTATACTGATTAAAGAGTGAGACATCACGAGAAAAACGCTTTTCGAGGCTCGCAAATTGCTTGTAGGCTGACGTGAGTTTCCTAGGCACTACGAAATGGTAATCGTACCATATGACGACCAGTATTGTCATATCTATGAGTTTATATAAATTGATTTTCGCAGTACTGTTCTTCCGGAGTGTAATGCGTTGCAAGAATTTGAGGCTCCTGCTCTGCTTCCCAAAAGCGGCGCAGTGATTCATCAATTTTTAGATCATCAGCTGAAACTATTGCAGAATAAGCACACGTATCCTCCCCGCCGTTATGTACTTTGCCAGCAAGTACATATCCGAAAGTGGTATTTTGAACAGTTGGAAAACCTGTTTTGCTGGTGTATTTACCATCAGATAGTAAATTAAAAAAATGTTGAGAGCCAATAAGAACATCTATTGGCTGTGAGCTAAGGGAACCGTCGTCTGCTATGTTCATGTTTGATGGAAAACCCCATTGAGACAAACTAATCGGATCTGACTTCTGCTCCTGCGAGATACGCTTCAGAATAAACGCATCAACTATTAATGATGAGTTGCTATCGAACCTTGATGTGAGTCGAAGTGAAACTATTCCTTACGTAATGACTGAATTTTCACCACCGATTCCTCCGACTTTGATGCGACCATTCCGACGTGGTAGACGCAATCGTTGAACTAAGTCTTCAGAAATAAATGTTCCCATTGATGCATAAGCACTTTGAAAACCGTGGCCCCTGTGCCATTGATGCTTGAAGCATTTACGACCGCAATAGGAAGCACAACTTTTTGATTTACCATGTTATTACCTTTTATGGAATATGTTGACAAAGGTGTTTGAGCATTTGAAGATTCACCCTTGCTATGGTCATCTATATGAAGGCATGAGTGATGTTGTCGACCGCAAGTGTGACATCTCTGCTTGGACGGGCAATTGTTGACATTATGCTCACCTAAGAGGCAATTGAAACACATATTATTTTGTTTTACAAAATTTCGTTTTTGAGTCAGAGTTAAGGCTTTGAATTTAAAACATTTAAAAAATTGATGTAAGCCACCGCAGTTCACACACTTTGAAATTATGTGACGCGAATCCGTAGCTACAAAGCATCGAGCACGAGATGAAGTAGAGGGGTTACTTTTTATATGAATGTATACATTCAAGGGCTGACCATCTTTTATTCAAAAATTCGATGAATTGATTTTGAATTTTTGGATGATCCTGAGACCCATCATGGCTTTCAGCCCATTGCCGTTTCGTATTGTCGTCCAATTTCTTTAAAAGTAAGCAGATGATCCAAGAATCGCGGCTTTCAGCATCTGAACTAAGAGATTTGCAGTCAGTGTTATCTGCTAAAGCGCGAATCGCTGCAGCTGAAGGCTCGCTTACACTTTTGAGATCAAAGAACGATTTTATGTAAGAGATGATTATTGGCCATACACATACCTTGTTCCAAGCTCTATCGTAAGCTTCATTTGAACACACAATGCCTGAAATAACTGTTTCAGCCTCACCCTTGAGGTACATTTGCAAATACTGGAACTTACGTGACTTTGAAATTGTGGTTACGTTGTGCACCGAATTCAAAAATAAATCTTTAAATGTTGGCCACTTGCAATACTCTCCATGAAAAGCCGGTATATCTAACTTGAGTAATCGCGTGTCTGGGGTACGCGTCTGCTCGAGCATGTTGCGTTGAGTTGCTGCGAATCTGTTGAGTGTTGCATTTAAATCTTCTACTCCTGAGCTAATGTTGAGTTGTGGTATGGAATGTCTATTTGTTGCTTCATACTGATTTATCAACACTAAATATTGTTCCTTGAGATCGAGATACAGATCTTCTTGAGTAGAATATTCCGATGTTTGTTCAGGAAACTCTGCAATTTTTGAGTCGACGGACACAAACCCTTCCCATATTGCATCGAGTTTATCATTTCGTAATTTCAGAGCCTCATAAGATGTAGAACTGCTTGCTGAGGCAATAAAATTTTTGTATTTGGTAAGCGATCCCTTTATTTGTCCGCGCAATCGTATTAATTAGAATCCATTTTATTTTATTAGTTTTTATTGTGCAGAAAAAATAAGTAGGGGAAGGTGGGGAATCGTGGGCCACGTTTTCATTTTGTTAAATATCATAAAAAAAAAAAATTTTGAAAATTGTAATATGGCATGTTCTTCTACATGAAATTAGGTAACTTTTGACTATTACACTTTCTTACAATTCTTTTGTTTTTTCCGACTTTTCGTGGTTTGAAAAAAATTAGTGTTTTTGCGATTTTCAAAAATGGTGGGGAATCGTGGGCCACCGCCGTAATTGAGTAAAAATCAAACAATTATGATGCAAAACTTTATTCAATTAGTAGAAATGACAAGTACAGTTATTTTAATCGAGAAAATGAAGAAGGATTATGCACGATCAATCAGATGCGCAATTTGGGCACGTGAATGTTTTGGCGGAGGTAGCACATTTTGCATGGACATCTCGACCACATTCCATGCATGTAACTGAATTGTTTTTGGTCAGTTTCTTTGGCATTGACTCCAAACAAAGTATGCAGAAGTCAACATCTTCATCGTCGGAAGAATCACGTCGCGCTGGTTGTGATCTAGTTCTGCGCTTCTTGGGTGCAGGTGTCTCCTTTGCTTTCTTTTCTTTATTGCGTTTGATTTCAGCCTTCTCACGCAATTCAGTGACAAATTCAGGCGATGTTAAAATGGCACTCTTCATCGGTTTGCGACCACGATTGGAAACATCAATATTTGCGTCTTTGAACTTTTCCATATAACGGCTCAATGTAGCTCGTGGTACATTATAGGTTTTGGCGATAACACGCATGAACTTTTCATTATTTTCCATCTGTTTGATAGCCTCCACAACAGCTGGGAAGTCAATTTTTTTATCATATTTTCCATAATATCGTGGCATGATAGCTGAAAATTAACAAAGAAATAGGAAAATTTGATACAAAATATTTATTTATTGTTTTATTTATTGATTCACAGTCTCCATTTTGCACAAAACATCATAAACACAACATACCAATGTGATTGATATGAAAACTGTAAAAACACGGGTGGCCCACGATTCCCCACCAAAAGTGGCTCACGATTCCCCACAAGCTAATTTTTTCAAAACAACGGCGTGTAATTGACTCTTTGAAGTGTCATGCAAAACTACTTTTTTATGTTGAAAGGCAAAGGTCTAACGATAATAAAAAACATATTTACCTGTGTTTTGTCGTAGCGATTCGTCCAAGAATGATGGAAATCAAACACGCAAAAAAAGTTTTGCAGATACTTTTTTTTGGGCGAGTATTGTGCAAAGCAAATAAAACGCGTACGTTTGTCAACAACCAATGTAAAAATGATTTTAGGTTGAGAGAATACAATAACAGTTGCATTTCACTATTTATCTCGACATACTGCCGAAAGGTAGCGGTGTCTTACGATTCCCCATGGCCCACGATTCCCCACTTTCCCCTAAAAATTTTGCAACTTCACTTAGTGCATATGAGTTATTAATTCTATTATTTACGTTTTTTTAATGACAGATTCTCTTGTTTCCTTTTGTTTTGTTTTTCTTTTTCAATTTTTTTATTTGTTTTTTTTTGTCTTGTGACAAAGAGACCAAATGCAAAACTGTTATACACTTATGTATGTTTTCACTCCACGGTTCACTGAGACAATTTTTGTTGTTGCCTGACGCAATTCTACGTTGACCGAAGCAAAATTATTTTTGTTGTTGCTGAGCAACAAGTTTTTTCTCACTTTTGAACATCGGATGTATTGAGTGATTTTTAAATTTGTATATTTGCGGGAGGCGAAAATAATTGAAACTGGTTTTCAATTATGTATTAACATACATCTGTATATAATGCAGAGGGGAAATAAACGGTTCAGTGTCATGTATATTGAGCTAAATATGTATTTTAAATAACTTTGAAATGACTTTCCCGTGGAGACACAAAAGGGTTTCAATTTATTTAGTTTAATTAACACTAATAAGGCGTAATTATATTTTAACATTTAAGATGAAATCTTTAATTTATTTTTAAGTCACTATTTTCACAATGTTCCACTTATTATGTTAACTAATGTCCCGACGCGAGTTTAACGCGGTTAAAAATCAAAAAATTGTGTCTGTTTTTATTTAGAAATGTTCGCGAATTACATGAAAAATAATAATTTTTATACGTTGAGTTTTTTGTTGGCACTCGAAGGACCATGAAATGGGGCAGTTTTCACTTACTGCTTGAGGCGCGAGTGGACTGTAGTAGGTTGAATCTAACGAACTACGCTGATATAGGACGATTTGAAAGACGTTTGCTTGTCGGTTGATAGTGTTAGACTGATTTATTGAAACAAAGAATAGAATCAGAGGACTAACAGATTATTTCATATAATTAACAATGTTGCCTACTTGAGACATAAAAGGGGGTAAAATAGAAAAAGTAGTAAATTACATTATCTAATCAACTTGGTAAATAAAAATATAATTTAATATTAAAAAGCCAGAATATTCTCCCGTCTGTGAAGGGCACCTTAACCATCAGTAGGCATCTTGCATAATTTAGTTACAGAGCGCTTCATGACAGAGTTTGAAGTTTTTACAGTTGCCACACGAACCAAGTTGTCTTTGCCAGGGTGTACTTCGGTTACTAAACCCATTTGCCAGCAGGATGGTGAAGCACGTTCATCATATACGAGAACTATTATGCCATTATACCATTTTGAGCGTTGCTGCAAAAAAGTGAGATATAAATGTTGCCATCGACGCCAAAACTCCTGTTTTAAGCGAATGATTAGTTGCCAACGAGACAAGCGGTTAAGTTTGAGATGATCAAGGCTGGGTTCAGCTACTTGCACTAATGGTTGGCCGATAAGAAAGTGGCCTGGTGTTAGTACGTTGATGTTATCGATGTCGTCATCATATAGAGTTGTAAGTGGGCGGGAATTAAGTTGCGCTTCAATTACACAAAGCAAAGTAGTACGTTCTTCGTAAGTGAGCTTGATGTCACCTATAACACGCCTTAAGTGAAATTTCGTAGCTTTTACAGCTGACTCCCAGATACCGCCAAAATGCGGTGCACTTGGTGGGATCAGATGCCAGTTAATATTCGTCTGAGCCATGTACGAGCCAACTTCTTTAGACTTTGAAAGTTGTTTGAAGTTTTTCATTAGCTCTTGGTTAGCACCTTTAAAATTGGTACCATTATCGCTGTGAACATCTGATGGCAGGCCTCATCGAGAGACAAAGCGTTTTAGAGCTGCAAGGAACGCGTCTTATGCCAAATCCGACACAAGTTCAAAATGTATTACTTTTTTGAACTTTATTCAAAAAAGGGCCAGCATAATCTATGCCAGTACGAAGAATAGGACGAGCTTGAGTAACCGTGGGAAGATCTGCCATCTATTGGGAACAAGTTGAAGCACGAAAACGAGTGCAGACTACGCATTTATTAATTTCTTGTCTGACCAACCGACGACAATTAGCTATCCAAAATTGTTGGTGCTAGATGTTCATCAGAAGCGTTTGACCAGCGTGAATATTTTTTAAGTGCTGTGCAGAAACAATGCGTTGAGGCAATATACTATCTTTAGAGACAAGTATGGGGTGCTTAGTATCGAAATTACAAATTGCATTTTTGATTCGACCGCCAACACGCAAGATTGAAGAGGAATTGAGGAATGGTGAAAGCTTGAGAATCGAACTTTTCGTTGCAAGTTGCCTGTGATTTGTCAACTGCTGAATTTCTCTAGAAAAGTGTTGTATTTGAGACCAACACACGCAGTGAAGCATTGCAGCGTAAATTTTTGCTGCAGTATATGCTATGGGAAATGTTGCGTTGTCGTTGCGCTTCTTTTGAACAATTCGATTCCATGCTGCAATTATGTTTAGAACCTTATGTAGGTTTGAGTATCGGTGGAGCAGTAGGCTGATTACATCAGGCTGCTGAATGGCTAGAAAAGCGTAGCTAGTATTTTTTCGCTTTTCTACCGCCAAGTGTTTGCTGACGTCATGATTAGCGTTAACAGAGTCAGACCAAGTGTTTTGTGGATTTGTAAGCCAGGTGGGACCATGCCACCAGAGAGAATAATTTAACAGGACTTGAGGCTCTAAGCCACGAGTGGCAGCGTCTGCAGGATTATCTGATGATATAACATGATGCCACGATGAGCGGGAAATCGTGTCAATGATTTCCGCAACCCTATTTGCTACATAGATTTTCCACCGCCGAGGATGTGATGATAGCCAGCCAAGGACAATCATTGAATCTGTCCATGCTATGCATTCAACATCATTGCGGACTTGACAGCTTTAAAAACTTTCGTTAAAAGTAGCGCGGCTGCAAGTTCCAATCGTGGTAGAGACACTTGCTTCAGAGGAGCTACTTTTGTTTTAGGAGTGAGTAGAATAACCTTTGTTCCATCACCTGATTGGATTCGGCAGTAGACTGCAGCTGCATACGCCATTTCAGATGCATCTGAGAAACCACAAAGTTGAAGCTTTACCGAAGGACTAGTGTGAATCCATCGCGGAATTCGAAGCTCGTTGAAGCACTCGTAATGTTGTCGAAAAGCGAGCCACTTCTGAGAAAATGAATTTGGCAGTTCTTCATCACAGCCAAACTGATGAAACATGATTTTTATTAATACAGTACAGGGTGAAAGAAACCTAGTGGGTCATAAATCTTGGAAGACTCCGAGAGAATCTCTCTCTTGGTGCAAATGTTGCTAATTGGCCGGGCTTAAAAGTGAACGAATCTGTGAGCGGCTGCCAATGAAGACCAAGTATTTTAAGCTGTTGTCAGCATCAATTTTTGAGATATCTAGATCAGATGTTTGTGAATTAGGACTTTCAATTACCTTCGAATCATTTGAAACCCATTTTGTAAGTAAAAAACCTCTGCGCTCAAGAACCGCGGTGACTTCAGCTTTCATTGTGATTGCTTCTTGGGTTGAATCGGCGCCAGCAATAAGATCATCTATGTAAAGGTTGTTTTTAATTAACAAACCAATATGAGATAGGTTAGTTTCCTCGCCGGTAGCGTAGAGACAGCGAGTGGCTAGGAATGGCGGTGACGCAGTTCCATAAATGACTGTGCGGAGCATATAATATGAAATAGGTTGACCAGCAGCATCTCTTCACAGGATGCTTTAACAATCTCTATCGTCAGCATGCACTAGGACCTGGCGGTACATTTTAACTACGTCACCGCAAAGTCTGATACGGTATCGCCTGAAGTTGATAAGTAGCGAAGTCAAGTGGCGCTGAATTGTGGAGCCAACTGCAAGTATATCATTAAGGGACACTCCATAGGTAGATTTGGCTGACCCATTGAAGACAACTCAGCATTTGGTTGACCTACTCTCAGGTTTCAAAACCGGATGATGAGGTAGATAAAAAATTTAGTCGAAACCCTTATCGAACCTTGATGTGAGTCGAAGTGAAACTATTCCTTTCGTAATGACTGAATTTTCACCACCGATTCCTCCGACTTTGATGCGACCATTCCGACGTGGTAGACGCAATCGTTGAACTAAGTCTTCAGAAATAAATGTTCCCATTGATGCTGAGTCCATAAGCATTTTGAAAACCGTAGCCCCTGTGCCATTGATGCTTGAAGCATTTACGACCGCAATAGGAAGCACAACTTTTTGATTTACCATGTTATTACCTTTTATGGAATATGTTGACAAAGGTGTTTGAGCATCTGAAGATTCACCCTTGCTATGGTCATCTATATGAAGGCATGAGTGATGTTGTCGACCGCAAGTGTGACATCTCTGCTTGGACGGGCAATTGTTGACATTATGCTCACCTAAGAGGCAATTGAAACACATATTATTTTGTTTTACAAAATTTCGTTTTTGAGTCAGAGTTAAGGCTTTGAATTTAAAACATTTAAAAAATTGATGTAAGCCACCGCAGTTCACACACTTTGAAATTATGTGACGCGAATCCGTAGCTACAAAGCATCGAGCACGAGATGAAGTAGAGGGGTTACTTTTATATGAATGTATACATTCAAGGGCTGACCATCTTTTATTCAAAAATTCGATGAATTGATTTTGAATTTTTGGATGATCCTTAGACCCATCATGGCTTTCAGCCCATTGCCGTTTCGTATCGTCGTCCAATTTCTTTAAAAGTAAGCAGATGAACGAAGGATCGCGGCTTTCAGCATCTGAACCAAGAGATTTGCAGTCAGTGTTATCTGCTAACGCGCGAATCGCTGCAGCTGAAGGCTCGCTTACACTTTTGAGATCAAAGAACGATTTTATGTAAGAGATGATTATTGGCCATACACATACCTTGTTTCAAGCTCTATCGTAAGCTTCATTTGAACACACATTGCATGAAATAACTCTTTCAGCCTCACCCTTGAGGTACATTTGCAAATACTGGAACTTACGTGGCTTTGAAATTGTGGTTACGTTGTGCACCGAATTCAAAAATAAATCTTTAAATGTTGGCCACTTGCAATACTCTCCATGAAAAGCCGGTATATCTAACTTGAGTAATCGCGTGTCTGGGGTACGCGTCTGCTCGAGCATGTTGCGTTGAGTCGCTGCGAATCTGTTGAGTGTTGCATTTAAATCTTCTACTCCTGAGCTAATGTTAAGTTGTGGTATGGAATGTCTATTTGTTGCTTCATACTGATTTATCAACACTAAATATTGTTCCTTGAGATCGAGATACAGATCTTCTTGAGTAGAATATTCCGATGTTTGTTCAGGAAACTCTGCAATTTTTGAGTCGACGGACACAAACCCTTCCCATATTGCATCGAGTTTATCATTTCGTAATTTCAGAGCCTCATAAGATGTAGAATGTAGATGAGGCAATAAAACTTTTGTATTTGGTAAGCGATCCCTTTATTTGTCCGCGCAATCGTATTAATTAGGATCCATTTTATTTTATTAGTTTTTATTGTGCAGAAAAAATAAGTAAAAATTTTGCAACTTCACTTAGTGCATATGTGCATATCCATCAGATTGGGCCTTTTAGCTGGCCTCGTTTTTTTTTTTTTTTTTTGGAGTACATCTTCCAGCCATAGTTTTTCTTGAAGCTAAGGCTATCTTGAACTCATAATAAAGGTTGTTCGTTTGAAATTCAGATAGCTATTTTTTTAATTTGCATTTAAAGTAAGAAACACATGAAACTTTTCGTGTTTTTTAAAAATTGTCAATTTATTGGGTTTTTACGCTGTAGTCTAAAGACTGTTGAGTACATCTTTCAGATATAGTTTTTTTTGAAGCTAAGGCTGTATTGAACTCATATTAAAGGTTGTTCAATTAAAATTTAGATACCTATTTTTTTAATTTGCATTTAAAGTAAGAAATACATGAAACTTTTCGTGTTTTTTAAAAATTGTCAATTTATTGGGTTTTTACGCTGTAGTCTAAAGACTGTTGAGTACATCTTTCAGATATAGTTTTTTTTGAAGCTAAGACTGTCTTGAACTCATAATAAAGGTTGTTCAATTGAACTTCAGATAGATATTTTTTTATTTAACTTTGTATGTAACATTTCATATTGTTTTTAACTAAAATCCAATTTTAACTATGTCTCTCTTAAAATTTTAATTGTTCCTCCTTGAATATTAATTAAAGATAGTCTTAACTTCAAGAAAAACCATGTTTGAACAGACTCCTCAAAAAAAAAAAAAAATAAATACATAAAATCGATGAGGTAAGATGACAATTTCGATTTTTTTTTTATTTTTTTTTTTTTGGAGCAGACTTTTCAAACATGGTTTTTCTCGAAGTTTAGACTATCTTTAATTAATATTCAAGGAGGAACAATTAAAATTCAAAGGGAAACATAGTTAAAATTGGATTTTAGTTAAAAACAACATGAAATGTTACATATAAAGTTAAATAAAAAAAATAGCTATCTGAAATTCAATTGAACAACTTTTATTATGAGTTCAAGACAGTCTTAGCTTCAAAAAATAACTATATCTGAAAGATGTACTGAACAGTCTTTAGACTACAGCGTAAAAACCCAATAAATTGACTATTTTTAAAAAAACACGAAAAGTTTCACATATTTCTTACTTTAAATGCAAATTAAAAAAATAGTTATCTAAATTTTAACTGAACAACCTTTAATATGAGTTCAAGACAGCCTTAGCTTCAAAAAAAACTATGGCTGAAAGATGTACTCAACAGTCTTTAGACTACAGCGTAAAAACCCAATAAAAAGTTTCATATATTTGATACTTTAAATGCAAATTAAAAAAATAGCTATCTGAATTTCAATTGAACAACCTTTATTATGAGTTCAAGATAGCCTTAGCTTCAAGAAAAACTATGGCTGGAAGATGTACTCCAAAAAAAAAAAAAAAAAAAAACGAGGCCAGCTAAAAGGCCCAATCTGATGGATTTGCAGATATGAGTTATTAATTCTATTATTTACGTTTTTTTAATGACAGATTCTCTTGTTTCTTTTTGTTTTGTTTTTCTTTTTCAATTTCTTTATTTGTTTTTTTTTTGTCTTGTGACAAAGAGACCAAATGCAAAACTGTTATACACTTATGTATGTTTTCACTGCACGGTTCACTGAGACAATTTTTGTTGTTGCCTGACGCAATTCTACGTTGACCGAAGCAAAATTATTTTTGTTGTTGCTGAGCAACAAGTTTTTTCTCACTTTTGAACATCGGATGTATTGAGTGATTTTAAAATTTGTATATTTGCGGGAGGCGAAAATAATTGAAACTGGTTTTCAATTATGTATTTACATACATATGTATATAATGCAGAGGGGAAATAAACGGTTCCGTGTCATGTATATTGAGCTAAATATGTATTTTAAATAACTTTGAAATGACTTTCCCGTGGAGACACAAAAGCGTTTCAATTTATTTCGTTTAATTAACGTAATTAGGCGTAATTATATTTTAACATTTAAGGTGAAATCTTTAATTTACTTTTAAGTCACTATTTTCACAATGTTCCACTTATTATGTTAATTAATGTCCCGACGCGAGTTTAACGCGGTTAAAAATCAAAAAATTGTGTCTGTTTTTATTTAGAAATGTTCGCGAATTACATGAAAAATAATAATTTTTATACGTTGAATTTTTTGTTGGCAGTTTTCACTTACTGCTTGAGGCGCGAGTGGACTGTAGTAGGTTGAATCTAACGAACTACGCCAATATAGGACGATTTGAAAGACGTTTGCTTGTCGGTTGATAGTGCTAGACTGATTTATTGAAACAAAGAATAGAATGAGAGGACTAACAGATTATTTCATATAATTAAAAATGTTGCCTACTTGAGACATAAAAGGGGGTAAAATAGAAAAAGAAGTTAATTACATTATCTCATCAGCTTGGTAAATAAAAATATAATTTAATATTAAAAAGCCAGAACAGATATATACATCAGAAATTGCGGATATAGCTTTTGTAAAAATGGTTATAAGTTGGGAACCCCTGAACAGAAAATAGAAAATATGGGTGTCATAAGAAAGATAATTTAATGGCATACAGTAATAGTACTCAATGTTTTGAAATTTGACCAATGATTTTGGAAATATTACGAATTTTCTGAAATTTTGACCAATTTTTTTTGAAAAAACCTTATTTTTTCCAAAAAACATGTTAATGACCTAAAATTCCTTCAAATCATACAAATTCCTCAATGCTTAAAAAAAAATTCCAGATTATAAAGAACAAATGGCTCCAAATTTAATCACTAGAGCACTGACAATTAGCGACAAAGTATTCCATAGAGACAACATAAAAAGAATTGAGAAAATCTTAGAGGAAAACAGTTTTCCAAAACACACAATCAAAAGATTAATGGGCAATTTTTATAAGGATAAGGGACCAAGACAGGAAAGAGGTACAGTCATATATAAATCGATGACATATATTCCAGGTTTGACAGAGAGATTCGCGAAACTAAGTACGTTTAGGGACATAAAAATTGCTAATAAGACAGATAATAAAGTTGGACAATTTTACAGCAACACAAAACATAAAATATCAAAACTCGACAAATCTTGTCTTATTTACAAAATTCCTTGTGACGGAGACGGGTCCAATGTATGCCAGAAGGTATATGTTGGTTCTACAAAAAACAAATTAAGGACAAGACTCTCAGGACACAGATTGGACCAAAAAAACAGAAATGGACAAGCCCCTAAAACAGCCCTTTCAGCCCATTGTGCTGTACTTGGACATTTCCCTAATTTTGACGCTGTGGAGATCTTACAAGAAGAAAATAATCACGAGAAGAGATTCATATTAGAGATGCTCCACATTATTAACACCCCCACTGACAAGAGAATAAATTTCAAGAGCGACACAGAAATTGTGCTCATATATACAGACACTTGGTTGACAATTAGGTTAGTTTAAGTTTAGCTCGTCTATAATTTTAGCGTAAGTTTTGTTTTGTTAATTTATTTAATTGTGTATTGTGTTAATTATTGTTCTAATTATTATTTCTAAATCACCCCTGAAGATGAGGAAGGATCTTCCTCGAAATATTGGGAAAAATTATAAATAAAAAACTGACCTAAAGCCAGAAAAGTGTTTTTATTTTGTAATAAAAAAGGTCGATAAAACTCTTAAAATGTATGTTCCTAAGAATAGGTGGACAAGCCATAGTAAATTTTCTAAAGTGAACAAAAATAGTTCGTAAGAAGCATTTTCTCGAAGTAATATAATTAGTTTTCATTAGATTCTTCAATAACAACGATCAGATGAACAGTAATATTGGTATGTTATGGGCAGAAATGGTTACGTATTTGAGTCGGCTAAAGTACAGGTAAGAACCTCTCCCGATAAGGTCCGCACCAAATGTCCATCCTTGGGGCCCACACACACCTAGACACGGCCCTGACCCTGACAAACCCAATAGCTCAAGCCTTAGAGCGGTTGTCGCACTTTTATCTACTCTACTATTATTAAACGTGCTAAAATTGTATATTTATATATTTATTTATATATTTATATATGGCTGAAATTTATTTCGAAAACGGCTGCAGCGATTTTGATAAGACTTCGGGATTTCGTTCATATGTGAACAAAATTAAGATTGGACTAGGTTTAAAGTTTTTCAACGCCCCTGCGTTGCACAGCCCTAAATTTTAATTTTTATTTCGTGATAACTAGCAAGCCATTCAAGGTATTGCAATGAAATTTGGTAGACGGATGCATATCATAAATATCTTAAATGCTATCAAAAGTGGGCGAAATCGGAACAGTGGGCGTGGCATATTTCAATAATTGAAAGCTTTGATTCGATAATACTCGAAAACGGCACCGAGGATTTTCATAAAAATTTTAGAGTTAATACCGCTGAATGAGGTCATTATAACAAGCTATGCCACTAAACTGGCAAAACTCATTGAAGGGCGTGGCACAGCCCACAATATTTATAAACGTTATAATAAGAGAACTAACAACGCAATCGTTATGAAATTTGACATGTCAAATATACTGGCTATTGGGTATCTTGTAACAAAAAGTGGGCGAAACAGCACCTGTGGGCGTGGCACCTTCCATACAAGCGAAAACAGTTAAAAGCTACATTTATTGTTCCATGAGAGTAATATTTTTTAAATTTAGTATGGAGATGTCGGTTACTATAAGCTTTGAAACTAAATGGATTTCGATGGGATTGCATCAGTGGGCGTGGCACCTCCTCTACATGCAAAAAATGTTAAGTGTTATATTAAGTGTGCCATGGGCGTAATTTTTTTAAAATTTGGTGTAGAGATGTCGGTTACCATAAGCTTTGAAACTAAATGGATTTCGACGGGATTGCATTTGTGGGCGTGGCACCTCCCATATAAGCAAAAAATGTTTAAGGCTACATTTAATGTGCTCTTGGAGTCAAATTTTTTAAACTTGGTGTAGAGGTGTCGGTTACCATAAGCTTTGAAATTAAATGAAAATCGACGAGATTGCATCAGTGGGTGTGGCACCTCCCATATAAGCAAAACACTTTAAATGTTATATTTAGTGTGCTATCGGAGTAATATTCTTTAAATTTGGTGTAGAGGTGTCGGTTACTATAAGCTTTGAAATTGTATGAATTTTGATGGGATTTCATTAGTGGGCGTGGCGCCTCCCATACAAACTTATAACGTTGATGCCATATTTAGCAAACTAAAGGAGTGATCTTAATAAAATTTGGTCTCAATATATTCAGCCTCATTCAACGAGTTTTTCAACGTCTTTCAACTGCTTCATTATTTTTCAACCTCTTTCAACTTTTTTCAACGATTTTCTACATTTTTCAAATATTTTCAACGCTTTCAATATTTGATTGACTTTTTCAACCTCATTCAACTTTTTTCGAGTTTTTCAACTTCTTTCATCTGTTTCAACATTTTTCAACCTCTTTCAACTTTTCTCAACATTTCCCAAATTTGTCTGACTTTTTCAACGTCTTTCAACTTTTCTCAATATTTTTTCGAGTTATTCAACCTTTTTCAACTGTTTCAACATTTTTCAACTTCTTCCAGCTTTTCTCAACATTTTCCATATTTTTTCGAATTTTTCAACCTTATTCAACTTTTTTCGAGTTATTCAACCTCTTTCAACTGTTTCAACATTTTTCAACCTCTTTCAACTTTTTCCAACATTTTCCATATATTTTCGAATTTTAAACCTTATTCAACTTTTTCCGAAATATTCAAACTCTTTCAACTTTTTCAATATTTTTCAACCTTTTCAACTTTTTTCAACACGTTCCATATTTTTTAGACTTTTTCAACCACATTCAAGTTTTTTCGGCTTTTCAACCTCATTCATCTTTTTCCGGGACTTTCAACTTTTTTCGAGCTTTTCAATCTCTTTCAACGTTTTCAACATTTTAATATACAGGGTGTTTTTTTTTAGAGGTTTGTTTTTCGAATAGAGATAAAACTGGCATTTTATGGTCAAATCTGGCAACTCTAATGTCATTTATGTTCAGTTTGGTTTGCCATTTCATCATGAACAGGTTGACAAAAGAACAACGCTTGCAAATCGTGCAAATTTATTTCGAAAATAATGGTTCAGTTCGCGAAGTTTACCGCAAGCTCCGTCCATTTTATGGTCGACATAATCGTCCATCAGAGCAATTAATTCGGTTAACCATGGGTCGTTTTCGCACTACGTTTACTCTATGTGATAATACGCATCCGCAGAGACGTCGAACAGTGCGCACCGAAGAAACAATTGCCGCTGTAGAGCAAAATGTTGAAGAGGACCCGAATGAATCGATTCGCCACCGTGCACAGCAATTGGAGCTTTGTCCATCAACTTTATGGAAGATTTTGCGCAAAGATCTTATCTTGCGACCTTACAAGATCCAGCTTGTGCAAGAATTAAAGCCGCGAGACCATGCAATGCGTCGTGATTTTGGTGTATGGGCCGAAAATGAGATTGATCTCGATGCTGATTTTCATCGCAAAATTTTGTTCAGTGATGAGGCTCATTTTTGGTTGAATGGCTACGTCAACAACCAAAATTGCCGCATTTGGAGTGAAGAGAATCCACATGAGACCCTTGAGACAAAGAATTATATATTAAAGAACTACGCTCCAAGAAATGTCGATAATTGGAACGTGTTACTAATTCAAAGATCTTAGAATTACGGTCTTAGAATGAGGGGAAATGTCTTTTTGCGCATTGGGATTTTTAGCAACGAAGCTGAAATTCCCTCTGATCTGCTATTTTCTATTTTATTAAGATTTTTTATTTTATTTATTTAAATTAATAGAGAAGTTTTTTGAAAATACGAAATGAAAATAAATGCTATATGAATTGATAATTAAAAAAAAGAGGAAACTTTTCGGCAATTACACAATAATTTCAATATTAGTTTTGATTATTAAAAGGGGGAAAATCCTGATGATAATTACTCACTAAGAATAATATTACTTCCGCCATTTTTTATTTGCATAACCCATATTAATTAAATTATTTTACATTTTTACATTTGAGAAAATTCATTGACAAAAATGACAATTTTTTTTCATTTTTTTAGTTATAATACGAAAAATAATTTTTTTTTTATAACGAATTAGTTTTAAAAGATGTATATATATATATATATACTCTCGACTTTCAAAATAAATTATCATCGGATATATATACGAGTCAGAATTGTACTAAAATTGGGAAAAACTGTCTAAAAGTGAAAAAGACCATATTTTGGGCATTTCTGAGAAATGCCCAAAGCTGGGATCTCGATTCGGGACAATTTTTCTAAAAAAGCATGAAATCACCTTTCGAATGAGACCGACCTCGTTTTTTTTGGGCATTGTTATCGACGGGAATTTGATTTTGTCCATTTTTTCTCAAAATATAACACTGTGCGCCGTTCGCTGTTATCAATGCAGATGTGGTGGCCGTTATGGTGGCGAGCTTTCTGATGTTGGTGATGGTGTCGGTTATGACGGTGGGCGTTGGGATGTTGGTGCTGGTGTCTGTCGTTGTTGCTGATGGCTATGGGTGATGATGTTGCGGTTGGTGGTGGTGCTGATGTACTCGTTGCTTTTATCGGTGATGTGGATGTGAAAGCTGACGCTTTTGCTTAGTATGCTGGTGCTGTTGCTGTTGACCCTGGGTTGTGAGGATGACTGAAATGGTGTCGTGTGCACCCAAGCCTAAGTTGGACGACTATCAGGCACAACGAAGGTTAGCAAACGAAATTGCGTGCGTTTTTACAGAAAGGTTGAGCAGTTTAGTGACGGCTGAACGACGACCATCAAAAAAATTGAGGACACAAAATAAAAATATGATGACAGATGAAAATCATGCGATGGGATTTTTGGAGAAGTTGCGGTTTTTTTCCCGCCAAAAAGATTATATAAAACGCAGTTTCAGCGATGGCGAAAAGAGATTGGTACAGAAGTTTTAAGACAGTGCGGTCATGAAAAGCGCGTGGAGTTTTTGAAAAAAAAACAGTTTCATTAAATAAAATATAATTTAATTGTTGACAATAGAAAGGAAAAAACCATATCAAAGCAACTAAATACAATATAATCTACAACACGCGTAATTTCTTGATTTAAAAATTTGCTAAATTAGCAAAGCAGAGAAAAACTACTCGGAAAAAAAAAATAAGCCACGAGGGCGCTCCAAGGCACGGTCCAGCCACCAAACAACAGACCATCTCACCAGGACACACCGCTCATCAACACAGCGAATGACAAAATCTGCAACAGGCAGTCGCAATAAACACGCGCAACAGAAACCAACCATCCCCGAATCAACATACCACCGCCGCAATAGATTCAGCACCACCGTCAACCAGCAACACCATCCCAACGCACATCATCGTAGTGAACACCAGCACCAACCTCAGAACGCTCGCTCCACAGCAGCCACAGCAACGGCATACATACCGCAGCAACAAAAGCCTCAGCGATCGCATCCACATAATCACCAGCATCAACATCCCAACGCCCACCACCAAAACTGAAACCACCACCAGCATCGACAACAACGAACGGGACAGCCGGCAAGGAAAAAGTATAGTTATCGATTTTTTTATTGTATCACATATTTTAGAAAAACAATCAATTTAATGATTAGGATTAAACAAAAAAAAAAAATCGTAATATTAACAATTAAAATTAATAAGATTGAAAGGAATAAATATATGTATATATGCATAATAAAGCATACCAGTTATCGATAGGTATACGTACGATTTAGCTCTTAAGGCTCTAATTACCTAGATGTAAAAATCTAAAAAAAAAAAAAACAGATTAAAGAACTAAAATTAAAAAAAAAATATGGAAGCCTAAAAGTTTTTGTCCATGTGGTGTAGGTAGGCGGGAGTCGGTAGTGAAGCGTTATAGGGGGTGACCACAGAAATCGGGCCAAAGGTCACCCAGGAAAGCTGGTCGACACCAGTTGAGGGAAGGCTGCCCAGGACCGATGCTCGGCGACGTGTATCGGTCCATCAAATGAACCTCAGATCAGAACGATGATGTAATTAAAATCTGTGCCAGCGAGTGGCAACCGGTAAGTTATAGTCGAGGAGGGATTGAGGGAGTCCTCAGCACCAGAGTAGGTATAACACGATCAGTTTTTTTGGATTTTCAGCAGCAGTTTTTTTATGTTACTAAGACTGGTACAAATTAATAAATTTTTCTGTCCATACCCAGGTCCCACAAGACTGACAAGGACCACGACATCCGGCGAGCGATAGCCGCACTAAAGCTATTGTACCAGCACGGTCTGTCAGTGGGACGTGGTGCGCTACATCCGGCACCGCAGGTCATTGCCAGATCGCAATAACATCGAAGCGAACTGGCAATGGCCTAAGAAACCAAAACAAGGTAACACGATAATTGCTGCGTCTATTATAATCGCCTGCTGATGTTCTTGTTGTTCGCTGTGGTGGTGGATGGTGTGCCTTGGTGAGGTTATTTTTGTTTTGTTGGTTGCTGGATGATGCCGTGGAGCAGTTTCTTGACTTATTTGCTGCCACGTTTTTTTATCTACTTTTTATGCACCGTTTTTCTTAGGCTGCGGTGGAATTTTAATTTTTATTTTTTTTCGTTTTGGTTTCAAAGTTTTTCTATGTTATAGTTTCTCACTTATATTTTCAGCTTTAATTTTTTTTTTTGCTTTTACTTTTCTTTTTTTTTTTAAATAAAGAACCAGGATGCAGCACGTTTTACTTAAATCTCCATTTTTTTCTTCTCGCACTCCCCGTCACGCGCGTTTTTTCTTTCTTACTTTCCGCTTCAAAAAACTCCATCCGAATCACTCTTCACCATCTAAAATTTTCTTTTATATCCTTTTTTTTGGCGGGAAAAAATCGCATCTTGCCCCAAAAAAAACCTATCACGTGATCTCTATCTATCATCTTATTTTTTTTTATTCATTTTTGATGGTCGCCGTTCAGCCGTCACTCTCGTGGAAAAACTCACGCAATAATGTTTGCCAACCGTTGTTGTGCCCAACAATCGCCCAATTTAGACTTGAGTGCACACGACAAATTTTGATATAGTGCATACCAAAGAGATGAAGCTATCGGCAGAAGTAACGCAAAAAAATTCAGTCGCGTCGCTGCATTTAAAAACTCACCCTCCCATGGTGAGCAGTTAGTGCAAATCCTGCGTGAAAGAAGCAAGTCCCAACGTCCTGATGCTCAGAGCGTCTAAAATAGATCATGTTTTCACATATATTATTATGCATTTTGTCCACGTCACATTAATTAACAACAATTAAGAATTTTAAATTTTACAATTAAAAAACTTTTATTTAATTCCGTCAAGTGAACGTTTAGTTTTATATTTTAATACATATGTTTCGACAGTACTTGCTGTCATCATCAGTTAACTATGACTAACAGAGCGTCTAGTAGAGATCATAATGGTTAACTGGATAAAAGTTAATATATAAAAAAAAAAATTAAAAAGAAATGAAGATGAGATTAAAATAGATATTTGTTTCGGACAGCACAAGCAAATAGTATTTTGCTGAAGACACGGGAAATCTTTTTTCTTTGTGACCGAGCTATAGCCATAGGCATTCACGTTCCAGCTGGCAAGTGACAATTTTTTTACCCACCAGCCCGGTTGGTTAGGCTCGGATGGGTACCTCGTAAGGCATATACCGTTTGTGTAGAGGAGACTCCCAATTTCTCAGATTTGTGATTAAATCACATTTTTGCAAGTTCTGAACTTAGTCCGAACTATTCACCCACCACGCTGGTTGGGCTCTGATGAGGGTTTGGGAACTTTGCTCTATTACACAAATACTACGGCACGACGAGTAATACGCGGAGCTCCGGGCTAGCTCATTACGAAGAAAACGGTTAGATATTTTTGCGGGTTGCAAGTATCAATAAGGGAGAAAACGTATATTGGTGTGTTAGTTACAGCTGAGCCTAAATTGTCAAAAAAGACCCGTAAATGGGATTAGTAATCACGTCAGACTACTAACATATGAGTTGAATTCTTGAGTTTACAGCTACTGTACAGTGGGAAGCACAATTAATTTTGTGATTGGGCGAGTTATTAGACCCTTTTGCGTTTTTAAATCTGCGACGCGAACACGATTGTCGTTTCCGTAGTATAATTTTATAACACGACCTAAACGCCATTCAGTAGGGCAAAGATTTTCGGCGCGAATAACTACCATAGAATTTTGTGCCAGATTTTCTTGTGGATTTTTCCACTTATAGCGTTTTTGGAGTTCGATTAAATACTCGTCCTTCCACCGAGCACAAAAAATTTGGTATAGTGCTTTAATTTTTTGCCATCGGTTTAAACAAGAAATTTTAGGATTCACGATTTCTGGCTCCGCTGGGGAAAGTAGTGAGCCGCCCACCAAGAAGTGTCCTGGAGTTAAGGGAGCTAAGTCGGAGGGGTTCTCTGATAAGGGACTCAGTGGCCTTGAGTTTAGACATGCCTCGATACGTGATAGCAATGTAGCAAATTCTTCAAATGTAAATTTGATATCACCTGCTACATTTTTGAAGTGTTTTTTGAAGCTTTTAACTCCGGCTTCCCAGAGTCCTCCCATATGGGGTGCACCTGCTGGCATAAAATGCCAAGAAAGACGTTGAAATCCGTATTTGCTGATAACGTCATCATGGGATTGTGTTATAAATTCTTTAAACTCTTTACTGAGTACCTTTTGAGCACCGACAAAGTTGGTTCCATTATCGGAATATAATTTAGATGGACAACCACGGCGTGAGACAAATCTATCGAATCCTGCTAAGAATGCTGAGCTCGATACACTGGTTTGTTCTAAATGAATGGCTTTAGTAGCAAAGCAGACGAAAATGCAAACGTAACCTTTGGATATACGATAGGCTCTTCCAGTGAAACTTTTGATTTCAAAGGGACCAGCAAAGTCCATACCAGTGATTGTGAATGGTCGTGATAGAGTTGTTCTCTCTGGAGGTAGGGCCGCCATTAATTGGGTCTGATATTTTTTACGATGTATAACACATATCCTGCAGTTATGGATACAGGTTTTAATCAAATTTTTAGCTTTTATTACCCAAAACTCTTGCCTTAAGAGTCGGAGAACTAATTGGTTTCCCCCATGGAGTGATATTTTGTGGATAAACTCTACTAAAAGTTTAGCTAACTGGCAATGGTGAGGTAGAAGTACAGGGTGGCGCTCATTGTAAGTGAGTGCAGGTGATGCAGCTAAGCGGCCATTGACTCTAATAATCTGATCTTGATCAAGAAATGGGTTAAGGTTCAAAATTTCACTTTTTTTGTCCATTGGCTTTTTTGCCATTAGAGTATGATATTCTTTCGAAAAGTGTTTGAATTGAGCTAACACTATCAGACGAGTTTTTACAAATTTTATTTCATCTTGTTCTAAAACTTTGGATTTATGACCCGGCTGCATCGATCGTAATATCGGATGCGTGCTTTTAAAAAACCTAAAAATGTATGAGACTACTTTACACGCTCTTGCGAATGATGAAAACCTTTCTAATGTCTTCGTTGTACGACGAGCTAGCAAAGTTTGCCTTTACAGATTTTATCTCAACTGAGGTTTCTAAATTTTCCCTAGATAAGCTTATAGGCCAAAAAGATTTTTGCAATGAAAGCCAAGTAGGACCATGCCACCAAAGATTATTCGACTGAAGTTCCTTAGGGGACAGCCCCCGAGTTGCTAGGTTGGCAGGATTGTCGTGAGAGTCTACATGAGCCCAGTTGTCACAGCCGACTTTCTGACACATTTTTGAAACCCTGTTTGCGACAAATGTAGACCAGGTACAAGGCGGCTTATTTAACCAAGCCAAAACTATTGTAGAGTCTGTCCAGAAAAATGTTGTGTTGTGACTCTACATCTAACTGAGGGATAATTGAATCGACTAAACTCGAAAGCAGCTCGGCTCCGCATAATTCCAACCTAGGCAGAGAAATTGTCTTTACCGTAGCAACTTTTGACTTAGCTAATAATCACAGATGATGAATAGTCCTAACAAGTACTGTTCTTTGTTACGATTGGATCTGATTTTGATGGTGTCAATTTTGGATTCAAATTACCATTTATTTCCGATTCTTTAGTACTAGTTTGTAAATTAGAATTACTTTCTTTTCTAATTTTTACCGGTTCAGCATAATTTTTGGTTTCGTCATTATTTTTTGGGCAAGGGGAGCAATTGGGCTTTTGACCCTTGACATTTTTAATCCTGGATAAAATTACTTTACATTTCTTTAGTTTTGGAGGAAGATAGTCACAACTTTCATTGCTAGTATTAATTTCTGTACTTGAACATATTGCATTATCCAACGTATCTTCATCACTAGCTATTAATATTTTCAAATGATTATCATCACTTGATGATTTTCGCTTAGTAATTGACCTTGAATCATTTACACTCAAAATTGTTTCTGTCAGTGTGGATTTATTTAAAGTGCTTGCAGATTCGTGATATACTTATTTCAATTTTCATGTCTTCTTCTGGTTCATTTTTACTGTCTTCTGTGTGATCTATTATGATACAATCAGAAGATTCGTCTCTAAAAGTATCAAAAATAATATTCAATGAATTTAAAACAAAGTAACCTACTTTCTTCTTTAATGGCCATCAGCATTTTTTGGAAATCTCTACATTCGTCTATGACTTTTTGATTACTGATAAAAAATTTCAGTGAAGATATAACTTGTACGCAATTGGTGCAAACTAAGTCCATATTATCATTAATGTCAATCTCGATCTTGCACAAGTCCTTTAGTAGCTTGAACAACTTTGGAGTCTGTAAGGCATGAACAGTGGGCTCTCCGCCAGACACAGACGACACCTCCTGTGCCAATTCATTGTTTTGCACTTTGTAAGTTTTAAACAGTTTTATGTTTTTGTGTTATTACTAACAAATTGGAATTCAAATTGGCAAATAAAAAAAAAAATTATTGGCAATTAATTTCCCTAGTTTAATAATTACAAAATTTCGTGAATTAAATTTTTCGTCATATTTAACTTATTTTAACAAATAAATTTTCTGAGGAACCAATTTATTAACGGTGTAAATCAGAACCCGTAAAATTTTAAAACATTTCAATTCGTTAAAATTTCGTGATCAAGCTTTCGTGTTAAAATACAACTGTTGTAAAATTCGAATTCCAGTTAATTTGCAGTTATAGTACAATAACTTTATACGATTTTGATTTCCAAAAATGTCTGCCCTAGACAATTTTATTGGTATTGCTGATCAGCTCGTAGAATACGAAGCTTATTTTAACGAACTTCCAAGTTCCGAACATACCTTAACTAGCTTAGAAATCGAAAAGGTTGAGTTTCAGGATATCTGGGTAAAATTAAGGGCTTCGTATGAAAAGTGCCTTGAAAGTTGTTCAGCACTTAAACTCTCAAAGAAAGCCAAAGGAACTGAAAAGTATACTGATGATGCACAAGAACCCATTGATGCCTCAGTCATTAAATCGAAATATCGCGATTCTCATCTAACGTTTGTACGTTGTCTATCTAAAATAACTGAAAACATTACTCGAATTAGTCAAGAAAACGCTCCAAAAAATTTACGCGTAGGCTCAAATAATGAATCGCGCCATACCTCAAGTATCCATTTACCTCCATGTGATATTGATCCATTTGCGGGTGATTACTTATCTTGGCCCACATTTAGGGATCTATTTACAGCACTTTACATCAATAATTCGCGACTCAGTCAAGTGGAAATGTTATACCACTTATTACAAAAAACGCGCGGTGAAGCAAAAGATATTGTCCAAAAAGTATCCCTAACGAATGAGATATTTAGCTTAGCCTGGGAAAATTTAAAAACTCAATATGAGAATCCGCGTATTCTCATCAACAATCAGTTGAAGGTTCTTTTTGATTTAAAACGCATTACCAACGAATCTGGTAATGCAATTAAGTCACTCCAACGTGAAATTAATAACTCGATTTCTGTCCTTCAGCTACACCAAATCGACATAACCAATTGAGATGCAATAATTGTAAACCTATGCTCCACTAGACTTTCTGAAGTCACCTTATCTTTATGGGAACAATCCATAAGCAGCAAACCATGCATTCCTAAGTGGAAAGACATGGATCAATTTCTAACAGATAGATACCACACCTTAGAAACGATGATGGATATTCGTTCCCCAGTATCTGATTCGAAATCTCAATCGGCTTCAAAGCCAACGCAATCATAATCATCATTCAAACCCAAACCAGTGAAATCATTTCACACCAAATTTAACGGTAATTCACCTTGTAAGCTATGTAAGGGGCCTCATCCTCTATGACTGTGCCCTCGATTTCTACAATTGAGTATAAGCGACAGAATTTCAACTATCAAGAGATTGAACTGTTGTCTCAATTGTTTGGCAGTTGTGCATCAAGTCAAGGACTGTCAGAGTTCTCACAACTGCTTTGTGTGCAAAAGCCGACACAATACCTTACTGCATATAGAAACCAATGCAATCCCATCTAGTTTCCAAAATCGATCACAAACTTCAAATAATCGCAGTCGTCAATCTAATGCTTGGTGGAGCAATCCACCTGTAGAATCAAATAGGCCTTTATCAACAAATCCCGCACACGGCTCTGTAGCTCAAAATCAAATACAGTCCACTTTACCATCAACATTAGGAAGTTCATCTTTGGCTCCTCCTGCTGCATCCAATTTTCAGAGCTTTTTTACATCCACTCTTAAAAATGTACTTTTAGGTACGGCTATAATACAAGTGATCCATCTTCAGGTGACTTATAGTATTCGAGCGCTGATCGATCCTGCTTCTGAAGGAACATTTATGTCAGAACGACTTCGTAACCGTCTAAAATTACACTTCAAAAATATCGATGCCCAAGTTTCAGGACTTAATGGTTCTGTTAGCGCACGCACAAGTAAAATGTGCAATCTTATTATTGGTTCTTCTTTGGATTCATCTATCCAATTGTCTATAAACGCACTAATTTTACCTAACCTTACAGGCATTCTCCCATCTTGTAATCTGAATTATAATATCATTACTGAACTGCCAAATATAGACCTTGCAGACTCGAACTTTTATCAGAGTTCACAGGTTGATCTATTGATAGGAGGTGATCTTTATCCCACTATTTTGCGCAATGGAATTCTTAGGAACATATTAGGATCTTTAAGTGCTCATTAAACCATCTTCGGATAGATACTGACTGGCCCTATATCAAATTCGCACAGCTCATCAAACATAGTATCATTTTACACTGAAGTAGCTCTTGATCAGCAAATAGCTAAATTTTGGGAAATGGAAGATATACCCAAAACTAAACCATTGTCCATATCTGACCAACGTTATGAAGAATTATTCACGACTACGACTTATCGTGACCCAGAAGGTCGCTATGTAGTTAATCTACCGCTTAAAGCGGAATTTCCCAATAAATTACAACTGGGTCCCTCTAGGCATATTGCATTGGCTCAGTTTCAGCGAAATGAGCGAAATCTTTGTAGAAATCCCGATTTTAAGTTGCAATATGATAAAGTCATAAAACAATATTTAGAGTTAAGCCATTTGAGTGAAGTTGAGTCTGAATTCAATTCTACTACTAATTTTTATCTTCCTCACCATGCAGTCGTAAAACCGGACAGTAAAACTACCAAATTAAGGGTAGTGTTCAACGCTTCGTGTCCATCAGCTAATGGTCTCAGTTTTAATGACATTTTAAACACTGGCCCGGTGCTGCAAACAAATCTCACTACACTGATTTTAAAGTGGAGATTTTTTAAATACGTATTCAATGCAGACATTGAAAAAATGTATCGACAGATACTAGTCAATCCTACTCATACGCCTTATCAAAGGATCGTATTTAGAGATCCACCTGATAGTGAAGTTCGTGACTTCGAGCTAAAAACTGTCACCTTTGGCGTGAACTGTGCGCCTTACCTTGCAATTAGGACGCTTTTGCAACTATCTGCAGATGTAAAAGATTCACACCCTTTGGCTTCGACCATTTTGCGTCACTACATGTATGTAGATGATGTTTTAGCAGGAGTACATGACTTAACGTCAGCTCAAGAGGCTAAAAAACAAATTATAGAAGCACTTGGCTCCGCAGGACTTTCTCTTAGAAATGAACGTCCAATTTTAAAGAGATTCTGGACAATTTGCCCTTAGAGCATCTTCTAGATGTTGAATTTCTTAAAATCAATGATAAAAGCACTGCAAGAATGTTAGGAGTTTCTTGGAACGCAAAAGCTGATTCCTTCTGCTTCACTACGCAACTTCTGGAAGTCAAAACCTCATATACAAAAAGATAAATTTTGTCTCTAATTGCGAAACTTTTCGACCCTGCAGGCTGGCTGGCTCCAGTTGTTGTAGTTGCAAAAATTATAATGCAACAGGTTTGGTTAGACAACACTGATTGGGATGAGCAACATAAGCCATTAACTCTTCATAATTGGCACAAGTTTGTATCAAATTATAATTATATCAATTTGATTAAAATCCCTAGATGGATAAAATTTTAACTTGAACGTTTTGTGACGCATCAGAAAAGGCTTATGCGGCTACTATATATGTTCGCATTGAAAATATAAATAAAATGATCTCATCTCATTTACTTGTGGCCAAATCAAAAGTTGCTCCAGTAAAAAGCGTATCTTTACCCCGACTAGAATTGTGTGGAGCTGAACTTTTATCGAATCGTGCCGATTCAATAATTCCTCAGATGGAAGTAGAATCATATACGAAGTTCTTCTGGACAGATTCTACGATTGTATTGGCATGGTTAAACAAACCACCATGTACTTGGTCCACTTTTGTTGCAAACAGGGTTTCAAAAATAATTCATAAAGTTGGCTGCGATAATTGGGCACAAATAGATTCCCATGAAAATCCTGCCGATCTAGCAACCCGGGGGCTATCCCCTTCAGAATTAAAATCAAACAGGCTTTGGTGGCATGGCCCTTCTTGGCTTTCCAATGAAAAATCTTCTTGGCCTGTGAGCTTACCCAAAGAAAACTTAGAAACATTGGTAGAAATAAAATCTGTCAAGACTAACTTTGCTGGCTCGTCTTATAATGACCACATCTTAGAAAGGTTTTCATCATTACCTAAAGCTTATCGAGTAGTTTCTTACATTTTTAGGTTTTTTAAGCACACTCATCTGAAATCGCGTTCTTTGCGGACCGATTGTAAATCCCTAGCTATCTCGTCAGACGAGATAAAATCTACAAAAATATGCTTAATAAGGCTAACGCAAATTTATACTTTCCAGCAGAATATAAGGCCTTATTAGAAAAAAGACCCATTGAGCAAAAAAGTACAATCTTAACTCTAAATCCATTTATTGATAAAGATCAAGTTATGAGAGTCAATGGCCGTCTGTCTGCTTCACATGCACTCACTTATAATGAACGACATCTAATACTTTTGTCATATGGTTGCAGGTTTGCTAGGCTTTGTTGCAAAACCCTATGCTATCGTACCCAATGCGGCCCGCTCCGGCTAACTTGCGGTCCAGGGGGGTTTTTAACCCGCCGCGTTGGGTCGAGGGTGCGACAATAAAATTTCATTTCCTGCGGAAATGAAATTTTAAAACTATATAAAAACAAACTGCAAACAAAATCAAAAAAAAACTTGAACTAAATTTCTGAAAAAAAAAAAAAATACAAAATCACTAACTTCTTTATATCTACAGGACCATCCACACCAAAGAGGGAGAGAGATTTCATCCCCCTACGCACCCACCCATCCTGTGATGTCCAGTCCATTTTGGGACATCACCCACTTTTTAATCATCGCTGGACTTAAACGGCCACCATCACCACTTGCCAGATAAGAATCCCCCCCTTATTAAAAAATTTAACTCATCATTTCGAATTTTACATTAATTCAAAACAATTTATTTTTATACAGATTATGCATCTAATACACAAACGCTCGAGCTGACCAAAAGGAATAGGAGCAACAAAATCAGAACAATAAAGTAATTATTAAGTATTTAGGATATGAATTTTTAAAAAAAAATATAAATTAAAATTTGGGTGAAAAAATTGACAAAAAATATAATAAATATGTTTAAACTTAAATCCTAAAATTCGGTATAATTTAAGCTGTTACGAAATACAAAAAAAATTTATTAAGAAAAGGTAGAAATTAAAACGCAATAACGCATATATTAAAACCGCGATAAAATATTTTATAGATTATGAAAATTATACTTTCTTTCTTTTAAAAAAAAATCAAACCAAAAAAAAAACTTCCCCCTTTTTTTTGTATTCGTAACTAGTTTAATTTGCACCACAAACAAAAATATTTTCTTTTTATAACGAAATTACATATATATAAATATTCAAAAATAAACGGTTTAGATTAACATTCGGCTTATGTCCACGACAGAAATATTTCCCGAAATTTGAACTTCGGAGAACTTTGACTCGGATACTATAGACTTCGCGAAATTTCGGGCGCGTAGAAAATGTCCTATCACAACCTAAAAGAGCTCTTTATGGTAGGGCATTAAAGGTACGACCATTTTAGAAACCAAGAAAAAATATAACCGCGTATGACTAAGCCAAACACAAATTAAATAAAATTAATAACACAAAAAAAACTTAAAAATTGAAAATTAAATAAAAAAAATCTTTTAGCATATATTAAATATTTTCGCACCACAGTGCAGGTTCGATCGAACCTTTTAAGCAACTCCTTATTTTGCTTCTTTGCTCTTTCGTAGAGATAATTTTCTTTGGCCTGAAAGAAAATTAGGCTGCGCACAAACCACCTGACAGGGCTTACACACTTCTGCTCCTTTTTTTTTATGAATCACGAACTAAATTCTCTTCTTATTACTTCGCGCGCCCAACCCTAATACTTGGTTTTTTTTTTACGGGCAGATACTGGTCGTATTGTAATATGTATATAAAATGGATAGAAAATATTGTGGCTGACTTATCTTTTTTTCTGTTCCGCAACTGTCCCACAGATCTCTAGCGGTGCCGTTTCTTTTTGTTGGGAGTTGTATGTCAGCCACACTAATAATAAAAAAAACACAATTTTCACATAACTGTGCAGTGCACAAATTAAATTTGATTTTTAGGACACTTACATTTTTTTCTATTTTTTTTTTTTTTGTTCCAGAATTTTCTAACGACCTTGGATCGCACACTAGTTTGGCAGCAAAATTTCCGGCTTAGAGTCCTGTTAATTTTAATTTTTTTTTACAAAAAAAAAAATCTCGACTTAAGTTAATACAAAAAAAATTACCTTAATTTGAACCTTTTATTTTAAAACACTCGCGTTTTTTTTTTACAGCTTAATTTCCGGATAAGTCAATTTAATTGGAACACTTTATTTTTTTTTATTTTTAAACTTAGTTCGAACAAAAATTTGAACATAAAAGAAACGGACATTAATTTTTTTAACGTGCAGCAGCTTCGACAAGTGTTTTACGTTTGAAAATTTGCGTTTAGTGATTCGGGTCACCAAGCCAAAATTTTGCCAACCAAAACAGTAAAATTTCTTAATCCTTTACATAAAGAAAACACATAACGCATACAAATACATTTGATCATCCTACGCCCAATTATAATCCCACCACTACTATCCTGCTTTGTTGCTTTATTTCTCTCTGAGTCAGAGCTACAAAAACATCGCTAGCAAAATCGTTCCTTTGTACTCAGTCAACCCTAGTCAGAAAAATCGCATCAAACTTCTTTACCGACCTATGCCAAAATACACAGTGGCATCCCTGATAACAATGTGATTCTAATTTAAATGGAATACTTTATTTATGAAAGATGCCCAACGTAGGCCATCGCCCACACCCTGAGATTAAGAGTCTCAAGCTTTACACTTGCGTTAGCCGGGCATACAAATCTGTTATTTGCTGTCAGTGTATACAAATTTTCATATTTTACTAATGATGTTTCTTTTCAGGACAACCGTTTGAGGCTTTTCAATGATCGTGAATTTTCGGGATAGCGTTTTGATGCTGTTGGATTTGTTCCATTGTATTTGCCGGGAAGTTTATGGAGTTTCAGGCGATGAGAGTTTTACTTTGTTTAAAAGTTTTCTTTTCCTTTTTTTTTTTTCAGGTACTTGATTTTATTGCACATAACCGAGGATTGGAATATGAGGACGAGGACTATATAGAACGAGGGACGCATACTACACTGATTGACACATGCTTATTCTAGATGACGGTAAATATTGCACTATTTACTTAAATCTAGTTGTATTGCACATGATTTTTTTATTGCACAGTGTAGATCGTTTGTTTTTATATTGCATTTAGATTTTATATTGCTGCTGTCCCTGTTTACTGTTGTACCTTTTATTTGGCTTAATTATTGTTTCAAGTCCTTCGCGTGAAACACTCCAAGAGGCTTGCTATTTAGTGTTTCTAATTCGTACATGCTGTTTCCTATGGGTCTTACGATTCTGCATTTGATAAATTTTTTGCAAAATTTAGCGTTGAGATTATTTTTGAAATTACTAAGCACAAAGTTTCGTTTAAATATTTCTTGCCCAGGCAAGAATCGGACATCGCGTGAGTGTTTATTGTAGCGTTTAGCGCTTCTTTCGTACGCGGTGTGCATGTTTTTTTTTATTTTATCTCGGATGAGCGCTAACCTGTCTTCCTTGTCTAAAACTCTTAAATTTCGTTCTCCCAATGAGCTTAATTTCCTGGCCAATTTATAATCCGTGCCACTAGTAAACATCTTCTGCCCAAATAGTGCCAAAAACGGTGTCACTCCTGTAGCAGAATGCACTGAGCTTCTAAGTGCACACTCGATCTCCGACAAATATAAATCCCAGTCGCGATGATCGTCTTGCATATAGGATCTGATGGCATTCAGTTCAGATTGATTAACTCGCTCAGCCGCATTCGATTGAGGAGCGAAGTGAGCAGTTTTTATATGAGAAATTTTATAGGCTTCAATCATATGTGTAAAATCCTTCGAAACGAATTGGGAACCGTTGTCTGAATGAATGATTTCGGGTACCCCGAATTTGTGAAATATTTCGGTAATTAGGAATTTTAAAATATTTGCTGTCGTGGCCTCGCGTAGTGCTTTCAAAAAAACAAATTTGGTGAAATGGTCGACCACAATAAAGATGTACGCGTTTCCATTTTTCGATCTAGGGTATTTTCCAAGAAAGTCTATATAGATCTTTTGGAATGGTCTTTCCGTTATAACTTCTTGTTCCATCTCGGGCCTCAAATCTTGGTTTGCCGATTTTGATTCTTTGCAAATGTCGCAATTTTTTATGTAATTTCTAACCTGCACGGTCATATTTGGCCAATAATAAAATCTTCGCAGTCTATGGAGTGTTTTCGCCACACCTCCATGAGCTGAAATTTCAGGCTCGTGAGCTTTTGATATTAAGGTGGACGTTAAAGCCTCAGGTATCCAAAGCTTCCAATTCAGATCGTCCATATCATCATCTCGTTCGAACTTTGTTTTCTTGAAAATCATATTATCCTCAACACGTAGATCAGGTAACTTGTCCTGGTTTTCTTGTATTGCTGTGATTAATTCTGCATACTCTGGTGAATCGAACTCTGTCGTTTCCAAATCCAAATAATGTTCTCCATCTGCTGTCAACTCTTCAACGGCACGCGACAAGGTATCTGCTACCACGTTCTCTGAACCCTTTCTGTGTTCAATCAAAAAATCAAACGATTGCAACTGCAGTGACCAACGGGCCAGTCTACCACTCAGGTCCTTCAATGACATGAGCCATTTCAAGCTTGCATGATCGGTGATCACCGTAAATGGCATCATCTCAATGTATGGCCTGAACCTCTTAACCGCCAGAACTGCCGCTAAACATTCTTTTTCAGTAACACTGTAGTTACATTGGCAGCTATTTAACTTCTGCGAAAAGTAGGCAATCGGATTTTCATGGTTGTCGTGGTTTCTTTGAAACAGCACCGCACCTACGCCAATGTCCGACGCATCGCACTGTACAAAGAACCGCTTTGAAAAATCTGCATGCTTCAAAACTGGAGCCGTCGTTAAGGCCTGTTTGAGACTGTTGAATGCACTTATCGCCTCTGGAGTCATATTAAATTTATTCGATTTTTTCAATGTGTCGCTGAGTGGCGCAGATAATGACGCAAAGTTCTGTATGAATCTGCGATACCACCCTGCAGTACCCAAAAAGCTCCTGACTTCTCTAACATTTCTTGGTATTGGAATCCGCTGGATTGCTGACACCTTTTCAGGATCCGTTTTTAGCATTCCGCCTCCAACTAGGAATCCCAAATACCGCAACTGTTTAAAACAAAATTTCGACTTCTTTAAACCGATGGTTAAGTTCGCTTTTTTTAGACAGTCTTTTACTATTTTATTTCCAATTTCGAATTCAGCAAAAGCTCTTGGATCATGGTCATGTGTTGCAGTGACTGCCTCAGCAATTTGTTTGCGAACATATTTTCTTTTTATAAAGTTATCTCTAGCCTTTCTAATTTTTCTGGACATCTCACGTCTACCACTCAATGGAGCATCATTAAATATTCTTTCCCTCGTTTCATAGTATCGCCTTAATCTCTCTTCGATAGAATTATTCACATCTTGATTTTTTTCTTCATTGTAGCTTTTATTAAATTTAATTGTTCTTTTTAAAATATTTATTTTGTTTACAGCCTCATCCGTTCTTATATCACTGGTTACTGGGATATGATTTACTTTTTCACGGGAGTCACACTGGACCGCGACACTCCCGCTGCTGTCACGCTCCGGTTGAAGTTTCCCGCTGAGCATATGGGGCACTTTGGAGTTATGACATCTGACAGTCCACAACGGTAGCAGAAAATAGTTCTTTGAAGCGACATGCACTCCATAAAAACGTGGCCTGGTTCACGACAATTCCAGCAGATCAGTGCACGATTGACTTGCTGTGCCTGGTTCAAATCTTGTTGTTGGTGTTGATTCACCTTTTGATGTTGACTCAAATTTTGATGCTGATTTATGTTCGGTTGATGACTCAAATTCTGTTGCTGGTTCGGATTTTGGTGTTGCTGCTTATCTCGGTGTTGGCTCTGTTGCTGATTGAAACGACTATTCGTACGCACCTCTTCTACGTTAAAGTTTTCTTCGCAGTACCAATTTTCTTCATTTTCATGGTCAATGACCACCTCGTTGATATCGTGACTCCTACGCTGTGGATTGAATCGTGATGGTTGCTGAAAGTTTCGTAGTGTATCACGGCGCAAAAAATGCATTTCAGCTTCGATGCACTCATCACGTAAATGATCCACAGAGTAGATCGTCATCGGATATACTATGCGTGCCAAATTGTCTTTCACATTTCTTTTTATTATTTTCACCAGGTCATGGTCGGTTACCGGATTTCGCAGTTTTGAACGCAGCTTAAACATCGTATGGAAATAGGCTTCGATGGATTCGCCAGGCCTCTGCTTTCTTTCGACCAGATCCCGCATAATTTCAAAGTCGGATTTGTTACTTTGATACTGGCGTCGTAAAGCAGTACAGAGTGTAGGCCAATCTGGCTCGTTGTTGCTCTTCAGATACAACCAGTACCACTCCCGTGCGACATCTTTTACTAGCAGGTGAAAATCTCTGAGTACCTGAGGCCATGGACATCCATTTTGACGCTGTAGGTGCTCTACTCTAAAAATAAAGTCATCAACCGACATATCATCGGAGCCTCCACCGAAAATGACTCCCCACTTGTCGACATTTGTTGAGTGTTGTGGATTGTAGCGTGTGACGTTCGCATTATGTTGTGGAACCTGATTTGGTGCACTAGGCTCAGCACATGAATTTGGCATATACCCTTGAAATTGTTGTGGTTGTTGGATTACCACTGGCTGCTGCTGCGACTGAGGTTGTTGATGCAATGAATGGGGTTGCTGTTGGTGCTGATATGACTGTGGTTGCTGCTGCTGATATGATTGTGGTCGGTGCTGCTGATATGATCTCTCATTTTGTTGACGCTGCTGTTGGAAATTGGTAGCTTGTAAATTTGTATTATATGTGCTCGAATCTTTAATCGCATTTTCTCTATACACAGGCAACCCGGGGACAGATAACAAATTGGAGCCTACGCCGTGCAAGCTTTCTGCCTGAGTCAACCTCTCTCTCTCAGCGTTAGGTAATGGCACATTGGACGATTCGGGTTTTTGGGTAAAGCCTAAACCAAAATAGACGAGACGAGACGTAACGAGTAAGTTCGAGTGTATGTAAACAAATGTTGATAGCCAAAATGAACCAACGTAATTGATCGAAAGTGAACGAAACATTTTGACGAGACGAGTTGTTCCGTACGAACCGAACTTCAAAACGTTGCTACTCGTCATAACAGCTTTTTTGGTTCGTTGGCTAGCGTAACATTTTGGGTTAAATGTCAAAACAGACGAAACGAGTGCAAACGTTCGTTCAATTGCTACCGTCTCGTCACGTTTATTTTGGTTAAGTCTTAAGTCTTAAAACGTTCATCATTTCTGCCACACATCATTTCTCTTCACAGATAATTTCGATTGGGCGCCATATTGTTGCAAAACCCTATGCTATCGTACCCAACGCGGCCCGCTCCGGCTAACTTGCGGTCCAGGGGGGTTTTTAACCCGCCGCGTTGGGTCGAGGGTGCGACAATAAAATTTCATTTCCTGCGGAAATGAAATTTTAAAACTATATAAAAACAAAATCAAAAAAAAACTTGAACTAAATTTCTGAAAAAAAAAAAAAATACAAAATCACTAACTTCTTTATATCTACAGGACCATCCACACCAAAGAGGGAGAGAGATTTCATCCCCCTACGCACCCACCCATCCTGTGATGTCCAGTCCATTTTGGGACATCACCCACTTTTTAATCATCGCTGGACTTAAACGGCCACCATCACCACTTGCCAGATAAGAATCCCCCCCTTATTAAAAAATTTAACTCATCATTTCGAATTTTACATTAATTCAAAACAATTTATTTTTATACAGATTATGCATCTAATACACAAACGCTCGAGCTGACCAAAAGGAATAGGAGCAACAAAATCAGAACAATAAAGTAATTATTAAGTATTTAGGATATGAATTTTTAAAAAAAAATATAAATTAAAATTTGGGTGAAAAAATTGACAAAAAATATAATAAATATGTTTAAACTTAAATCCTAAAATTCGGTATAATTTAAGCTGTTACGAAATACAAAAAAAATTTATTAAGAAAAGGTAGAAATTAAAACGCAATAACGCATATATTAAAACCGCGATAAAATATTTTATAGATTATGAAAATTATACTTTCTTTCTTTTAAAAAAAAATCAAACCAAAAAAAAAACTTCCCCCTTTTTTTTTGTATTCGTAACTAGTTTAATTTGCACCACAAACAAAAATATTTTCTTTTTATAACGAAATTACATATATATAAATATTCAAAAATAAACGGTTTAGATTAACATTCGGCTTATGTCCACGACAGAAATATTTCCCGAAATTTGAACTTCGGAGAACTTTGACTCGGATACTATAGACTTCGCGAAATTTCGGGCGCGTAGAAAATGTCCTATCACAACCTAAAAGAGCTCTTTATGGTAGGGCATTAAAGGTACGACCATTTTAGAAACCAAGAAAAAATATAACCGCGTATGACTAAGCCAAACACAAATTAAATAAAATTAATAACACAAAAAAAACTTAAAAATTGAAAATTAAATAAAAAAAATCTTTTAGCATATATTAAATATTTTCGCACCACAGTGCAGGTTCGATCGAACCTTTTAAGCAACTCCTTATTTTGCTTCTTTGCTCTTTCGTAGAGATAATTTTCTTTGGCCTGAAAGAAAATTAGGCTGCGCACAAACCACCTGACAGGGCTTACACACTTCTGCTCCTTTTTTTTTATGAATCACGAACTAAATTCTCTTCTTATTACTTCGCGCGCCTAACCCTAATACTTGGTTTTTTTTTTACGGGCAGATACTGGTCGTATTGTAATATGTATATAAAATGGATAGAAAATATTGTGGCTGACTTATCTTTTTTTCTGTTCCGCAACTGTCCCACAGATCTCTAGCGGTGCCGTTTCTTTTTGTTGGGAGTTGTATGTCAGCCACACTAATAATAAAAAAAACACAATTTTCACGTAACTGTGCAGTGCACAAATTAAATTTGATTTTTAGGACACTTACATTTTTTTCTATTTTTTTTTTTTTTGTTCCAGAATTTTCTAACGACCTTGGATCGCACACTAGTTTGGCAGCAAAATTTCCGGCTTAGAGTCCTGTTAATTTTAATTTTTTTTTACAAAAAAAAAAATCTCGACTTAAGTTAATACAAAAAAAATTACCTTAATTTGAACCTTTTATTTTAAAACACTCGCGTTTTTTTTTTACAGCTTAATTTCCGGATAAGTCAATTTAATTGGAACACTTTATTTTTTTTTTATTTTTAAACTTAGTTCGAACAAAAATTTGAACATAAAAGAAACGGACATTAATTTTTTTAACGTGCAGCAGCTTCGACAAGTGTTTTACGTTTGAAAATTTGCGCTTAGTGATTCGGGTCACCAAGCCAAAATTTTGCCAACCAAAACAGTAAAATTTCTTAATCCTTTACATAAAGAAAACACATAACGCATACAAATACATTTGATCATCCTACGCCCAATTATAATCCCACCACTACTATCCTGCTTTGTTGCTTTATTTCTCTCTGAGTCAGAGCTACAAAAACATCGCTAGCAAAATCGTTCAAGCGACCTTTGTACTCAGTCAACCCTAGTCAGAAAAATCGCATCAAACTTCTTTACCGACCTATGCCAAAATACACAGTGGCATCCCTGATAACAATGTGACATTTGTTAATTCTATTATGGCGAATTTCCTTCACTTTTCTGCACACTAAACACGCGCTCCATCAACAAAAGAAATTAAATATCTGTAGGAATTGACCCAGGACCTCCTGGAGAATTGCTGTCCTTACGCAATGTTTGATAGTCATCTCGTACACCATCAATATATGGTATATCATCTTCTTCATAAATTGTTGACTCAGAAGTGTATAAATCAGAACTGTTGTCGTTATCCTCATCTTCTGCTTCTGGACGATCTAACCGCTGTGCAAAAATCCAAATCACTATTAGCCAATTCATTGTAAGTACCCTGTCTTGATATGCGACCGTTTTCAATAATCACCACCCAGTCAGCCTCTGTGAGACAATGCACTTGATTTATGCAATTAATTTCTTAGGTGAAATACCTTAATTACTATTGTAAGGATAAAGTTAAGTCTAAGGACTGTTTGACGTGTTACATTTCATGCAATTTCCTAACAAGAACAAATTCTGCTCTATGTAGGTTCTTTTTCGTTCAAAATTCATAAGTGCATGCAACAGCTTTTAGTAGAATTTACCCATATTTTATCAATCCACGGTGGAAATCAATTAGTTCTCCGACTTCTTAGACAAGAGTTTTGAATAATTAAGGTTAAAAACCTCATTAAGACTTGCATTCATAGCTGCAAGGTTTGCGTTATCCATCGCAAGAAGTATCAAACTCAATTAATGGCTGCCCTGCCGCCAGAAAGAACCTCACTATCCCGGCCATTTACAATCACGGATATGGATTTCTCTGGTCCTTTCGATATAAAAAACTACACTGGTAGAGCCTGCCTTATAACAAAAGGTTACGTTTGTATTTTTATTTGCTTTGCTACCAAAGCAATTCATTTGGAACCTACCAGTGACTTATCGAGTTCTGCCTTTTTGGCAGCATTCGATAGGTTTGTATCGCGTCGTGGTTGCCTATCTAAATTATACTCCGATAATGGAACCAACTTTGTCGGAGCAGAAAAGGTACTTTTAAAAGACTTTAAAGCGTTTTTAGCTCAATCAGATGATGATGTTATCGCTAAGTATGGTTTTCAGCGTCTATCTTGGCATTTTATGCCAGCAGGTGCACCCCATATGGGAGGTCTCTGGAAGGCTGGAGTAAAAAGCTTCAAAGCTCAATTTAAAAAAGTTACAGGCGACATGAGATTCAGATTCGAAGAATTCGCTACATTCCTTTCTCGGATTGAGGCATGCTTGAACTCAAGACCTCTGACTTCATTGTCAGAAAATCCTTCTGACCTAGCTCCTCTAACTCCTAGGCACTTCTTGGTGGGCGGTACACTACTATCACCTGCGGAACCGGAACTCCCAAATACAAAAATTTCGTGCCTTAATCGATGGCAAAAATTAAAGGCCTTGTACCAAATATTTTGTGCTCGATGGAAAGACGAGTACTTATTAGAACTTCAAAAAAGATATAAATGGAAAAATCCACAGGAGAATCTTAAAGAAAACTCGATGGTAGTAATTCGCAGCGAAAATCTTTGCCCCTCTGAATGGCGTTTAGGTCGTATTGTGAAATTATATTTCGGAGCCGATAGTTGTGTTCGCGTCGCTGATCTAAAAACTCAGAAGGGTGTAATAACTCGCCCAATCTCAAAATTATTTGTGCTTTCCACTCACTAATCATTAAACTTAGCTCATGTTAGTAATCTGACGTGATTACTTATCTCATTTACGGGTCTTCTTTATATAAGCTAGGCTCACTTTAACTAACACACAAATATACGTTTTCTATTTTTATTATATTTTTCCATATAAGTAATACTGATTTTTGCAACCCGCAAAACAATGACCCTTTTTCATCGTAATGAGCTTGCCCGGAGCTCCGCGTATTTTTCCGCAGTTTTTGTGTAATAGAGCAAGGATCCCATACCCTCATCAGAGCCCAACCAGCGTGGTGAGTGAATAGTTCTGACTAAGGTCAGAACGTGCGAAAATGTGGTCTTTCCACAAATCGGAGAAATGGGAGTTTCCTCTACACAAGCAGTACGTGCCGAGGTGCCCATCCGAGCCTAACCAACCGGGCTGGTAGGTAAAAAGTTCTCAGTTGCCGGCTGGAACGTGAAAGCCTATGGCTATAACTCGCTCACAAAGCAAAATGTCTTTTGTGTCATCAGCAAATTGATACGTGTCTGTGCTGTCCTCACTTCATTCTCACCATCATACATACGCATATCATAACTACTTTCTATTTCATTTCATACATATAGCCATCATGCTAGCAAATCATCGCTCAATAGTTCGGTTTGGGTGCTATCTTTGCCGTAATTGGCATGGATTGCGCAGTTGTCCGCTTCCTGGCTCTTAATGTTGAGGAGCGATGGGGCCTGCTTTTACAAGGGAAGGTGTGTACTAATTGCTTAGCCATATCACACACTAAGCGAACGTGTCACAGTGAAGCAAGATTTCGATATTGCGGTCAAGATCATCACACTTTATTGCACCCACTGCCATTGTCGACATAAAGGACGGAAGAAACATTTATACTGTAGTGTATTTTATTGAATAAAAGTTTTTCCAAAAAACTTTTTCATAAGAGTTTTCTGAAAAACTTTTAAAAAAAACTTTTATTGATAAAAGTTTTATTGATAAAAGTTTTTTTTAAAAGTTTTTTTTGACTTTTATTAATAAAAGTTGTTTTTAAAAGTTTTTTTTAACTTATATTTTTAACAGTCACATGCAAAGAGTTTTTTTGACTTTTCTTTTTCAAAAGGCGAAAATAAAAGTTGTTTTTTGTATGAAAGAACGAGGTGAATCCTAAAATAATATCTTGGATCAAAAAGCAAAAAATTTCAAGGAGAAAACTTAGGATTATTGATAATAAAGTCCAAAGGAAAATACTTAACATGTTTCTGAAAAGAAAGAAATTTATGATAATTATGCACTTATGTATAATTTTTAGAAAAATTGTGCTCAACGCATCAATGAGAAAAGGCCGAAAATGGAGGGGAGGTTCCTGACCCTCCTAAAGAGGAGTTTTGGACCCATTTTTCGAAAAAAATTTTATTGCACGAATCGATAAGAAAAGGCCGAAAATGGATTTTGGAAGCGACAAGTGAGGTCCCCGACCCTCCTAAATGGGTTTTTTGGACCCATTTTTTCGAAAAAAAGTTGTTTGCACGAATCGATGTGAAAGGCCGAAAATGGATTTTGGAAGTGACAAGTGAGGTCCCCGACCCTCCTAAATGGGTTTTTTGGACCCATTTTTCGAAAAAAATTTTATCGCACGAATCGATGGGAAAAGGTCGAAAATGGATTTTGGAAGTGACAAGTGAGGTCCCCGACCCTCCTAAATGGGTTTTTTGGACACAAAAAATTAAGGAGGTTCAGACACCACCCCTTCACTTCCGAAATCCATTTTCGATTCGTGCAATAAAATTTTTTTCGAAAAATGGGTCCAAAAAACCCATTTTGGAGGGTCGGGGACCTCACTTGTCACTTCCAAAATCCATTTTCGGCCTTTTCCCATCGATTCGTGCAAACAAATTTTTTTCGAAAAATGGGTCCAAAAAACCCATTTAGGAGGGTCGGGGACCTCACTTGTCACTTCCAAAATCCATTTTCGGCCTTTCCCATCGATTCGTGCGATAAAGTTTTTTTAGAAAAATGGGTCCAAAAAACCCATTTAGGAGGGTCGGGGACCTCACTTGTCACTTCCAAAATTCATTGTCGGCCTTTTCCCATCGATTCGTGCAAACAATTTTTTTTCGAAAAATGGGTCCAGAAAACCCATTTAGGAGGGTCGGGAACCTCACTTGTCACTTCCAAAATCCATTTCCGACCTTTTCCCATCGATTCGTGCGATAAAATTTTTTTTCGAAAAATGGGTCCAAAAAACCCATTTTTGAGGGTCGGGGACCTCACTTGTCACTTCCAAAATCCATTTTCGGCTTTTTCCCATCAATTCGTGCAAACAAATTTTTTTTCGAAAAATGGGTCCAAAAATCCCATTTAGGAGGGTCGGGGACCTCACTTGTCACTCCCAAAATCCTTTTTCGGCCTTTTCCCATTGATGCGTTGAGCACAATTTTTCTAAAAATTATAAGTGCATAATTATCATAAATTTCTTTCTTTTCAGAAACATGTTAAGTATTTCCCTTTGGACTTTATTATCAATAATCCTAAGTTTTCTCCTTTGAAATTTTTTGCTTAGTGATCCAAAATATTAAAAAACTTTTATTTTCGCCTTTTGAAAAATAAAAGTCAAAAAACTCTTTGCATGTGACTGCTAAATATATAAGTTAAAAAAAACTTTTATTAATAAAAGTCAAAAAAAACTTTTATTAATACAAGTTTTTTTTAAAAGTTTTTTTTGACTTTTTGAAATATAAGTTTATAAAAACTTTTACTTTAATTTTCGGATATAAAAGTTTTAAGGAAACTTTTACTTTTATTTCACAAAAATAAAAGTTTAAAGTTTACTTTTACCTAAAAAAAAAACTTTTATAAAAGTTTATTTCAAGCTTTGCTTACGCGGAGCCACCACCGTCATGGCAACAGGCAAATGAGATATGGCAACAGATAATCGCAACCGAAGCAGAATTAGAAGACCATAAAACCAAAAACACAAGAACAAACACTTCACTAACACATTAAAAACAAAAAAAAAACACATATTCTTTTAATATTTTTATTCTTTTATTTCACATATACTTTAATCCATATACTTAATTATAAAAATAAAAATTGAATTAAATTAAATAACAATTTTTATTATGCAAGCTTTTTCTTTTATTTTTCTTTTTATTATAAAAAAAACACATTACCCCTTTGAGACCCAACTACATTTTTTGATCTCCTTGCCACAAAAATTAAAACTTTTAGCTAATTCTTTTTTTAAATGGCAAAGACAAATTTTTACAAATTTTTGACATCAAGGATTTTTCCAAAAAGGACCTCACACATTTGTGTAGTTTGGGTCGTAACGTGTAAATTAAATTCCAATTTTCAAAGTCATTTAGCTTTCATTTAGATTTATTAAAAAATAATAGTTTTAAAAACGATGCATACAAAATTTTTTTAGTAAATTAAATGTTGAGATCAGTTTGCAAACTAAAACTTTAAAAAAATAATACTTCAAAAATACTTCAGTAAATAAATATCAAAACAGAAGATTGAGTTCAAGCTATTTCGTATGGTACGCCTGGAAACAGTGCTTATCTTTTGCAAGACACAAATGCACTCTACATTTCTGGCAACGGGCTCTAGTACGACTCTCACATGATGGGTTGCGGCATCTCTTAGCAGTTCCAGTTAAAAATTCTGGCCAATGGTCAAATCTGTCATATCTTATGTCATCGGGAGCGTTGTGGGGACGATATTTACTGCCGTGGAATTCCTCAGGCAACTGAAAGGGAGCAACCATATCTTGTGGTGCATCTTTGTACTTTGCAAGCACTTCTCCGATCTCCATTTTAAAATGCAAAAACTTTTTTACTTTGCAGTTTGGAACACCCAATATTTTCGCGTCTCTTCTATATTCCATCCAGCTGTTGTAAATCGCCAAATCCAGAAAATGAAATAAAACTTTTACTGTCCATTTTCTTGTTTTCATTTTAGTCCTATAATATTCCAACATTTGGTCAGCTATATCCACTCCTCCCATTTTCGAGTTATATAATTTAATTGCGGCTGGCATAGGAAATGGCAATCTTCTCTTTAAGTTCCTTACCCAACGATTCACCTCTCCAACTGGGTTCTGCCCACATATAGTTGACGCAACTGTGACACATTTCGTGTCACACCATTTAACAACGGCTACAGTGTTGTCTTTCACAAATTGACACATCTCACCTCTTTCCATATTTTTATCTAACGGAAAATGAACTCTCTTCCCAACACGATTCGCCATTATAGTGCCTGTTGCCCTGAATCCATTTTCTTCCAGTTTCTCCAAAAGAGGTATTGTAGTGGAAAATCTGTCGAAGTAAAGATGGCTTCCTCTTGGAAGACATTGAGTAAGTCTCAAGACAATGGATGGTCCATGACCGAGTCCACTATCTGGAAACGTACCTGCCCCTTGAAACATTTCAAAATCAACTATTAGTCCACCAGATGTAGCGCACACTAGATTTTTTAAGCCAACTGGTCGAGGTTTTGACCTAATTACTTGTCGCGCTGGGCATCTACCGGTAAAAGGCACCATTTGATCATCAATGGAGTAACTTGTTACATCGCTGGCTAGTTGATTGCAACGGTTTCTTACTAAATCGATCACTGGCTGAACCCTCCATAACTTATTGGTTTCACTGGGCTTGCTGGTGTCAACAAAATGAATTATATTTCTAAGCTTCATAAACTTATTCCTCGACACAGAATTTGAAATTATTTCGCTTCTAAAACTTTCGGCCCATTACATTTTTATCTGAGGATAACCAAGACAAGACATAATGGTAGTGCAGCCATAAAAATGTTTTATATCGAGCACGGTAATATTAATCTCCATGCCAGTGGTCGCTAGAGAATAGATTTTTGTATATGTAACAGCATCTTTATAATGGCTTTCTGGGAAATATTTTGAAAAATACTCTAACGGGGTGCCAAGTCTTGTAAAATTTTGACAGCTATACACCAGAGGGATCGCATAAGTTGGGAAGTCAGTTTGTTTCCATATGTCACCTCTCGGATTTCGTAAGCTTGTGGAAGGAGTTATGTCTACAGCAAAAGAAGCAGCTATTCCTAATTTTAAAACAAACAATAATACATACATGTAGGATATGTGAAAACTTTAAACATTTACCTTCTTCAGATCCTTCATGATTTCGTGAACTTGTAGGAAGAACTGTTTCTTCAGCAACAGGAGAAGCTATTCCTAATTTTTAAACAAACAATAACACAAGAAGGATAAATTAAAATTTAAAAAATGTACCTTCTTCAGACTCCTCCTCAGATGAGCTCACATTTTCTGGAATGTTGTTGGGTATCAGAAAATCCTCATCTAAGTCATCATCAGATGAAAAGTCAGCATCAGAATTTTCAAGAATGTCTAAAGCCTTTTGTAAGTCAGAATCTTTAGAAAAGTCGAATTTTTTACCTAAAAATTGATCAGATATCACAATTGTGAGGTTGATTTGAAACTTCTACTAACGCCCGCCGAACACAATTGTGTTATCTAATTTTTGGTTTGAAAAAGCACAACAACGAAAAAACCGTTGCAACTTAAATTCATGTCGAAGCATGGATGCATGCTTCGGTATTTTCAAAATCATGCTCTCGGCAAGAGCTACGAAGTCAAAGAAAAAAAATTCATACTCACCCCAAGACATGCTGCCAATCACTTCGAAGTAAGGATGGAAACTGTTTTTTTTTATTTTTTGCATAAATGTTTGCAATAATTTTAGTACGAATAATAATAAAAAAATACTTAACACAAACACTGTTTTTGGAGATTTACTCAAAATATAATATTTACGGTTACAGCTAATTTTTGAAGTCACTTCGCACAATCGCTTCAGATGGTTCTCAAAGGGTTACACAAATGTAAACAAAAACATATTATTGCCACCATTTGCTTCTCTTTTTATTTTGACGTTTTGCAAGTGGTGACATTCAGAATACGCAATTTTTGCCTAACTTCTTTACGTCGTTTACACAGTCGACAATTTTTGCAAACAGTTTTTATGATTGAAAGAATCAAAAATTAAATGAATTTATTAATAAAAAAAAAATTGAATAAAAACTAAAAAAAAATTGTTTTCTTTTTTTAAAGTAAATGGAAATTATAAATAAATCCAATTTAGAAATACAAACATTGTATATGAATCTAAAAAAAAGCAAAAACAGAAGTTATTCAAAAAAATACATTGAAAACAAAAGTTAATGAAATTTGTGCAGACACACAACCTGATAATTATTATAATTTTAGAATTCAATTTGATGAAAATTACACAAAAACTACAGAATCCTTAAAAAATTTGAATATTAAAGAAAAATCTAAAGATAATATAGACCTAGACTTGTTTGGTATTTGGTTGGACGGCGACAAACAAAAAATGGCCCATTTCGACATATCGGTTGTAGGAAAAAACCTACAAATATTCAAAGGAATATTTTCTGACTTAGAGGATTTCATCGTCCAAACAGAACTCTTATATGACATCTTGAGGGATGAAATAAGCCACTATTCATTAAGTACGTCTACAATTTTAAACTGACAGCACAGGTCCGTAGTGTTTTAGGTCGAACTAACAAACCCTCGAATTTTACAGAGCTAAAAAAATTATTGGAAGATTCCTACCCAAATCCAAGGACTCTACAACAGGTTTTAACAGAGCTAGGGTCCGATATACAAAATAATAAAAGTATAGCCGAATTTAGAGAAAAAATTGCAGAACTTTCAGACCAATTGAGTATATTCGAAATAAAAACCTTATCTAATCCGAATCAAGGAACAAAAAATGCGATCTATAAAGTTAGTGAAAACATGGCTTTGAATGTTTTTATGAAAGATGGTAATCCTGGAAAATCCACCGAAAACACTTAGTGAGCCCGTCGAAAGATGCACAACAGCCGAAAGAAGTTTCAATCATAATGAGAGCGATGTTTTCCAAATTCAAAACAGTAGATACCCGAATGGTAGAGACTCACAGAACAATAATTATAGATGGATTAATTTTAGAAACAATAGGAATAATTATGGAAACAATAATTCCAGAAGCAATTCGCGAAATTACAATAACAACTTCAGAAATAATAATTATAGAAATTAAAATAATAATACCCGTAATAACAATTCAAGAAACAGTTATCGAAGAAATAATGATAATAACAATAATAATCAGGGAAACGAAGATGGCCGGGCGACAGAAACTGTCACCCAAAGAGGCCAAAACTAATTTACAAAGCTTCAAAAAACTTAAATTAAAATGTCGCAATGAAAACTTAAACTTTTTGATAGATACAGGGGCGGATGTTTCCATTTGTAAAATTAGAAATTTACTTACTTAGATGGCCATAACAACCCGTTGTCAGGTTACGGCCGACCTCATTAGCTCTCGCCAGGCGCCTCTGTTTTGCACGCGCCTTCTCCAATCGTTAATGCCAAGCGCGGTTAGGGCTTCCTCAGCTTGGTCTATCCACCGGAGGCATGGTCTCCCTCTTCGTCGTTGACCGGGGACCTTCCCTTCGAATACCTTTTTCGCTGGAGCTTCTTTATCCATACGATGGACATGACCCAGCCAGCGTAGTCGCTGTATTGTTATACGCTTAACTATGTCAATGTCGGCGTAGAGCTCATACAGCTCGTGGTTCATTCGAATGCGATAGTCGTCGCCAACTCGAACAGGACCAAAATTAGAAATTTGCAAGATATAAATACACAAAATATATCACATTTATCAGGTATAACCAATGAAATAATAGAATGCATTGGTACAACAAAATTAAACTTAACATTTGAAGACTGCCACATTCAACACCATTTCCATATCGTTCATAACGATTTTCCTATCGCAACTGATGGAATCATAGGACGGGACATTTTAGTAAAATACATGTCAAAAATTGATTTTGAGGCATTTAATATAACTTTCATAATAAATGAGAAAGAATTTACTCTGCCAATCATGTCAAAAAACACAAATCGAATGAATATTATTATACCAGCACGATCTGAATCTATCGTACCGGTCAGTGTTGCAACTGAGAAATTTATTTTCCTACCAAAATTTTCTCGAAAACCAACCAAAATCGTTTGTAACCTACCAAAACTTTAGAAATTAAAAAAAAACCTTTTTGCAGCATTGAATTTGTTTATTAACATTCAATGCTGTTTAAAATACATATTTTTGTATGTCGTCGTTTAAAATGCTTAACCGCATATAACACAAATTTTCTGTTGCAAAATCGTGTAGAATGGCTCACATCAAAAGTCGGGCAAGTGTGCGTAAAAAGTTACCACATGACACATGCAGCGTACAATTAAGTGATGAACGTTAGATGAAAGAAAAATAGTAATTAAAAATCATTTTGAAGGCAAAACCGATCGCAAAGTTACAAATTTTTTAAAAAAATGAAAGCCAGCGATTCACGGTATTATTAAATGATATAAAGAGGACAAAAGGATTTCAAATAAACAACGAACGGTGGCAAAAAAAAACGTTTAGCTCGATAGACGAAAAATGTACCATCCGAGAAATTTTTAAAAATCCATTCATATCTACTCAAAAACGCACTGTAATGGTAAAACTAATTTTCATTAAGAAGTCCTTGCTGTTCGAAAAGTTCTCCGGAAAAATAATTTTAATGGCTGAGTAACACAGGATAAGCCATGCATCAACCAAACAATTTCGCTTGAATTTCGCAAAAGAGCACATTTTAAAATATTCTCATTTTGGAGCATGGTAAACACACCCTAAGTGGTCGGGGTTCTGAAAAAGACCCATATTTTAGCCTGACAATAACCGTATACCTAAAGTCCGTTTTTAAAATGCTATTTATTAAAGCCCACAAATTCAAATTTATTATTACGGAAATATTTTTTTTATTATGTCATCTTATGTACATAAAAAAATGTTAGTTCTTAGAACTTAAGACCATTTTTAGCGACCCGATTTTGATCACAGCTGCGATCAAAAAAAATTATGTTATTAATAGCGCTAGTAACTTTTGTTTCTAATACGCCGGGTCTGAGCACACTTGCAACAATTTAGATGTGCGATCAGTCGCAACACTATTTCGTCACATTGTACATACATATGCGTATTCCCTAAACGTAATTTGTATGCAAGAAAACAGAGACCATACCCACTTGTAGAAGATAGGCTTGGCAAAAGCTTATTTCCAGATGTAAATATTTGCTTCCTGATTTGAAAAACTTCACGAAAAAATTTCAATTTTCGATTTTCATAAAAATTTATCCTAAATCCTACCAAAATCAGATTTAATCTACCAACCTACCAAGAGGAAAAAAACCTACCCGATTTGGTAGGAAACTACCAAAAACGGCAACGCTGGTACCGGTTAATATTGAAGTTAATTAAGATAGCATCGTTTTAAATAAAGAAATAGCTGATGGAATATTTTTAGGAAATACTCTAATACCAGCAAAGGTATATCCCACGTTAAATTACTAAATACGACTGATAAAGATTTAGTTTGGACAATTTACCCTGCGAGATACAACCATTGAAAAACTATAATGTCTTTACTTCGGCCGAAACCAATTCACCAAACAGACTTGAAGAACTCTTAAAGATTTTAAAAATTGGTTGCACTGAACCGAAAGCGCAAGAGTCACTTATAGAAATAATAAAGAATTTCGAATACATTTTTCACCTCCCGGGAGAACAACTAAGTGTCAACAACTTCTATAAACAACAAATTCAAACGACAGACTCAACACCTGTTTATATAAAAAACTATAGATTACCGGAAACACAAATTAAAGAAATCAATGAACAAGTTGGAAAACTACTAAATGACAATATTATTGAAAATTCAGTTAGCCCTTACAATGCACTATTATTAGTAGTTCCAAAGAAGTCAACCAATGATACAAAAAAATGGCGTCTAGTCGTTGATTTCAGAAAATTGAATGAAAAAATAATAAATGACAAAAATCAAAGACGTTTTAGACAAATTGGGAAGAGCCAAATACTTTTCGATATTGAACATGACCAGCTCTTTCCACCAAATAGACTTAGACGAAGACTCACGACCATTGACAGCTTTTTCAACAGGAACAGGACACTTTCAGTTCACACGACTACCCTTTGGACTAAAAATATCATCCAATAGTTTTCAAAGAATGCTGACAATTGCATTAAGTGGTCTAGATGCAAAAGCATTTCTTTATGTAGACGATATAATCGTTTTTGGTTGTAGTATAAGACATCAGGCTACGGAAATATAATTTGAAATTGAACTCAGAAAAATGTTGTTTTTTAAAACCAGAAGTGGTATACCTTGGTCATCTTATAACGGCCAGTGGGATCAAAACAGACCCATCTAAATTTAAGGTCATTAAAGACTACCCAGTTCCAACAAACGCGGATGAAGTAAGAAGGTTTGTAGTTTTCTGTAACAATTATCGCCGGTTCATACCAAAATTCGCAGAAATAGCGAAAAATCTAAACGCACTCTTTAAAAAAAAACACAAAGTTTCAATGGGGAATGGATTGTCAAGATTCTTTTGACACTTTAAAAACTAAACTCATGAACCCGCCCATTTTGCAATTATCAGATTTTAAAAAAGAATTTGTTTTGACCACTGATGCGTCAAACTATGCTCTTGGGGCAGTTTTATCGCAAGGCGAAATTGGCGCAGATTTACCCATTTCTTACGCTAGCAAATCACTCTCTAAACATGATGATAGAGAAGGAATTACTGGCCATTCACTGGGCCATCAATTTTTTTAGGCCATATCTATATGGTAGAAAATTCACCGTCATAACTGACCATAGACCGTTAGTTTCACTTTTTTCACATAAGAATCCGTCATCGAAGATGACTCGTATCAGGTTGGATCTATGCGACTATAATTTTGAAATAATTTGTAAAAAAGGAAAAATGAATACGAATGCGGACGCATTGTCAAGAATAGTTCTAAATAGTGAATCATTGAAAGCAATGATTCCAACAGGAATTGAGCATAATATGAAAAATATCCTAGCTATCACCATAAGCAAAAGCAGATTTACCAAAAACTGCAAGAATGATAACACTGAATGCCTTTCTGGCAAAAATACTGATGAACTTTTTGTTTGGGAATGTACTTCCATTTCGGATTTAAATAAAATGAAAAAAAAATAGGTTCTTTCCTCATAAAAGTTTTTTAGGATGTAGCGATAATCCATTGAACACATCATTGTCTTTGGAGAAACTACCATCCGAAATTAAGGTTAAAGATAGTGAAGTATTGGTCAGATGTAGTGATAATCCACTGAGCACACCGTTGACTTTGGAGAAACTATTATCGAAAATGCTTTCATTAGGGATTCAGGTGCTCGCATTAAAGAGCACAGATGAAATATTTAAATTCATAACAGTAGAAGAATTTAAAACGAAATAGCGAAAATTTGAACATTTTAATATATAACGAACCTAAAAGAATACTGGACAAAGATACGCAACATGAACTTATTCATGAATACCACAATTCGACACACGGAGGTCATATAGGTATAAGAAAAACAATTTTGAAACAGAAACAGAAATATGTATGGAAAAATATGAGCAGAATGATTAAACAATATATATCGAACTGCAAGCAATGCAAAACAAGCCATCTGTGGGTAGTGGAAGCAGATAAGAAAAATTTAAAAAAAAACCTGATTATTGGAAAGACCCTAGTAAAAACAAGAACGAACAGAAAAATGCGTGCCGTCTCTTGTTCTTCTTTTTCCTGTATTGTCTGTATGCAATCTTCACCTTCAGCTATGATGTTGAATAAAGGAAAGCGATTTTTTGTTAGTGGGAGCGCGAACTTAGGTCCATGCGACAAAAGCCATCAAGCTCACGACACTTATTGAGAGACATCAAAGAGAAATGCAACTAACAGAAAGAGACAGTTACGTCACAAATATCGCAAATATTACCAAAGAATTTTTAAAAAACAACAAAGACATAATCATCGTGGAAGCTGACAAGGGCGGTAAGACGGTGGCAATGACAAAAACCGATTATGAAGAGAGAATGCGCGCAATTTTAAGAGACGGATGGACTTATAAGCCACTAAGGCGAGATCCAACACTAACATTACAACAAAAAAACAACAGCTTTGTTGAAAAATTGTTCAAAAAAGAATTTTTAAGTGCGCAAGAAAAGTTCAAATTAACGACATTCTCGGCTACGGCTCCCCGTATTTATGGAGTCCCAAAAATTCATAAAGAGGACATGCCACTTAGGCCAATATGTTCCTCAATTAACGCACCCTCACATGGACTATGCAAATATATGGCCAATATTTTAAAAAATTTAACAGAATTAATTCAAACATTACGTAAAAAAGCCGATCAAAACAACAAAAATTATATCTTAATCATATATTTTATAAACATTTATATATTATCAAAATTTCTTAAAATATCCTGTTCCATTGCTTTTGTCTGCATACGATTTCTTGTTTTCCTTGTTTTGCATACTTCGATATCTGTAAAATAAATAAAAAAAAATGTTATCAGTTGTTTGAAACGAAAATGAGGCAGTAATTCGTTTTGTAAAGGGAGGGGTACGATCCTGATCAATTCCAATGTAGAGGGTGATTTCCAGTGATGACAGTGGGTGATGCACAGACATGGACAGTGCATCACACGGTGGGCGGGAGCGTGGGGAGCTACCATCTTCAGTGTGGGTAGGCCTGTGTAGCCAGAGAAATTTGTAGGAATTTTGATTTATTTTCTTTTTGATTTAATTTGCTTTGCATGATTTTTGGATTGAGTTTTTTTTTCCTTTTGATTGTAAAATTTCACTTGCTGTGCCCTCGACCCAACGCGGCGGGTTGAAGACCTTCCCTGAAACCGCAAGCTAGCCGGTGCGGACCGCGTTGGGTACGATACCCAGGGTTTTACAACAGTATGCGTGTTTTCAGGGTTACACTCTTTTATGAGTTTAGCATATGACGGAGCGCTAGTGCTTCGCTCACCACGTTTCCGCGAACCTTGATTAAGGTTATGTTAGCAATTTTTTTCTTTTTACGATTTTTTTTCAGTTTCACAATAGTACACAAGCAGCGTATAGATTTTTCTTTTCACCAGTACCCCCTTTCTTTTTGTTGTTTCGGGTTTTTTTTTATTTATTCTTACTGATATCCGAATGCAAAACTGCACAGAAAGTGCTAACAGTTGAAATTATTCCTTTACTTGAGCAAATTTTAGTTTTTAATAATCACAAACCTTTTCTAAACTTTTTTCATGCCTTTTCTTTTGATTTTGAAATCGTACTCAATTTAAATGTTAATTTTATTATTCATAAGCAAAAATTTACGACCGCACAAAAAAATTCCGCGGCACGTACGCACTCTACAACAGCCAAAATCAACTCACCCGACCTTAAGCCTTAACCAAAATAGACGTGACGAGACGGTAGCAATTGAACGAACGTTTGCACTCGTTTCGTCTGTTTTGACATTTAACCCAAAATGTTACGCTAGCTAACGAAACGAAAAAGCTGTTATGACGAGTAGCAACGTTTTGAAGTTCGGTTCTTACGGAACTCTTAAATGTCTTCAAAATGTTTCGTTCACTACTGCTCAATTACGTAGGTTCATTTTAGCTATCAACATTGGTTTACATCAGTGGTCGGCACCCCATATGCTCGCGAGCAAACGAAGAGCTTAAGCGAGAGTAAGCAAACTACAAACTAAGCTTGTTATTTCGTTAATGCACTGCAAAAATGTTTGAAATCAAATGGCAAAATAGATATTTTTTGTCGAACATTTGTTTGGCAATGCGCAATGCTTAATATGTAAGCGAGTTTTAGGGATAGTTAATAGATTTTATATATAAAAGCATTTTATAGCTAAAATTCAACTCCTGCAATAAGAAATCACATGAAGTGTAAACAGCAAAACGAGCAAACATTTTTGTCAGTGCTTGTAGCTAAGTCATTTCTGTCTCTTGTGAGCGTAAGAAAATATTTGATATTTGCGCTCTGCCGACCACTGGTTTACATACACTCGAACTTACTCGTTATATCTCGTCTCGTCTATTTTGGTCTAGGCTTTAGAGTTCTTTCTCTCTCTTCGCCACGGTTTGGCCAGATCTTTTTTCAACCGACGCGCAAATCAGCGATGTCATTGGTTGATACAGTGCGCGCAAGGAAAAGTCTAGAATAACATGCGCGATAAAGCGATTTTTGGAAATTCTAGTGTCATTGGTGACATTGTTGGCTAGACTTTTTCCCTGCAACGCCTGTCACCACCAGATGGCAAATTGCAAAACGCCAATTCGCACTCGTCGGAACTGGTGCCGTTACATACCTCCACTGCGCGTGTTTTGACTATGTTTTTCCCAATGTGCGTCGTAGCAAACTATTTTGTTGTTGGTCGTTTTGACATCAAAGAATGATATTTGAAAGTCGACGTATCTGTGTGTAAATGCCTGAATAAGATCGAACTCGTGAGTCGGTGTTAAGCCTAAAACAAAATAGACGAGACATAACGAGTAAGTTCGAGTTTATGTAAACCAATGTTGATAGCCAAAATGAACCTACGTAATTGAGCAGTAGTGAACGAAACATTTTGAAGACATTTAAGAGTTCCGTAAGAACCGAACTTCAAAACGTTGCTACTCGTCATAACAGCTTTTTCGGTTCGTTGGCTAGCGTAACATTTTGGGTTAAATGTCAAAATAGACGAGACGAGTGCAAACGTTCGTTCAATTGCTACTGTCTCGTCACGTCTATTTTGGGTAAGGCTTTACAAGTCTACGCTGCGTGTAAGCAAGGTAATAGCGTAGACAGACGGCAGCGTTAATTTGCATCAGCAGACTTAATTCAAATTTACTTGTGAATTATAGCGTGGACAGACGGCAGCGTTAATGCGCATTAAAAATTTCCTAATTCAAATTAAAACTTTACCCTGACACACGATAGTTTTGTGCATTTAGAAAACAGCTGACTTGTTCAACACACATAGGAAGCATCTATTAAAATTTGTCACTCTCTTCTCCTATACGATTTTCTCAGCAAAAACGTATTGCTTACAAATTTTGTTTATATCACTTTCTTTTCCATATACGATTCTCTCACACAAAATCACAAATAATGATTTCTTAACTAAAAAAATGCATTGAGATTTTAATATATAAGGATATTTTGCTAAATATAATTGAAATAACTTACCTTCGTTGTCTTTGTATTCATTTTTGAATATAAACAATAAATTCAATGTCACAAATAATGACACATTCACAATGACAACGATAATGACACTAGAAATTTTGAATCATCTGCTGTGTTGCCATATTGAAATAGCTTGATTCAGTATAAATTCAGTTTGACTTTGTGCATTTACATCAGTACAATAGTTTAGTTGTGCCCTTAATTTTCTGCCAGAGACCTGGCAGCACTGTCTGGGCAGAAACCGTCAGGAGCGTACACATGATCAAACAACTTATCAAATTGTTTGTCAAACAATTTGACCATCATAAAAGTATATGGAGTTTGATTAGAATTTGAAGACGTGAACGCTCATAAAATTGTTGGTCTAATTATGGGGGTTCAAACCGTCAAATTTGGTCTTAAAAATGCCATTAAGAATTTATATGTGTAAAATTAAAATCCTATTTCATCAACATATTTACTCTCATGAACATAATAATTTGTTCGCCATCACGATGTTTTCTCTTCGGCGGTCGTAACAAAACTAAAATCTGACGAAAAATTTCATCATGTGTACGCTGAGCTGTTAAAGTGTCTCACAAACAACTTAATGAAAAGTTTGATGGTTTGAACTCCCTTATCGGTTAGTATTTATGGTTGCGGTGTGTTGCGCAAATTTTTTTACATGAACTAAACAATTTTTAACTTTTTCATCTCATAACAATATTTATCAGGAAGTGCATTCGATTGTCAAATATTTTTGCTTGGTGTTCTACCACTTAAGTTCATTGGTGGACAACTTAATTCTCTTCAAATAATGTGAAGTGTTTACCTCGCAATTTTTTAGCAGAATTTTCATGTGTCATTACAATCTCAACCGCAACGTAACAGTTAAGGCATTGGTGCAATTTGCACTTAGGCACAGAGGTCTACCAGCATTTTATTCAACTTGTCATTATAAGGATAGTGCCATAACTTGATATATTTAAAAGCCATACAAACTGTAAGTAACAAATCTATATTCTAGTTTGCGTCTGCATATGACAACGGCCTAAATTCACGGCACAGGTAACTGGCTCCCATTGGCGATTTTTTTCAAGGATAATAGTTTCTGGGATATAGCCAATGAAAGTTGAGAATATATCAAAAAAAAAATCGATATAAGTTCGGTACGCCTTGATTGGTATCCAAAATAAATGTATCGTAAGGAAGATAGGAACAGGTTTGCTTTATGGACAACTCTCTGATTTTATTAATTTTTCTTTGGAGAAGTAGCGTATGATAATAATAAAATAATAAATGTTCAAAAAAAAAATATCGCTCGGATCTGTCTTGGGAGATATAGCCATTTTTTCAAAAAACGTATTATTAACCCATAATAATACTTTATTTTATTTATTTATTTGAAGTCTTTCTTGTAAGTACACATTTCAGAATAATATATGTACATATTAACAAGTTCAAACCAAAAGGTCTTATGAACTAACGTTAAACTAGCAACTAAATAACAAAAAAATTTAGATTATATTACAATGAATTCAAGTACCTTTTCAATAATGTATTTCATAGGAAGTATAAAAGTAAAAATACCAATAACGACAGAATATTATTATTAAATTATTAAAAAATAATGCATTTCATAGGAAGTATAGTAGTAAAAATACCAACAACAACAGAAAATTATTAGAATAAAGACATAAGCATATCTCTACTTAACAAATGCTCTTATACCTTTTTTTAAATAGTTCCATGCTGGACAAGTTTTTGATAGATCTATTGAGTTCATTATACCATATTACTCCAATGTGAGAAACATTCTGGGTCGAGATTTTATTTACTGAGCGGGCGACAAGTAAGTTATCTCTGAATCGAGTATTATAAGAGTGCTGCAGACTCGTGATTTGAACCGAGTTGCGAATTAAACCTTTGGCGACTTTATGAACATGGCACAATAACTGATATCTATGAATAAACTTTACTGGTAGTATATAAAAAGTGGAGTAAATATCGATTGAGTGGAAACGGCGATGAAGTCCAAAAACATTTTTCAGCAATTTATTTTGCATTACTTGGACTCTATTAGCATTAGAAACACCAGCCCATAAACCGGCTGCATAGGAAATGTGACAATGTGCTAAACCGATATATATTAGTTTTTTTGTGACTGTTGGAATTTTATGTCTAAGTACCAGGAGACCGACCAAAGTTCGGTTTTTCGTTTCCAGGTTGAAAAAGTCGAAAAAATGTAATGCAATTGAATTAGAAGTCGGAAATATTTAAAAAATATTGAATACGGTTGAAAAGCCGAAAACAAGTTAAAAAAAATTTGAAAGAAGTTGATTATATATGAAAAATGTTGAAAAACATTGAGAAAGGTTGAAGCAGATGAAAAAGTTTGATAAACTCGATAGTATATTAAAGTGTTGAAAACCTTGAAAGAGATCGAAAAGCTCGAAAAAAGTTGAAAGTCTCGGAAAAAGATGAATGAGGTTGAAAAGCCGAAAAAACTTGAATGTGGTTGAAAAAGTCCAAAAAATATGGAACGTGTTGAAAAAAGTTGAAAAGGTTGAAAAATATTGAAAAAGTTGGAAGAGTTTGAATAGTTCGGAAAAATTTGAATAAGGTTGAAAAATTCGAAAATATATGGAAAATGTTGAAAAAAGTTGAAAGAAGTTGAAACAGTTGAAAAAGGTTAAATAACTCGGAAAAAGTTGAATAAGGTTGAAAAATTCGAAAAAATATGGAAAATGTTAAGAAAAGTTGAAAGAAGTTGAAAAATGTTGAAACAGTTGAAAGAGGTTGAATAACTCGAAAAAAGTTGAATAAGGTGGAAAAATTCGAAAAAATATGGAAAATGTTGAGAAAAGTTGAAAGAGTTTGAATAACTCGAAAAAATTTGAATAAGGTTGGAAAATTCGAAAAATATGAAAAGTGTTAAAAAAAGGTTGAGAAATGTTGAAAGAGTTTGAATAGTTCGGAAAAAGTTGAATGAGGTTGAAAAATTCCAAAATATATAGAAATTGTTGAAAAAAGTTGAAAGAAGTTGAAAAATGTTGAAACAGTTGAAAAAGGTTAAATAACTCGAAAAAAGTTGAATAAGGTTGAAAAATTCGAAAAAATATGGAAAATGTTAAGAAAAGTTGAAAGAAGTTGAAAAATGTTGAAACAGTTGAAAGAGGTTGAATAACTCGAAAAAAGTTGAATAAGGTTGAAAAATTCGAAAAAATATGGAAAATGTTGAGAAAAGTTGAAAAAGGTTGAAAAATGTTGAAACAGTTGAAAGAGGTTGAAAAACTCGAAAAAATATGGAAAATGTTGAGAAAAGTTGAAAGAGGTTGAAAAAGTCAGACAAATTTGGGAAATGTTGAGAAAAGTTGAAAGAATTTGGAAAATGTTGAAACAGTTGAAAAAAGTTGAAAAACTCGAAAAAAGTTGAATGAGGTTGAAAAAGTCAAACAACTATTGGAAGCGTTGAAAATATTTGAAAAATGTAGAAAATCGTTGAGAAAAGTTGAAAGAGGTTGAAAAATAATGAAGCAGTTGAAAGACGTTGAAAAACTCGTTGAATGAGGCTGAATATATTGAGACCAAATTTTATTAGGATCACTCCTTTAAATTGCTAAATATGGCATCAACGTTAAAAGTTTGTATGGGAGGTGCCGCGCCCACTAATGAAATCCCATCAAAATTCATATAATTTCAAAGCTTATAGTAACCGACACCTCTACACCAAATTTAAAGAATATTACTCCGATAGCACACTAAATATAACATTTAAAGTGTTTTGCTTATATGGGAGGTGCCACACCCGCTGATGCAATCTAGTCGATTTTCATTTAATTTCAAAGCTTATGGTAACCGACACCTCTACACCAAATTTAAAAAATTCGACTCCAAGAGCACACTTAATGTAGCCTTAAACATTTTTTGTTTGTATGGGAGGTGCCACGCCCACAAATACAATCCCGTCGAAATCCATTTAGTTTCAAAGCTTATGGTAACCGACATCTCTGCACCAAATTTTAAAAAAATTACGCCCATAGCACACTAAATATAACACTTAACATTTTTTGCATGTAGGGGAGGTGCCACGCCCACTGATGCAATCCCATCGAAATCCATTTAGTTTCAAAGCTTATGGTAACCGACATCTCTACACCAAATTTTAAAAAAATTACGCCCATAGCACAGTAAATATAACACTTTGCATTTATGGAAAGTGCCACGCCCACAGGTGCTGTTTCGCCCACTTTTGATTACAAGATACCCAATAGCCAGTATATTTGCATGTCAAATTTCATAACGATTGCTTTGTTAGTTCTCTTATTATAACGTTTATAAATATTGTGGGCTGTGCAAGCCTTTCAACGAGTTTTGCCAGTATAGTGGCATAGCTTGTTATAATGACCTCATTCAGCGGTATTAACTCTAAAATTTTTATGAAAATCCTCGGTGCCGTTTTCGAGTAATATCGAATCAAAGTTTTCAATTATTGAAATATGCCACGCCCACTGTTCCGATACCGCCCACTTTTGATTGCATTAAAGATATTTATGATATGCATCCGTCTATCAAATTTCGTTGCAATACCTTGAAAGGTTTGCGAGTTATAACGAAATAAAAATTAAAATTTAGGGCTGTGCCACGCCCCTGTTAGAAACTTCAAAAACTTTTTTTTTTAAATTCTTTTAATATTTTAGTATGATACAGTTTGAAACGAGTTTTTGTTTTAGCTGAAACATAAAAATACATTGCATTTAGTACTTCGTGTGCGCGTAAGTGGCTTACTTTCATGGCGATGGCACATATTGCCGGATTTTAATTCGAGTTCTTCTGGAAAGTGATTGAAGCCATGCAGTCGTCTTTAGGGATATAGCTGGTCTGCTGGACGGTATCGTTTGGAAAGTGAAAGTTTCAATCTCGTCCGTTTCGGATCCAGAGCTCTACTTCTCGTTGGTAGTTTTCTGAGCTGCCACCAACGCTTCAGCTAACGCAAGTCGGCAAGCCTTTGGTGGTTTTCCCTTTTGCCGACAATCATTTCGGTACTCCAAGCATTGCAAAGTCTATGCAATGGACGATTGCCACCTTAGGATATTAAAAAATGTCCGATGTGTTTACAATAGTTGGTCACAAATGTTCACACTTCCCATTGACTCATTGTGTTGCCGGACTATATTTGGACGTGGAACTTCGAAGAATTTCTTCATATTTTTACACCAACGACGAATGTTATTCACGGAACTACATCCAAATACAGACGATGCCAATAATCGACTTTGAGTCTATCTATTGAACAATGGTAGCCTTATCCTCTAGATTATAGATCCCTCCCATATCTTCTTTTTTATCATCAGTCGAATCAACATATTTTAAACGATTTTTTATTATCGTTCACGTCCCATAAATTCCTTTTCCCAGAAGCTTATATAATAGAGACAATGTTGTAAAATGCATTTAAAAAAATGTGGTTGATGCTTTTGGCAATGTTTGAATAAGGTCTTTCAATTGGTGTGATATATTTTTCAATAGAAATTGGGTACAATAAGGATGTCTGACAAGACGGAGAACAAATGCAAATCCAATTCCAATATTTTTCTCTGGAGAGAATGTCTTGCCTGGATAAATTTTCAAATCGAGAGCCAGTCCTTCTGACGTTGTCAATACCTCATTTTTTAAGCAAACACCTCTTAGTTTGTTGGGCAAACTTTGGCGTATTTACTTCTTTCTCGCTTTCAGTATCAGTGCTTTCCTACGGCACATAACTTTTGTCCCGTTCTTCATCATCGCTGTTTAAATCAAGCGCATCCCAATCTTGCAGTGCTGCCAAAATATATATTCATCCGAAAACTATTCTTAGGAACGAAATTCAAGAAAAACACACACTTTTAGTGACTTCAGACCTAATACGCACAATTGATGCACTCGTTAAAAATTATAGCTAAAAAAAATTTCTGTTACAACAATTACTTTAATCTATTCGAAATATTAAAGTTTGGTATTTTGTTAGCTAAAATATCTCAACCTCACTAATTTATCAATGTTAGTATTTTAGTAATTCAAAATATAACTTTCTTCTGCGGCTCATTTTTACAAAACTGAAATGTAGCTCGAGAATTTCCCGAAAATTCAAGGATCGGTAAAACAAACAGTGAAACCAAGTGAGAAGCGAACATAAATAATAATCAGCAAAATCGATGCATATCGACCAATTTCACTTTCGTGAAATAGAACTGAAGGTATTGGAACTGAAACTTACTCCCACAATCGATGCATCACGGTCTGAAAGGGATAGAGCAATCATCTGCAAACAAAAAAATTTTTCCTTTTAATGGTAATCTGGAAATGTCATTGATATAAATTAGAAATAGCAAAGGCCCCAATACAGAACCCTGCAGAACACCGACATTAACACCTTTGAGCTCACTAGCAGTTTCATTAATAAGTACATACTGCCTTCGGCAATTTAAATAACTTTTGATAAGATTAATGGAACTTGAAGAAAAGCCATAGTAGCACAATTTATCGAGTAAAATATCATGATCTATAGAGTCAAACGCCTTGCTAAGGTCAAGAAACATTCCACCAACAAACTTATTCGAGACAATGTTTTTTGAAATAAGATCTACTAACTCAATGAGAGCAGACTGCGTACCCAGGCGTCGTAGAAATCCATATTATATAATCCATATAATAATTCATTATCAGAGATAAAAGAGTACATTTGGTCATATAGGAGTTTTTCAATGACTTTACTAAGGGTAGGAGGTATTGAAATTGGACGGTAGTTATCTATCACCTTTTTTTTTTAAATATGAATTACAGTTTGAATTTTAAGGGATTCAGGATAGGAATTAGTATCTAAAATTGAATTAAAAATATTGAACACTAAGCCAGAGATATGATCGATTGACCTTTTGAGGATTACACTCGAGACGCCATCCCATCCCGAGGAGGGTTTATTGTTAAGGGAAGTTATAACTTTTTTACTTCAGATACAGATGTTCTCTGAAAATTAAAGCAAAGGTTGCGCGGCATAGCACTGAGTGTCTGGAAAAAATTAATGTCATCCCACGGAAAACTAATAAGCGACCTGGCTAGGCTTTCACCTATGGAAGTGAAAAACTCATTAAATTTTGCAGCGATAGAGAGGTCGTCAAGCAAAACATTATTCTCATAAATTGGGATTGTTCTTTTCGAACTGAGCTTGACCAGGTAATTAATTTTCCTCCAAATCTTTTTTGGATCCCCTTAACATCTTTCAATTTCACTATTTAAGTAGTTGGATCGCTTTTCTTTCAGAGTTGGTTTAATTAATGCGTTGAGCCTCTTAAAGTTTTTAAGATAAGTCAGGTTGTTCTTGTTTTTCTTAAATTTAGACCAATAGTCATTTTTGTTATTAGTTTTTCTAAATTACCACTGACCCAGGGGGACAATTTTTTATGCTTACTGATACGAATTTTAGTAAAATGTGAGTTGTTTTTGACAATAGTGGATAATGAATTCATAACGAGATCACAGTTGCAATCCGAGTTATTCATAGACGAAGTGAGCGTTTGAATTGCTAGGTCAATCCTTTTTATACTATGTTCCATATAGTTGTCTAGTTTAGGAGACTGGAGAGCCACATGAATTAAATTATGGTCACTGAAGGAGCACCTGATGCACGAAATTATTAGATCATACATTGGGCAATTTGCTAACACATGAGCATGGCCTTGTTATCTATGAATGTAAAAATTTATAACTGTAGCTTAGGCAAACGTTTGAGAATTGATTAGAAATGCTTGATGGATCACGAATATCAATATTAGAATCACCAAAGAACAGAGTTTTGGAATTACCAAACAAGTCAAATTTTTGACGAAGCAGTTCCATCAACGACTCAACATCACATTGTTGGGATCTATAATATCCAATTATATTCACACCAAAATCTAACAATTTGAGTCCAATAATTTCACAATATTGGGAGCTCTCATTAAAGAGCACCGAATGGGCAATTTTTACATCAATAAACACACTTAAACCCCCATAACCATCAAATCTACAACAATGAACAGCAGAGTATCCAGCGAGCTGGTACAGATCTATCAAGCCTCTATCAAACCATGTTTCTTGAATAATCAGAATACCTGGCAAATTTTTAAAAGACGAAATTAATTCTTTAAAGCGATTGAATTTATCAAAAGAGCTAATACTGCGAACATTAAATGAAACTATACTTAAGTTATTAACAGAAGTGTTGGAAAAATCAAAATCAATACTATTAAAATTCATAAATGATACATGAACAGTAATACTACAGTAAAGTAAACTGATAGATACATACTTTATTCAAACTAATTAGACTGCACTATTCCACCAACTCCCTGTGGGCTTATACAGTTTTTCATGAGGACATCAACAGCTGCTTTATCGTTTAATACAATTGGTTTGGAATCAGAACCATGCTTAGCAAAAATCCGGCCATGAAAAGAGTATACTGATGTGTAGTCCAACTTACAGAGATTCCCTGCATACTGCAGCAGCTCAAGCTTCCGACTCGGTAACGCTTCACGTAAAGAAACAAAGCGGAAGTTTTTAGAAATTTTCAACTTATTCTTGTTTTTTAACATTTCGTCTCTTAGAAGGCCGTTCTTCATGGACACTTTCAAGACAACCTTCTCATGCACCACACCAGTTTTATCAGTAACGTTGTATGTTTTTAAGACATTTGTAGATATAATGCCACCGTTTGAAAGTGGGACTCCTATATCCGATGCAATTGCACTTAAAGAAGCTACTGGATCATTCATCAAGTTTTTTCCAGAGGTTACCACCAAGTCATTGCGAACAGATCTTTTGTCGTACGAGAGCATTTCCTTCTCCAGTTTTTCAATTCTGTCTTTAAAGACACAGTTTTCAGATTGGAGGGTGGAGATTTCCTGTCTGTACTGTGAAACCAGCAGTTTATTGTCATCATACTGTTTGCTGATAAAGGACACCGACTCCTTCAACTCTCGTACTTCTTTTAACCCTTTCAGGACCGAATTAAAATTGGAGGGAAAAAAATATTTCAGTTCAAGCTCTTATTACTATGATCACAAAGGTTAACAGATAACAATTTGTATGTCCTTGGTATCCGGGTTCTTCCTTACTGAAAACAGAACTGCCGGTAAGACAAAAGCTAAGCAAATCACTGAAAAAAAAATAACAAAACGGTAATTTTGACAAGTATAGTTGTATATAGGCAACATTGGTCCTGAAAGGGTTAACAGTTCTTTATTTAGGTTATCAATCATGTTGATAACTGCGACATCACTGCCGTTGACGTTTGAGGTTAAGTTTGCATTGATACTGGTGCTTGATGCAGAGACCGGGTCACTTAAATTCAATATCTGTGTTCGATGATAGCAGATCATATTGAATTTTTAATATTTTAGCGCAAGCCGCGTGGACACACTTTTTGCATTGATCGCACTCAACACAGTCCTGAGTATTCAAGCATTGCTTCTTGCAAGACTGGCACGGATCTTTAACAGTTTTCTTGGTGTTCACCATTACGAATTATTTTCCAAGATATTGACCACTATTTAAAGTTATTTTTTAGATTTTAGTTTAATTTTTATACCCTACACCGAGGGTATATTCACTTTGTGTCTCCGTTTGTAACAACTCGAAGGGGGCGTGGCAGGTATGGAAAAGTATATATATTCTTGATCAGCGTCACCACCTGAGTCGATTTAGCGATGTCCATCTGTCTGTCTGTCTGTCTGTCCGTTGAAATCAGGTTTACGGGAAAACCAAGAGAGCTAATTGAATGGAACTTTTACACACAGTTCACACCTTCTTGCAGGCATCTTGCTATTGAAAATGGGCGAAATCGGTTCGCGGACACGTCTACCGCTCTATGTAAATATACCAAGACCAATTTTGAAAAAAGTTGCAGCGATTTTGATGAAACTTGATGATTTGGTGCACATATAAACCAAATTAGGATTATCGTGGGTGTCAAGTTTCCAAAGGGTCGTACAGAGGCGTGGCACAGCCCTAAATTTTATTATTTATACCACCATATCTTGTAAGCCGTTCAAGATATTGCGATGAAATTTAGTAAACGGATACATATCAAATATATCTTGAATTGAGATAAAAGTGGGCGGAATCGAGAAAATGGGCGTGGCACTTTTCAACTGTTAAAAATTTTGATTCCGTATATTTCAGAATTGGCACAAACGATTTCCATAAAAATTTTGGGGATGATGCCGCTGAAAGCAGTCATCAATACAATCTCAGCTACTTTACTGAAAAAACTCGCTTAAGGGCGTGGCACCGCCCACGATATTTATATACGTTATATAAAGAGAACTAACAACGTAATCGTTATGAAATTTAATGAGGAAGATTTGGTCTATAGATGTCAGTTACTATAAGCTTTAAAAATAAATGAATTTTGACAGGATTGCATTAGTGGGCGTGGCACCTCCCATATAAACATAAATTTGTAAGCGCTGTTTTAAGTGAACTATTGCAGCAATTGCTATGAAATTTCATGTAAGTGGCTCAGTTGCTATAGAGTATTTCTGAATAAAAATTGGCTGAAATAGCACCAGTGGGCGTGGCACCTCCCATATAAGTAAAATACGGTAAGTGGCATATTTATCGAAATATGTGAGCAATCATACTAAAATTTGGTGTAAGAGGTTTTCTTATGGAAAGCTATTTCTGGATCAAAACCGGGCTGGAAAATTAAATTTAACTGCGGCACATATCGCAAACTATACAAGCTATTGTGCTGAAATTTAATATGAGGATGTCGATTACGAATATAGTTTATTGAACCAAAAGTGGGCGGAATTGGACAAGTGGGCATGGCATATTTTTAATTTTTCATTTCTATTCGATTTTTTCAACATTTTCCTTATTCTTTCGACTTTTTCAACCCTGTAACTTTTTCAATATATCCTATATGTATTTGTTTGACTTTTTCAACTTTCTTCATTAGTTTCTTTATTTTTTCGACTTTTTCATCCATTTTGAATTGTTTCAAGTTGTTTCAACTTTTTTAGAGTTTTTCAACCTCTCTCAACTTTTTTCAACATTTTGCATATATTTTCGGCTTTTTCAACATTTTTCAACCTCTGTCAACCTTTCTAACATTTCACATTTTTTCGACTTATTTAACCTCTTCAACGCCTTTTTAACATTTATTTAAAAGGTACCTTCAACGCAGTGTAGGGTATGTGAGTCTCGGCCTGGCCAAAGATAACACCTTAACTTGTTCTTTCTTTAAATTGAAGTTTATTTAGTTAAATCTCTTTTTCGTGAAAAGCAAAAATTTATGCACAACTTGAGCTTAATGACAGTGTTGCCAGACTCCGAAAAGAGAGAGAAAAATTTATTACCTTTAAAATTATGTGACATTTGTCTCTTATTTTGATATCCTTACTCTTTTCGTTAACAAAAAAAAATAAATTGTGAAAATTTTTAATATTCAATCTTTAACATAGCAAACACTGGCTTCGGTGGTTCCAGTAATGCTAACTAAAAGTTAGAATAAGTGAGTTTTCGGCCGCGGCTCAGAATTTAAAACTCCCAATTTCAGTAATTGTTGCCCATATATATTTTATTGATTTCAAAAATTAAAATTTTTTTTTACTAAACATAAGAATAAATATATCAAAATAAGCAATAACTGGGCACATCAATTTAAAGGTAATTAATTCTTCTTTCTGAATATATAAATATTATTATAGATGAGAGAGGTCACGGCTAACGGCGCAGGCTCAGATCCGCTTGGACATGAGTCGCCAGTGACTCAACAACATACAACCAACTGACTGGTTGACCTTCAACTACTGCAAGATAGACAAATAACATCGCTCCGCGGATACTTTCATAGGAAAATGAATGATTCAAGAATGATAAGATCTATTACACTGGTTGATGAAGCATACACGCCTTTAAAACTGCAATTGCCCGAGATTGAGTTGAAAGCTCAAACTAATTCTCAAAAACTCGAAAAATGGGCTGCGAAACCCCTACATGGGAAATACTTCTATTCACTAAGCATTCAAAACGTTGACCAACAAATGTCAAGCAAATGGCTTACCAATTGATGTATTTACTCCGAAACAGAAGGTTTAATGCTTGCAATTCAAGATGAGGTGCTACCTACCAGGAACTATTTGAAATATATTGTCAAACAACTGAATGCACACGATGACACCTGTAGAAGATGTGGCATGCATGGTGAGACCATCGACCACATAATATCAGCATGTCCAACTTTAGCCCAAAGCGATTATCTCAAGCGCCACAATAACGTTGCTAAAATTATACATCTTGCAATATTGAAAGCCAACAATATGATTCCAAAAGAGTCAAGGTACTATTTGTATGAGCCAAATCGAGTCATCGAAACAGATAGCCTAAAAATATACTTCGACAGAACCATCTACACAATCCACCGAAGCGAACACAATATACCAGATATAACCATAGTTAACAAGAAGACAAGAGAAGGATTCCTTGTGGATATAGCTGTGCCACTCAATCGAAATATAGAAAAAACATATGTGGAAAAGATCAAAAAATACGCTGAACTTGCAACGGAAAGTGTAAAGAGGCCGAAATTATTTTTTTCAATTTTTGGTCACTTACTCAAAAAGTGTTCTTTAAAACGAAACAAATTTATTGAGCACAAAATTGTTGAAGAGCAAAAAACAAATTGATTATACGGCTAAAAGTTTTCTGCGCAATAAGATTCGAACCAGTTATGCCCTGAGGCTCTAATGTTTTGCTCTAATTTGTCATAATATACATACAGCTGCGAGCAGTGAAATAGTAGTGGGTATCTACATTTTATGTTTCCTAAAATTACTAAAATATCAAAATAAATTCTGCATAAGTTTTAATGTCCACGTAAGTGGGAAAAGTTCCTGATCGCCACTCACTTGGGAGTGGCCAGGGATGACTCTTTTGCAAGCAGTTCAAGCAGCTCACAAACTTCCGGCCTTTTTGGCCAAGTATCCTCTGGATATCCCTTGTACACCCGTCCGGGGGTGAGCTAGTTGTGAGAAGGCGAGTCTCTCCTAGACTTAAAACTTGGAATGTGTACGTATGGTTTGGGTCCCACCACACATTATCATCATTTCCAATGAAAACCAAATCAGCCTCGAATAATAGCCCCCACTACGATGACGACCAATGCAAACGAAAAACGGACAATGATTTACGGATATGCACCTGGAATGTCCGGACCCTCCATAGGGAAGGTGCAACTATCCAACTGGCGGAAACCCTCGTAAAAATAAAGGCTGACATCACCGCCATCCAGGAGATGCGATGGAAAGGACAAGGCTGCTCTAAACGGACGAACTGTGATATCTACTACAGCGGCCATGCGGAGAGGCGCGAATTTGGTTGCGGATTCGTTGTAAGTCGAAAATTACGCCACCTAGTTTCCCGGTTCACGCCAATAAACGAAAGGTTGGCTACGACCCGTATCAAGGCAAAATTCTTCAACATAAGCCTAATTTGCGCGCACGCCCCGACGGAGGAAAAGGACGATGCCACCAAGGATGATTTCTACGCGAGCCTAGAGGACGTGTATGGCCGTTGTCCGACCCACGATGTAAAAATAGTCCTCGGCGATTTTAACGCGAAGGTCGGAAGAGAAGGCATCTTTGGCGCTACAGTCGGTCAGTTCAGTCTCCACGAGACCACTTCAAACAACGGTCTGAGACTGATCGACTTCGCCGCGGCGCGAAACATGGTAGTTAGTAGTACCAGATTTCAACACCTCGACATTCACAAGGCCACCTGGCTATCCCCGGATCAAAAAACGAAAAATCTCCACGAGACCACTTCAAACAACGGTCTGAGACTGATCGACTTCGCCGCGGCGCGAAACATGGTAGTTAGTAGTACCAGATTTCAACACCTCGACATTCACAAGGCCACCTGGCTATCCCCGGATCAAAAAACGAAAAATCAAATTGATCATGTTGTGAGCACGCTTCAAGCGTTCTGGATGTGCGTACATTTCGGGGGGTCAACACTGACTCCGACCACTATCTTGTTGCAGCTAAGATCCGCATGCGGCTATGCAATGCGAAGAATGTACGCACGGGCATGCAACGAAAGCTGAACGTTGCCAAGCTGCAATCACAACGGACTGCCGAGGCGTACTACGCTCAACTCTCGGTTAAGCTCAACCAACCAACCTCTGGAACCGACGACGCCGTTGGACTTTGGACACACATCTCCCATTCCATGCGCGCTGCTGCCGAGGAAGTCATTGGTTTTCGACGCCCACAACCTCGAAACAATGGTATGACCAGGAGTGTTGCGATGCGACTGCTGAAAAAAACGCCGCATACAAGAAGACGCTGCAGTCAGCCGCAACGCGAGCCGTGCGAGAAAACCACCTCGAAAAGAGGAAAGAAGAGAGGCGCATTTTCAGACGTAAAAAAAGGGAGCAGGAAAAGCGTGAGCGTGAGGAACTTGAGGTGTACCAGCGGAAAAAGGATGCACGAAAATTCTATCAACAAGTTAAGCGTCTAACTCAAGGTTTCAAGCCCGGAGCATCCACTTGCAGAGACGAAAATGGAAATCTGGTTACAGATACACAGAGTGTACTGAGGTTATGGAGGCAGCATTTCTCCAACTTGCTTACGAGCGATGATTCCACCAATTCCGCCCAGAGAGAATGCAGTACGATACCACCAATCGATGATAACGCAGTGGAAGTACCATCACCTAGCCATGAAGAGGTTCGAGTTGCTATCCAGCGACTCAAAAACAACAAAGCAGCGGGTGCTGACGGCCTGCCAGCTGAGTTGTTTAAAGCTGATGGCGATGAATTGATAAGGTGCATGCATCAACTCATCAGCAAAATATGGCTAGCGGAAAGCATGCCCGACGATTGGAATCTCAGCGTGCTTTGTCCTGTAATAAAGAAAGGAGACCCGACAATCTGCGCCAACTACAGGGGTATCAGTCTTATTTCCATCGCATATAAGATCCTCTCGAGCGTATTGTGTGAAAGATTGAAGCAGTATACAGAAACGCTGATCGGATCCTATCAGTGTGGCTTTAGACCTGGTAAGTCCACCATAGACCAGATTTTTACACTACGCCAAATCCTGGAGAAAACCCATGAATATCAAATCGACACTCACCATCTCTTCGTCGATTATAAAGCTGCGTTCGATAGCCCAGTGCGGGATTGCCTATACGCAACAATGTCTGAGTTCGGTATACCTGCAAAGTTGATAAGGCTCTGCAGGATGACGTTGAGCAATACGTGTAGCTCCGTCAAGGTAGGGAATGACCTCTCCGGAACTTTTAATACCGAGCGAGGTTTCAGACAAGGCGATCCGCTCTAATGCGATCTCTTCAATTTCATTATGGAGGGGATCGTACGAAAAGCCGGTGTGCATCATAATGTCACCATTTTCTTCAAAGGTCTTCAGCTTCTTGCGTACGCTGATGATATTGTTATTATCGGTCGGAGTAAGAGAGATGTTACTGCTGCTTTCACTGCTATTGAAAAGGAATCAGCCAAAGTGGGTTTGACGGTAAACGAGGGCATGACGAAATACATGATGTCTACTAACAACAACAAGAGAGCACGGGATCTAGACTCTCATGTTACAGCGGGCAACTGTAAATTAGAAGTTGTCAAGGAATTCATTTACCTTGGCACTGCCGTAGCCAGCAACAATGATGTCAGTCTGGAGATTAAGCGGAGAATAACAATTGCTAATAGGTGCTACTACGGTCTCAGTAAGCAATTACGTTGCAGAGCTCTCTCTCGATCGACAAAGCTAACACTATACAAGACGCTCATTCTACCTGTGCTTCTTTATGGCGCTGAGGCATGGGCGGTTTCGACTACAGACGCAGCCGCTCTTGGGGTGTTCGAGAGGAAAGTTCTCCGCAAAATCTTTGGTCCTGTTCGAGTTGGCGACGACTATCGCATTCGAGTGAACCACGAGCTGTATAAGCTCTACGCCGACATTGACATAGTTAAGCGTATAACAATACAGCGACTACGCTGGCTGGGTCAAGTCCATCGTATGGATAAAGAAGCTCCAGCGAAAAAGGTATTCGAAGGGAAGGTCCCCGGTCAACGACGAAGAGGGAGACCATGCCTCCGGTGGATAGACCAAGCTGAGGAAGCCCTAACCGCGCTTGGCATTAACGATTGGAGAAGGCGCGCGCAAAAAAGAGGCGCCTGGCGAGAGCTAATGAGGTCGGCCGTAACCTGACAACGGGTTGTTATGGCCATCTAAGTAAGTAAGTAAGTTTTAATGTAGAATTAGTCTTACATGTAACAGCTAAAAGTATGGATGAACAATTTTATTTCACATAAGCATTAAATATATTTATTCACTTCAAATGTGCTTTATATGAAAATTAAAGCGAGCAGTAAAATAGTAGTGGATGAAAAAAACATAATTTTGTTAACTAAAACTGTATTTCGTAAATTTTTATTAATGTTTTTAATAGAATAAGTTAGTATACAGTGGCATGACCGTTTTTTTTATTACAGCAGCACAACGGTTCCTCATAGAGTCTATGAGGCGCTCGCACCTTTCTTGTGGTATGGACTGCCACGCACGTTGAGCCACGACCCACAGTTCGTTATTATTTTTGGGCTTGGCATTCCACACAGCTTTCTTGAGGTTAGTCCAAGGGTTTTCTATGGAATTGAGGTCAGGATATTGAGCTGTCCACTCCATAACCTCAATTCCAGTGTCCCGAAACCATAATTTTGCAAGCTTACTTGTATGTTTTGGGTCGTTATCTTGTTGCAGTACTCACTTGAGAGGCTTTTCATCCTCAGCGAACGGTAGCATAACAGTCTGCATTATTTGTACGTATGCATGCTGGTCCATTATAGTTTTTATCCAATATAATGGCCCCGCACCATTGTATGAAAAACAGCCCCATACCATGATACTTGACCCTCCATGCTTTAACGTCTTTTTTGTGTACCGTGGATTGTACTCCGTATTTGGGGGCGTCTCACATATTCCCGAGAACCTATACAACCATACAAAACAATTTTAGACTCATCCGTCCACAATATGTTCCTCCACTTTCGAATTGACCATTCCAGATGTTGCTTGGCAAAATAAAGTCTGCTTGCTACATGATTTTTTTTTTCAGAAGAGATACCTTACGTGGACTTCGAGCATACATGTTAAATTCGCGTAGTCGTCTCCTTACGGTATGAACACCACAGGGTAATTTTAGGTGGTCCAAAACTTCACAGCTGACATTGTTGTCCGAGCTTTGGAGCATTTTATAATTTGTCGTACGATGGTCGCTGAAAGTATCTGATTACCACCCATTTTTTCAGCTTTTCCTATATGTGTTATGGCATTGCGTATCATGGTTGATGAACAACCAATAAGCTAGTCCACTTCCTTATAACTTTTACCACTTTTTATAAGATTTTGAATAATTTTGGGTTTTTCGTGAGTGCAGTGCAAACTTCGTCCCACTAAAGTTGTAAAATTATTTTTTTTTATTTATTTATTTATTTTATTTATTATGCAATAAAACTTACTTTCTATTAAAAAATTATATTTTTTTTGACCGAAAAAAAAGTAATATTGTTACTTGCCCTGCACTACTATTTCACTGCTCGCTCAAAAATGGCACATGTAGCAATGACTACTTCAAAAAAAAAAAAAAAACCGTTTCAGTTAAAATTTGCAGAGATGTAGATGATAAACTAAAGATGATTATTGAAATCGATAACACTAGTTTACACTCAAAATGTTCCACTGATCTGAGGTTACTTTTCTTATGTAGATTTTCCTGCTGAGTTCGAAAATGAAAATGAAAATTTTTTGAATGGTACAGTTTTCGAGATATTGTGGTTTTTTCACTTTTTCGACCTCTTTTCACTTTGAAACTCATATCTTGAGCTACAAATGCCCAATTTCCTTTTTCTTGATGTCATATTAAAGATAATAAAATGACAAATAAATGTGTGTAATTATATTTCTTATTAAGAAAGTGGTTCAAAAGATATAGATGAAAATAGACCAGATTTTAAGAAAAATCAAATTTTACATTTGATTCTGTGGCCACGAAAAAATAGAAATAAAATAAAAAAAATAATTTTACTTTTTGCACGTAGAGTTGATACTTTTACGCAAATATTAAAATATTCCACAAGAAAATCGACTGTAAAATAACAACGTTAGAAGCGATTTTATGAATATATTAATTTTTTCGACAATTTGTTGAGCGTAATCGTTACAAAAAGATTTTTCTTATGTACCTTTGATAAGAGGATACTTTTCTTATGTACTTTTTCCTGCTGAATTCGAAAATGAAAATTTTTTGAATGGTACAGTTTTCGAGATATTGTGGTTTTTTCACTTGTTCGACCTCTTTTCACTTTGAAACTCATATCTTGAGCTAGAAATGGCCAATTTACCTTTTCTTAGTGTATAATTCTTCCAGCGTTACATATAAAACTTGGACTCTTTTTCCTAAGGGAGCGTTCAAGTATTACGTAACGCAATTTGTAAAACGATACGATGCGGTACAGGGGCGGCAGGAGGTGTCGAACAACGGGTGTTTTGAAATTAGGTGTGCATAATGAAACTCTTTCTAGATTAGCTACAGCAATAAATATTATATTTATTATACAAGTAAATAACAATGCGTTACTTTCAAAGATCTTCAAGAATTGCGTTACGTAATACTTGAACGCTCCCTAAGCTGTCATAGCTAAAATTAAAGAAGGCGTCTTCGATGGTCCAGACATAAGACAATTGATGAAAAGCACAGATTTTCCAATATATTTGACATCGGTTGAAAACGAGGCCTGGAATTAATTTCAGCTGGTTGTTACTAGTTTTCTTGGGAACCATAAAAGCCCTGACTACGAGGCAATTATTACCGATTTGCTGGAGAACTACAAAAAGATGGGTACGGAATGTCATTTCATTCTTATTAATATTCTAGTGTATTTTTCACCATTAAATTTATTTTTATCAGGCGTAAATATGTCTCTGAAAATCCATTTATTGCATTCGCATTTAAATTTCTTTAACGACAACCTTGGTGACGTAAGTGACGAACACGGTGAGAGATTTCACCAACAAATTAAAACTATTGAGCGGCGCTATCAAGGGTTTTGGGATGAAGCAATGTTGGGAGACTACGTATGGTTCCTCACAAGAGAAACGGATCCGAAAAGCAAGAGAAGACAACACAAAAGCCACAACTAAGTACATACATATATATAACTTTGTGTTGTATATTATGATTGTTTGTGCTAGCCTGTGCTTGTGTGTGCAAATAAATGTGGTTTTTTGGACATAGTTCCTTTTCCACAGTAACCGGTGCATTTTTATTTTCAGGGCTATTGAAGGTTTTAAGCAAATTTATTCTAATAATACGAAAACACCAAACAATATAGACAATTGCAGCGATTAAACTCAACAAATTGTCGAAAAAATTTATATGATCAAAAAATGTGGGACTTAGACTTATTCATTCAATCGCTTCTAACGTTGTTATTATACAGTTGATTTTCTTGTGGAATATTTTAATATTTGCGTAAAAGTATCAACTCTACGTTCAAAAAGTAAAATTATTTTTTTTATTTTATTTCTATTTTTTCGTGGCCACAGAATCAAATGCAAAATTTGATTTTTCTTAAAATCTGGTCTATTTTCATCTATATCTTTTGAACCACTTTCTTAATAAGAAATATAATTACACACATTTATTTGTCATTTTATTATCTTTAATATGACATCAAGAAAAAGGAAATTGGGCATTTGTAGCTCAGGACATGAGTTTCAAAGTGAAAAGAGGTCGAAAAAGTGAAAAAACCACAATATCTCGAAAACTGTACCATTCAAAAAATTTTCATTTTCATTTTCGAACTCAGCAGGAAAATTTACATAAGAAAAGTAAACTCAGATCAATGGAACAGAAAAAAAAAATCATTTTGTAAACTAGTGTAATCGAAACAAGAATCGTTGTAGGCATACAAAAAAAAAAACAAGTCATATTGCAAGTGTGCGCTACCATTTACTGCTCGCAACTGTATATGTAGAAAATCCATACACACACATGCTTGTGTACTAAGACAGTTCGATTTTTCTTATGTAAGCAATTCAATCTTTCTTCAAGTAAATTGTATGAACTACATATGTAAAAAATTGTGAGCAAGTAGCTTCTGATATTCTCCTGCTTCAATTTTTTTCACATAGGAAATCCTTTTGCATTAATCTCTGCAGCACTATTACATTTTCAAACGAAGCATTATTTTCATCTGCCCTAGTCAAAACTAGTGTTTCACCGAGAAACAATATGCATCGTTATCGTTCTCGGTCCTAATAACAATAACGAAACGATATTATAAAATTCTTTCATGTATGACCGTGTTTTGAAATTTGGTATATGGGCCTAATTGACTGCAGTAAGGCCTGCGTACAGTGTAAGTGCGGTTGTACAACGGGGAGTGTCTGAGCAAAGTCGCGGGTACAGCTAGTAATAAATATATGAATGTAAACGAGAATAACGGAAAAACTCGGCGCGAACGATACAGATCGAAAATTTCTCGTACGAGAAAGAGCATGAGATGATAAGCTTGGCGCCACTACGAGCACGATACGATAATTTTTGACGTAAATATTAGTATATTTAAGAAATAAATCTTCTCGCATTTTATTTCCGATGCAGCAAAGAACTGGATAACATTCCAAACATCAAGAGCAATATGGCCATCATATAATAATTCAAAAACCACTGATCCAATGTCCAAGAGCCGCAAAGGCATGACAAAAATCACCGTGACTTGCACTGAACACTGGACCGTCGGCAAGCATGCTAAAAAATTAGGTTTTGCATTCAACACTTTCTGTCCTAGTTGTCTAAATGTAAACGGGAACGAATCTTTTAGCACTTTCTCTACAACTGTCTGTCTCTTGACAGAATCAGGCTCAGATATACAGTGGCAAACAGTGAAATCCGAACAAAAAAAAAAACTGGAAAAAAGGATTTACGACCCCGTCAACCCCTTTGTTTTGTAGGTATGACTTTTTTTTTACAGGCATGGCATAGGTAGGGATTTGTTCTAGAGGTAGAACAATATCTTAGTATAAATAAAAGTTTTACTGTTAGTTTTTAATCATTCTTGTGTTATTGTGTTAGAAATGAAGAAAAATTATAAAAAATTAACGAAGCGGATAGCGCGAGGTTTTGGCGTTTCGAAGCGATAGATAAACGATATGGGAAATTTCTGCTAGAGTGGACTTTTAGCCAAATTTTTGAAAAAGTATTCTGAGACCGGGTCGAAAAGTCGAAAGAAAGAGTCAGGACCGCAAAAAAAGACAGAAGCTGATGATCGAGTTTCAAAAAGGATTAGTCTTAAAAATCGTTTCAAAATTGCTGTTAAAATTAGAAAAGGGTTTGTCGAATGTGGAGTAATAGACATATCTCCAATGACTGTGCGAAGAAGGCTCCATGATGCTGGTTTATCTGCACATCGCCTCACTAAAAAGCCTTCTTTGACCACTCAAATGCGTCGGAAACGCTTGGAGTGGGCCAACCAGCACACAATGTGAACTGCATCTGATCGGGAAAATGTGATCTTCTCAGATGAATCCAAGTTAAACATATCCGGCTCCGATGGAATGCTGTATGTGCGCCGAAAAACTGGAGAGTGTTATAGCGGCGAGTGCATCCAAAGAAGACTTAGACAACCGATAAGTAGAATGGTCTGGGGATGTTTTTCTTATTACCAAGTTGGACAACTGATCTTGACTGAAGGAACTATCAAAGCAGTTAAATAAAAAAACATCCTAAAAAAACTTGGAACCTTCTAATGAAGAGCATATTTCGCGTGTAGACAACGTGATTTTCCAAGATGATTCTGCGCCTTGTCATCGAGCGCACTTGGTAAGCATTAGTGTTTAATAAATCCTTATTATGTACTTAATAATAATCCACAAAATTCATCCTTTTTTCTTCTTCTTTTACAGGTAAATAATTACTTGAATGAACTTGGCATTTCAACTTCATCGTGGCCAGACAATAGTCCCGATCTGAATCCTATTGAGAATCTTTGAGATATAACTAAGGTTCAGGTAGCAAGCCACAACCCCACTTATTTACGTGAGTTAGACAGAACAATTCAAAATGTTTGGTACGAAGACATTTCGCAAGATCTTTTGAAAAAATTGATCTATTCCATGCCGCAGCGACTTATGGAGGTCATAAAAGCGAAGTGTGGAACAACAAAATATTGATACCTGTTTTTTTTTAATCCTAAATATTAGTTCTTAAAATAAATGATGTAAATATTTTAGAATTACTTCCATAAAAATAAAATCTTATCAAAAAACTGTTTTTATCAATAAAGGACATAGATGTTTATGGTGTGGTTTTCCGACCTACAGCAAAATATTTCCAGTAAAAATTATTTGCTTCTCTGATCCTTGCATCAGTTTTTTGATTCGATAAAAAATGTAGATCCTAAAGGATTTTATTCAACTTTTATTGTTTGTCCGGATTTCAATATTCGCCACTGTATAGGACAAGCTTTCTTAATGAATAACCTCAGTGAATTGGCCGAAACTGAAATCGAATGGCTGCGTAACTACATCCACATGAGTAACTGGCTATAGCTTTTATCGTTACCAGGGTTCTTATTCAAATCTTTTGACAATATGCTTACCAGTTTTGTAGGGTTACGTACAGTGGCTCACAGTGAAAATGAGCCACCTGTGAACAAAAATTTTGAAGTCCAATAAAACCAAAGAAATTAATTAATGTACCGAAATTTTTTATTAATTATAATAGTACATGTTATTCAAATAATAAATACAAAAAAAGTTCATTAATTCATTTGCAGTCTTCACAAAAATAGACATTAAGCAAAATAAGATAAAAATACATGTCACAGTGAAAATGAGCCACTTTAAAAAATTTTAAATAAAGTGTAGGAAAATCTATTCCTAATGTTTTGTTGGAAATCATTTCTGACGAATGACTGATTTTATGTGACTTGGAGTAGATTTCACTAGCTTTTTGGTGTATTCTAGACTTATTTTCCCCATTTCTCCAAAAGGGTCAATTTCAAGTTTTCTTTATTGGAAATCTGATGATTTCGAAATTCAATTTCTAGTTTTTGCCATAAATTTTCAATAATATTCAAATCTAGTGATTGGATAGGGCGTTTCGATTACTCTGGGACAATTATACAGCAGCCATCCTCTTTCAATTCCAACAGTATGTTTTCGATCTTTGTCTTGATAAAAATGAAAGTTGTCCTTTATGCCAAGTTTTTCAGCACTTTGTATGAGATTGTTTTTCAAAATTGATAAACATTGAAATGTTTCCATAACCCATTCAACAAAGTGCAATTTACCAACACCAGCTACCAAATTAGCACCCCAGACCACCACGTGACTGCCTCCATTTTTAACTGTCGGACGTAAATACTTAGGATCCATTTCCTGATTGAGTTTTCTCCAAATGTTTACTCTATCATCTGGCCCAAAAATTATATATTTGAACGTCATATTCACGGATGAGAGCAAATATAACATTTTTGGGTCTGATGGCAGAGTAAACGTTTGGAGAAAAACTCAATCAGGAAATGGATCCTAAGTATTTACGTCCGACAGTTAAAAATGGTGGCAGTCACGTGGTGGTCTGGGGTGCTAATTTGGTAGCTGGTGTTGGTAAATTGCACTTTGTTGAATGGGTTATGGAAACATTTCAATGTTTATCAATTTTGAAAAACAATCTCATACAAAGTGCTGAAAAACTTGGCATAAAGGACAACTTTCATTTTTATCAAGACAAAGATCGAAAACATACTGTTGGAATTGAAAGAGGATGGCTGCTGTACAATTGTCCCAGAGTAATCGAAACGCCCTATCCAATCACTAGATTTGAATATTATTGAAAATTTATGGCAAAAACTAGATATTGAATTTCGAAATCATCAGATTTCCAATAAAGAAAACTTGAAATTGACCCTTTGGAGAAATGGGGAAAATAAGTCTAGAATACACCAAAAAGCTAGTGAAATCTACTCCAAGTCACATAAAATCAGTCATTCGTCAGAAATGATTTCCAACAAAACATTAGGAATAGATTTTCCTATACTTTATTTAAAATTTTTTAAAGTGGCTCATTTTCACTGTGACATGTATTTTTATCTTATTTTGCTTAATGTCTATTTTTGTGAAGACTGCAAATGAATTAATGAACTTTTTTTGTATTTATTATTTGAATAACATGTACTATTATAATTAATAAAAAATTTCGGTACATTAATTAATTTCTTTGATTTTATTGGACTTCAAAATTTTTGTTCACAGGTGGCACATTTTCACTGTGAGCCACTGTATGTGATTTTAAAACGGCACATTAGTGCTTCTAGAACGGATGCTAAGCCGCAACTCTAGCCTAATTTTTATACAAATAAGATTTCTGCCCGGACTCTACGCTGTGTTAATATCTTGAAGTCTTGTATATTGGTGTGTGATCGGCCTGTTCCTCGTTGCAAGTTAAATGCTTGTAGGCGTTAACAAACCTTTCTTGATTTCTGAGTAACAGTTGTATTATTGAAAAAGACATTTAAATTTTGTTATTGGCATTAAATGCAAAGTTCGGTTGCTCGATCGCAATTTTTCAGTTTACAATGCTTTGGAGTGATTACAGGATCGATTCTCATCAAAAATTCCTGAACGTTAGGTCTTGAGAGTTCAACATATTTTTTTGAAGTGTCGAAACATTTGTATAGCACTGATATTTCTAATTAGTGGCTCCGCTAAGAGCCCGTATTCATGTCAATATCTAAATTATACACAGTATGCATGCGCAAGCTAGAGTTTTTCTTAATAAATTGCAAGTTAATTGTAGTCCCATTTTTAGCTTTCTCATCTTCACGGCTATGGACGCCTTGAACGAGCAATTATCAAAACTTAAATTGCTCAATAGTCGTCCGCTTTCCCCAAGGACTTACACGAGCGAGGTGGGTACATGCAATGCAGCAGCGAATAGTCCAGCTTCGGAATCTACTGGCGGCAGTAAGGTTGTTACTCTACCACATAATTTGCAAGAAGCACCGTATATTGCAATTCCTAAGGACTTACCGAGAAACGGAGAGTGTAATGTGCAACCGCTTTCACCAGGTGGTCTAAGTCCAAGCAGAAAGGTCGGACCAATTGTACCGCCAAAACCATTAAAATCTATAAAAGTGCCAGAGGTTATATTTATTTATATTCTTCTGTTAAATTTATAGCTAGTTTATAGTCATTACAAAAATATTTTGGATCCAATCAATGTTTCTCGAACTGGTTTTTTATATTTTTTATATTTTTTATTGTTTTGCGCTCTATTCGAACTGCCAAAATTCAGCTTTCAAAAATTTATGAGGTCGATCGATACACAATCGCACAATCATTCAATTTAACAACATTAGACTTTTTTCTTTGGAACTATTAGTATGTGAAAGATAAAGTCCATCCCAATGCTCCACCAATAATTCAAGCACTAAGCCAAAATGTTATAGCGTTATTCGCGACATAAAGCTAAAATTAGCGAAAACGTGATGAAAAATTTAATAAATAGAATTACTATTTGTAGGCAGAGCGGAGGTGGAAATTTGGCAGCTGGGTTCCCAAGTTGAAAGAAGTTTAGATGTTGGCTTGCTAAAAAAAAAGTAATTTTTCACTCAAATGATAAAGTCAAATTTTCAGAAAAAGTTGATGATTTTTTTTTCTCAGCCAATAAAAAATAATTCATAAATGGTAAATTTTGATGTGGGAAGAACGTGATGATCTTTTTGTCTAATTTTTTTTTTTTCAACTAAAATCGTTCCATTCCCGGTTATTTCAGAAATTTTTAAATTGTTACCAAGCCCTCGGCTTAAAAAATCCCGGTCACAATGCCAGAGATGTTTTGTTCTATATTTGAAGTAAATTTACTCTAACTGTAAATGTTATAGCTTATTTTTGTTCATGGCATAAGGAATATGAAGTCTCTCCATTCAAATTTTATTTAAAAACAAATAATTCATTTTCAAAACAATTTCATATTCATCTTACAGTAGCACATACTTAAGATAAAATTTAAGGGGCTTTATTTCAAAATATAATATCTGAGAAGGAAGCGATGGAAAGATAAAAAAGTAAAATTTAAACATTGAACCATCAGAAAAATACAATTACAAAATTGAAACGTTTGTCTTAAGATTATATTTTATGAATAAACATTAGGGTGTTTTTTTCAAACTTTTGGTGATGGATTTTATTTATTTTTTCCAATAATACAGCTTGAGGAGTAAAAATAATTGTCCCAACATTTGAACTTCCTAGCTCAAACCTGTAAACGGCAGGTTTTGCTTTTTTGCTTTTCATATGAATTGTAATAGGAAACAAAGTGGATGCTCCGTTCGCAGGTTTGAAGTTGAAATTTTGGGAGAATTTTCTTCAAACCCGATTCTATAATATAGGCATATAGGACCGCAAATTTTCAAAAATAAAAATAAAAAAACCCCTGCGGATGTATTTTTTCCGCATTTTTAGTCACACGAAAAATGTGGGCGTGGTTTGACAACAGTGGGTGGCGTCCCCCATTCAACTAAAAAACCCAAAACACCTAAGACAGACTTTTTATACATTTTAGTAAGTCGGGTTTTTCGTTATATTTCAGCGAAATTGGCGATAAACTCTGCCCGTACCGTTTACAGGTTTGAGCTAGGAAGCTCAAATGTTGTGACAATTGTTTTTATTTCTCAAGCTATAATATAGGAAAAAATAAATAAAATCCATCACCAAAAGTTTGAAAAAACGCCCTAATATAGTACATATTACACGTTAACTTGTAAACTAAACACTGGTTGGCAATGTATACAGTCAAAACGTAAGCATCTTAATCTAAACTGTAAGTTTATCGTATAGGTAATTTACCAAAAACATACTACATATACATATGGGACGTTCCATGTCAAACGGGACAGTGGTCTGCCCAAAATTGAGCGCAGCGGAAAAACGTTTTTAAGGTGTCAAAATGTTCGTATGCTCAAAAGCTTTCATATGAGAACGGGTGTTTTCGAATTTTTTTTTTAAGGAAATGGCGACCATAAAACGGCGCCTACATATAGATATCTATGTACAAATTGGCAGTTGGTAAGCAGCAATAATCATAATCGCTTAATTTTTTTATTATTTAGGAAGGCTGTGGAGAGAGGAAGTGTGGTGTATACTTTTTTTTTCAATAATAGGTGGTGCCACGCCTCTAACAGAAAATACGTTGCCACGGGTAAACTAATGGACTGATTTTAATAAAATTTGGAACGGAGATAGGCTGAACCATAAGAAAAGTAATTAAAACCTCTGAGTTTTTAAATGAGGCGTGACATCACCCTTAATAGGAAAAAACGCTGTTTCGGCTGAACCGCGTCATCGATTTTGATAAAATTTGGTATGGTGCTAGGTTGAATCCTGAGTAAAGATATTTCTTTTGAGTGGGCAGTGCCACGCCTCTAATAAGAAAATAACGCTTTTTACTGCTAGTTATTTGTTTTAAATAGAACGGTGACACGCTCATAATAGAAAAATATGTTGACACAGGTAAATTAAGGGACCGATTAGATCCTGACCAAATTTTATCAAAATCGGTCCATTAGTTTAGCAGTGAAAGCGTTTTTTCTTATTAGAGGCGTGGCACCGCCCAATCTAAAGGAATATCTTTACTCAGGATTCAATCTAGCATCATACCAAATTTTATCAAAATCGATGACGTGGTTCAGCCGAAACAGTGTTTTTTCCTATTAAGGGTGATGCCACGCCCATTTAAGAACTCTGCGCTTTTAATTACTTTTCTTATAGTTCAGTCCCTAAACTAAATTTTATTAAAATCGGTTCATTAGCTTAGCCGTGGCAACGTGTTTTCCGTTAGGGGCGTGGCATCACCTACTATTGAAAAAAAATGATACACTGTACTCCCTCTCTTCACAGCCTTCCTACAAAATAAAAAAATTAAGCGATTATGATTATGGCTGTTCACCAACTGCCAATTTATACATAGATATCTGTATGTAGACGCCGTTTTATGGTCGCCATTTACTTAAAAAAAAATTCGAAAACACCCGTTCTAATATGAAATCTCTTTAGCATACGAACATTTTGACACCTTAAAAACGTTTTTCCGCTGCGTTCAATTTTGGGCAGACCACTGTCCCGGTTGACATGGAACTTCCCATATATTACAAAGCACGGTTCAGCTGAAGAAGCAGTGTTTTTATTGTTTTTTTAACGAAATTTTGTTAATTATTTTGAAATATTTACTGTTTTTTTCTGAAATTTTTGCTTGCATTTTTTTTGGTTTTCATATTTTTTCTAATATCATTCCTTAGGTACCACAAAGTATGCTGATAAGACAATCGTGTGAACCTCTTTATTCTAAACGCTTACAAAGCAATAGATCATGCGGTCCCGCATCTTTCATTGGTGTCCCACTTAATGAAAACAGAAACAAATTGGACTCCAGTCGACCACCGCTATTGCACCGAAAACAACCAACATATGCTGGACAGCATAATCTTTTTTCTAAAATGAACAAAGTTACTTTAGATAACCCCGCAATTCTTGAGCAACAGTTAGAAGCTTTAGCTCATCATAAAATGCAACTAGAAAAAAAAGGTTTGTTGCAACAGCAAAATGCAGTTGTTGCAAATATTTCTTGTATTCCAAAGCTATCTACTTCATCATTACTGAACGATGTTAAGAAATCAGGCAGCAATACTAATCTGATGTCAATGTCTAAAACATTAGGAAACGTTTATTCTAACGTACCTCATTCTCATCCAAACAAAAATGTTTCTACAGCTTTGGAGAATGATTTAATAAATGCTTACAGCAATGTCACATTGTATGAACAACAAGAGCGTACTCAGGAACCTTTTAGCGTTGGAAGTGATACTGATTTTGTCAATACATGTGGTGGTTTTCGAAATGCGCTATATGAAAACAATACAGTTTTAAGTAAGTAAAACTGCACAAAGCAAACAATAAATAATTAAATATCTAAATTTCCGTTTTAATTGAAGATTTACCAATTTTATCACAAGATGCGCTAAGTATTGCGAACTCAAAATCGGCTGATTATTTAAAAAATCAAAATGATGACGACTTTCCAGCGCCTCCTAGCCCTGTTAGCTCCTCATACAGCGAGCTGCGACGTGCAACAAATGTTTTTGCAAAAGGTCCTACAAATGTAAACTTGCAACAGTATCATGATGTGCGATTAGCAAATAATAGTAGCAAAAACAGCAACATGCAATACCCTCAGTTTGATGAAAATATTACAAGCAGTAAAGTTTTATCAACTGCAAATTCTGCTGGACCACAGCAAACCTATATGAATGTTAATTTTGGTAACGAGTATAATACTTACAGTGATAGTCCAAGCATGCAGGTAATTTGCAAGGTTTTATTTCGAGTTTTCTTAAACTATTTTCTCAATAAAGACTACTTTTACAATAAGCAGCTGACTCACCATAATTGTAGACCTAAGAATAAAACAAGGTGTACTCTAAAACAGACGAGCCAAAAAACACAAAAGAGGCAAACAATAGTATATGCCGCCCGTTGTTTGATTTATTTCTGGCCTCTACTGGTGAACTATGCCTGTCTTGTTTTCACTACAAATGCTGCGTGTTGTTTGAATGGATTGAAAAAATTTCGAGCATTTTGGGTCTGACATGTATTTATTCTCAGGTCTACAAGTATATTTCTTTCGCAATAATCACATGTGATTCAAGCTTATTATATATACTACAAAATAAATCGTCATCTTTAGTGACAAAATAATAATACTGAATAATAATATACACTGTAGGTCTTAAAAATTTGTCAGTTTTGGTAGTTTAGGTAGAAATAAATGTTAAAAAATCTATATATAAGTTGACGAAAGTGCTAGAAATATTTCGTTTTGCATATCCTTCTGTTGTCTGCATTTATGCATTTTTATACTCAAAAAATTTTAAAAATAAGTATATTACATTGTCTTTATAAAAAATTGTAAAAGTAATTTTTTTCATAAAATTTGTATATGTGCATTGGATTTTGTACCAGGGATCTTCAACATATGAATCCATTTACGAACCGATCAATCCACGTCCTCCTAGCCAACTTTCCTCACGCTCAAATTATCTCATGTACGTGCAATATGTAAATACACCATCGTCTGCTGATAGCACCATTGGAAGCAATACCAACTCGTCTTCAACTCTGCCTGTCAGTAGTGCACAACATTCAAGCGTGCCATCGAATGTTTTACCCAATGATCTTCAAAATCCTAAAGAATCGGAAGTGGAAGCTTTAACGGACTTTTTAGTACATTCTATGGACTCATCTAGTGATGTAGATAGTTATGGTAATTTATAATTTATTCTTTTCATAATTAATGTGCCTACATGATTCTTGCCTTTTCCCTTTTGAAAATATTTACATAAATTTTTCTAATATCTTATAACTATGCCTACTTATCATATGATCTAAGTTTTCAATTGGCCTTGGAAAATATATTATCAATTCTAAATTTACTTTTTACAGGTGTTTGCGTAAAATGTAATGAACGTGTTGTAGGCGAAAATTCAGGATGCACTGCAATGAAACAAATTTATCACATATCATGCTTTACGTGTTCTCAGTGCCAAATAAATTTGCAAGGAAAACCGTTCTATGCTTTGGAAGGAAAACCATATTGCGAATATGACTATTTGCAAACATTAGAAAAGTGTTCCGTATGCATGAAACCCATATTAGAGCGCATACTTAGAGCTACCGGAAAGCCCTATCATCCACAGTGCTTCACATGTGTGGTATGTGGTAACAGTCTTGATGGCATACCTTTTACTGTTGATGCAACAAACCAAAATTATTGCATTGCTGATTTTCACAAGTAAGTCAAAATTATACACAATTTATTTTGCTACTAAATTAAAAAAGAATGAGGTCCACCCAATTTATAAACTTGAATATTTGCTGCACCGCCGGGTGGTGGTAGAGGAACCCCATAAAAGGAACGGTCCGGTACAGTGTACTAACTGCCAAGAGTATGGGCATACAAAAACATACTGTACCCTTCAATCTGTCTGTGTCGCTTGTGGAGAACTTCACATTTCTAAGTGTTCAAACAAGTTGAAAAAAGATATAAATTTAAAGAAGTGCGCTAACTGCCAAGGGGATCACATTGCAAACTACAGGGGTTGTCCTATTTGTAAAGAGCTAAAAGCTAGAATCTCTGAAAAAAGGAAAGTAAACCGAAACCCAACTCAAAATATATTCCCAACCCATAACTTTGTCCAGCAACAAAGCACGGCGCATCCAGTGAATCCAGCTATTTCATATGCAAATGCGCTCAAATCAGGAGCAACGAACCCTCAACAAAGTAGCTTGGAAAAACAGATCACAAACTTAACTCAAACCCTGAATCAATTTATGGTTTCAATGCAATCAACTCTACAAGATCTAGTTAAAACGCAAAACCAGCTACTTCAAATTTTGATTGCGCAAAAATAAATCAGCTAAAAATTTGTGTTTGGAATGCAAACGGCATCAGCCAAAATAAAAATGAAATTTTTCATTATGTAACCCATGCAAAAATTGATTTAATGCTTGTTTCAGAGACTCATATGACAGACAAGCATAATTTTCATATACCAGGATACAAATTCTACAAAACCAATCATCCTGATGGCAAAGCTCACGGGGGCTCAGGAATTTTAGTTCGAAATCGCCTTAAACACTACTGCTTAGAACCCTTTTCCAAAAATTATCTTCAGGCTACCTCTATTTGCCTACATAACCATTCCAAAAACCTTACTGTTTCGGTAGTCTACTGCCCACCTCGATTCGCAATCAATGAGGAAAAATTCAAAGAATTTTTCGATACCTTGGGAACTAGATTTTTAGCTGCTGGAGACTATAACTCCAAACATACATACTGGGGATCTCGTCTTATAAACCCTAAAGGCAAACAATTATATAATATGTTAATGAAACATCGCACCACGTTCGACTATGCTTCTTCTGGTCAACCAACATATTGGCCAGCCGACCGAAGGAAAATCCCAGACCTCATTGATTTCGCCATCACAAGAGGTATCGATAGAACAGCCGAGATATATTTTGAACTCTCTTCAGATCATTCTCCAATCATTTTTTGCATTCTAGAGAAATCAGTTGACCTTAAGCCCCTATGAGACTAACATCGCTTAAGACTGACTGGCTAAAGTATAAAAAATACATAAGCTCACACATCCACTCAACCTATTCGATAGAACACAACGAGCATATTGACGATGCTGTTGCCGTTTTTAATACAATACTGTATTCAGCTGCTGAGCACTCAACACCTGATCAGGCTGAGAAAAATACAAAAACCAGTTTCCTTACTAACAGTGAAATTGAAATTCTTGTAGCAGATAAGCGTAGGTTAAGGCGAGAGTGGCAGGTCCATAGATCCCCAACTTCTAAAGCAAACCTAAAAATTGCTACATACAAACTTAGGTCTGCGTTAAAAAACAAAGAAGACATGGAACAGCAAAAATATGTCTCAAAACTTGCCCCAAATGCTAATGGACTAAAATCCTTGTGGAAAGCCAGCAAAAAAAATTGGGCTAGAAGTGATGAAGAAAAAGCTGAGTTTTTCAACCAAATCCGTACATTCAAGGTTTCAAGCCTTCCCAACTGCCAATAAACACCGATACTATCCAAATGAGTTTCCACAGCAGTAATTTAATCAGTTTAATTCAAGAAATGTGTCCTAAAAAAGCTCCTGGGTGTGATAGCATCACTCCCAAAATGATTAAGGAACTGCCTCACTCAGGTGTCATCTTTCTGACCAGCCTTTTTAATGCTATAATTCAGTACGGATATTACTCAAAAGAATGGAAAAACTCGGTGATAACCATTATACAAAAACATGGGAAAGATCGTACACTACCGTCTTCGTATAGACCCATAAGGCTTTTAGCTTGCTTGTCAAAATTATTTGAAAAATTAATTCTAGCAAAATTAATGCCATATATTACTGATAAAAACTTATTACCGCCTCACCAATTCGGCTTCCGAAAACAACACGGCACAATCGAACAGGTTAATACGATCACAAATGAAATAAGAAAGGCTTATGAGCGCAGTGAATACTGTACTGCAATATTTCTCGATGTCGCACAGGCGTTTGATAAAGTATGGCATGAAGGCCTTATCAAAAAAATTGAACACCTATTGCCTCTTAATGTTCATAAAATATTTACTTCTTACCTCGAAAGCAGGCTTTTTAAAATAAAACACAAGAATTTTATTTTAACTCACTTTAATATAAGACCAGGTGTCCCTCAAGGTAGCGTACTAGGACCGTTTCTATATGTATTGTATACCTCAGGTTTACCAACAGTGCCAACACTACTCAATCTCAACATTCGCAGATGATAACGCAGTCTTAAGTTGTAAACGTTGCCCTTTGGAAGCTTCTCGAAACCTCCAGCTTCATTTAAAATCAATAGAAAAATGGTTATCGCTATGGCGCATAAAAATAAATGAGCAAAAATGTAAGCAAGTTACTTTTACTCTTAGGCGTGGTGAATGCCCTGCAATTGTACTAAATAATATTTCAGTTCCACAGGGTGAAATTGTTACATATCTAGGTATTCAATTAGATCGACGATTAACATGGCGTAAGCCAAAAAAACGCAGTTAAAGTTAAAAACCGCCAGTCTTCACTGGTTAATTAATCATCGTTCCCATTTGATGAAGCTTGAATATAAAATCCTTTTGTACAAAACAATCATTAAGCCAATTTGGTTATATGGTATCCAATTATGGGGTAACGCCAGCTCCTCAAACATTGAACTAAGGACTGTCCCAGAAAAAACTTGCACTTTGTTTTTTAGTTATAAAAAAATACCCAGCAATTTTTTTGGTTTTTTTTATTTTTTTATTAATAATGGCTAGTGTTCAGAATATAAATATCTAAAAACTAATTAACATTTTTGTTTTTTCTATAAAAATTTCTTACTTGTTTTTTAAGGCCCTTCATTAAATTTTGCACAGTTGTTTCATCGACAGTACGGTACGATCTTTTCCACTTAAGTCTGAAGTCTTGAAAATTTTTTGCAGTCCTGCCACTCTTTCGAAGATCTCTTTTCATTAGAGCCCAATATCTTTCAATTGGGCGAAGCTCTGGGCAGTTAGGCGGATTTGCTATTTTTGGTACAAAATTGATCTTTTTACTTGCATACCATTCCATCGTAGCTTTAGAGTAATGAGAGGTTGCTAAATCTGGCCAGAATATCACGGTACCCTCATGTGCACGAATAAATGGTAGAAGACGTTTTTCGAGGCACTCGTCTATATAAACTTTGGAATTGATTGTGCCTTGCGTAACAAAGAAACTGCTTCTGAGGCCACAGGTGCATATGGCCTGCCAAACCATATATTGCTTCGGAAATTTCGAAATTTTTTTTTCTTTGAATTTACTAGGCACATTCCCCTTCTTCGGTGATGTATATTATTCGTGCCCAGGTAGCTGCTTAAAATCTGCTTTAACGTAAGTTTCGTCGTCCATAACACAGCAGTCAAATTTAGTCAGGTAGCTTTCATACAATTTTCGGGCTCGCATCTGAGCCATCAACTGCTTTTCATCAGAACGGTCTGGTACTTTTTGAACTCTATATGTCTTTAGCTTACTTTTCTCCTTTATCCTTTGCACAGTAGATTTTGATGTACCTGCTCTAGGCGCCATATCTCGCAATGACGTGTTGGGATTCTGCCTAAAAAGGCGCTTCACCTTCGCCGCTACCTTTGGGTTAGAAAATTCTGATTTTCTGCCTGAACCCTTTTTTCGTGAAACAGGTAGACCCTTCTTATAATTAGAAATAGCCGTTTTGACAGTTTTTTCTGATGCATCAACTATTTTTGCTATAGCTGAATATTTTAACCCTGGATTTTGCAGGTATGTGGACAAAATCAGTTTGCGAACTTTTTCTTGCTTGCTAGACATCTTTGTCGTTAGAAGTGCTATCTTCAAGTGTTATACATCATATCAAACCTCACTTTATATGGAATAAATATTTTGTCTTTTTAGACCTATAAGATTATCAGGTAGAGTATAATCTTAAAAAATTAAAGTGCAAGTTTTTTCTGGGACAGTCTTTAATACAACGGGCTCAGTCCAAAATCTTAAGAATATTTACAGGTGCCCCATGGTATATACGGAATGAAAACATTCACCGAGATCTATGCATCCCCATGGTAAAAGATAAAATTAACAGAATCAAACAAACCTACGCCATAAGGTTGCTGCATCATCCGAACACATTGGCTCGTAATTTAACAAACATAGAGAGTCGCTCCAGATTAAAAAGAAAGTATCGTCCTTCTATGCAAGTCACTTACACCGAACCAAACTAAACAGCTCAAACGTTTTACCCTCCCTGCGAGGCACTACACGTTATCATCAAGAATCATATGAGGACTTTGTACCGGGACCTAGCTCGTCTTGGGCACAGTCCTCCAATACAAACCAACCTTAGCAACTTATCGCCGCCAGCTCCACTTCCGATGAGGGTGTAAGACCGGGACTTAGCTCGTCTCGGCCGCTTTCCGATGAATTGGAGAGAGTAGCAGGAAGAGAGTTGAAACAGTGTCTTCTCGATCTTTTTTGGGTGCTAGACCGGGACCTAGTTCGTCTCGGCTACCACCTCGAGAACGTCCTGGAGGCACTAATCACTCCCAACGTGGTCGACCGGGACCAAGTTCGTCTCGGCGACCACGAAGACAATCGTTTTTGTAGTACTCGAAACACCCATTCGTGTAGACTGAGACCTAGCTCGTCTCAGCTACCAAGCCAATACCGGGACCTCGGTTGTCTCGGCTGGCAAAGAATATGGGGAGACATGATCGTCAGCTGCGTCCATACCTATGCTCCAACGAGTTATTCGCTCTAAAAAAAAAATAACTGGAGTTTTGAATAAATTGCATTCGGTGCTGCACTGTTATGAAAAGTTTGAAGAATAAGAATGTGCATTATTCAAAGCCAATAACTTGTACAAAATCAAATTTCGCTGTGCTGAGCCATACACAAGTTGCACCTACTACACAAGAAGTATAAGTTCCTGCTAACTTTTGTTTCTGGAGACAAGTTCATTATTAAATTATATATTCATTATTCACAATAATAATGTATAATAATGTTACTTAGTTTAAAATTTTAAAACTTATTGTTAGTCTTTTAAGAGAAGATTCAATAAAAGAAAATGAAGCTTAAAAAAAAAAAAAAATAAAGAGTTTTCGGCACAGTTAAAAGTACTTAATTTGAAAGTAGATATGTGAACGAAGTCTTAAATTAATTTTTTGTTTTATGTCTCTAATTTTCTGTGAAAGCAAAGAGTCTTCACAACGAATGCACTTAACCAATTTTGAATTACTTTAAAATAATTATGTATTAAGTTAATAACAGTTAAGTTTCTTTGCAGAAGTATTAAAATTTTTTTCATGTTTTTAAAAAAATTTTACTAGAAAAATTTTAAATGTATGTTGCAGGAAATTTGCTCCACGCTGTTGCGTTTGTAAACAACCAATAATGCCAGAACCAGGACAGGAAGAGACTGTGAGAGTTGTTGCTCTTGATCGTAGTTTTCATTTCGAATGCTACAAGTGTGAGGTAAATATATTTTGAAAATTTTTAACATTTTGCTGATACCTAATATGTCTTAAAAAGGATTGTGATTTGCTGCTATCTTCAGAAGCAGAAGGACGTGGATGCTATCCATTAGACGACCATGTTCTTTGCAAAAGTTGCAACGCACAACGTGTTCAAATGTTAACGAATCGTATGACAACTGAATTGTAAATTTAAAATTATTCCTCTAAAAATACATTCCAATGTGCTTCTTGATTCCTAATTCAAAAAAAAAAAAAAAGTTATTTTGTTTTTTTTTTGACTATCCATTGACATTGTATATGGAGCGCTTAAATTTGTTTCAATGAGTGTAATACAAAAAATGAAAGATGTTTAAATATACATAAAAACACTGCTTTTGCATAAACTTAAAATATTTCGAACACTTTACAAACATGTACGCTTTTTAATTTTATTCATTAGTATTCCTTTGCATAGCCTAAATGAAATTTTATACTCTTAAATGTTAATGTATACAAAATAATAACAGATACCAAATCAATATAAAATTTGCACATAACTCATTTTTATTAAATACTAAATAGTAAATTGTTCTGTCGCATGGCGCTCACTCCGATTTCTAAATTGTAAAGAATTTTTCAATGTTGAAAACTAAATGATTATTAAAAAAGTACCGGCTCGTAAGAAATCAGTTATTTTTGTGCGAACACAAGCCACCGACACCGACAATCTGTGATGGGTATAATTTGTTTTTCTTTAAAAAAAAATCTAACTGTATTCATAAGTATGTGTGTCCAATGAAAGTATTAACCAAACAAAAAAGCATCGAAAAAACCTTCTTTGGTTACATAAAGGGCCTTGATCTAAAGTCAGAGAAATTCTAACAGATGTTACGGCGGCAAACAAATTTGACCCTTAAAGTTCCGAAATAGCATTTCTCAGCAACCCGGCTTCGCGGTTCACAATACTACTAGAATGAACTAGTTTGGACTTAGATAAACTAGTTTGGTGGGCAATATATATGCCTCTTTTCCCATAACTTCAACTGAAACTCAAAAATTCATTAGGATATTATTTTACATGTTAGTTTTCCGATATCCCAACGTGCGATCTTACTGGAGTGATAATGCTTTCAAAGCAATTCAAGAAGCAATGATGAGACAAATTCAAAGCCACCTTCATCTTAACGAAAATAGTAAAATTTCACCCAGAGAAGCAAAATGTGATCAACTCTACAAAGTCAGACCACTTATTAAGAATTAAGGTTTGGAAATGGGTTACATTTGATATATATTTAATATTGGCGTAATAAATGCTTTGCATTAGCTAACAACACAAATTTGAGCAGCGTTATTAAATTAAACATATAATTGGTAATAATTACCAAATTATATGTTCATTGAAACAAATATTTGCTTACTCACTTGGATATCGATTCGAAAAATGTGCATATTTTTTTTTTAATAATAAATATTAAAGTCGTTAACACTTTCATAAATGCCTTCGTAAATTGTCCATGCTACTGCAAAGTTTTCCGGGAACGCATAGAGTTGCGGAAATGTTTGCTTACTTTGTACAGCTAATGCAAAATTTCTTAAATTAATCGCTCACTACATTGTCTTTAAGCCACAGTGGATACAAATGCTCCACAATTTATCTTTGTATTTCTCAACGGTTGCTGTATACCGCTTCAAATATTCTAGCCCATGCGCTGGCACGATATCTACCTGAAGAATTCAATTTTTCCTCTTACGATGTTATTCGGCCGATGATGTCTGTCCAACGTCATTTTCGCTTTTCAACTTTTTTGTTGCGATATGTTAAATTTATCGACGTCTGAACTCGTTGGTATCTAAGACTCATATTTTAAGGAGCTATTTAATACCGATGTTTCGGAAAGTCGCTTGTCTGGAGCAACAAGCAATCAACAGCAAATCTACGTTATCGGAAATGACCGATACGTCCGACTCAAAGGCGTCAATTGGGTAGGGCTGTGGGGGCATGTGATGTTGTTATTAAATACATCGATTCAATTCAAAATATAATCGACTCGATATGGTATTTAATCTCGCCCCTCTAAAATCTTTTGGTGAAATGACGCTACTGGTCCGACTGTGCAACGTTTTCTTTCAATGTCTAAACAGAATTGGGACGTGCGATTTATCTTCAGTGTCAAATCGCACCAAAAAATAAAATGTTTTCTATTTCTTTGCGATTAATTTTCTAGTATCAATTTTGTACTCATTACGTATAGGAAAAACAAGATAAATCGCACGTTCCAAATCTGTTTAGACATTCACACTGGGTCTTGGTCTTGTAAAATGAGTAAGATCACCACCAAAACTTCAAGACCATGTTTGATTTTGCTAAACTTTAGTAAAGGGCCAAATAGACGTTCATGCGTGCACAGTGGCGGATCCAGGATTTTCTTGAGGGAGGGCTAACATATTTCTTAAATGAAAACACACATTTATTAAATTTTTCAACGAGCAATACTTATATTTTTTGACATATTGCAACAATCTAATCAGTAGTCCAGCCAAGGGCTTAAAGACGGCGAGGTTTCTTCTGGCAAAATAATTCAACAATTTCAGCTGAACTGATGTAGATTTCTTTATGATTAATTTCTAGAGCCAATCCATTCGAGCAATCTTCTATCATTGTAAACCTTAAATACAATACAATTTCAATCATTTTAACACAGAAAAACTTTGTTCTGCTGGAATTGTGGCAAATACTTGCAGTAGAATTGTGATGCATTGAAAGAACGATTACATTTTTTTTTTTGGTTTTGATAACACCTTTTACAAAAAAAAAAAGATCTGATTTCTTATATACTTTTTTCTATGCATTTTAGGGCGTAGATTCCAAAAATGACAATCATTTTTTTTTCTTAAGAATCGTTTTCGAGATATCCAAAAAAAAAACTCTTTTTTTGCACTTTTTTTATTTATTTGGTCAGATTTCTATGAATTTTTCTTCGACCTAAATCAGTTGCACACTATTCAAAAATTAATTTTATCTTCTGTCTTTCGGTTTGCTGTTCATGATATAAGGATAGGATTTGATGGAGTTACAAGCGTTCAGAGTGACTTTTTTGGTCTTTTTAAAAAAGTCACAAAATTTCAATTGCTCCGTTTAAATTCAAAAACCTTTCAAAATCTATTTTTTAACAAATATGTATTTTAAAAAAATTATATACGAGTATTTATTTGCTCAAATCGGACACAAAAAGTTAAAGTTAATAAAAAATCAATGAAAAAAGTTAATTTCCATATTTTCATGCATTCCCACTAGGGGTGGCAATCCCGGAGCTTTTTTGAGTTTCAGGATTTTCGGGATCGAAGTTTCCAATCCCGGGATTGATAGTTCTAGTAAATGCATCCAAAATTCAAAAAAAAAAAAAAACGAAAAGTTTATACTATTGTATACGATATAAAATTATTATTATTATTACATTAAGTTACTTATAGAATAAATTTTATAACTAACAAAGTGACACGAGCATAAGCTACTCTGGATAACAATTAAATTGATTTATAAAAAAGTTTTGTTGTGTGTGATAGATTTTTGAATTTAGTTAATGTTTTTGGAAGTTGGTTTCTTAAAGTATATAATAAAATTTGATTATAATAGAATTTGATTTTGAATGATAAATTATGAATTTTGCTATTGTTATCAAAAGTTGGTTCCTTAAGGTAGTCAGTTAGGCTACTGTTTTCGAAAATTCTGTCCCTGCTATTTTTCATAGCTAAGCATTCGGTTAATATGTGTTTCATATTAAAATTTTCATTGCATCGAGAACAAATAGGAATTGGTTCTTTTCTTAGTAAATGTTGATGGGTGCTTAAGGAATATCCTAGTCTTAGTCTAGAAAAGCTAATTATTTTTCTTTTATCAATATTGCATGGGTATATGGGTGTCTTTAAAGATCTATTGATGGTTGTATAGTGATGATGTTGGTAACTGTTCCAATTAGTTTGTTTTCTTATTTTAAGTTCATTTTTTATATATCTGCGGAGATCAGGTTTCTCAATACAAGAATCTATATAGATAGGCGCTTGACATGCGTATTTGGCCATTGTGTCTGCAAATTCATTTCCAGCGATACCAATGTGACTGGGAATCCAAAGTAACTTTAGTGAAGTTGTTAATTTTATTAATGAATCTCTTATAATGTTTACTGAATGCCAGTCTCGGCAAGTTGGATTGCATATTGCTTTCATAACAGATAAACTATCAGAACAGATAACGGTTTTTGTGCTGGTTGATTGTGCTATAAGGACCGCCTGGTAAATTGCAGCGGCTTCTGCAGCGAAAACCGAGGCTCCTTTTGAAAGTAGTTTTATCATCAAGCATTTCTTGTGGTCATCAACAACTGCATAATCAGTGTTATGGTTGTCTGATTATGATCCATCTGTATATAGAAAGTTCCAACCAGCCTTGAATAAGATATCTTTTTTTTCATGAAAAAGAGAGTGGAAAATTGGGGTAGTAGAGTTAGATTTTTTTATTTTGGCGAGCTCCATATCACAGGATTCTATTTTGAGTTTCCAAGGAGGATAAGAAATATTTTTGGTTTGTTTTATTGGCTTTCTTAATAAATATTAATAATTAAATGATAATTGAACTTTAGCCAATGGATGTGCATTACAACATAAACAAATAATTTAAGAAACTGTGATAACAAAGGAGAACTACGGTTTAATCCACTCACGTGGCGTCTCGCTTTAATGATGTAAACAAAACAAAGAAAAGGGTACAGCTAATTGAGCAAAAATTCAACGCAATGGTGTGATCTTAAAAATTCACTTAAAATATAACCACATTTGCTTGAAATTAAAAATTACCTTTTCGATTGTTCTTCATTAATATGGCGGGTGCAATTTGAGTGCTGACGTAGACATCAACCAAAAATATACTGATGAGATTTTAAGAATCGAAACATATGTCTATATTCTAGAGTTGTTGTTGTTTTTTTTCCTTTGTTATCAAAGTTTGTTTAATACATAATGCATTGTATCAACTTGTAAAATTTTACATAAAAAAAAATGTTGATCGCTGCGAAAAATGGCTAAAGTTCAATAATCATTTAATTAATAAGAAATATTTATATAGGGAATAGATTGAAGGGAATAATCTTCCGCTAGGTTGAGAGAAGTAAGAATTGCAGATGGTAAACGTGGTCTTCTTTTGGTTGCCTGAATTTGTTTAATATCAGTATCAATAATTGAGTTGAATGAAAAATGTAGTTTAGGAATCAGTAGTGTTTTAATTTCGTAGACTCTTTCTTCAAAGTAAGTGTATTATAGGAGTTGTCCGATAGGCATAAATGCTGGATCGAATAGCTTGGTGGTATTGTGATTTAAAAATATTGATTGTGGATTTTGGACAATTTCCGTAAAGACCATAGTCAATTTTGCTAAGGATTAAAACGCGTGTTAGATAGATTAGAGTGTTAATGTGAACGTTACTCCTTCTGGAGAGATAGTTAATTAAATTTACTCTAGTTGATAGAGATTTTTCTAATTCCAAACAGTGATCTTTCCAATTATATCTACTTGTAAAAAGTAAACCAAGAATTTTTAATTTCTTAACATTTTGTAATTCAAAAGTGTTAATATTAATTTTTAAATCAAAAGAATTGCAATTATGTTTTCTGCACACATGAAATTTTTTACATTTTTCGAGAGATAATTTTGCGCCAGATATTTCTGACCAAGAAATAATATCTTTTAGTACTTTTTTCAAAATTTGGTTCGATTCAATTGGGTCATTCTTCTTACAAAGTATATACAAATCATCTGCGTAAATGCAATGATTTACGTGTTTGTGTCTAGTGATGATTTTGCTAATTTCATCAAAGGCGATTTGGAAAAGAATCACGGAAAGAGGGGACCCCTAAAGAATTCCATTGTCTAAAGGGTATATTTTAGAAGAGCAGTGATTTACTAAAACTTGAAATTTACTATTGGATAGAAAACATTTGATAAAGTTGAAAATATTTTGACCAACTCCCCAACATTTGAGGCGATTTAGTATAATGTGAGAACCAACTCTGTCGAAGGCTTTTTCGAAATCTAAAGATAAAAGAGTTACGTGATTTCGTGAAGAGAGGGCTCTACTTATGTAATGGTCTATGTGCAGCAATGCGTCTGCACATCCTCTTGAAGGTTTAAAAGCGACTTGATTGACAGAGATTAGTTTTTTGTTTTCTGTGAGCCAGGTTAGTCTGCAGGCAATGATTTTTTCAAGTAGTTTTGATAAACAAGATATGAGGGAGATTGGGCGATATCCTTTCGGACTTGAAATATCAGTATTTGGTTTTCGGATAGGAACAATCGAAACTGTTTTCCATGAATGTGGAATGATTCCTGTCGATAAGATGTTGTTATATAGTTGTAAAAGACGTTGTTTTCTTTTTGGCGATAGAAATTTTAACATAGAATATGACACTCGATCAAAGCCTGGTGTTTTACCTTTTACTTTGTTTAGGGTACTGTTCAATTCTACTAGAAATATTTGCTCTTCAATAATTTTCGAGTGGAAGCCTAAGGAAGAAGGAGCAGTGTAGGTGCCAATATTAGATTTATGTCGATTGAATGAGGAGGAAAAATTGGAATTAGAAGAATATTTGGCTAATTCACTTGCCATGAAGTTGGCAATATCTGATTTATCAGTTAACATACCAATTGGCGATTTTATTGCAATAATTGGAGTTTTAGAGTTCCTATTGGCGAGTTTGTTAATTTTTTGCCATATGCTACCGATTGAAGAATTTCTATTAATTTGGCTGCTAAAGTTTTTGAAACTTTCAGATTTTGCAATTTTTACCTCTCTTCTAAACATAGCATTAGTTTTTTTAAAGTTATTTAAATTTGTGGTGGATGGGCTATTCTTAAACCGATGCCAATTTTGAATTTTGGTGTTTCTAAGTTCTGCGAGTTTATCATTCCACCAAGTGTTATGATGTTTATAATGCTGTGATGTTAGGGGAATAAATAAGTTTACCGCAATTCTTAGTGATTTAAGGAATAGAGCAGCGTCTTTATTGATATTATAGGATTGTGGCCTACAATTTAATTCGAAATCAACCCTATTAGAATATTCTAGCCAGTTAGCTTTATTAAGTAAAAAGCGTTTCGGATTTTTAAAATGAGTTGAGTTTTGTATCATGTTAAAGGTAGTTAGACTAGGAAAGTGATCACTGTTGTATAAATTGTCAAAAATTTCCCAAGATATTGTAGCGAAATTTGGTTTATGCTAGAAAACTCTTGAAATAAATACCAACAAAAGAAACTAAACGATATTAGCACCATCTCGCGCAAAGTGCTAAAAATAATAAACCGAACAGACGCTGCAGTAAACAATAAAAAGTCGACAACCGAGAGAAATTGTCGCCGTCGTACAACGTACAACGCCATCTAGCATAATAGCTAGCTCAACGTCAGTGCGCCATGCTGGTGAGTTGTGGATAGTGGTAGAATGCACGCTACAAAGTAGCACTGGTAGGTTGTAGATAATGCTAGAATATACGCCATCTGGCAGCTAGTAGATTATTCGAGAAAGTGATGCCTGTAGTATAAAAGGGTGTCATTTGAGTTTTCGGACACAGTAGTATTTCAACAGTGAAGTGGAACACTTGAATTAAAAGCAATAAAGTGAATACAGTGTGATCCGTAGTAAAGTAAAACAGTTTTCTATACAGTGTTAAATTAATATTAGAATTTGAACGTTAATAAAATAAACCATTTTATAACTAAATAAGTTTGTGTGTTTTTAATTGTTCCACAATCCAGTGATCGAACTCAGAAAAGTGTGAGAGGTCGAAATTATCGTCAAAGAGACAGGAAATTTCGTAACAATTGGTGTCAGAAGTGGGATTGTGTAAAAAGAATTAACAATCAATTAAAAATAAAAAAAAAATAAATAAAAATGGTTAAGTTTGACGAACTAAAAGTGGATCAACTGAAGAAAGAGTTGCAGCAGCTGAATCTGCAGTCAACTGGCGGAAAGGTGGAGTTACAGAAACGCTTACGGCAGGCTCTTGAGGCTCAAGGGTTAAACCTGGAAGAGCATGAATTTTATAGTGATGCATCAGAATCAGCAGCGAAAGTGGAAGAAGCTTCTGGACCGGCGGCAAGTGGTGAAGTTGTAGATATGTCAAAGTTCGAGAAAATGTTTATGGCGATGACGCACACAATAAATCTACAGATGAATAGCAATATCCAGGCCGTTCGGGAAGAAATTAGTCAGAGCTTAAGTCAAAATGCACTGCAAATAGACGAGAAGTTAAATCAAAATGCACTACAAATGAATAACAATATCCAGGAGGTTCGGGAAGAAATTGATCAGAGCATAAGTCAGAACGCGACGCAGATCCACGCAATGAATCAAAACATTGAGGCTGTTCGAACGGAGGTGGCCAAAATGGTAAATGGCTTCGATGCAAAAATGATTGAGTTACGAGATGACGTTGAATCATTCAAGGAAGAAGTTCAAAATAATCTTGAAAAAGTTCAAAACAATCTTGAAAAAGTTCAAAATAATTTTGAGGACGTTAATAAAAGGATTCAACAGTTGAAAATAAGCGAACCAACCACTCAAGTTATAAGAGAAATCAGCGCAGAAAGGCTTAAGGCACCCTCGTACGATGGAACAACGCCATTTAGTGTTTTCAAGCTCCAGTTCGAAACAACATCTGGTCACAATCGTTGGGATAACGAAAGCGCAGCTGCAGCGCTAATTGTGGCATTAAAAGGCGCAGCTGCAGAAGTTTTGCAAACGGTTCCAGTGGCGGAGCAGAAAAATTACAAGGCGGTGATGGATGCTTTACAGCGAAAATATGGCAGTGACCACATGAAGCAGATTCACAGATTGGAGTTAAAAAGTCGTATCCAGAAATCTGGTGAGTCCTTGCAGGAGTATGCTGCGGATATTGAGCGATTCACACACCTTTCCTATCCTGACGAGTTAAGTGTCGTAGCTGAAAAATTCAAAATAGAGGCGTTTATTGACGGCATACGTGACTCAGAAACAAAACGCGAGACAATGAGGAGCCCGAAGACAACATTTAATGAAACAGTAACGGTTGCCCTCACTCAGGAGACGATTGCGTTGACATGCCGCCCATCACTGAAAACTCGTCGGATGGAGGTGGAGGCTGAAAAGAAAAATGCATCGTTCGCCAGCGGTAGCTTCAGCGGAAAATGCTACAACTGTGGTAAGCAGGGACACATGGCACGTGACTGCAAATCACGTCGTAAACGATCTGCATCACGTTCACCAAAAAGAAGAATTGGAAATAGGGTGGACGATGGCAAAAATGGTAGCGAGCAGCAGTCGTTAAACTAAAGAGAGTCAGTACAGCGGGGCGTGAGCTGATTCTAACAGATTTTTGCCCCATAGTCTTGGTTTCGAAGCTCTGCCGAAATTCCAACAGCCATCGGTGGAAAAATCAATGAAAGACCATGTGAGCTTACTTTGAATACAGGCGCATCGCATTCAATTGTGAGGAGAGACTTATTTGATAGACGACGAGTAACGCCATTAAATGGGAAAGACCATGTGAACTTACTTTGGATACAGGCGCATCGCATTCAATTGTGAGGAGAGACTTATTTGATAGACGACGAGTAACGCCATTAAATGGGATCCAATTGAGAACAGCGACAGGAGAAATTGCGCATATAGTAGGAAAAGTTACAGCGAGTATTCTTATCGGCAACAAAACTGTGGAACATGATTTTATTGTTGCAAACATCATCGATGAGGTTATCATTGGCGTGGACTTCATAATTCGACACGGGTTCACTTTGGATCTTAAGAAAAAAACGTTAAGGTATGCCAATGTAGAGTTGCCTTTAGACATTGGCTGTGGACAAAAATTAACAATTGCAAGAGTCTACATAAGTGAGCGCTGTCGAATTGAACCCAACACCGAAGAAATTATTTGGGCCACAACAAATGAAGACTGTGGGACAAGCCATCTGTGGGTAGTGAAAGCAGATAAGAAAAATGTAAAGAAAGACCTGATAATTGGAAAGACCCTAGTAAACACAAGAACAGACAGAAAAATACCGGTGCGAATTTTGAATCCAACAAATAAGCCAAAATGGATGCAAAAAGGTGAACTTATAGCGCAATGTGAGAAAGTTACGGCTGTGATAAATTGTGAAAATAACCAGCAGAACACACAAGGCCCAACTTTAACGAAATCGTCGGCCATGGAAGTATTGACGAAAGAATGGACAAGGAGTTGTCTGCCCAGAACAAAAATAAAGCAAAAAGGTTTCTGCAAAAACATTGGCGGATATTTGCGTCCAAAGGAGAAAATAATGGCCGAACATCAGTTGTCAAACATCGCATTGATACAGGTGATTTTCAGCCGATTCGTCAACATCCAAGGAGGCTAGCACTCGCTAAGAGAGAAGAAGTGACGGGCCTTATAGAAGATATGGCGCGAGAAAATGTCATTGCACCATCAGAGAGCCCATGGAGTTCACCGGTCGTACTTGTGAAGAAAAAGGATGAAAGTATGCGATTCTGTGTGGATTACAGAAAATTGAATGACGTCACTAAAAAAGACAGCTACCCGTTACCCAAAATCGATGATACACTGGATACGTTATCTGGAGCAACATGGTTTTCCACCCTGGACTTACAAAGTGGATATTGGCAGGTGGAAATAGATGAAAAAGACAAGGAGAAAACTGCCTTTAGTATTGGGAATGCTATATGGCAGTTCAACGTCATGCCGTTTGGTCTTTGTAACGCTCCAGCTACGTTTGAACGGTTAATGGAACGAGTTCTCAAAGGACTGCATTGGAAGACTTGTCTAGTGTATCTCGATGACATAATCATCATGGGTAAAGATTTTGATGACCACTTGAAAAATCTGGAGGAAGTGTTTGAGCGCTTGGAGGCAGCTGGACTAAAATTAAGAGCAAAAAAGTGCTCACTTTTCCAGCGTGAAGTCAAATATCTGGGGCACAAGGTTACGTCAGAAGGAATACACACAGATGAATATAAAATAAAAGCTGTGAAAAATTGGCCACGACCATCAAATCTTCATGAGTTGCGAAGTTTTCTGGGTCTATACACTTATTACAGACGCTTTGTTCCTGGTTTCGCAAATGTTGCAGGCAGTCTACATGAGCTGACACAGAAAAATCGAAAGTTCGAATGGAGTGGGGCACAGGAAACTGCATTCCAAAAACTGAAAGAATTACTGTCCACAGCGCCAATACTCGCGTACCCAATACCCGGCAAAGAATTTGTATTGGACACCGATGCGAGTGGCCATGGTATTGGAGGAGTTTTGTCCCAAATCATCAATGGTCAAGAAAAAGTCGTCGCATATTTCAGCAAAATTCTGTCGAAACCTGAGAGGAATTATTGCGTAGCTCGGAGAGAGTTACTGGCAGTAATGGAATGCGTGAAACACTTCCATAAGTACTTATATGGACAGCACTTCCTCCTGAGGACAGACCATGCGGCATTAAGGTGGCTACTTCAATTCAAGGATCCTGAAGGTCAAATCGCACGGTGGATAGAACGCTTGCAGAGCTATGATTTCACCATAGAGCATCGCAAAGGAAGCCAGCATGGAAATGCGGATGCACTTTCCCGTCGTCCATGTAAAATTGAATGCGGTCATTGTTCGCGAACAGACAATAAAGCTGGAACAATTGATGTGCGCCTTTTGAACGTTTTGCCTGAAGAAAAGTGGACAAAAGAGGAGGTAAAACGGAACCAGCGCAGTGATACGGATTTGGCAACTATAATTAAGTATAAGGAGCTGGGTAGGAAACCGGCGTGGCAAGAAATCTCAAGTGAAAGTGAAATTTGTAAAGCATACTGGGCGCAATGGCAAAGTTTGGAGTTGCATGATGGTTGTCTCTACCGAATCTGGGAAAGCGAGGATGGTAAAACTCGCTCAAAACTGCTGGTTATTCCAAAGGCCAAATTTAAGGAAATAATCGAGGATTATCACAATGGATCGAGTGGTGGACATCTGGGCATAACGAAAACCACAGAGAAAATAAAGAAACGATTTTATTGGATAGGATGCCAAGAACCAGTTGCTGACTGGATCCGCCGTTGTGACCAATGTGCAATTGCTAAAGGACCAAGGACACGCACTCGGGGAAAAATGCATCAGTATAACGTTGGAGCTCCCTTTGAGAGGATAGCCATGGATATAGCGGGACCTTTTCCAATCAGCAATGCAGGAAATAAATACATTGATTATTTCAGTAAGTGGCCAGAAGTATATCCCATTCCCAATCAAGAAGCAAAAACAGTGGCAGACATTTTCATCAAAAATTGGATTTGCCGATATGGAGCTCCACTTGAGTTGCATTCCGATCAAGGACGAAATTTTGAGTCGACACTTTTTAAGGAGGTTTGTGACATGCTTGGAATACAGAAGACACGCACCACAGCTTTGCATCCTCAGTCCGATGACATGATCGAAAGGTTCAACCGTACTCTAGAGGAGCATTTAAAAAAGGTTGTTGATAAAGGACAAAAAGATTGGGATGAGCACCTACCAATGTTTCTGATGGCTTATCGGTCGGCAATACACGATACCACTACAGTCACGCCAGCAAAAGCCATTTTCGGTACGGACTTAAGGCTTCCAGCAGATTTGAAGTACGGAGTAAGCGTTGTCCCAGAAACGACCCATGCTGACGATTACATGTCGCGGAAAAGAGAAGAATTATCAGATATACACGAGCTTATCAGGAGACGTACTCAATTGGCTAGCGACAAGATGAAAGCTCGGTATGACCTGCGAACAAATACTGAAGGGTTCAAAGAAGGTCAACTAGTGCTGCTACATAACCCACAACGAAAACGAGGCTTGCCTCCTAAATTACAGACTCATTGGATTAATGATGTTGTGTATCGAATCCAAAAATACCCCGGGAACAAAAGTAAATTAAAGGTAGTCCACATCGAAAGGCTGGCACCTTATACTAGGGACGGAGAGACTCTTGTTCGGGACGAACAAGCTTAAGCGGAGGGCAGTGCAGCGAAATTTGGTTTATGCTAGAAAACTCTTGAAATAAATACCAACAAAAGAAACTAAACGATATTAGCACCATCTCGCGCAAAGTGCCAAAAATAATAAACCGAACAGACGCTGCAGTAAACAATAAAAAGTCGACAACCGAGAGAAATTATCGCCGTCGTACAACGTACAACGCCATCTAGCATAATAGCTAGCTCTACGTCAGTGCGCCATGCTGGTGAATTGTGGATAGTGGTAGAATGCACGCTACAAAGTAGCACTGGTAGGTTGTAGATAATGCTAGAATATACGCCATCTGGCAGCTAGTAGATTATTCGAGAAAGTGATGCCTGTAGTATAAAAGGGTGTCATTTGAGTTTTCGGACACAGTATTATTTCAACAGTGAAGTGGAACACTTGAATTAAAAGCAATAAAGTGAATACAGTGTGATCCGTAGTAAAGTAAAACAGTTTTCTATACAGTGTTAAATTAATATTAGAATTTGAACGTTAATAAAATAAACCATTTTGTAACTAAATAAGTTTGTGTATTTTTAATTGTTACAGAATCCAGTGATCGAACTCAGAAAAGTGTGAGAGGTCGAAATTATCGTCAAAGAGACAGGAAATTTCGTAACAATATAAAGGGAAGAAGGCTTACCGAACAACAACTTACATCTATGTGGGTTAGAGTACCATGTGTGGAAATATGAGTTGGTTCTCCGCTATTTAGGATGCATAAATTTGACTGTATTAAAGATCTTTCAACGGAAAGACCGCGTGTGTTGTTTGTGTAAGAGCCCCAAAGGGTGTTCCAACTATTGAAATCACCAACTACAATAAGTGGGGTATTAATTGATGAAAAAATATTATTTAGATCAGTACAAGAAAAGTTTTGAGTTGGTGGAATATAAAGAGAGATCAAAGTAAATGTGATTTTTAGGTGAATTTCGATAGCAATAATTTGTAGTTGAGTATTGATGCTTAGAACTCTGTGTGGAATGTTATTTTTTATTAGCAATCCTACACCTAGCTTAGCGTATGTGGTATTAGGGGAATTTTCGAAATATTCTATGTAATTTTTTGGTGTAATGGGAGTGAAAGTACTGTTGCAATGTGTTTCTTGTAAGCAGAGGAAATTTGGATTATTCTCTTTTATAATGAGCTGGAGTTCTGTGAAATTATTACAGAAGCCGTTCATATTCCATTGTAAGATTTTGTAGTCCATGAAAAAAAAAAATTGTGTCCTTATAAAGTTAGTGGAAAATGTGATGAGAATAAAATTTGAGTTTAAAACTAAAGTTATATACTATCAGAATCGGACATAGTAACATAATATTTGTCTTTATACAGCAAAGTTTGGGTTATCTTGGATATAGGGGATTGAGATTCGAAAGAGTTTTCTAGTATATCGTTTTTTGAATTAATGTGTGTAAGTTTGTTTTGAAGGTAATTAACTTCTAAGGTATTAGTAGAAGGAATTTCTGAATTTATTTAAGCTTGATGATATTCTGTAGATGCTTGATGATTTTCTGTAGATGATTGATGTTTATCTGTATTTGATTGATGTTTCTCATTAGTTGCTTGATGTTTTTCTGCAGTTGTCTGATGTTTCTTAGTAATTTGATGTATTTCAGTAGTTTGATGTTTTTCAGTGGTTGGAAGTTTTTCAGTGATTTGTTGTTTATCAGTTTTAGTAATGTTTTTATTGGAGGTTTGGTTGTTATCCTTGTTGTTTTGTGCTAATGCATGTGTATTATTTTGAAAAGCAGTAACGGTTGCGTAGGATAAACTTGTTGTTGAAGTTGGATTTCTTTCGCTGTATAAACGTCTGGCTTGGTTAATGCTACAACGTTCATTAGTTTTTATTTTCAAAATTTCTTTCATTTGGATATATTTTGGGCATTTTTTATCATCTGAAGAGTGATTTTCAGAACAGTTTGCACACATAGTGCGTATGAAGACTTCTGGATTGTGAAACGGAAGATTACAAGTGTTACAAGTTGGATTACCATTGCATCTTTTAATTGTGTGGCCAAGAAGTTGGCAATTTCTGCATCTCATAGGGTTAGGAATGTAGGGTTGAACCTTTACTTTGTACCATTAGACTTCAATTTCATTTGGTAAACGGTACAGGTCAAAAGTGAGGACAATCTTTCCTGTTGGAATAGGACCTTTCTCAGTTTGCCGGGTGAATTTATATATTCCAGTAACACCTTGGATTTTCATTTCGCTTATTATTTCTTCATCAGTTACGTGGGAAAGATTAGGTGCATAAATGACGCCATTAACTGAATTAAGTGACTCATGCAGTTTGGTAATAACAGGACAAAGGTTGGCTAAGTTTTTGCATTTGCAAAATTTTTCTGCAATTCGTGCATTATTTGCCAATAGAAGAATGCTCCCATCACGTAGTTGAGAAATAGATTGATATTCAGTAGGAATTGATTCTAAACCCTTTTTTTATTGCAAATGGGCTTAGTTTTGAAAGTGGAATATTAGAATCCGTTGATGAAATTAGCACAAATTTGGGTTCATTTTGACTGTTTTTTCTTCCAGGTAAAGGTGGAAAGTTAAAAGTTTTCTGCTTTTTCGTAGGGACAAAGCTTTCATCGGTTAAGTCGATAAACCTGTTTGGTGGCCTATCCGGAGGCCGACGGGCCATTGTTTAAAGATTTTTAGGAAATTTGTAATAGTTTTGAAATTTCTTGTGGATATAAACTGTAATAAATTGAAGTAAGAAAAAATCGCGGACCGGTATCAAGTCTTAAAAAAAAAAATCACAAATTATCTTATTAACAAAAAGAAATTATAAGATTTTCTTTGACAAGAATTTCAAGTCGAACTGCGATATAAAATTAAAATTGCCTTATTTCACAGCGTAACAATGAAGAATAAGAACGCAAAATAATAGAAAAAATAATAGCTTAAAAATTGACTTAGAACACTTTGAGTGTTAATACATCTAAATCACATTTACTAAGTTTGACTAGTAGAAGATAGTCACTATTAAAAGAAGATGATAGAGGATAATCAAGCATTTAAGACCAAACTATCAATTTTATTTTTACATTTAAAAATACGTGTACCACACTTTGTACTTGATTAATACTTTATCACCTTCTTCAAATGTGACAGTGGTGGCATTTAGTGGCACCGAATGTGCTTCATTTAAGTTGTCAAAATCTTTAGAAGCTGATTTCAGAAAAAAAGCTTCAGACAAAAGTTTAATTATATCTTAGAACTTAAATTTTGGTATGTCTAGGTTTGGGTCAAAATTTCAATGTCAAATCAAAGTCGGCTGTGGTTTTTTTTTTTTTTTTTTTGAAGCCAAACCTATATATTTTGTTGTAGATTTGTATTTTATTATAAAAATAGATATGTTTTGCTAATGTTGTTTTTCTATTGCATTTTTAGTATTTCCGTTATGGATAAAAATAATTTTAGTTTAAATTTCACATTATATAATTTTTCTAGTGAACTATCAATTTTCAATACAAATCGCACTTAGTAAAAAATTCTTAAAATTAGTCAAACTATTAAAAAAAGATATTTTTTTGCAGTCACATTTTTTTTAAGAAAATCTTAAACAAAAAATTGCTACAATAAAAAAAAATATTTTTACTCAATTTAAGGTTCAGATACAATTGAGGTGCATTTTGCAGGATGCAATAATAATTCATGCACATCAAATGCATTGAAAACAATTATTTTGCAGATTTTGTACTTAAATATGTCATATAAAAGAATATTTATTATATAATATAAAACTTTTTCTAATCCCGAAAATCCCGGGATTGCCTCTTTGTAATCCCGGGATAACTTTAGCCTATATTTAGAAGAAATCCCGGGATCCCAGATATCCAAGTCTGTTGGTTCATGGTGTAAAAGGAACCGTATCTTCATTTTTGATTAACTTTAACATTTTGTATCCGATTTGAGCAAATATATACTGATTTAGTTTTCATTGGAAATGATGATAATGTGTGGTGGGACCCAAACCATACGTACACATTCCAAGTTTTAAGTCTAGGAGAGACTCGCCATCTCACAACTAGCTCACCCCTGGACGAGTGTCCAAGGGATCTCCAGAGGGTACTTGGCCAAAAAGGCCGGAAGTTTGTGAGCTGCTTGAACTGCTTGCAAAAGAATCATCCCTGGCCACTCCCAAGTGAGTGGCGATCAGGAACTTTTCCCACTTACGTGGACATTAAAACTTATGCAGAATTTATTTTGATATTTTAGATATTTTAGGAAACATAAAATGTAGATACCCACTACTATTTCACTGCTCGCAGCTGTATGTATATTATGACAAATTAGAGCAAAACATTAGAGCCTCAGGGCATAACTGGTTCGAATCTTATTGCGCAGAAAACTTTTAGCCGTATAATCAATTTGTTTTGTGCTCTTCAACAATTTTGTGCTCAATAAATTTGTTTCGTTTGAAGGAACACTTTTTGAGTAAGTGACCAAAATTTGAAAAAAATAATTTCGGCCTCTTTACACTTTCACCAGCGCGAACTGCCACCACATAAGAAGATAATTCCCTCATATTTATTATAAGTAAACAAATTTGACGCGTTCAGAGCAATAGTATTATTATTATTACTATGGTATTTTTATTCTCATTAATTGGTTTCTTAAATACAATTTTAGAGGCTGTAAGTCTAAGTAAAATTGTACAATGTTGAAGTTATTTTACAAATTCATTGCAAAAATGTTCTAGTTACATGACAGGTGTCAATTATCACAGCCTTCTGTATGCCTTCTATTATTTGATGTTTCAGCCCTAATATACCTATGTTTGTGCTTAAATTCTTATGGACAATTCCTATACTGGATATGATGATTGGGACGATCTTCGTTGATTTCAGTTTCCATTGAGTTTTGATTTCTGTTGCAAGTTCAGCGTATTTTTTGATCTTTTCCACATATGTTTTTTCTATATTTCGATTGAGTGGCACAGCTATATCCACAAAGAATCCTTCTCTTGTCTTCTTGTTAACTATGGTTATATCTGGTATATTGTGTTCCCTTCGGTGCATTGTGTAGATGGTTCTGTCGAAGTATATTTTTAGGCTATCTGTTTCGATAACTCGATTTGGCTCATACAAATAGTACCTTGACTCTTTTGGAATCATATTGTTGGCTTTCAATATTGCAAGATGTATAATTTTAGCAACGTTATTGTGACGCTTGAGATAATCGCTTTGGGCTAAAGTTGGACATGCTGATATTATGTGGTCGATGGTCTCACCATGCATGCCACATCTTCTACAGGTGTCATCGTGTGCATTCAGTTGTTTGACAATATATTTCAAATAGTTCCTGGTAGGTAGCACCTCATCTTGAATTGCAAGCATTAAACCTTCTGTTTCGGAGTAAATACATCAATTGGTAAGCCATTTGCTTGACATTTGTTGGTCAACGTTTTGAATGCTTAGTGAATAGAAGTATTTCCCATGTAGGAGTTTCGCAGCCCATTTTTCGAGTTTTTGAGAATTAGTTTGAGCTTTCAACTCAATCTCGGGCAATTGCAGTTTTAAAGGAGTGTATGCTTCATCAACCAGTGTAATAGATCTTATCATTCTTGAATCATTCACTTTCCTATGAAAGTATCCGCGGAGCGATGTAATATAATATCTCCAAAATTATAGATTTAATTTCAAAGTTCTGCTAACCGTTATTGTAGGCTATTTAATTATCTTTCTTACAACACCCATATTTTTGATATCAATTTAGGGGTTCACAACTTATAAAGATTTTTGCAAAATCTAAATCCATAACTTCCGATGGCTATATCTCCGAAACCAGATCCGAGCGCCACTTTTTGTCACTATTTTTTTTTTCAATTTACCCCTTATTACTCAAAAAAAAAAATTAAGATTGGGGAATGAAAGCTAAAGAAATCCTGTTCTCGAGAAAAAATAATGGCGGATTATTTCGATTCCGAATCAGATTGAATAGCTGGAAATGTTATTTTTGCTATATCAAAAATTCAGGAAGGTAAACAAGATTTGGAGAAGTGAATAATTATCCAAATTTCTCCTTCGTGTTTAGGTTAGGATAGGTTAGGTAGGAGTGGCAGTCAGTTACAAAACCGACTCACTTAGACCAAGTTTGGTCCATTGTGATACCACAGGGTACTTGACTATACCCTCTCATTGAACCATCCAGATTTCACAATGAAACTAAATAACTGACCTATGCTAACATGTCTAAGGTCCTCCAGGTCATCAAACAAAAACGAACCAAGTGTTTTGTGGCGCTTTCTAGCAAGTGCAGGGCAGGAGCAAAGAAAATGTTTAACGTTTTCCTCCTCCTCCACATCCCCACAACTTCTACAGAAGTCAAAAGACCAAATTCCTAACCTCTCCGCATGTCTGCCGATAAGCCAGTGGCCAGTCATTACTGCAACAACTGACGAGACACTATGTCTAGTGCGGGATATCAGTTCTAGAGATCGCTTGGCGTTCCATTCCGGCCAGATTTGCCTTGTTATATTGCAAGTTAACCCTTGGGTCCATCTTATGTTTGCCTTTTTTATCATATCTTCTTTAAGCAGTAACTTGCAGGTAGCAAGTGGCATGCCAACACCTTCCTTGTCTTGAGGAATTTGTGTTGTAGTCCCCTGCCTAGCAAGTTCATCAGCCCTGCAATTGCCATCAATGTTCCTATGCCCAGGCACCCAGATGAGGTGAATGTTAAAATGCTGAGCCATCTCATTTAGAGACGAGCGGCATTGTTGGGCTACTAGTGAGTTTAGGAATACTGATTCTAGGGATTTAATAGCAGCTTGACTATCTGAATAAATGTTAATACTCTTCTTGGATACCACATTTATCCTCAGCCAGGATGCTACTTCTTCTATTGCTATAACCTCTGCCTGAAAAACACTACAATGGTCTGGTAACCTCGCAGCAATACTTATCTTCAGTTCCTTAGAGTAAATACCATAACCCACTTGGTTATTTAACTTGGAGCCATCCGTGTAGAAATTAATATGGTTCCTTCTCCCCGGGATTCCTCTCTTCCAGTCATCCCTAGATGGGATATGAGTTACGTAATCTCTCTTGAATGAGATTACTGGAATAGTGTAGTCCAATTTAGAGGGTACGGAATTCAAGCTATTAAGGACAGTTGAGTGTCCTGTACTTCCCTCGGACCAGCAAGCAGTTTCCCTGAGTCTAATGGCAGTACATGCTGCCATTCGTTTACCAAACAGGTCAAGGGGAACGAGATGAAAGAGGACCTCCAAGGCATCAGTCGGTGTGGTCCTTAGTGCACCACTGATGCACATTGAAGCAGCTCTTTGAACCTTCTACAATTGTCTGTAATAGGTGACCTTGTCTAAGACAGGCCACCACAATACAATGCCATATAACAGAATCGGTCGAACTACCGCTGTGTAGAGCCATTGAATGATACGAGGTGATAGCCCCCATCTTCTCCCCACAGCTTTTTTACAAGAGAATAGTGCTACAGTTGCTTTCCTAACTCTCTCAACAACATTTATTTTCCAACTTAATTTCCTATCCAATATCAGACCAAGATACCTTGCACTACTTTTTAAGACAAGTCTAACGCCCTTTAGCGAAGGTGGTACTATAATTGGAAGTTTGTGACTCCTAGTAAAGAGTACTAGTTCAGTTTTGTTCGGATTTACGCCTAAGCCAGCCTCATCTGCCCATGAGACGAGTCTGTTTAAAGCATTCTGAAGAATTTCACACAGTGTGTTTGGGAATTTACCACATGCAATTAATGCTACATCGTCGGCATAGGCAATAGCTTTACAGCCAAGCCTTTTCAGTGACATGAGCATTTTATTTATTGCCAGATTCCAAAGAAGAGGAGAAAGCACTCCACCCTGCGGCGTTCCTCTGCGGACAAACCTATTTGCTTCGGAAATGCCAAGATTTGAGGTAATGGCTCTGTTTGTCAGTAGCTTTTTAATCAGCTCAACTATGGAACTGTTGATACCCAGTTTCTGCATTTCATTGATAATAATACCTGGGTCAACGTTGTTAAAAGCTCCTTCAATATCCAGGAACGCCGCCATGGCGAATTCCTTACATGCAAAGGATTTTTCAATGCTGCTCACTAGTGTGTGAAGTGCAGTTTCTATAGATCTGCCTTTCGTGTAAGCGTGCTGAGAAGTAGACAGCAGAACAGGTTTGATACTGCTGCGAACATAGATTTCTATGAGTCTTTCCAAAGTTTTTAAAAGAAAAGAGGAAAGACTTATTGGCCTAAAATCCCTTGGATTTATGTAAGAGCTCTTCCCAGCCTTTGGAATGAAAATGACTTTAGTCATCCTCGAGGCTAGAGGAATATAGGAAAGGTTAAGACAGCCCTTGAAAATAGCTGTCAACTAAGGTATAATTAAGCGAGCAGATTGTTGCAGCTCAACTGGTGCTACACCATCAGGTCCTGGTGACTTATAGGGTTTGAAGCTATTTATCGCCCATCGAATTTTGGTTTCTGAAATAATGTCCCCGAGAATAATTGAGGGCATCTGAGGTTGAACATTCAATTTCTCTGGTTCATGCAATGAGTTACCAGAGAAGTGAGTATCTAGTAAGAGGTCTAAGGTCTCTTCGCTAGATGTTGTCCAGGAGCCGTCAGGCTTTTTTAAAAGACCTAGAGTAGTGGGCGAGGTAGATAAAACCTTCCTTAGTCTAGATGCTTCTGAAATCTCTTCAATGTTTCCACAGAAGTTCCTCCACGAGTTACGTTTAGCTTTTCTTAGCGAACTCTTGTAACTTTTGAGACTAGATTTATATTCATTCTAGTCATTATCCAAACCTGGTTTTTTGGCTTTATTAAATAGATTCCTACTTCTTCGTCGGAGAACCTGAATTTAATTTGACCACCATGGGAGTTTCTTCTTTCCTCGAGGTTTACTTACAGGACAAGAAATCTCCAGGGATTTATTTAACACTCCCGTTAAGTTTCGAACCAGCCTGTCTATGTCGTGGATAGTTGACGGCTCTACGGGGGTTGAGATAGGCAGATACTCTGCTATTTTCCTGTTATATATTCCCCAGTTTGTCCTTTTTACATTTCGGTGAACAATCGGATCTGGGGGGTTAACAGTGAGAACAAATTCTATATAACGATGATCTGAAAAACAGTGCTCGCTTGAGACTCTCCAGTCAACGATACAATCAAAAACAAAGTCCGAGACCAATGTTATATCCAAGACTTCTTCCCTGTTCCTTACTATAAAGGTTGGCTCACAGCCTTTGTTGCAGATAAGTAAGTTAGTGTTTAAAATGTATTCTAGAAGTGACTCACCTCGATCATTATCATCTGTACTACCCCAGACAGTGTGATGCGCATTTACGTCACTGCCTATGATTAGCCCAATTTTGTTTAAGCGGGCCTGCTCTACAGCCGCCTTTAAATATGTCGGTGGTAAACCACTCGCCATGTCGTGAGCCATGTAGCACGAAGCTAACCAAAAGCCTCCAGCTTTTATCTCCAGGCTAGCAACGACCGTATCTAGGTCACTGTAATTAGAATGCAAAAACAAGTTAAGATTAGTCTTTGCCAAAATGCACGCTCTGGGGTTACCTTCCACATTTGCCACCAGTAGCTTATAGCCAGGCGTCCTCAGACCACAGACTCTCCCGGCATGAACCCAGGGTTCCTGTATGAGGACTACATCATCTCCGCTTTTACTTAAGCGGATCAGTAAGCCAGCGGACGCCGCTTTTGAGTGGTGGAGATTAACTTGGAGGCCCCTCATCGGATTCCAAATCACCTCCCCTCTCTACGACTGTTATGTCCGCCTCGTCTTCATCATCCTCTTCTAAAAGAAGAGCTTCTTCCAGGAGGCCCCCTACCTCCGACGACCTATCGGAGTCCGTGGATTCGGCTTCTTCAAAGGACGCCTCAGGTTGACCGCTTGGAGTGCAGTTGTCCCCCTCTGGCTCTACCTCTTCATCCCCAACCTCCATCTCCACTGGCACTGGTGGTGCAGTGGCGATGGTTTCCGGGAAGGGAGAGATAGCACCTTTGGAGGCCAGCTCTTCGTCCTTACGGTAAACCTTGAGCGTCACCTTGTTGAATCCATACTTGACGACCCCCTTAGTTGCCGCCAGTAACTCCACGGATTCCTTGTTTAACAGGACCATGGCCTGCATGGATGGTCCGACTGGTGCTTCTAGCTTCCCAATCTTCCAGTTTTGAGTTGGAAGATTGGGATTGCATAGTCGGAGCATCCGCAGAACTGCGTTCTCACCCGACGGTGTGCTCGGTAGCCAAACGCGAGCCCGGGGCCTGGTAGGAATTTTATCCTTCTCCACAGCCTCCAGTCTTGCGCCTGGATACACCTCACCTAGCCTACTCACAGCTACCTTGTACAACTTGGCAGACCGTTCATCATCGCAGGAGATGAGTTTAAAAAGGCCCTGATGCCAACCTGCCTCCTCACATGATGGCATAGGACCAGGAAACTCCTCTAATATCTGGAAGAGGGTATTTGCCAAGGCAGCGTCTACCCACTTCCATTTATGCCGAGGAATTGCCCCGTCCTCCGCCGCCCTGTCAAGCACAGCCAAAACTCTCCCCTTACATCCTTTTACAACGTCACTAAAAGACAGAGATTTACCAGTAGTCTTTTGACGTTTAGACTCCGACATCTCGTCCTGGGATCTCTGCCTTTTAGGTAGTTTTTCTAAAACGGCCTGTTCATGGCCTTTTTGTTGAAGTACTCTCTTCGCCCATCGCAGGGAGTCCTTGTCCTCCATGGACAGAGAGCTGGGATCAGCAGCTTCCATACGACGACGAATTCTATTCGCCGCCTGCTTGTCCGCGATTTTCTTTTTAGAGGGTCTAAGACCCTTAATACCCTCCCCTAAAGGATTCTGTACCTTCTTGGACTCCCCAGCCGACTTTAACTGGCTTAGCCGTGAGGCTGTGGCCGATGCCGAACTGGTTTGTCCTAGATTTGACAGCGAAGATCCCCCCTCATGTCTGGATTCCCCAGCCGACTTTGACTGACCATGCCGTGAAGCGGTGGTCGATGCCGAACTGGTTGGTCCAGAAATGGGCATTAAAGCCCCCCCTTTTTTTGAAGGATTGGTAGGGTTGGACGTGAAGTCCAACACCCTTTCCTTCCCTCCCACCTTCAAGACAGGTCCAGCCACCCGAAGGCCAGCGCCAGTCCCACCTGAGGTGCATGCGCTATCGCGATTTGAATCATGTTCAGTCTCTGACTCAGAAGTTTTTGTTTTTAAATTTTTTTGTTTGTTTATTTGTATGTTTTGTTTGTTTTTTTGAAGATTTTCCATATTTGGTCCCACGAGTACAGGACGAATATGTCCACCCACACAGAGGTCCAGGTGCGTGGGTAAGGCTACTTAATACTGGAGGGCGCCAGGTATCCGGTATGCTCCGTTAGCGATTAGGTTAATTTTTATGAAAACAGGGCTCCCAACCTGAACGATCCTCAGCACGGGTCGCATAACACTTTGATCCAGCCCTCGCAAGGAAAAAGAAGGTCCATCCTCACAGAGCCTGCATGTGTGGATAACGCTAGGTTGAAACGGAAGTTTGCCAGACTACCCGAGTCCGCATATTATCGACTAGATAACCCACTAGCCATTCATCCCTTAGCATATGCTGTTCCACCTTGGATTGGGGGTATTTCTGCCTGAAATACCTTCAGGAAGATATCTCAGGCGTTTGAGGAGCTAACCAAACCCCTAGCCTAGCTATGCTAGCCAGCCCTACAGTCAAGACTTAACTTCCTGGAGAGCCGTTTCCAGTGGCCACCAGCTTGGAGGTCATAGCTACACTACCAATTGTCACTGATTGTGGCACGACACGCATGTACTAACTGTTAATCATGGTGTAACGCTTTGTTCCACTAATCAGTGCAATCGGCTGACCTCCTTCGTGTTTACTTTTCATATAATTGCAGTCGCTGGTGTCATGTAAAGCCGGGTATTTTCTTACAGGCTCTATCAATTTTTCCTCACACTTCATAATTTCAATTAACTTAAGCACAAAACTGTAATTATATCGAAGAACAACAAAAAAAACAATGGAAATTCAAAAACACACGAGTAAACTGCGGCCTGTGTGATACATTTTCTGTGCCATCTCCACAAGTGAACGCAGTTGACACGAGACGCAGTAATGCGCTACGCTTCAATGCGCGCGCTTTCCTTGAAAAACGTAGCTTACAAAAACTGCCCTGCCTACGCTGCGTTGCTGCGTCTTCAATGTGCGCAGTACCTAAAAGTTCAACCAAAAACGATATCCATCATGCGTGCATGAATGGTGTGTGTCGAAATCATGATGGCGTCACTCACAGTGGCGGATACAAGGGGGGATATGGGGGCTAAAGCCCCCCTGGGAGCGAAAAAAAAAAATTTTTTATTCAAGAAAGTTCATGGAGGATCGAATAAATCAGTTCAGGCTTTGATATCTGAAAACCAACTCTTAGCATTTTATACTATTTGTTTTCAGTCAGTCTCTGAATTTGTGCGCAGGAAAATCATGTAATATTTCTGAAATTCGTAACATGCTAGGCACAGTTTCATCAGTATCAAACTTTTTCTCGAATTCATCTAAAAGAGTAGAACTATTATGTACATTGTAGTACATAAGTAGCATAACAGTCTGCATTATTTGTACGTATGCATGCTGGTCCATTATAGTTTTTATCCAATATAATGGCCCCGCACCATTGTATGAAAAACAGCCCCATGCCATGATACTTGACCCTCCATGCTTTAACGTCTTTTTTGTGTACCGTGGATTGTACTCCGTATTTGGGGGCGTCTCACATATTCCCGAGAACCTATACAACCATACAAAACAATTTTAGACTCATCCGTCCACAATATGTTCCTCCACTTTCGAATTGACCATTCCAGATGTTGCTTGGCAAAATGAAGTCTGCTTGCTACATGATTTTTTTTTTCAGAAGAGATACCTTACGTGGACTTCGAGCATACAGGTTATGTTCGCGTAGTCGTCTCCTTACGGTATGAACACCACAGGGTAATTTTAGGTGGTCCAAAATTTCACAGCTGACATTGTTGTCCGAGCTTTGGAGCATTTTATAATTTGTCGTACGATGGTCGCTGAAAGTATCTGATTACCACCCATTTTTTCAGCTTTTCCTATGTGTCATGGCATTGCGTATCATGGTTGATGAACAACCAATAAGCTAGTCCACTTCCTTATAACTTTTACCACTTTTTATAAGATTTTGAATAATTTTGGGTTTTTCGTGAGTGCAGTGCAAACTTCGTCCCACTAAAGTTGTAAAATTATTTTTTTTTTATGTATTTATTTATTTTATTTATTATGCAATAAAACTTACTTTCTATTAAAAAATTATATTTTTTTTGACCGAAACAAAAGTAATATTGTTACTTGCCCTGCACTACTATTTCACTGCTCGCTCAAAAATGGCACATGTAGCAATGACTTCTGCTTCAAAAAAAAAAAAAAAACCGTTACAGTTAAAATTTGCAGAGATGTAGATGATAAACTAAAGATGATTATTGAAATCGATAATCGAAACAAGAATCGTTTTAGGCATACAAAAAAAAAAACAGAAGTCATATTGCAAGTGTGCGCTACCATTTTACTGCTCGCTACTGTATATTTAGGAAATCCATACACACACATGCTTGTGTACTAAGACAGTTCGATTTTTTTTATGTAAGCAATTCAATCTTTCTTCAAATAAATTGTATGAACTACATATGTAAAAAATTGTGAGCAAAGTAGCTTCTGATATTCTCCTGCTTCAATTTTTTTCACATAGGATATCCTTTTGCATTAATCTCTGCAGCACTATTACATTTTCAAACGAAGCATTATTTTCATCTGCCCTAGTCAAAACTAGTGTTTCACCGAGAAACAATATGCATCGTTATCGTTCTCGGTCCTAATAACAATAACGAAACGATATTATAAAATTCTTTCATGTGTGACCGTGTTTTGAAATTTGGTATATGGGCCTATTTGACTGCAGTAAGGCCTGCGTACAGTGTAAGTGCGGTTGTACAACGGGGAGTGTCTGAGCAAAGTCGCGGGTACAGCTAGTAATAAATATATGAATGTAAACGAGAATAACGGAAAAACTCGGCGCGAACGATACAGATCGAAAATTTCTCGTACGAGAAAGAGCATGAGATGATAAGCTTGGCGCCACTACGAGCACGATACGATAATTTTTGACGTAAATATTAGTATATTTAAGAAATAAATCTTCTCGCATTTTATTTCCGATGCAGCAAAGAACTGGATAACATTCCAAACATCAAGAGCAATATGGCCATCATATAATAATTCAAAAACCACTGATCCAATGTCCAAGAGCCGCAAAGGCATGACAAAAATCACCGTGACTTGCACTGAACACTGGACCGTCGGCAAGCATGCTAAAAAATTAGGTTTTGCATTCAACACTTTCTGTCCTAGTTGTCTAAATGTAAACGAGAACGAATCTTTTAGCACTTTCTCTACAACTGTCTGTCTCTTGACAGAATCAGGCTCAGATATACAGTGGCAAACAGTGAAATCCGAACAAAAAAAAAACTGGAAAAAAGGATTTACGACCCCGTCAACCCCTTTGTTTTGTAGGTATGACTTTTTTTTTACAGGCATGGCATAGGTAGGGATTTGTTCTAGAGGTAGAACAATATCTTAGTATAAATAAAAGTTTTACTGTTAGTTTTTAATCATTCTTGTGTTATTGTGTTAGAAATGAAGAAAAATTATAAAAAATTAACGAAGCGGATAAGCGCGAGGTTTTGGCGTTTCGAAGCGATAGATAAACGATATGGGAAATTTCTGCTAGAGTAGACTTTTAGCCAAATTTTTGAAAAAGTATTCTGAGACCGGGTCGAAAAGTCGAAAGAAAGAGTCAGGACCGCAAAAAAAGACTACAGAAGCTGTTGATCGAGTTTCAGAAAGGATTAGTCTTAAAAATCGTTTCAAAATTGCTGTTAAAATTAGAAAAGGGTTTGTCGAATGTGGAGTAATAGACATATCTCCAATGACTGTGCGAAGAAGGCTCCATGATGCTGGTTTATCTGCACATCGCCTCACTAAAAAGCCTTCTTTGACCACTCAAATGCGTCGGAAACGCTTGGAGTGGGCCAACCAGCACACAATGTGAACTGCATCTGATTGGGAAAATGTGATCTTCTCAGATGAATCCAAGTTAAACATATCCGGCTCCGATGGAATGCTGTATGTGCGCCGAAAAACTGGAGAGTGTTATAGCGGCGAGTGCATCCAAAGAAGACTTAGACAACCGATAAGTAGAATGGTCTGGGGATGTTTTTCTTATTACCAAGTTGGACAACTGATCTTGACTGAAGGAACTATCAAAGCAGTTAAATAAAAAAACATCCTAAAAAAACTTGGAACCTTCTAATGAAGAGCATATTTCGCGTGTAGACAACGTGATTTTCCAAGATGATTCTGCGCCTTGTCATCGAGCGCACTTGGTAAGCATTAGTGTTTAGTAAATCCTTATTATGTACTTAATAATAATCCACAAAATTCATCCTTTTTTCTTCTTCTTCTTTTACAGGTAAATAATTACTTGAATGAACTTGGCATTTCAACTTCATCGTGGCCAGACAATAGTCCCGATCTGAATCCTATTGAGAATCTTTGAGATATAACTAAGGTTCAGGTAGCAAGCCACAACCCCACTTATTTACGTGAGTTAGACAGAACAATTCAAAATGTTTGGTACGAAGACATTTCGCAAGATCTTTTGAAAAAATTGATCTATTCCATGCCGCAGCGACTTATGGAGGTCATAAAAGCGAAGTGTGGAACAACAAAATATTGGTACCTGTTTTTTTTTTAATCCTAAATATTAGTTCTTAAAATAAATGCTGTAAATATTTTAGAATTACTTCCAGAAAAATAAAATCTTATCAAAAAACTGTTTTTATCAATAAAGGACATAGATGTTTATGGTGTGGTTTTCCGACCTACAGCAAAATATTTCCAGTAAAAATTATTTGCTTCTCTGATCCTTGCATCAGTTTTTTGATTCGATAAAAAATGTAGATCCTAAAGGATTTTATTCAACTTTTATTGTTTGTCCGGATTTCACTATTCGCCACTGTATAGGACAAGCTTTCTTAATGAATAACCTCAGTGAATTGGCCGAAACTGAAATCGAATGGCTGCTTAACTACATCCACATGAGTAACTGGCTATAGCTTTTATCGTTACCAGGGTTCTTATTAAAATCTTTTGACAATATGCTTACCAGTTTTGTAGGGTTACGTAGTATGTGATTTTAAAACGGCACATTAGTGCTTCTAGCACGGATGCTAAGCCGCCACTCTAACCTAATTTTTATACAAATAGGATTTCTGCCCGGACTCTACGCTGTGTTAATATCTTGAAGTCTTGTATATTGGTGTGTGATCGGCCTGTTCCTCGTTGCAAGTTAAATGCTTGTACGCGTTAACAAACCTTTCTTGATTTCTGAGTAACAGTTGTATTATTGAAAAAGACATTTAAATTTTGTTATTGGCATTAAATGCAAAGTTCGGTTGCTCGATCGCAATTTTTCAGTTTACAATGCTTTGGAGTGATTACAGGATCGATTCTCATCAAAAATTCCTGAACGTTAGGTCTTGAGAGTTCAACATATTTTTTTGAAGTGTCGAAACATTTGTATAGCACTGATATTTCTAATTAGTGGCTCCGCTAAGAGCCCGTATTCATGTCAATATCTAAATTATACACAGTATGCATGCACAAGCTAGAGTTTTTCTTAATAAATTGCAAGTTAATTGTAGTCCCATTTTTAGCTTTCTCATCTTCACGGCTATGGACGCCTTGAACGAGCAATTATCAAAACTTAAATTGCTCAATAGTCGTCCGCTTTCCCCAAGGACTTACACGAGCGAGGTGGGTACATGCAATGCAGCAGCGAATAGTCCAGCTTCGGAATCTACTGGCGGCAGTAAGGTTGTTACTCTACCACATAATTTGCAAGAAGCACCGTATATTGCAATTCCTAAGGACTTACCGAGAAACGGAGAGTGTAATGTGCAACCGCTTTCACCAGGTGGTCTAAGTCCAAGCAGAAAGGTCGGACCAATTGTACCGCCAAAACCATTAAAATCTATAAAAGTGCCAGAGGTTATATTTATTTATATTCTTCTGTTAAATTTATAGCTAGTTTATAGTCATTACAAAAATATTTTGGATCCAATCAATGTTTCTCGAACTGGTTTTTTATATTTTTTATATTTTTTTATTGTTTTGCGCTCTATTCGAACTGCCAAAATTCAGCTTTCAAAAATTTATGAGGTCGATCGATACACAATCGCACAATCATTCAATTTAACAACATTAGACTTTTTTCTTTGGAACTATTAGTATGTGAAAGATAAAGTCCATCCCAATGCTCCACCAATAATTCAAGCACTAAGCCAAAATGTTATAGCGTTATTCGCGACATATAGCTAAAATTAGCGAAAACGTGAAAAAAAAATTAATAAATAGAATTACTATTTGTAGGCAGAGCGGAGGTGGAAATTTGGCAGCTGGGTTCCCAAGTTGAAAGAAGTTTAGATGTTGGCTTGCTAAAAAAAAAGTAATTTTTCACTCAAATGGTAAAGTCAAATTTTCAGAAAAAGTTGATGATTTTTTTTTCTCAGCCAATAAAAAATAATTCATAAATGGTAAATTTTGATGTGGGAAGAACGTGATGATCTTTTTGTCTAATTTTTTTTTTCAACTAAATTTCAGAAATTTTTAAATTGTTACCAAGCCCTCGGCTTAAAAAATCCCGGTCACAATGCCAGAGATGTTTTGTTCTATATTTGAAGTAAATTTACTCTAACTGTAAATGTTATAGCTTAATTTTGTTCATGGTATGCATGGTATATAAAGTCTCCCCATTCAAATTTTATTTAAAAACAAATAATTCATTTTCAAAACAATTTCATATTCATCTTACAGTAGCACATACTTAAGATAAAATTTAAGGGGCTTTATTTCAAAATATAATATCTGAGAAGGAAGCGATGGAAAGATAAAAAAGTAAAATTTAAACATTGAACCATCAGAAAAATACAATTACAAAATTGAAACGTTTGTCTTAAGATTATATTTTATGAATAAACATTAGGGTGTTTTTTTCAAACTTTTGGTGATGGATTTTATTTATTTTTTCCAATAATACAGCTTGAGGAGTAAAAATAATTGTCCCAACATTTGAACTTCCTAGCTCAAACCTGTAAACGGCAGGTTTTGCTTTTTTGTTTTTCATATGAATTGTAATAGGAAACAAAGTGGATGCTCCGTTCGCAGGTTTGAAGTTGAAATTTTGGGAGAATTTTCTTCAAACCCGATTCTATAATATAGGCATATAGGACCGCAAATTTTCAAAAATAAAAATAAAAAAACCCCTGCGGATGTATTTTTTTCGCATTTTTAGTCACACGAAAAATGTGGGCGTGGTTTGAAAACAGTGGGTGGCGTCCCCCATTCAACTAAAAAACCCAAAACACCTAAGACAGACTTTTTATACATTTTAGTAAGTCGGGTTTTTCGTTATATTTCAGCGAAATTGGCGATAAACTCTGCCCGTACCGTTTACAGGTTTGAGCTAGGAAGCTCAAATGTTGTGACAATTGTTTTTATTTCTCAAGCTATAATATAGGAAAAAATAAATAAAATCCATCACCAAAAGTTTGAAAAAACGCCCTAATATAGTACATATTACACGTTAACTTGTAAACTAAACACTGGTTGGCAATGTATACAGTCAAAACGTAAGCATCTTAATCTAAACTGTAAGTTTATCGTATAGGTAATTTACCAAAAACATACTACATATACATATGGGACGTTCCATGTCAAACGGGACAGTGGTCTGCCCAAAATTGAGCGCAGCGGAAAAACGTTTTTAAGGTGTCAAAATGTTCGTATGCTCAAAAGCTTTCATATGAGAACGGGTGTTTTCGAATTTTTTTTTTTTAAGGAAATGGCGACCATAAAACGGCGCCTACATATAGATATCTATGTACAAATTGGCAGTTGGTAAACAGCAATAATCATAATCGCTTAATTTTTTTATTATTTAGGAAGGCTGTGGAGAGAGGAAGTGTGGTGTATACTTTTTTTTTCAATAATAGGTGGTGCCACGCCTCTAACAGAAAATACGTTGCCACGGGTAAACTAATGGACTGATTTTAATAAACACTGTAGGTCTTAAAAATTTGTCAGTTTTGGTAGTTTAGGTAGAAATAAATGTTAAAAAATCTATATATAAGTTGACGAAAGTGCTAGAAATATTTCGTTTTGCATATCCTTCTGTTGTCTGCATTTATGCATTTTTATACTCAAAAAATTTTAAAAATAAGTATATTACATTGTCTTTATAAAAAATTGTAAAAGTAATTTTTTTCATAAAATTTGTATATGTGCATTGGATTTTGTACCAGGGATCTTCAACATATGAATCCATTTACGAACCGATCAATCCACGTCCTCCTAGCCAACTTTCCTCACGCTCAAATTATCTCATGTACGTGCAATATGTAAATACACCATCGTCTGCTGATAGCACCATTGGAAGCAATACCAACTCGTCTTCAACTCTGCCTGTCAGTAGTGCACAACATTCAAGCGTGCCATCGAATGTTTTACCCAATGATGTTCAAAATCCTAAAGAATCGGAAGTGGAAGCTTTAACGGACTTTTTAGTACATTCTATGGACTCATCTAGTGATGTAGATAGTTATGGTAATTTATAATTTATTCTTTTTATAATTAATGTGCCTACATGATTCTTGCCTTTTCCCTTTTGAAAATATTTACATAAATTTTTTTAATATCTTATAACTATGCCTACTTGTCATATGATCTAACTTTTCAATTGGCCTTGGAAAATATATTATCAATTCTAAATTTACTTTTTACAGGTGTTTGCGTAAAATGTAATGAACGTGTTGTAGGCGAAAATTCAGGATGCACTGCAATGAAACAAATTTATCACATATCATGGGAAATAGGGATAGGGAAAGCCCTATCATCCACAGTGCTTCACATGTGTGGTATGTGGTAACAGTCTTGATGGCATACCTTTTACTGTTGATGCAACAAACCAAAATTATTGCATTGCTGATTTTCACAAGTAAGTCAAAATTATACACAATTTATTTTGCTACTAAATTAAAAAAGAATGAGGTCCACCCAATTTATAAACTTGAATATTTGCTGCACCGCCGGGTGGTGGTAGAGGAACCCCATAAAAGGAACGGTCCGGTACAGTGTACTAACTGCCAAGAGTATGGGCATACAAAAACATACTGTACCCTTCAATCTGTCTGTGTCGCTTGTGGAGAACTTCACCACATTTCTAAGTGTTCAAACAAGTTGAAAAAAGATATAAATTTAAAGAAGTGCGCTAACTGCCAAGGGGATCACATTGCAAACTACAGGGGTTGTCCTATTTATAAAGAGCTAAAAGCTAGAATCTCTGAAAAGAGGAAAGTAAACCGAAACCCAACTCAAAATATATTCCCAACCCATAACTTTGTCCAGCAACAAAAAACGGCGCATCCAGTTAATCCAGCTATTTCATATGCAAATGCGCTCAAATCAGGAGCAACGAACCCTCAACAAAGTAGCTTGGAAAAACAGATCACAAACTTAACTCAAACCCTGAATCAATTTATGGTTTCAATGCAATCAACTCTACAAGATCTAGTTAAAACGCAAAACCAGCTACTTCAAATTTTGATTGCGCAAAAATAAATCAGCTAAAAATTTGTGTTTAGAATGCAAACGGCATCAGCCAAAATAAAAATGAAATTTTTCATTATGTAACCAATGCAAAAATTGATTTAATACTTGTTTCAGAGACTCATCTGACAGACAAGCATAATTTTCATATACCAGGATACAAATTCTACAAAACCAATCATCCTGATGGCAAAGCTCACGGGGGCTCAGGAATTTTAGTTCGAAATCGCCTTAAACACTACTGCTTAGAACCCTTTTCCAAAAATTATCTTCAGGCTACCTCTATTTGCCTACATAACCATTCCAAAAACCTTACTGTTTCGGCAGTCTACTGCCCACCTCGATTCGCAATCAATGAGGAAAAATTCAAAGAATTTTTCGATACCTTGGGAACTAGATTTTTAGCTGCTGGAGACTATAACTCCAAACATACATACTGGGGATCTCGTCTTATAAACCCTAAGGGCAAACAATTATATAATATGTTAATGAAACATCGCACCACGTTCGACTATGCTTCTTCTGGTCAACCAACATATTGGCCAGCCGACCGAAGGAAAATCCCAGACCTCATTGATTTCGCCATCACAAGAGGTATCGATAGAACAGCCGAGATATATTTTGAACTCTCTTCAGATCATTCTCCAATCATTTTTTGCATTCTAGAGAAATCAGTTGACCTTAAGCCCCTATGAGACTAACATCGCTTAAGACTGACTGGCTAAAGTATAAAAAATACATAAGCTCACACATCCACTCAACCTATTCGATAGAACACAACGAGCATATTGACGATGCTGTTGCCGTTTTTAATACAATACTGTATTCAGCTGCTGAGCACTCAACACCTGATCAGGCTGAGAAAAATACAAAAACCAGTTTCCTTACTAACAGTGAAATTGAAATTCTTGTAGCAGATAAGCGTAGGTTAAGGCGAGAGTGGCAGGTCCATAGATCCCCAACTTCTAAAGCAAACCTAAAAATTGCTACATACAAACTTAGGTCTGCGTTAAAAAACAAAGAAGACGTGGAACAGCAAAAATATGTCTCAAAACTTGCCCCAAATGCTAATGGACTAAATCCTTGTGGAAAGCCAGCAAAAAAAATTGGGCTAGAAGTGATGAAGAAAAAGCTGAGTTTTTCAACCAAATCCGTACATTCAAGGTTTCAAGCCTTCCCAACTGCCAATAAACACCGATACTATCCAAATGAGTTTCCACAGCAGTAATTTAATCAGTTTAATTCAAGAAATGTGTCCTAAAAAAGCTCCTGGATGTGATAGCATCACTCCCAAAATGATTAAGGAACTGCCTCACTCAGGTGTCATCTTTCTGACCAGCCTTTTTAATGCTATAATTCAGTACGGATATTACTCAAAAGAATGGAAAAACTCGGTGATAACCATTATACCAAAACATGGGAAAGATCGTACACTACCGTCTTCGTATAGACCCATAAGGCTTTTAGCTTGCTTGTCAAAATTATTTGAAAAATTAATTCTAGCAAAATTAATGCCATATATTACTGATAAAAACTTATTACCGCCTCACCAATTCGGCTTCCGAAAACAACACGGCACAATCGAACAGCTTAATACGATCACAAATGAAATAAGAAAGGCTTATGAGCGCAGTGAATACTGCATTGCAATATTTCTCGATGTCGCACAGGCGTTTGATAAAGTATGGCATGAAGGCCTTATCAAAAAAATTGAACACCTATTGCCTCTTAATGTTCATAAAATATTTACTTCTTACCTCGAAAGCAGGCTTTTTAAAATAAAACACAAGAATTTTATTTTAACTCACTTTAATATAAGAGCAGGTGTCCCTCAAGGTAGCGTACTAGGACCGTTTCTATATGTATTGTATACCTCAGGTTTACCAACAGTGCCAACACTACTCAATCTCAACATTCGCAGATGATAACGCAGTCTTAGGCGTGGTGAATGCCCTGCAATTGTACTAAATAATATTTCAGTTCCACAGGGTGAAATTGTTACATATCTAGGTATTCAATTAGATCGACGATTAACATGGCGTAAGCCAAAAAAACGCAGTTAAAGTTAAAAACCGCCAGTCTTCACTGGTTAATTAATCATCGTTCCCATTTGATGAAGCTTGAATATAAAATCCTTTTGTACAAAACAATCATTAAGCCAATTTGGTTATATGGTATCCAATTATTGGGTAACGCCAGCTCCTCTAACATTGAACTAATACAACGGGCTCAGTCCAAAATCTTAAGAATATTTACAGGTGCCCCATGGTATATACGGAATGAAAACATTCACCGAGATCTATGCATCCCCATGGTAAAAGATAAAATTAACAGAATCAAACAAACCTACGCCATAAGATTGCTGCATCATCCGAACACATTGGCTCGTAATTTAACAAACATAGAGAGTCGCTCCAGATTAAAAAGAAAGTATCGTCCTTCTATGAAAGTCACTTACACCGAACCAAACTAAACAGCTCAAACGTTTTACCCTCCCTGCGAGGCACTACACGTTATCATCAAGAATCATATGAGGACTTTGTACCGGGACCTAGCTCGTCTTGGGCACAGTCCTCCAATACAAACCAACCTTAGCAACTTATCGCCGCCAGCTCCACTTCCGATGAGGGTGTAAGACCGGGACTTAGCTCGTCTCGGCCGCTTTCCGATGAATTGGAGAGAGTAGCAGGAAGAGAGTTGAAACAGTGTCTTCTCGATCTTCTTTGGGTGCTAGACCGGGACCTAGTTCGTCTCGGCTACCACCTCGAGAACGTCCTGGAGGCACTAATCACTCCCAACGTGGTCGACCGGGACCAAGTTCGTCTCGGCGACCACGAAGACAATCGTTTTTGTAGTACTCGAAACACCCATTCGTGTAGACTGAGACCTAGCTCGTCTCAGCTACCAAGCCAATACCGGGACCTCGGTTGTCTTGGCTGGCAAAGAATATGGGGAGACACGATCGTCAGCTGCGTCCATACCTATGCTCCAACGAGTTATTCGCTCTAAAAAAAAATAACTGGAGTTTTGAATAAATTGCATTCGGTGCTGCACTGTTATGAAAAGTTTGAAGAATAAGAATGTGCATTATTCAAAGCCAATAACTTGTACAAAATCAAATTTCGCTGTGCTGAGCCATACACAAGTTGCACCTACTACACAAGAAGTATAAGTTCCTGCTAACTTTTGTTTCTGGAGACAAGTTCATTATTAAATTATATATTCATTATTCACAATAATAATGTTACTTAGTTTAAAATTTTAAAACTTATTGTTAGTCTTTTAAGAGAAGATTCAATAAAAGAAAATGAAGCTTAAAAAAAAAAAATAAAGAGTTTTCGGCACAGTTAAAAGTACTTAATTTGAAAGTAGATATGTGAACGAAGTCTTAAATTAATTTTTTGTTTTATGTCTCTAATTTTCTGTGAAAGCAAAGAGTCTTCACAACGAATGCACTTAACCAATTTTGAATTACTTTAAAATAATTATGTATTAAGTTAATAACAGTTAAGTTTCTTTGCAGAAGTATTAAAATTTTTTTCATGTTTTTAAAAAAATTTTACTAGAAAAATTTTAAATGTATGTTGCAGGAAATTTGCTCCACGCTGTTGCGTTTGTAAACAACCAATAATGCCAGAACCAGGACAGGAAGAGACTGTGAGAGTTGTTGCTCTTGATCGTAGTTTTCATTTCGAATGCTACAAGTGTGAGGTAAATATATTTTGAAAATTTTTAACATTTAGCTGATACCTAATATGTCTTAAAAAGGATTGTGATTTGCTGCTATCTTCAGAAGCAGAAGGACGTGGATGCTATCCATTAGACGACCATGTTCTTTGCAAAAGTTGCAACGCACAACGTGTTCAAATGTTAACGAATCGTATGACAACTGAATTGTAAATTTAAAATTATTCCTCTAAAAATACATTCCAATGTGCTTCTTGATTCCTAATTCAAAAAAAAAAAAAATAATTTTGTTTTTTTTTTGACTATCCATTGACATTGTATATGGAGCGCTTAAATTTGTTTTAATGAGTGTAATACAAAAAATGAAAGATGTTTAAATATACATAAAAACACTGCTTTTGCATAAACTTAAAATATTTCGAACATTTTACAAACATGTACGCTTTTTAATTTTATTCATTAGTATTCCTTTGCATAGCCTAAATGAAATTTTATACTCTTAAATGTTAATGTATACAAAATAATAACAGATACCAAATCAATATAAAATTTGCACATAACTCATTTTTATTAAATACTAAATAGTAAATTGTTCTGTCGCATGGCGCTCACTCCGATTTCTAAATTGTAAAGAATTTTTCAATGATTATAAAATGATTCAATGATTATTAAAAAAGTACCGGCTCGTAAGAAATCAGTTATTTTTGTGCGAACACAAGCCACCGACACCGACAATCTGTGATGGGTATAATTTGTTTTTCTTTAAAAAAAAATCTAAATGTATTCATAAGTATGTGTGTCCAATGAAAGTATTAACCAAACAAAAAAGCATCGAAAAAACCTTCTTTGGTTACATAAAGGGCCTTGATCTAAAGTCAGAGAAATTCTAACAGATGTTACGGCGGCAAACAAATTTGACCCTTAAAGTTCCGAAATAGCATTTCTCAGCAACCCGGCTTCGCGGTTCACAATACTACTAGAATGAACTAGTTTGGACTTAGATAAACTAGTTTGGTGGGCAATATATATGCCTCTTTTCCCATAACTTCAACTGAAACTCAAAAATTCATTAGGATATTATTTTACATGTTAGTTTTCCGATATCCCAACGTGTGATCTTACTGGAGTCAAAGAATTATATATTAAAGAACTACGCTCCCAGAAATGTCGATAATTGGAACGTGTTACTAATTCAAAGATCTTAGAATTACGGTCTTAGAATGAGGGGAAATGTCTTTTTGCGCATTGGGATTTTTAGCAACGAAGCTGAAATTCCCTCTGATCTGCTATTTTCTATTTTATTAAGATTTTTTATTTTATTTATTTAAATTAACAGAGAAGTTTTTTGAAAATACGAAATGAAAATAAATGCTATATGAATTGATAATTAAAAAAAAGAGGAAACTTTTCGGCAATTACACAATAATTTCAATATTTGTTTTGATTATTAAAAGGGGGAAAATCCTGATGATAATTACTCACTAAGAATAATATTACTTCCGCCATTTTTTATTTGCATAACCCATATTAATTAAATTATTTTACATTTTTACATTTGAGAAAATTCATTCGTATTGCTACCAGGCAATCAGCAAATCCAACACCATGATTTTTATTTTGACTTCTTCAAACTTGCAAATTTGCTGCTGTTGCCGCGTAAATTTTGTTGTTGGTTTTTCTTCAGAAAAATTCAGTTGAAAAAATCCTAAAAAAATTGCGTGCATTTGTTGTTGCTTTTTTGTAGTTTACAACTGATACCGTTATTTGTAATTTTGTTGGTATTTTTTCGGCAGAAAAATCACAAAAATGATATTTATGTTGTTTGCGTGTATGTGTGCTCAAATTAGGCTATTTTTTGCAACCAGGATTTTTCCTTTGGGGGCTATAAATATATAGAAATTATGATCTTATATTTTTCAATTTTCTTGTTTTACTTGAAACAAGTTAATACTAAATAAGTTCAATAGGAATAGCTTAATTACTAGACCTGATCCTGCATTTAAAAAAACACGAAAATCAAATTTTCAAAGATAAAAAATGGAGATTTCTTTAAAATTAATACGGAAACTAAATCAATATGCCAAAATACACTACTGCTATCGCCGTGTTATTTTAATTTGGGCTTAAGCCTTTCCGAATCCAGAAATATTCATATAAGGAGCTTAGCACCCTTGATCCCTTGATCAAGTACGTAAATTTTTCGGCTCAAACTGAAAAATAAAAATGATATTCATGTTGTTTTATTTGCTGAGCGCCTGCTTCAAACAAAATTTCATTTGTCTTACGGATTGAATTGAAATTATTTTACAAAACTCAAAATATTTCTATAATTTCTATATTTTTCAAAATGGTCATGGAAATAAAAATAAAGGTTATACTAAATTGTCACATTAAAATCTGACAGCGAAATGTGGCTTCGTAGCTGTCAAAATCTAGTGCAAAATGTAAACAACAAAAATTGAGTTGATAAATTTTTGACAGCTACGAAGCCACATTTTGCTGTCAGATTTTAATGCGACATTTTAGGTTAACCTTTATTTTTATTTCCATGATCATTTTGAAAAATATAGAAATTATAGAAATATTTTGAGTTTTGTAAAATAATTTCAATTCAATCCGTAAGACAAATGAAATTTTGTTTGAAGCAGGCGCTCAGCAAATAAAACAACATGAATATCATTTTTATTTTTCAGTTTGAGCCGAAAAATTTACGTACTTGATCAAGGGATCAAGGGTGCTAAGCCCCTTATATGAATATTTCTGGATTCGGAAAGGCTTAAGCCCAAATTAAAATAACACGGCGATAGCAGTAGTGTATTTTGGCATATAGATTTAGTTTCCGTGTTAATTTTAAAGAAATCTCCATTTTTATCTTTGAAAATTTGATTTTCGTGTTTTTTTAAATGCAGGATCAGGTCTAGTAATTAAGCTATTCCTATTGAACTTATTTAGTATTAACTTGTTTCAAGTAAAACAAGAAAATTGAAAAATATAAGATCATAATTTCTATATATTTATAGCCCCCAAAGGAAAAATCCTGGTTGCAAAAAATAGCCTAATTTGAGCACACATACACGCAAACAACATAAATATCATTTTTGTGATTTTTCTGCCGAAAAAATACCAACAAAATTACAAATAACGGTATCAGTTGTAAACTACAAAAAAGCAACAGCAAATGCACGCAATTTTTTTAGGATTTTTTCAACTGAATTTTTCTGAAGAAAAACCAACAACAAAATTTACGCGGCAACAGCAGCAAATTTGCAAGTTTGAAGAAGTCAAAATAAAAATCATGGTGTTGGATTTGCTGATTGCCTGGTAGCAATACGAATGAATTTTCTCAAATGCAGAGCTAAATGTAAAATAATTTAATTAATATGGGTTATGCAAATAAAAAATGGCGGAAGTAATATTATTCTTAGTGAGTAATTATCATCAGGATTTTCCCCCTTTTAATAATCAAAACTAATATTGAAATTATTGTGTAATTGCCGAAAAGTTTCCTCTTTTTTTTAATTATCAATTCATATAGCATTTATTTTCATTTCGTATTTTCAAAAAACTTCTCTGTTAATTTAAATAAATAAAATAAAAAATCTTAATAAAATAGAAAATAGCAGATCAGAGGGAATTTCAGCTTCGTTGCTAAAAATCCCAATGCGCAAAAAGACATTTCCCCTCATTCTAAGACCGTAATTCTAAGATCTTTGAATTAGTAACACGTTCCAATTATCGACATTTCTGGGAGCGTAGTTCTTTAATATATAATTCTTTGCTGGAGTGATAATGCTTTCAAAGCAATTCAAGAAACAATGATGAGACAAATTCAAAGCCACCTTCATCTTAACGAAAATAGTAAAATTTCACCCAGAGAAGCAAAATGTGATCAACTCTACAAAGTCAGACCACTTATTAAGAATTAAGGTTTGGAAATGGGTTACATTTGATATATATTTAATATTGGCGTAATAAATGCTTTGCATTAGCTAACAACACAAATTTGAGCAGCGTTATTAAATTAAACATATAATTGGTAATAATTACCAAATTATATGTTCATTGAAACAAATATTTGCTTACTCACTTGGATATCGATTCGAAAAATGTGCATATTTTTTTTTAATAATAAATATTAAAGTCGTTAACACTTTCATAAATGCCTTCGTAAATTGTCCATGTTACTGCAAAGTTTTCCGGGAACGCATAGAGTTGCGGAAATGTTTGCTTACTTTGTACAGCTAATGCAAAATTTCTTAAATTAATCGCTCACTACATTGTCTTTAAGCCACAGTGGATACAAATGCTCCACAATTTATCTTTGTATTTCTCAACGGTTGCTGTATACCGCTTCAAATATTCTAGCCCATGCGCTGGCACGATATCTACCTGAAGGATTCAATTTTTCCTCTTACGATGTTATTCGGCCGATGATGTCTGTCCAACGTCATTTTCGCTTTTCAACTTTTTTGTTGCGATATGTTAAATTTATCGACGTCTGAACTCGTTGGTATCTAAGATTCATATTTTAAGGAGCTATTTAATACCGATGTTTCGGAAAGTCGCTTGTCTGGAGCAACAAGCAATCAACAGCAAATCTACGTTATCGGAAATGACCGATACGTCCGACTCAAAGGCGTCAATTGGGTAGGGCTGTGGGGGCATGTGATGTTGTTATTAAATACATCGATTCAATTCAAAATATAATCGACTCGATATGGTATTTAATCTCGCCCCTCTAAAATCTTTTGGTGAAATGACGCTACTGGTCCGACTGTGCAACGTTTTCTTTCAATGTCTAAATAGAATGGGGACATGCGATTTATCTTCAGTGTCAAATCGCACCAAAAAATAAAATGTTTTCTATTTCTTTGCGATTAATTTTCTAGTATCAATTTTGTACTCATTACGTATAGGAAAAACAAGAAAAATCGCACGTCCCAATTCTGTTTAGACATTCACACTGGGTCTTGGTCTTGCAAAATGAGTAAGATCACCACCAAAACTTCAAGACCATGTTTGATTTTGCTAAACTTTAGTAAAGGGCCAAATAGACGTTCATGCGTGCACAGTGGCGGATCCAGGATTTTCTTGAGGGAGGGCTAACATATTTCTCAAATGAAAACACACATTTATTAAATTTTTCAACGAGCAATACTTATATTTTTTGACATATTGCAACAATCTAATCAGTAGTCCAGCCAAGGGCTTAAAGACGGCGAGGTTTCTTCTGGCAAAATAATTCAACAATTTCAGCAGAACTGATGTAGATTTCTTTATGATTAATTTCTAGAGCCAATCCATTCGAGCAATCTTCTATCATTGTAAACCTTAAATACAATACAATTTCAATCATTTTAACACAGAAAAACTTTGTTCTGCTGGAATTGTGGCAAATACTTGCAGTAGAATTGTGATGCATTGAAATAACGATTACATTTTTTTTTTTGGTTTTGATAACACCTTTTACAAAAAAAAAAGATCTGATTTCTTATATACTTTTTTCTATGCATTTTAGGGCGTAGATTCCAAAAATGACAATCATTTTTTTTTCTTAAGAATCGTTTTCGAGATATCAAAAAAAAAAACTCTTTTTTTGCACTTTTTTTATTTATTTGGTCAGATTTCTATGAATTTTTCTTCGACCTAAATCAGTTGCACACTATTCAAAAATTAATTTTATCTTCTGTCTTTCGGTTTGCTGTTCATGATATAAGGATAGGATTTGATGGAGTTACAAGCGTTCAGAGTGACTTTTTTGGTCTTTTCAAAAAAGTCACAAAATTTCAATTGCTCCGTTTAAATTCAAAAACCTTTCAAAATCTATTTTTTAACAAATATGTATTTTAAAAAAATTATATACGAGTATTTATTTGCTCAAATCGGACACAAAAAGTTAAAGTTAATAAAGTCAATGAAAAAAGTTAATTTCCATATTTTCATACATTCCCACTAGGGGTGGCGATCCCGGAGCTTTTTTGAGTTTCAGGATTTTCGGGATCGAAGTTTCCAATCCCGGGATCCCGGGATCAATCCCGGGATTGATAGTTCTAGTAAATGCATCCAAAATTCAAAAAAAAAAAAAACGAAAAGCTTATACTATTGTATACGATATAAAATTATTATTATTATTATTATTACATTAAGTTACTTATAGAATAAATCTTATAACTAACAAAGTGACACGAGCATAAGCTACTCTGGATAACAATTAAATTGATTTATAAAAAAGTTTGGTTGTGTGTGATAGATTTTTGAATTTAGTTTATGTTTTTGGAAGTTGGTTTCTTAAAGTATATAATAAAATTTGATTATAATAGAATTTGATTTTGAATGATAAATTTATGAATTTTGCTATTGTTATCAAAAGTTGGTTCCTTAAGGTAGTCAGTTAGGCTACTGTTTTCGAAAATTCTGTCCCTGCTATTTTTCATAGCTAAGCATTCGGTTAATATGTGTTTCATATTAAAATTTTCATTGCATCGAGAACAAATAGGAATTGGTTCTTTTCTTAGTAAATGTTGATGGGTGCTTAAGGAATGTCCTAGTCTTAGTCTAGAAAAGCTAATTATTTTTCTTTTATCAATATTGCATGGGTATATGGGTGTCTTTAAAGATCTATTGATGGTTGTATAGTGATGATGTTGGTAACTGTTCCAATTAGTTTGTTTTCTTATTTTAAGTTCATTTTTTATATATCTGCGGAGATCAGGTTTCTCAATACAAGAATCTATATAGATAGGCGCTTGACATGCGTATTTGGCCATTGTGTCTGCAAATTCATTTCCAGCGATACCAATGTGACTGGGAATCCAAAGTAACTTTAGTGAAGTTGTTAATTTTATTAATGAATCTCTTATAATGTTTACTGAATGCCAGTCTCGGCAAGTTGGATTGCATATTGCTTTCATAACAGATAAACTATCAGAACAGATAACGGTTTTTGTGCTGGTTGATTGTGCTATAAGGACCGCCTGGTAAATTGCAGCGGCTTCTGCAGCGAAAACCGAGGCTCCTTTTGAAAGTAGTTTTATCATCAAGCATTTCTTGTGGTCATCAACAACTGCATAATCAGTGTTATGGTTGTCTGATTATGATCCATCTGTATATAGAAAGTTCCAACCAGCCTTGAATAAGATATCTTTTTTTTCATGAAAAAGAGAGTGGAAAATTGGGGTAGTAGAGTTAGATTTTTTTATTTTGGCGAGCTCCATATCACAGGATTCTATTTTGAGTTTCCAAGGAGGATAAGAAATATTTTTGGTTTGTTTTATTGGCTTTCTTAATAAATATTAATAATTAAATGATTATTGAACTTTAGCCAATGGATGTGCATTACAACATAAACAAATAATTTAAGAAACTGTGATAACAAAGGAGAACTACGGTTTAATCCACTCACGTGGCGTCTCGCTTTAATGATGTAAACAAAACAAAGAAAAGGATACAGCTAATTGAGCAAAAATTCAACGCAATGGTGTGATCTTAAAAATTCACTTAAAATATAACCACATTTGCTTGAAATTAAAAATTACCTTTTCGATTGTTCTTCATTAATATGGCGGGTGCAATTTGAGTGCTGACGTAGACATCAACCAAAAATATACTGATGAGATTTTAAGAATCGAAACATATGTCTATATTCTAGAGTTGTTGTTGTTTTTTTTCCTTTGTTATCAAAGTTTGTTTAATACATAATGCATTGTATCAACTTGTAAAATTTTACATAAAAAAAAAATGTTGATCGCTGCGAAAAATGGCTAAAGTTCAATAATCATTTAATTAATAAGAAATATTTATATAGGGAATAGATTGAAGGGAATAATCTTCCGCTAGGTTGAGAGAAGTAAGAATTGCAGATGGTAAACGTGGTCTTCTTTTGGTTGCCTGAATTTGTTTAATATCAGTATCAATAATTGAGTTGAATGAAAAATGTAGTTTAGGAATCAGTAGTGTTTTAATTTCGTAGACTCTTTCTTCAAAGTAAGTGTATTATAGGAGTTGTCCGATAGGCATAAATGCTGGATCGAATAGCTTGGTGGTATTGTGATTTAAAAATATTGATTGTGGATTTTGGACAATTTCCGTTAAGACCATAGTCAATTTTGCTAAGGATTAAAACGCGTGTTAGATAGATTAGAGTGTTAATGTGAACGTTACTCCTTCTGGAGAGATAGTTAATTAAATTTACTCTAGTTGATAGAGATTTTTCTAATTCCAAACAGTGATCTTTCCAATTATATCTACTTGTAAAAAGTAAACCAAGAATTTTTAATTTCTTAACATTTTGTAATTCAAAAGTGTTAATATTAATTTTTAAATCAAAAGAATTGCAATTATGTTTTCTGCACACATGAAATTTTTTACATTTTTCGAGAGATAATTTTGCGCCAGATATTTCTGACCAAGAAATAATATCTTCTAGTACTTTTTTCAAAATTTGGTTCGATTCAATTGGGTCATTCTTCTTACAAAGTATATACAAATCATCTGCGTAAATGCAATGATTTACGTGTTTGTGTCTAGTGATGATTTTGCTAATTTCATCAAAGGCGATTTGGAAAAGAATCACGGAAAGAGGGGACCCCTAAAGAATTCCATTGTCTAAAGGGTATATTTTAGAAGAGCAGTGATTTACTAAAACTTGAAATTTACTATTGGATAGAAAACATTTGATAAAGTTGAAAATATTTTGACCAACTCCCCAACATTTGAGGCGATTTAGTATAATGTGAGAACCAACTCTGTCGAAGGCTTTTTCGAAATCTAAAGATAAAAGAGTTACGTGATTTCGTGAAGAGAGGGCTCTACTTATGTAATGGTCTATGTGCAGCAATGCGTCTGCACATCCTCTTGAAGGTTTAAAAGCGACTTGATTGACAGAGATTAGTTTTTTGTTTTCTGTGAGCCAGGTTAGTCTGCAGGCAATGATTTTTTCAAGTAGTTTTGATAAACAAGATATGAGGGAGATTGGGCGATATCCTTTCGGACTTGAAATATCAGTATTTGGTTTTCGGATAGGAACAATCGAAACTGTTTTCCATGAATGTGGAATGATTCCTGTCGATAAGATGTTGTTATATAGTTGTAAAAGACGTTGTTTTCTTTTTGGCGATAGAAATTTTAACATAGAATATGACACTCGATCAAAGCCTGGTGTTTTACCTTTTACTTTGTTTAGGGTACTGTTCAATTCTACTAGAAATATTTGCTCTTCAATAATTTTCGAGTGGAAGCCTAAGGAAGAAGGAGCAGTGTAGGTGCCAATATTAGATTTATGTCGATTGAATGAGGAGGAAAAATTGGAATTAGAAGAATATTTGGCTAATTTACTTGCCATGAAGTTGGCAATATCTGATTTATCAGTTAACATACCAATTGGCGATTTTATTGCAATAATTGGAGTTTTAGAGTTCCTATTGGCGAGTTTGTTAATTTTTTGCCATATGCTACCGATTGAAGAATTTCTATTAATTTGGCTGCTAAAGTTTTTGAAACTTTCAGATTTTGCAATTTTTACTTCTCTTCTAAACATAGCATTAGTTTTTTTAAAGTTATTTAAATTTGTGGTGGATGGGCTATTCTTAAACCGATGCCAATTTTGAATTTTGGTGTTTCTAAGTTCTGCGAGTTTATCATTCCACCAAGTGTTATGATGTTTATAATGCTGTGATGTTAGGGGAATAAATAAGTTTACCGCAATTCTTAGTGATTTAAGGAATAGAGCAGCGTCTTTATTGATATTATAGGATTGTGGCCTACAATTTAATTCGAAATCAACCCTATTAGAATATTCTAGCCAGTTAGCTTTATTAAGTAAAAAGCGTTTCGGATTTTTAAAATGAGTTGAGTTTTGTATCATGTTAAAGGTAGTTAGACTAGGAAAGTGATCACTGTTGTATAAATTGTCAAAAATTTCCCAAGATATTGTAGCGAAATTTGGTTTATGCTAGAAAACTCTTGAAATAAATACCAACAAAAGAAACTAAACGATATTAGCACCATCTCGCGCAAAGTGCTAAAAATAATAAACCGAACAGACGCTGTAGTAAACAATAAAAAGTCGACAACCGAGAGAAATTATCGCCGTCGTACAACGTACAACGCCATCTAGCATAATAGCTAGCTCAACGTCAGTGCGCCATGCTGGTGAGTTGTGGATAGTGGTAGAATGCACGCTACAAAGTAGCACTGGTAGGTTGTAGATAATGCTAGAATATACGCCATCTGGCAGCTAGTAGATTATTCGAGAAAGTGATGCCTGTAGTATAAAAGGGTGTCATTTGAGTTTTCGGACACAGTAGTATTTCAACAGTGAAGTGGAACACTTGAATTAAAAGCAATAAAGTGAATACAGTGTGATCCGTAGTAAAGTAAAACAGTTTTCTATACAGTGTTAAATTAATATTAGAATTTGAACGTTAATAAAATAAACCATTTTATAACTAAATAAGTTTGTGTGTTTTTAATTGTTCCACAATCCAGTGATCGAACTCAGAAAAGTTTGAGAGGTCGAAATTATCGTCAAAGAGACAGGAAATTTCGTAACAATTGGTGTCAGAAGTGGGATTGTGTAAAAAGAATTAACAATCAATTAAAAAAAAAAAAAAAAAAAAATAAATAAAAATGGTTAAGTTTGACGAACTAAAAGTGGATCAACTGAAGAAAGAGTTGCAGCAGCTGAATCTGCAGTCAACTGGCGGAAAGGTGGAGTTACAGAAACACTTACGGCAGGCTCTTGAGGCTCAAGGTGTAAACCTGGAAGAGCCTGAATTTTATAGTGATGCATCAGAATCAGCAGCGAAAGTGGAAGAAGCTTCTGGACCGGCGGCAAGTGGTGAAGTTGTAGATATGTCAAAGTTCGAGAAAATGTTTATGGCGATGACGCAGACAATAAATCTACAGATGAATAGCAATATCCAGGCCGTTCGGGAAGAAATTAGTCAGAGCTTAAGTCAAAATGCACTGCAAATAGACGAGAAGTTAAATCAAAATGCACTACAAATGAATAACAATATCCAGGAGGTTCGGGAAGAAATTGATCAGAGCATAAGTCAGAACGCGACGCAGATCCACGCAATGAATCAAAACATTGAGGCTGTTCGAACGGAGGTGGCCAAAATGGTAAATGGCTTCGATGCAAAAATGATTGAGTTACGAGATGACGTTGAATCATTCAAGGAAGAAGTTCAAAATAATCTTGAAAAAGTTCAAAACAATCTTGAAAAAGTTCAAAATAATTTTGAGGACGTTAATAAAAGGATTCAACAGTTGAAAATAAGCGAACCAACCACTCAAGTTATAAGAGAAATCAGCGCAGAAAGGCTTAAGGCACCCTCGTACGATGGAACAACGCCATTTAGTGTTTTCAAGCTCCAGTTCGAAACAACATCTGGTCACAATCGTTGGGATAACGAAAGCGCAGCTGCAGCGCTAATTGTGGCATTAAAAGGCGCAGCTGCAGAAGTTTTGCAAACGGTTCCAGTGGCGGAGCAGAAAAATTACAAGGCGGTGATGGATGCTTTACAGCGAAAATATGGCAGTGACCACATGAAGCAGATTCACAGATTGGAGTTAAAAAGTCGTATCCAGAAATCTGGTGAGTCCTTGCAGGAGTATGCTGCGGATATTGAGCGATTCACACACCTTTCCTATCCTGACGAGTTAAGTGTCGTAGCTGAAAAATTCAAAATAGAGGCGTTTATTGACGGCATACGTGACTCAGAAACAAAACGCGAGACAATGAGGAGCCCGAAGACAACATTTAATGAAACAGTAACGGTTGCCCTCACTCAGGAGACGATTGCGTTGACATGCCGCCCATCACTGAAAACTCGTCGGATGGAGGTGGAGGCTGAAAAGAAAAATGCATCGTTCGCCAGCGGTAGCTTCAGCGGAAAATGCTACAACTGTGGTGAGCAGGGACACATGGCACGTGACTGCAAATCACGTCGTAAACGATCTGCATCACGTTCACCAAAAAGAAGAATTGGAAATAGGGTGGACGATGGCAAAAATGGTAGCGAGCAGCAGTCGTTAAACTAAAGAGAGTCAGTACAGCGGGGCGTGAGCTGATTCTAACAGATTTTTGCCCCATAGTCTTGGTTTCGAAGCTCTGCCGAAATTCCAACAGCCATCGGTGGAAAAATCAATGAAAGACCATGTGAGCTTACTTTGAATACAGGCGCATCGCATTCAATTGTGAGGAGAGACTTATTTGATAGACGACGAGTAACGCCATTAAATGGGAAAGACCATGTGAACTTACTTTGGATACAGGCGCATCGCATTCAATTGTGAGGAGAGACTTATTTGATAGACGACGAGTAACGCCATTAAATGGGATCCAATTGAGAACAGCGACAGGAGAAATTGCGCAAATAGTAGGAAAAGTTACAGCGAGTATTCTTATCGACAACAAAACTGTGGAACATGATTTTATTGTTGCAAACATCACCGATGAGGTTATCATTGGCGTGGACTTCATAATTCGACACGGGTTCACTTTGGATCTTAAGAAAAAAACGTTAAGGTATGCCAATGTAGAGTTGCCTTTAGACATTGGCTGTGGACAAAAATTAACAATTGCAAGAGTCTACATAAGTGAGCGCTGTCGAATTGAACCCAACACCGAAGAAATTATTTGGGCCACAACAAATGAAGACTGTGGGACAAGCCATCTGTGGGTAGTGAAAGCAGATAAGAAAAATGTAAAGAAAGACCTGATAATTGGAAAGACCCTAGTAAACACAAGAACAGACAGAAAAATACCGGTGCGAATTTTGAATCCAACAAATAAGCCAAAATGGATGCAAAAAGGTGAACTTATAGCGCAATGTGAGAAAGTTACGGCTGTGATAAATTGTGAAAATAACCAGCAGAACACACAAGGCCCAACTTTAACGAAATCGTCGGCCATGGAAGTATTGACGAAAGAATGGACAAGGAGTTGTCTGCCCAGAACAAAAATAAAGCAAAAAGGTTTCTGCAAAAACATTGGCGGATATTTGCGTCCAAAGGAGAAAATAATGGCCGAACATCAGTTGTCAAACATCGCATTGATACAGGTGATTTTCAGCCGATTCGTCAACATCCAAGGAGGCTAGCACTCGCTAAGAGAGAAGAAGTGACGGGCCTTATAGAAGATATGGCGCGAGAAAATGTCATTGCACCATCAGAGAGCCCATGGAGTTCACCGGTCGTACTTGTGAAGAAAAAGGATGGAAGTATGCGATTCTGTGTGGATTACAGAAAATTGAATGACGTCACTAAAAAAGACAGCTACCCGTTACCCACAATCGATGATACACTGGATACGTTATCTGGAGCAACATGGTTTTCCACCCTGGACTTACAAAGTGGATATTGGCAGGTGGAAATAGATGAAAAAGACAAGGAGAAAACTGCCTTTAGTATTGGGAATGCTATATGGCAGTTCAACGTCATGCCGTTTGGTCTTTGTAACGCTCCAGCTACGTTTGAACGGTTAATGGAACGAGTTCTCAAAGGACTGCATTGGATGACTTGTCTAGTGTATCTCGATGACATAATCATCATGGGTAAAGATTTTGATGACCACTTGAAAAATCTGGAGGAAGTGTTTGAGCGCTTGGAGGCAGCTGGACTAAAATTAAGAGCAAAAAAGTGCTCACTTTTCCAGCGTGAAGTCAAATATCTGGGGCACAAGGTTACGTCAGAAGGAATACACACAGATGAATATAAAATAAAAGCTGTGAAAAATTGGCCACGACCATCTAATCTTCATGAGTTGCGAAGTTTTCTGGGTCTATGCACTTATTACAGACGCTTTGTTCCTGGTTTCGCAAATGTTGCAGGCAGTCTACATGAGCTGACACAGAAAAATCGAAAGTTCGAATGGAGTGGGGCACAGGAAACTGCATTCCAAAAACTGAAAGAATTACTGTCCACAGCGCCAATACTCGCGTACCCAATACCCGCAAAGAATTTGTATTGGACACCGATGCGAGTGGCCATGGTATTGGAGGAGTTTTGTCCCAAATCATCAATGGTCAAGAAAAAGTCGTCGCATATTTCAGCAAAATTCTGTCGAAACCTGAGAGGAATTATTGCGTAGCTCGGAGAGAGTTACTGGCAGTAATGGAATGCGTGAAACACTTCCATAAGTACTTATATGGACAGCACTTCCTCCTGAGGACAGACCATGCGGCATTAAGGTGGCTACTTCAATTCAAGGATCCTGAAGGTCAAATCGCACGGTGGATAGAACGCTTGCAGAGCTATGATTTCACCATAGAGCATCGCAAAGGAAGCCAGCATGGAAATGCGGATGCACTTTCCCGTCGTCCATGTAAAATTGAATGCGGTCATTGTTCGCGAACAGACAATAAAGCTGGAACAATTGATGTGCGCCTTTTGAACGTTTTGCCTGAAGAAAAGTGGACAAAAGAGGAGGTAAAACGGGACCAGCGCAGTGATACGGATTTGGCAACTATAATTAAGTATAAGGAGCTGGGTAGGAAACCGGCGTGGCAAGAAATTTCAAATGAAAGCCAAATCTGTAAAGCATACTGGGCGCAATGGCAAAGTTTGGAGTTGCATGATGGTTGTCTCTACCGAATCTGGGAAAGCGAGGATTTTAAAACTCGCTCAAAACTGCTGGTTATTCCAAAGGCCAAATTTAAGGAAATAATCGAGGATTATCACAATGGATCGAGTGGTGGACATCTGGGCATAACGAAAACCACAGAAAAAATAAAGAAACGGTTTTATTGGGTACGATGCCAAGAACCAGTTGCTGACTGGATCCGCCGTTGTGACCAATGTGCAATTGCTAAAGGACCAAGGACACGCACTCGGGGAAAAATGCATCAGTATAACGTTGGAGCTCCCTTTGAGAGGATAGCCATAGATATAGCGGGACCTTTTCCAATCAGCAATGCAGGAAATAAATACATTGATTATTTCAGTAAGTGGCCAGAAGTATATCCCATTCCCAATCAAGAAGCAAAAACAGTGGCAGACATTTTCATCAAAAATTGGATTTGCCGATATGGAGCTCCACTTGAGTTGCATTCCGATCAAGGACGAAATTTTGAGTCGACACTTTTTAAGGAGGTTTGTGACATGCTTGGAATACAGAAGACACGCACCACAGCTTTGCATCCTTAGTACGATGGCATGATCGAAAGGTTCAACCGTACTCTAGAGGAGCATTTAAAAAAGGTTGTTAATAAAGGACAAAAAGATTGGGATGAGCACCTACCAATGTTTCTGATGGCTTATCGGTCGGCAATACACGATACCACTACAGTCACGCCAGCAAAAGCCATTTTTGGTACGGACTTAAGGCTTCCAGCAGATTTGAAGTACGGAGTAAGCGTTGTCCCAGAAACGACCCATGCTGACGATTACATGTCGCGGAAAAGAGAAGAATTAACAGATATACACGAGCTTATCAGGAGACGTACTCAATTGGCTAGCGACAAGATGAAAGCTCGGTATGACCTGCGAGCAAATACTGAAGGGTTCAAAGAAGGTCAACTAGTGCTGCTACATAACCCACAACGAAAACGAGGCTTGTCTCCTAAATTACAGACTCATTGGATTAATGATGTTGTGTATCGAATCCAAAAATACCCCGGGAACAAAAGTAAATTAAAGGTAGTCCACATCGAAAGGCTGGCACCTTATACTAGGGACGGAGAGACTCTTGTTCGGGACGAACAAGCTTAAGCGGAGGGCAGTGTAGCGAAATTTGGTTTATGCTAGAAAACTCTTGAAATAAATACCAACAAAAGAAACTAAACGATATTAGCACCATCTCGCGCAAAGTGCTAAAAATAATAAACCGAACAGACGCTGCAGTAAACAATAAAAAGTCGACAACCGAGAGAAATTATCGCCGTCGTACAACGTACAACGCCATCTAGCATAATAGCTAGCTCTACGTCAGTGCGCCATGCTGGTGAATTGTGGATAGTGGTAGAATGCACGCTACAAAGTAGCACTGGTAGGTTGTAGATAATGCTAGAATATACGCCATCTGGCAGCTAGTAGATTATTCGAGAAAGTGATGCCTGTAGTATAAAAGGGTGTCATTTGAGTTTTCGGACACAGTAGTATTTCAACAGTGAAGTGGAACACTTGAATTAAAAGCAATAAAGTGAATACAGTGTGATCCGTAGTAAAGTAAAACAGTTTTCTATACAGTGTTAATAGTCCAAGAGCCGGCTGTAGAAAAGTCGAGTGTATAAGATTACAGGATGGGATGCATGCCAAATGATAGAGCTCGACGAACCTAAATAGAATATCTAGGGTTGCCTTGCCAAAGCCTGTCGCGGTGGCCGAAAATGCCCGAATTTTAGCCAATTTTATTGTTCTAATTAAAACTGTAGTACATAACAGCTCGAAATGAATGCCAAATGATAGAACTCAAAGAGGCCTTATTATAATACCTGGAATTGCATTGTTGAATCCTGTCCCAAACATGGGTTTTCACCGGTTTTTTAGGTCAATTTTCATTAATGAAGATAACAGCTTGAAATTTGTACCAAATGATAGATATCGAAGAGCCTTAATAGAATATATAGGGTTGCGTTGTAGAATCCTGTCCCAAACATGAGTTGCCACTCATTTAAGAAAAGTTGACCCCAAAAACGGGTGTTAAATAATGTTTAGGACATGATTCGACAAGGCAACCCTATATATTCTATTTAGGCTCTTCGATATCTATCATTTGGCACGAATTTTAAGCTGCTATCTTCATTAATGAAAATTGACCCAAAAAACCGGTGAAAACCCATGTTTGGGACAGTATTTAACAATACAATCCCAGGTACTATATTTAGGCCTCTTCGAGCTCTATCATTTGGCATACATTTCAAGCTGTTATGTACTACAGTTTTAATTAGAACAACAAAATTGGCTAAAATTCGGGCATTTTCGGCCATCGGGACAGGCTTTGGCAAGGCAACCCTAGATATTCTATTTAGGCTCATTGAGCTCTATCATTTGGCATACATCTCATCCTGTAATCTTATACACTCGACTTTTCTACAGCCGGCTCTCAGTCTATAAATTAATATTAGAATTTGAACGTTAATAAAATAAACCATTTTGTAACTAAATAAGTTTGTGTATTTTTAATTGTTACAGAATCCAGTGATCGAACTCAGAAAAGTGTGAGAGGTCGAAATTATCGTCAAAGAGACAGGAAATTTCGTAACAATATAAAGGGAAGAAGGCTTACCGAACAACAACTTACATCTATGTGGGTTAGAGTACCATGTGTGGAAATATGAGTTGGTTCTCCGCTATTTAGGATGCATAAATTTGACTGTATTAAAGATCTTTCAACGGAAAGACCGCGTGTGTTGTTTGTGTAAGAGCCCCAAAGGGTGTTCCAACTATTGAAATCACCTACTACAATAAGTGGGGTATTAATTGATGAAAAAATATTATTTAGATCAGTACAAGAAAAGTTTTGAGTTGGTGAAATATAAAGAGAGATCAAAGTAAATGTGATTTTTAGGTGAATTTCGATAGCAATAATTTGTAGTTGAGTATTGATGCTTAGAACTCTGTGTGGAATGTTATTTTTTATTAGCAATCCTACACCTAGCTTAGCGTATGTGGTATTAGGGGAATTTTCGAAATATTCTATGTAATTTTTTGGTGTAATGGGAGTGAAAGTACTGTTGCAATGTGTTTCTTGTAAGCAGAGGAAATTTGGATTATTCTCTTTTATAATGAGCTGGAGCTCTGTGAAATTATTACAGAAGCCGTTCATATTCCATTGTAAGATTTTGTAGTCCATGAAAAAAAAAAAATTGTGTCCTTATAAAGTTAGTGGAAAATGTGATGAGAATAAAATTTGAGTTTAAAACTAAAGTTATATACTATCAGAATCGGACATAGTAACATAATATTTGTCTTTATACAGCAAAGTTTGGGTTATCTTGGATATAGGGGATTGAGATTCGAAAGAGTTTTCTAGTATATCGTTTTTTGAATTAATGTGTGTAAGTTTGTTTTGAAGGTAATTAACTTCTAAGGTATTAGTAGAAGGAATTTCTGAATTTATTTCAGCTTGATGATATTCTTTAGATGCTTGATGATTTTCTGTAGATGCTTGATGATTTTCTGTAAATGATTGATGTTTATCTGTATTTGATTGATGTTTCTCATTAGTTGCTTGATGTTTTTCTGCAGTTGTCTGATTGTTTTTCTGCAGTTGTCTGATGTTTCTTAGTAATTTGATGTATTTCAGTAGTTTGATGTTTTTCAGTGGTTGGAAGTTTTTCAGTGATTTGTTTTTTATCAGTTTTAGTAATGTTTTTATTGGAGGTTTGGTTGTTATCCTTGTTGTTTTGTACTATTGCATGTGTATTATTTTGAAAAGCAGTAACGGTTGCGTAGGATAAACTTGTTGTTGAAGTTGGATTTCTTTCGCTGTATAAACGTCTGGCTTGGTTAATGCTACAACGTTTATTAGTTTTTATTTTCAAAATTTCTTTCATTTGGATATATTTTGGGCATTTTTTATCATCTGAAGAGTGATTTTGAAGACTACTGGATTGTGAAGCGGAAGATTACAAGTGTTACAAGTTGGATTACCATTGCATCTTTTAATTGTGTGGCCAAGAAGTTGGCAATTTCTGCATCTCATAGGGTTAGGAATGTAGGGTTGAACCTTTACTTTGTACCATGCGACTTCAATTTCATTTGGTAAACGGTACAGGTCAAAAGTGAGGACAATCTTTCCTGTTGGAATAGGACCTTTCTCAGTTTGCCGGGTGAATTTATATATTCCAGTAACACCTTGGATTTTCATTTCGCTTATTATTTCTTCATCAGTTACGTGGGAAAGATTAGGTGCATAAATGACGCCTTTAACTGAATTAAGTGACTCATGCAGTTTGGTAATAACAGGACAAAGGTTGGCTAAGTTTTTGCATTTGCAAAATTTTTCTGCAATTCGTGCATTATTTGCCAATAGAAGAATGCTCCCATCACGTAGTTGAGAAATAGATTGATATTCAGTAGGAATTGATTCTAAACCCTTTTTTATTGCAAATGGGCTTAGTTTTGAAAGTGGAATATTAGAATCCGTTGATGAAATTAGCACAAATTTGGGTTCATTTTGACTGTTTTTTCTTCCAGGTAAAGGTGGAAAGTTAAAAGTTTTCTGCTTTTTCGTAGGGACAAAGCTTTCATCGGTTAAGTCGATAAACCTGTTTGGTGGCCTATCCGGAGGCCGACGGGCCATTGTTTAAAGATTTTTAGGAAATTTGTAATAGTTTTGAAATTTCTTGTGGATATAAACTGTAATAAATTGAAGTAAGAAAAAATCGCGGACCGGTATCAAGTCTTAAAAAAAAAAATCACAAATTATCTTATTAACAAAAAGAAATTATAAGATTTTCTTTGACAAGAATTTCAAGTCGAACTGCGATATAAAATTAAAATTGCCTTATTTCACAGCGTAACAATGAAGAATAAGAACGCAAAATAATAGAAAAAATAATAGCTTAAAAATTGACTTAGAACACTTTGAGTGTTAATACATCTAAATCACATTTACTAAGTTTGACTAGTAGAAGATAGTCACTATTAAAAGAAGATGATAGAGGATAATCAAGCATTTAAGACCAAACTATCAATTTTATTTTTACATTTAAAAATACGTGTACCACACTTTGTACTTGATTAATACTTTATCACCTTCTTCAAATGTGACAGTGGTTTTTCATTTAAGTTGTCAAAATCTTTAGAAGCTGATTTCAGAAAAAAAGCTTCAGACAAAAGTTTAATTATATCTTAGAACTTAAATTTTGGTATGTCTAGGTTTGGGTCAAAATTTCAATGTCAAATCAAAGTCGGCTGTGGTTTTTTTTTTTTTTTTTTGAAGCCAAACCTATATTTTTTGTTGTAGATTTGTATTTTATTATAAAAATAGATATGTTTTGCTAATGTTGTTTTTCTATTGCATTTTTAGTATTTCCGTTATGGATAAAAATAATTTTAGTTTAAATTTCACATTATATAATTTTTCTAGTGAACTATCAATTTTCAATACAAATCGCACTTAGTAAAAAATTCTTAAAATTAGTCAAACTATTAAAAAAAGATATTTTTTTGCAGTCACATTTTTTTTAAGAAAATCTTAAACAAAAAATTGCTACAATAAAAAAAAATATTTTTACTCAATTTAAGGTTCAGATACAATTGAGGTGCATTTTGCAGGATGCAATAATAATGCATGCACATCAAATGTATTGAAAACAATTATTTTGCAGATTTTGTACTTAAATATGTCATATAAAAGAATATTTATTATATAATATAAAACTTTTTCTAATCCCGAAAATCCCGGGATTGCCTCTTTGTAATCCCGGGATAACTTTAGCCTATATTTATAAGAAATCCCGGGATCCCAGATATCCAAGTCTGTTGGTTCATGGTGTAAAAGGATCCGTATCTTCATTTTTGATTAACTTTAACATTTTGTATCCGATTTGAGCAAATATATACTTAAAATATTTGTTAAAAAATAGATTTTCATCCTGAATATTAAAAATATAAAAAAACAAAGGTTTTGACTTTTTTGAAAAAACCAAAAAAAGTCACTCTTTTTGGAATATGACCGCTTGTAACTCCATCAAATCCTATCCTATTCTCTTGAACAGCAAACTGTTAGACAGAAGATCAAATTAGTTTTTGAATAGTGTACAACCGATTTAGGTCGAAAAAAAATTGATAGAAATATGACCAAGAAACGAAAAAAGTCGCCCCAAAATATGTACATAGGAAAACTTCTATGAGAAACCAAATCTCGAGATGAGGCCCAAAATTGTAAACTAGTGTAATGGGCAATGCTTTCATTGCATTCAAAGTATCTTTGAAATCGGTTTTACAACAATGCTGATGACACAATTTAATTTCTTATTAGCGCTCAACCTTGCTGCAATTTCAATCACTTTCGTAAGTGAGGGCAGCCCCTATGATTTTGTCAACATGCCTCATCGAGTAATTACCGGTATAAAACGTTCTAAGGGTAAAATGCTCAAAAATGTACTCTGGAATTTTTATTTTAATTCTGAAATTTTATGATCCAAATAAGGATAGAACATTGCGGCTCTGAAACATTTGAGAAAGAAATGTGAAATAAAAATAAACTAAAACTAGTAATATTCGGCCATGCCGAAACTCAAATACCAACACTGCATTGAAAGTACCTTTTGAATAAATGTCAAAAAGACGTTGAAGAGCTTGAATAAGTCGAGAAAAAATGTAAAAAGATTGAAAAAGTGTTGAAACAGTTTCAAAAGACTGTTTGAAAAAATTGAAAAAGTGGAAAAAATAAGGAAAATGCTGAAAAATTGAAAATGTCGAAAAAATATGGTAAATGATGAAAAATATTGAAAGCGGTTGAAAAACTCTCAAAAAATTGAAGAGGTTTAAAAATGTTGAAACAGTTCAAACTCGATGAAAAAGTTAAATAAAGGAAATGACGAATAAAGTTGAAAGAAATTGAAAAAGACGAAAAAATACTTATGGAATAAATATATTGGAAAAAGTTAAAAGCTTAGAAAAAGTTAAAATAATATGGAAAATGTTGAAAAAAATCGAAATGAAATTAAAAAGTCGAAATATCCCACGCCCACTTCTTCAATTCCGCCTTTTTTTGGATATTAAATAAATTTTATTCGTGATCGACATCCGCATACCAAATTTTAGCACAATAGCTTGTATATTTTGCGATATATGCCGTAATTAGTCTTAAAATTTAGGGCGGTGACACACCTACTGGTACAACCCAGTCTGATTTTAATCCAGAAATAGCTTTCCATAAACAAACCTCTTAAGCTAAATTTTAGTATGATTGCTCACATATTTTGATAGATATGCCACTTAACGTATTTTTTTTTGTAATAAGATATCTTATAGCAAGTACATCTGCCTTGTAAAATTTAATATCGACTACGGTGTTAGTTCTCTTAATATACGTTTATAAATATTGTGGGCTATCCACGCCCTTTCATTTAATTTTATTTATGCGTTTTTTTGATACAATAATTTTATTTTTGACAAACGATTTAATTCGAGTATTCATAGTAGCATTTGTATAAAAAAAAGAGTATGGCATTTAATATAAAAGTAAATAATATAGTTCAAAATGCCATTTTAAACATAATTCTAGAATATGTGAGGCTCCCGGTTTCAAAACCGGCCAAGTCCAAAAAAATAAAATTTTGAGATATTCTCTTATATAAAAATGTAGACCATGCTTTATCTTTCTACAATGGTTTTAGATTAAAAAAAAATTTTTGACACAAATATTACACTTTTTAATTTATTATTGATTCATGGGTTTCAAAACCGGCCAAGTCCATGAACTTGCATTCAAAACCAATCCAACGCCTTGGAATCAAAACCGGCCAAGTCCAGTTCATTGGAATCAAAACCGGCCAAGCCCAAAATTGTTTTCTCAAAAACATTAGCAAATAAAACTTTAAATATCTGATCTGACATACCTTGAGTAAGAAATTTTATAAGCTATTATGTGGGAAACATTTTTTGATTTTTCAATGATTTTTCAAAATTATGAAATATGGACTTGGCCGGTTTTGAAACCGGGCGCCTCATATATAAGTGTTGTGGGGTAGCAACAGAATTTAATCACTAAATTTAGATATACAATTTAATTAGGATGTTTTTCACAAAAATAAAAGATAAAAATATAGGTAAAAATATTAGAAAAATTACATTCAAGTTGAAGTAAATGAGTGGCAATACAATAAGACAATTATCAAATAAGCAAAAAAATAAAAAAATAAAAAAGAAATCATAAAAAACATTACAGTGTAGGTCTCAGCAAAGTCTCGATTTCTAAATGATTAAAAATTAAAAGATTAATCCTAGCTAAATCCTAATTTTGCTCAAATTTGCACCAAATCACCAAGTTTCATTAAAATCGCTGCAATAGTTTCAATAATAACTAAATAGATATGTAAATATAAGAATATTTGTTGGTCAAATTACGTCGGAACGCGGAATTTGAAAAAAAAAAAAAAATTTTGAACTTAGCTTCTCCACGATCGGACCGGTCTCGAAAATTCTTATATTTATCAAAGTTTGTTTGAGAATTAAAAAAAAAAACGAAGAGGACTTACATTTTGGAAATCAAGTTTTTTTTTTTAAGTGAACTGAAAATAAACAATGAAGGCTAAAATGTTTCATAAAGTCGTACTTTTTTCTTTAAAGAGCATCTATGCGTTACAAACGGAATGACAAAGTTATTATGCACTCAGTGTTGGGTATATTTTTCTTTTTATTATTTATTTCTTTAATAGCGGGGAATAATCAATGAAGCGTCTAACTCAACAGCGATTGAAGATGCTTCATTAAAAATATCATCAAATAACGTTTCATTTGTCGCATTTCTGAAAACAGGTTGATAATTTGCTTGACATGAGTACAGGCTGAAGAGATTTGTAGTGTCGGATCTTGTAGTTTGCGACTGAGAGACAATATAGGAACATTTACAATTTTCAGAATGTGTAACGACTAGCAAAACCCGGCGCGCGTTGCTACGCCTCAACAATTAAAATATAATGTGTTTTTATTTTATTTGGATTAAATAAGTAAAAATTATTTTTATTGATATTTGTCTTATTGCGAGTGGATAAACAACGTTGTTGGTTTTTCTATTTGGCTCATAAATGAACAATTGGATTGGCGGGAATGATTGGAATACGTAGAATCAGCACCTTTGAATGAGTTTAATTTGGTTACAGCCCTTGTCTTCTATATAGTCTCAAAGTCATAGTCTTTTCTTATTTTGGAGGCATGGCACTACCCATTTTTTCATTGAATCTTATTTTCTTTCTTTTTGGCTCATTTTTTCCAAACCAAACTATGTTAAGAAATTTTTACAAACTATAAGAAACATATGCACCAAATCTTATCCATCTGCGTCAAATAGTTGTTGATACATAAAAAAGTTGATTTTTTCTCATATGGAAGCGTGGTACTGCCTATTTTTGCATGGAATCTTACTTCTTTCTCTACTCTTTATATATGTACCAAGTATAATTTATCTGCATCAAATAGTTGATAAGATATGATGAATCTTATTTTCTTTTAGATAACGGGGCGTGGCATCACCCATTCTATTCTAAGCTGTGCCTGTTTATATAAAAGCCTCGTGGTGTGAATTCCATGAGAACCGATTAAGCGATCTTCGAGAAAATTATGTTCAAAAAATATATACTTGTATGAAGGCCACCCTAAATATGCTCACTAAAAAAAGTATTGAAGCCTTAGCTACGCCTCTTAATATAAAAGTTACTTGGTGTAAATTCGGTATGAATCGATTAACCTGTCTTCGTGAAAAAGATATTTAAAAATATTTTTGTATGAGGACCACCCAAAGTGTGAACCCTAAGTAAAATTTTTACTATCTAATATGTGCCCCTTCATATAAAAGCCATGTGGTGTTAAGACCACAAGACGAAATACATGATGTCTACTAACAACAACAAGAGAGCACGGGATCTAGACTCTCATGTTACAGCGGGCAACTGTAAATTAGAAGTTGTCAAGGAATTCATTTACCTTGGCACCGCCGTAACCAGCAACAATGATGTCAGTCTAGAGATTAAGCGGAGAATAACAATTGCTAATAGGTGCTACTACGGTCTCAGTAAGCAATTACGTTGCAGAGCTCTCTCTCGATCGACAAAGCTAACACTCTACAAGACGCTCATTCTACCTGTGCTTCTTTATGGCGCTGAGGCATGGGTGGTTTCGACAACAGACGCAGCCGCTCTTGGGGTGTTCGAGAGGAAAGTTCTCCGCAAAATCTTTGGTCCTGTTCGAGTTGGCGACGACTATTGCATTCGAGTGAACCACGAGCTGTATGAGCTCTACGCCGACATTGACATAGTTAAGCGTATAACAATACAGCGACTACGCTGGCTGGGTCATGTCCATCGTATGGATAAGAAGCTCCAGCGAAAAAGGTATTCGAAGGGAGGGTCCCCGGTCAACGACGAAGAGGGAGACCATGCCTCCGTTGGATAGACCAAGCTGAGGAAGCCCTAACCGCGCTTGGCATTAACGATTGGAGAAGGCGCGCGCAAAACAGAGGCGCCTGGCGAGAGCAAATGAGGTCGGCCGTAACCTGACAACGGGTTGTTATGGCCATCTAAGTAAGTAAGGTGTTAAGACCATGAGAATCGATTAAACGGTCTTTGAGAAAATGATATTTAAAAAATATTTTTGTATGAAGGCCACCCTAAATAAAATTTGTGTAGCCTAAGCTATGCTTCTTAACATAAGAGATACGTGGCGTAAATTCGGTGTGAATCGTCTAACCTATCTTCGTGAAAATTATTTTTAAAAATATTTTTGTATGAAGGTTACCCTAAGTATGCACCCTAAATAAAGTTTTACAGCCTTATCTGTGCCTCTTAATATAAAAGCTATGTGGAGTTAATTCCATGAGAATCGATTTAGCGGTCTTCGAGAAAATGATATTTATAAATATTTTTGTATCAGGACCACCTTAAGTATGAACCGTAAGTAAAATTTTTACTTTCTAATCTGTGCTTTCTAATATAAAAGTCATGTGGTGTAAATTACGTAAGAATCGATTTAGCAGTCTTCGAGAAAATGATATTTAAAAAGATTTTTGTGTGAGGGAAACACTAAATAAAAGTTTTGTAGCCTAAGCTATGCTTCTTAATATACAAAATACGTGGTGTAAATTCGGTGTGAATCGATTAACCTGTATTCGTGAAAATGATATTTAAAAATATATTTGTATGAGGGCCACCCTAAGTATGCACCCTAAATAAAATTTTTATGTTCTTATCTGTGCTTCTTAATAAAGCCATACTGTGTAAGTTTCATGAGAATCGATTCACCTGTCTTTGAGAAATCACTATTTTTAAAGTATTTGTGTATGAGGGCCACCCTTAATATGCACCCTAAATAAAAGTTTCATCGTCTTAGCTATGCGTCTTAATATAAGAGACAGGTGGTGTAAATTCCATGTGAACCGATTAAGTGGTCTTTGTAAAAATGCTATTTTAAAAATAATTGCATATGAGGGCCACCCTAAATTAAAGTTTTATAGCCACCATGCCCCTGGTGTCTAGTCCCGTTCATATTTTGTGAAGTGCTTAACATAGCTTATGTGCATCCTGACACCAAATTTTAAGACTCTTGCTATCATATGAACCAAGATATAGAGAGTTAAAGGTTTTAACTGTATGTAAAGTGCCACGCCCCTTGCTTTTATCAAAAAAAAATGTAGCCCATGTTACCCAGGAATAGTGTAGCTTTCTATTAGTAGAAAAATTTTTGGAATCGGTTCCGTAGTTCCAGAGATTACCCTGAACATACAAACAAACAAACAAACCTTACCTCTTTATATAATAAGTATAGGGTATAGAAGTATAGATACTAACGAATTGGAGCATGCTATCGAAGCTAAAAGTTGGACAGCTTTTGAAGACGCTTCGGTTTACTAGCTTTATTCTAAGTCTTGTAATGCTTAAGAGATAAACAGTAATAATTCGCTGAAAGTATCAACGTATCTAGTCGCACACAATGCTTTTAAACGATTCTTTTGTTTCTGGACTCAGTTCGAAAGTTTTGTTTTTCAATAGTTCTACTCTTTTAGATGAATTCGAGAAAAAGTTTGACACTGATGAAACTGTGCCTAGCATGTTACGAATTTCAGAAATATTACATGATTTTCCTGCGCACAAATTCAGAGACTGACTGAAAAACAATGAGTATAAAATGCTATGAGTTGGTTTTCAGATATCAAAGCCTGAACAGCTTTGATTTGTTCGATCCTCCATGAACGTTCTTTCTTTCGCTCCCAGGGGGGGCTTCAGCCTCCAAAGGCCCCCCTTTCTAGCCGCCACTGACCACAAGTGTAACAAAACACATTTGGATCATTGAGACAACTCCTTCGCGATGAAGATATGATATAAAAATCAATTTACTTATAGAAATCTGTCGATTACAGCGAATATACAAAACTGACGCTTAACTAATCAAAAATGACACGTAGGAAAAAAAATTAAAAATATGTATTTTTAATGTTGCCAATACAATACAAAACCACTAACTATATCTCGGCAACAAAATTTTTTCTTTGATTTGTTGGCCTGAGTGATAGGTTAAATTTTATGTGCTAAATCAGCAAACATATCGTTTGTTTCTGCATTTCCTTTTGAAGAAGTTTCTAAAAATCGATCTCACCATAGTTAGTTCTTTAATATATCGCTCATTTTCTCCAATAACGTCATAACTCAAAAATTCAGATGTTTTTTTTTTTTTGGGTTATAAAGTTATTGAAGAAAATGAGCGATTTATACAAAAAATCTTAAACGCATAAATGTTCATATCGCTCACTTACTTCAAGACTGGCATAACTCAAAAAACATAAAGTAGGAGAAAAACGCATTTAAAATTTTCAATAAATTGCTTTTTATATGAAAATGATGAAAAGTATGTCTACATAAACTCTTCTCACAAGGCAAGTTTATGAGATACTTTTTTGATTTTTTCACACAAAATAAAACATGAAATGACGGATATTTCTGCATCATTAACTCAGAAATCACGTTTTTTGAGTTATGCCAGTCTTGAAGTAAGTGAGCGATATGTAAAATTTATGTTTACAATTAAATTATACAACAAAATAAATTTTATGAGAAGAAAAAAATTGGTTATAATATAAATGGTTACATACGATTTGATGTACAGAAACCCTATTTATGTCAAAAAAGCCCTATTTTAGTTCGAATTTTGGCCCTTCTACGAATTTGACAATATCATCCTTGGTACCGACTACTGATCTTAGACAGCAAATACAGCCACAACATACACAGCTGTTAAATATGACAAGCAGTAACGAAAGTCCAAAGGTCAACCAGCAAGAGCAACAGCTTAAAAATAACAACAGCAAAGCAGACAGTAGGTTTGTTCGAACCAGATTTTGTGGTAAAAATTGAAAAGTGTCAAATCGCGATTTTCGAGAGAGTAAAAGCTAAAATTTCTCTGACTACTCGAATCACCACAATTCTGGCTAGAACGGAAAAATATGTAAAAATTGAAGACTGTCAAAAAGTTGCGCGTATTTTAATAAACAAACAATGGCAGAGTTTAGGAGCTAAAACCAGCACCATAGTTGCATAACTGTTTTGTTAAGACATTCTGAATGCAAGACGAGTAAAGCATTGTAACGATGTTTTCTGCCGGGGTATACACCAGTCTAGGGCTACCAGATGGCCTGCTTAAAAAAATTTCAATTTAGTAATGAAAACCAAAAATATTATTGCAGTGTTGTAATGAAATCCAAATTTTTTAATTCCATACAAACATTTTTCATAACCAAAAAAAAAAAAAAAAAAAAAAAAAGTCCTCACTTTGACCGACAAAACCCTAGGGAATTAAATAAATATTTAAAATAAATTTTATTTCCTAATGCAAAAAACATCAAAAGCAAAAAAAAAAAAAAAAGGTCCTAACTTCGAAAGTAGTGAAAAGTAGCGCATTTCAACCAAAAGTAGCACATTTCAAGTGAAAAGTAGCAAAGTAGCACTTTTGCTACTTTAGTATGCCATCTGGTAGCCCTACACCAGTCGGTGTCCAGGATCAATTCTACCTATATGGGATCGTTACAAAAATATTTATATGTGTGGTTGGATTTTTAAATATGTTATTTTTATTTCTCTTCGTATTTCTTAACTAACTTAATATAAACTTTAAGTATACATTATATTTCTGCGATAATATTTATTAATTATATATTGTGCTGGGTTCGACGGTGTCTGTATTAACGTAGAGAATCGAAATCGCTACTAGCCGTTAATAGAGACGAAAGTACGTTGGTGTTGGTCTCGACAAGTTCGAGAGCGAAGTTGAGGTTCGACGCCGCGTGATCTGTATTAACGTAGAGAATCGAAATCGCTACTAGCCGTTAATAGAGATGAAAGTACGTTGATGTTGGTCTCGACAAGTTCGAGAGCGAATTTGAGGTTCGAAGCCGCGTAATCTGTATTAACGTAGAGAATCGAAATCGCTACTAGCCGTTAATAGAGACGAAAATACGTTGGTGTCGGTCTCGAAAAAGTTCGAGAGCGAAGTCGGAGTTCGAAGCCGCGTAATCTGTATTAATGTAGAGAATCGAAATCGCCACTAGCCATTAATAGAGACGAAAATACGTTGCGGACACTTTGAGTTCACTGCACAGACTGTCAATTTGAATTGACTACGCGATGCTTATATTGCCGTGGAGAATCGAAATCGCTACCAGGCGGTAATATAGCGAAGCTACGATGTGAAAACTTTGAGTTCACTGCACAGACTGCCAATTTAGATTGACTACGCGATGCTTATATTGCCGTGGAGAATCGAAATCGCTACCAGGCGGATATATAGCGAAGCTACGATGTGAACACTTTGAGTTCACTGCACAGACTGTCAATTTGAATTGACTACGCGATGCTTATATTGCCGTGGAGAATCGAAATCGCTACCAGATGGTAATATAGCGAAGCTACGATGTGAGCGCTTCGAGCTCACTGCACAGACTCCAGTTCCTCGATTTTAATTTTTACTTAATGCTGTAGATCAGTGGTCGGCAGAGCGCAAATATCAAATATTTTCTCACTCTCAAAAGAGAGAGAAAAGACAAAAGCACCAATCACTGTAAAAAATGCATTTACGTTTTGCTGTTTACGCTACATATGATTTCTCATTTTAGGGGTTGAATTTTAGTTATAAAATGCCTTTTTATATGAAATTTAATTGCCATTCATAAAACTCGCTTGTAGATTAAACGTTGTGTATTGCCAACAAAAATTTTTGTGGAAAAACTATTTATTTTGCCATTTGATTTTAAACATTTTTGCAGTGCATTATCGAAATGAGCAGCTCATTTTGTAGTTTGCTTACTCTCGCTTATTCTCTTCGTTTGCTCGCGAGCCTATGGGGCGCCGACCACTGCTGTAGATCTGTTGCCAGTCAGCTGGTTGTGCTATTTTTGTGGCTTCGTGTATGATCATACTTTTCATCGTGTTGTTTGATGTTGCAGTCACTTATGTTGTGGTTGCTTATTACTTCGTGTATGTACCTAGTTGTGCTGTTTGATGTTGTAGTCATTCGTGTTATGCTTGGTTTTCCTAATATTCGTTACTTAGGTTGAACATTTTTTTGGTTAAGTTTTTATAAAAGAAATCATAAGCTTAAATTATAGGAATTCATTTGGTATAGAAAAAGATTTTATAAACTTAAATATGACTTGATTTTTTTATATATATAAATAAATAATTTAGTTAAGAAAAAGATTTTTAATATGCGATGTGATTTTTATATCGTCAAAAATCGCCGTCACAGCATTTTCGAGAATATTATTGAAATAACTCAAAAAGTAAATGACCGATTTTAAAGTTTTCTACCTGATTTTTATAGATTCATAAATTATCTTGAACTTTGATTTATTTTAAATACATAAAGTGCATTTTAAAAAAATGCTTAGTATAAGAATAAGAGGTTTGGCATGAAGTAAATCTTAGCCAAAATTATTTAACATTTTGAGTTAATATAATTTTGTATTCAATATAAAAAAAAACACTTTCGAGACTGCTTAAAATGTTAAGCTAGGCAAAAATTTTACATTTCGCATACGTTAAAAGTTCTGCACCAAGTTTTTTCGCTCAAACAAAGAGTTATGTTCGATGGAATTGTAAAAACAAAAATTGGAACAACTTTGATTTAGCAACACTTCCAATTCCTATGTTAAAACTGCGCGCTTCTAAAAACAATATTTTAGAAATAATTATCTGGTTGACTACCGTACAACCATTTAGGTGACATTCAGCTTTACGATTCCTTTTCAATAAAAAATCGCTCAGCTATTTAATTGAATAAATTAGCATTTACCAAGAAATGCTTTGATTTCAAGCTTTTTGTTATGTTGCTCCTTCTTAACACAACCTTATAAGAAGTGAAAAAAAATCAACGCTGAAAATTATTTTATACGGAAAGTATTTGACAGGTATAATTCAGACAGGAAATTTTATTTCCCTCGCATGCAAAAACTGAGTCACCAGTCTCGTCGCCCATGATTTTGAAAGTCTTCAATTTTTAGCTACAAGAAATTTATCTGGGTAAAAATTGAACTTATTTTTGGGAGGGGAAGTGATCAGCTGTTTCTTACTCTCATTTTTTCTCTCTCAAACACCACATTTTTTCTGGCTCGAACGATTTTTGTGGTAAAACTTTATAAATATTTATAAATATTTACCTATTTTTTCTGGCTCGAACAAACTTAATGTGGTGAGTTCTAAAGAAAATGAATCTTCAATCACTTTAGAACAGTGGTCGGCACCCCATATGCTCGCGAGCAAACGAAGAGCTTAAGCGAGAGTGAGCAAACTACAAACTGAGCTTGTTATTTCGTTATTGCACTGCAAAAATATTTGAAATCAAATGGCAAAATAGATATTTTTTGTCGAACATTTTTTTGGCAATGCGCAATGTTTAATATGTAAACGAGTTTTAGGGATAGTTAATAGATTTTATATACAAAAGCATTTTATAGCTAAAATTCAACTCCTGCAATAAGAAGTCACATGGAGTGTAAACAGCAAAACGAGCAAACTTTTTTGTCAGTGCTTGTAGCTAAGTCATTTCTCTCTCTTGTGTGCGTAAGAAAATATTTGATATTTGCGCTCTGCCGACCATTGCTTTAGAACAGTGGTCGGCACCCCATATGCTCGCGAGCAAACGAAGAGAATAAGCGAGAGAAAGCAAACTACAAAATGAGTTGGTTATTTCGTTAATGCACTGCAAAAATTTTTGAAATCAGATGACAAAATAAATATTTTTTCGCCGAAATTTTTTTTGACAATGAACATTGCTTAATTTGCAAGTGAGTTTTAGTGATAGTTGATAAATTTCATATAGAAAGCCATTTTATAACTAAAATTCAACCCCTGAATGATGAAATCATATGGAGCGTAAACAACGAAACGTGCAAACATTTTTCGCAGTGATTGATGCTTCTGTCATTTCTCTCTCTTATGAGAGTAAGAAAATATTTGATATTTGCGCTCTGCCGACCACTGCTTTAGAAGTTATCTTCAGAGAAATTGTCGAGCTTAAAAACATGTATGCTAATGCACAAGAGCAAAATGCAAATACGCTCTCGATAATAACTAAACTTCAAGACGAAAACAACACTTTAAACCAGTGGTCGGCGCCCCATATGCTCGCGAGCAAACGAAGAGAATAAGCGAGAGTAAGCAAACTACAAAATGAGCTGCTCATTTCGTTAATGCACTGCAAAAATGTTTAAAATCAAATGGAAAAATGACTAGTTTTTCCACAAAAATTTTTGTTGTTTAATCTACAAGCGAGTTTTATGGATGGCAATTAAATTTCATATAAAAAGGCATTTTATAACTAAAATTCAACCCCTAAAATGAGAAATCATATGTAGCGTAAACAGCAAAACGTAAATGCATTTTTTTACAGTGATTGGTGCTTTTGTCATTTCTCTCTCTTTTGAGAGTGAGAAAATATTTTATATTTGCGCTCTGCCGACCACTGCTTTAAACCAGTGATCGGCAAAGAGCGAAACTCAAATTTTTCCTTGAGCTCAAAAAAGAGGAAAATCAAAAGCGCTCTCACCACTGAGAGAAATTCTTGTGTGTTTTAATATGTTTGCATATATTCTTACAATTTTCATATTGCGTTTGCAGTTCTTTGTTTTTAGCTCTTTGAATTTATTTATTACCGAGTGGATAGGAACAAATTATTTAAAGAAAATTCATTCAAAATTTATAAAGCAAAGTTATAAAAAATGCAGTTTTTATGAAAACTTATGATATATTGTTTTTTTAATTCAATATGTGGCAAGAAATGTCTTTCTATTTTCCCTTAATGTGTTTCCCCTAAAACGCGCATACAAATTAAACATTACGGTTGTCCAAAACAATTTTCTGCGAAAAAATAAGGTTTTTTTCATTCCACGTTAAACATTTTTCGCAGTGCAATAATAAAATGCGCAGCGCGAACATACTCATTCAATGTTTCAATTGAAACTGAAGTGTTGAATTCGTTAAGCATGAGCGAATGCTTATGCTCTTCGCATGTCCGCGGCCAGATGGGCTGCCGGTCACTGCTTTAAACAATAAAGTTTGTGAGTTACAAAAAGAAATAAATATTTTGAAACAAAAAAGTCGAGAGAAATCTATAGAAATTGTTGGTGTGCCAAATATAAGTAACAGCAACCAAAGAAGTTTCCTGAAGAAAAACCAACAACAAAACTTACGCTGGATCACTTGCAAATTTGCAAGTTTGAAGGAGTCAAAATAAAAATCATGCTATTGCATTTGCTGGTTGCCTGGTAGATATAAAAATTGATTTTCTCAAATGCAGGTTTAAATGTAAGTCATCGTAATTGAATAATTTTCTCAACAAGTTTTCCTTATTTTTGAATATCAATTTATTTATTTTCATTTTCTAATATTCAAATAACTTTTTTATGAATTTAAGAAAATAAATAAATTAAAAAATACAAAATGGTCTGAATTTAACATTGTGAATTCGTTCGGTTCGTTGCAAAAGCCGAACAAAATCAGAAATAAATCCAATTGGATTTTGCTTCGTAATTCTCATTGGTTCCAGCTTTCATTCTTCTCGCCAAAATTTAATACAGGCAAAAAGCTCGGAGTCTAGTTCTTTCCTATCTACTTCTTTGAGTGTTATGTTAAAAAAATTAAAACTACTGGTTCTGCTAACAAAGACACGTCATTGAACATACTTTGCGTCAAATTTCTTTCAATTAGAAAAAAGAAAGAAATAATGAGAAAAAGATTTGAAAATAAAAATAAATTAAATGCTGAACTGTTTGGTGGAGATATCAAGTCTAAGGTATTTTTAAATGAAAACCTATCTTCTCAGACAAGAAATATATTTAAAGCAGCCCTGAAATTCAAAAAAGAAAATGACTTTAAGTTTGTTTGGATGAGCAATGAACGAGTTTTTATGAGTAAAAAGGAAGGCGAAAGCGCAATCATGTTGGATAAAATTGAGGATCTTCAAAATCTTAAAGTCTGCTCTAGTTTTCATAAAATTAATTTATATTTTTAAAATATGAGTTTAAATTGTATTGATCCCCAAGAAAACTTATTCGACATTCCTTTTTCAAACTGTAAACAAGTAAATTTTGAAAGCATATATTTAAACCCAAACAACTCAAATAATTTTTATATAGTTTCACAAAACATTAGAAGCATGAGAAAAAATTTTGATCATTTCGTATTGCAAATTAATTCTCTTAAAAATAAGCCTGATTTCATTTTTTTGATCGAAACGTGGATATTTGAACACGAGCAGTCTATCTTCAGCATTCCCTGTTAGAACTTTTACGCTAACTGTAATAATCAGTAAGCGGCAGGTGGCGTTGCAGTTTTTGTTTCTACTGCTTTGAACTGTGAATATTTTAGTTTCAGTTTTGGAAGTTCTGATGTATTAAAAGTAAAATGTTCAATAGATAATCATTATGATAATTTTAATGATCTGAATGAGTTGTTAGTGAATGATAAAACGGAAAATTTAATATTGTTGGGTGATATTAATTTGAACATTTTGCTTAATTCGGTGGTTGTAGATAACTATTTAATCTTGCTGTCTTCACTTGGATTAGAATCTTGCATTAATGAACTAACTAGAATCACGCAATCCTCCCAAACCTGTATCGACCATGTTTTTGTGCGTCTAAATAGGTCAAATCATATGTCCATCACTAGCTCAGTCTGCAATGTTCACTTATCCGACCACTGTTTAATATGCCTTTGCTTTGAGAATATTTCAAAAGATAAAGAACACAGCACAAGACCTAGCCTACTAAAATCGACAACCGATTTTGTCAAGCTAAATAACTTTCTTATATTTGAGAACTGGAACAATGTCTATGCTGAACCGAATCCTTCACGAGCGTTTGAAAATTTCAGTTATATATTAAGTAACTATGCTGAGCTTTGCTCAAATCGTATAACGGTTAACACATCTGCCATAAAAAAATTCAAGCCATGGATGACTAACGATTTACTTGGTAAAATTCAAAAGAAGAATAAACTTTATATAAAATGCAAAAAACATCCAAATAATGAAATACTGAGAGCACATTATAAGGCATTTTGTAAAGAAATATCTTCCTTAGTTTCAGTAAACAAAAATAACTTTTACGCAAATGAATTCAACAAAATAAGAGGAGACATAAAGAAAGAATGGAAGCTTGTAAATGAGATTCTAAATAGAAATAACAAAAATGAACATGTTTATGACTTAAAAGAAAATAATATTTTTCTAGCATTGGAAATGATGTTATAAACCGAAATGGCCTAAAACATCATGTAATTGTTTATATAAAGAAAATGAAACTGTATCTAGTTTTTATTTTGAAGAAGTATCCTCATTTGAGCTATACAAGATTATTATGTCACTAAAAACTTCAAATTCTTGTACTGAAGGAAGTTTTTCAAGTATTTTTATTAAAAAAGTGGTATTCAGTATTGTAGATGTGCTATGTCACTTAATTAATAAAAGTATAACTGCTGGTATTTTCCCTGCTGAACTTAAGAAAGCAGAAGTTATTCCACTTTTTAAAAAAGGAAATAGGTCTGATCTCAATAATTATAGGCCTATATCAATTCTCTCAACCTTTTCTAAAATCTATGAAAAAGTTTTAAAATCAAGAATGATTAAATTCTTGGACAAAAATGAATTTTTCAGTAATAACCAATTTGGTTTTAGAGCTGGACTATCGACTGAAGATGCACTCATGAAATTTTGCAATAGTAAGTATTTATGACAGTCTAAACTCAAAAAGATTAACTTCTGCTCTCTTCATTGATATAACGAAGGCCTTCGATACTGTGGATCATGAGATTTTACTTGGCAAATCGTTTAAATGTGGCTTTCGCGGTCCAGTTCTAAATTGGTTCAATTCGTATCGAACAAATAGAATTCAAAGAGTAAGAATTGACAATTACCTCGGTTCGTTTAGAAAAGTAAATAAAGGTGTGCCACAAGGCTCGGTACTTGGTCCTATAATGTTTTTAATATATGTGAATTCACTTTTTTCTCAAAACTTTAAAGGTAAAACTGTTGCATTTGCGGACGATATGGCGTTTACCTACTCTTGTGTTTCTAGTGTTCAAACAATGCTGGAGATGAATCATGATTTGGAAATTTTGAGGCACTGGCTTAGAACGCATAAATTTGTTATAAGCGATAAAACTAAGATGATGTTTTTTAATGTAGGAGGAAAAGAAATTTTAATGGGGAACCTTATATTTCATAGTGCATTTTGTAAAAAATTTGTCATAAGTAATGACATACCATATGTGATGCAAATAACCTCTCACGCACATATGTTGACTTTATTTTCTGCCATGTTAACTGTTTCCATATTCAGTGTGTAAGCAATTTTAAATATCTAGGGCTGCTGCTTGATTCAAAAATGAATTGGTCTGATCATACAGCTGCTATGAAAAAATACTTATTTGCAGCTGCTAGACAGCTATATTACTTGAGTAATTTTTGTTCAGTCAAATTGACTACTTGTATTTACTTTGGTATCATACACTCTAAATTGGAATATGGCCTCGCATGCTGGGGAGGTACACATGATAATAAAATAAATCCCTTGCTAATTATACAGAAACAAGTTATTCGACTTATTTGTAAAAAAAAGACAACTTGATTCAAGTCTACCACTGTTTAAGAAATTTAACATTTTGCCTTTAAAGCACTTTTAAGGTCCTAAAACTGTTCTTTAATGAATCTGGCTATACAATTAATACTAGGTGTCATTCTACCTATGTCCTGCGGACTGATAATCTCAATCTAGCTGTTGTACCTTCACATAATTTGCAACATTTTTTGCGATGCTATATTTCGACTGCTCCTAGAATTTTTAATAAGCTCCCTTATTTAATAAGGTGCATCCGCGTAAAACACGTTTATTTAAAAGAAGTGAAATCTTGGCTCTTATGTTTTTCACATGATAACATAAGCACGCTTATTCAGGTTATGAACTAAATAATTCGTTGAGTTTGTTCAGTATTTGTTGTTGCCATTACTGCTTAAATAACCATTTTTATGTAACCATATTTATTTATATCTTTATTTATTCTTTTTTATTACAAAATATGAATTGCATTTTCATTTAAAACTAGTATTGTTAATACGACCCCACGTACGCTTTTAAATAGTTATGTATCTCTATATATATAAAAATTGAATGCCGTTCGTCTGTCGCACCTAAACCAGTGATGGCCTTTGGGTTTTGTGGAAATGTACTGAAACGAGACTTCAAATGTACTTTTTAGAGGCCGAATGTACTTTTTTGGAATGTATGTGTTTTTTGCCAAATTTTAATAAAATGTGTAAAAATTTTGATATGTCACTAAAACAAAAATGATCATCACTTCTGGGTGATTACTCAACTGCGTAATTTCTATATTTTACTAAAAAAAAAACTACTTTTGGGTATGTAAGCATGAGCAGTACCTCATACCTTAACTTAATTACAATAAAAACAGACCTGGGGTTTAACTCGGACATTTCATGTTAGATTATGTTAATAAAAAACGTCAAAAAACGGTGTTTTTTTTTTACTTTTTATGTAGACATTAGACCGGGTCGATTTGTATGAAGCAAAATAAAGTCAGCCAGACACCGACTTAAAAGTTAGAAAGACCCTTAAAAACGATATCTGCATCATTTTGATTTCGTTCCGAGAAAAACAGATGGATCACTTTTGATTCTTTTGAAAGTTGTTTTTGGCTAAAAAAAAACGTGTTTTTTGCTGATAACTTTTATTTCTTCACAGAATGAATACCTGAAAAATAAAAACTTTTATTCCTTCACAGAATGGATACCCAAATTAAGTAGAAAAATAAAGATTGCATTCTTGCAAAAAATTTGACGTTAAAATATTTAAATTTGTTTTCTGTTATAGATAATATTTAGTCCCAAAATTCGATTTTTCCATATAAAAATTTTTTAACGTCAAATTTTTTGCAAGAATGCAAACTTTATTTTTCGACTTAATTGGGGTATTCATTCTGTGAGGGAATAAAAGTTACGAGCAAAAAACACGTTTTTTTAGCTAAAAAGGACCTTCGGGAGAATCAAAAATGCTCCTTTGGTTTTTCTCGGAACGAAAAGAAATATGACGGCAGATATCGTTTTTAAGGGTCCTTCTAACTTTTGAGTCGGTGTCTGGAAGAATCTAAATTTCGACCCGGTCTAATAGACATTTAATTATAATTAAATACATACATACATATGTAAATGTGTTTATGTTATGATTCGATATTTAGTTATCATTACGTAAGTAGTTAATTCTACGAGGGATTTGAAAAAACTCGCCCAAAACTCTTTCCACATTGATTTCGATATCGTGATGTATATTTAGCGAGGCTAAGCCGTTCAGCCAATCTTCGGACATAAGTGATCTGAGGTATGTATTTAGACGGCGTAACACTGAAAAGAAGCGTTCATTCGATGCTGTTATCACAGGCAAAGTTGCCATAACACGAAGCATTTTTGATGTTTTGACCGGCAATGCGTTGACGCCAAAGTTGAACTTCCTTTATCCACATGTCATGCAGAATTAAAATATATGGCTCGAATAGATTTGTGCATGAATTTTCATTGAAGCTGATTTTATTGATGACGGAGCTATGCTTAAGCACGCATTGAAAAAACGCTCGTCTTTCTTAGCCTGAGCGACTCACATTGGTCCCAAATTGTGTTTTTTGGTTAAAAAATAGCTAGAGAGCGCAAATCTTGTCGAAAATGAAAAATTCGGGCTCCGACTATTTATTGTCATTTTAGTTCTTTCATTTGATTTTTCATTCAAATGTCAATAACAACCTATGTGCGAAAATTCCCAATGGGTGGGAGGGGTTTGAACCCCCAAAACCCCCCTTGCGCAAGGGCCTGTCTGATTCAATCGAACAATAACTCTTCAGTATCACAATGAAACTTCACTCTTACAATGAGTCTTCATCCGTAATATCTACTACATTATTAATAACATGTTCAAATTTAATTCGGAAAAATTCCAATATTTATTTGAAATTATTCCGAAGTGTTGCCAGCCACTGCAATATTGAGGTTTCATTCAATTGACTAAAAAAAATGGTCGTATGACTTTTGATCGCATATTTTAGCAACACTTACCAAAATAAAGGTAATTATTATAAATTGTCCAAATGTACCGAAAATGTATTGAAAATTCTCCAGATGTACTGAAAATGACCCAAATGTACCGAATGTACTGAAAACTTGTCGAATGTACTGAAGACGTTTTTTCAGGACGCAAATGTACCGAAAAAAGTACAAATGTACCGAAAATGCCATCACTGACCTAAACTCGCGAACCGCTCGACGGATTTTCATAATTTTTTTTCAAAATGTTTCTTTTGGTCTGCGGAAGGTTATAGGCATAGTTTGGCTTGGAAAAAAAAGGCGATGCCACGCCCCCCCCATATAAGAGAAAATTTAAATTCATCATATCTCATTCAATATTGGACGCATATGAATGAAACTTGGTACAAATATAAATAATACGACCTTAAGAAATTTTCAATGAAAAAATGGGCGTTACCACGCCTCCCGTAAGAGAAAAAACTAAAATTTGTTATATCTCAGAACCTATTTGACGCAGATGAATAAAATTTTGTACATATGTTTTTTATGGCTTATGAAAAATGTTAAGCATAATACAATTTGGAATAAATAGGCGATGCCATGCCCCCCCATATAAGAGAACATTATAAATTCATCATATCTCATCAACTATTAGACGTAGATAAATGAGACTTAGCACATATATAAAAGATACAAGCTAAAATAATTCTCACTAAAAAAATGGGCGTTACCACGCCTCCCGTAAGAGAAAAAACTAAAATTTGTTATATCTTAGCACCTATTTGACGCAGATGAATAAAATTTTGTACATATGTTTCTTATGGTTTATGGAAAGTTCCTTGCATAATATAAATTTGAATAAATAGGCGATGCCTTGCCCCTCCATATAAGAGAAAATTTAAATTATTCATATCTCATCAACTGTTAGACGTAGATGAATGAGACTTGGTACATATATAAAAGATACAAGCTAAAATAATTCTCACTAAAAAAATGGGCGTTATCACACCTCCCGTAAGAGAAAAAACTAAAATTTGCTATATCTCAGCACCTATTTGACGCAGATGAATAAAATTTTGTACATATGTTTCTTATGGTTTATGAAAAGTTCCTAGCACAATATAAATTGGAATAAATAGGCGATGCCACGCCCCCCATATAAGAGAAAATTTTAAATTCATCATATCTCATCAACTATTAGACGTAGATGAATGAGACTTGGTACATATATAAAAGATACAAGCTAAAATAATTCTCAATAAAAAAATGGGTGCTACCACGCCTCCCGTAAGAGAAAAATCTAAAATTTGTTATAGCTCAGCACCTAATTGACGCAGATGAATAAAATTTTGTACATTTTTCTTATGGTTTATGGAAAGTTCTTAGCACAGTTTAGTTGAAACAAATAGGCGACGCCACGCCCTCCCACATAGTTGACGCAGATGAATAAAATTTTGTACATATTTCTTATGGTTTATGGAAAGTTCTTAGCATAGTTTAGTTTGAAACAAACAGGCGACGCCACGCCCTCCCACATAAGAGATAAATCAAGTTCATCACATCTCATCAACTATTAGACGCAGATGACTGGGACTTGGTACACACATACATATATAAAAGATATGGTCTAAAGTAAGTTTCAATGAAGAAATAGGCGGTACCAACCAATATGAGAAAATTAAACGTCATTCATTGTGTTGATTCGCTGCGCGCTATTTATCCCATTCCAGTCGCGAATTTGCTTTATTTGAAGTAAGTTTTTTTCAAGTAAAGTTTAAAATACAACAAAAAATGTGAAAAGCAAATATTTCGATATTTTTCTTTACCTAGAAGATTCTAAATTTCTATTCAAAGTAAACATCTTGCACTTTGTAAAAATTGTGTTGAAAAGTATGAGGGACGAATGTATAACGGTTGTTGTATGCAACTTTCTGTATGTTGACGATTTACATTTTCTTTTCGTAGTTGACATTGCGCACTTTTGTATGTAGTTAGATAGGACGACAAATTGCGGTTATTCATTTTTGAATTCACATGATTTGCAAGGACTGTCACCCATTATTATGCTTCGCAATATAAACCAACCACGGCTTTGTAATGACACCAGACTTGCCGTGAAAAAACTAATGAAGAATGTCATCGAAGCAACTATTTTGAAAGAAAAATACAAAGGCGATTTTGATTCCCCGAATTTCTATGATTCCTACCGATTTTCCATTTTCGCCTTCAATTTCCTGTTCGTCTTTCTTTTGCGATCACCATTAATAAGTCGCTAGGTCAATTTTTGGAAACCTGCGGTATCAACTTGGAGTATCCAGTTTAATCACACGGACTTTATGTTCGATGCTTACGAGTAGGCAAACCATCAGCATTGCACAGCAAATGGAAAAACAAAAAATTATTATTTACCAAAAAGAATTACAATAAACTCAGTTTGAAAAAGTAATAAAACAATTTTTTAATTTTTGAAAAAAAAACTGTTCGGCCAGTCGACAAATTTTTTTTTTAGACAACTACGAATATTATTTTCGCACGCGTAGCAAAGCAAGCGAGGGTCCGCTAGTATTCTTATATTAACCGTCTGCATCCTAAACTAGTTCATTAGGAACTACTAGATGTAGATTTATTATTATTGGTTAGCTGAAGTGAATAATGTAAAAATTGTATTTGAAATTGTTGTATAAAACTATCAATAATAATAATAATTAAATAAATAATAATAAAAAAAAATATATATATTTTTAAAATCGCATTTTCTTGAAGATCACTTTGTCGATTCACATAAAATGGACATCACGTAGATCTTATATTTAGGGTGGTCCTCATACAAAAATATTTTTAAAATCGAATTTTTTTGAAGATCACTTCATCAATTCACTTGGAATTAACACCACGCGGTCTTATACTCAGAGGCTATTATTATAGCTTTATAAATTTTATTTAGGGTGTGTAACGGCACAGTTCCGACGAGTGCGAATTGGCGTTTCTTCGATTTGCCATCTGGTGGTGACAGGCGTGGCACGGAAAAAGTCTAGCCAAAAATGTCAAATCTGACAAATTTCAAAATAGCGCCTAAAAGTAGGCAACCTTTTTAAAAATTTCAGAAAATGTTGCCTACTTTTAGGCGCTATTTTGAAATTTGTCAGAAAGTGTTGCATGCTTTTAGGGGTAAATTATTAATAGCGCCTAAAAGTAGGCAACGTTTTTTGAATAAATTGGCCTATGAAAATATGCAATTTTTTGTAAAAATTTTTTAAATTTGTAACATACATATGTTGAGTTCCGGTTAGCTGTGGCTCAGTCAGCAAATTTTTCTCTGCTAGCGCAGCCGAAAGCAGAGCCAGCAGCCCAAAGCAGAGAAAAATCTGAAATACCAGGCCACCATGAACCAGCAGCAAGCAAATTTGGTTTTTTGAAAAACTTTAAAACGTTATATTTCGGCTATTACTAAACCGATTTAGACAAATGAGGTGTAATAGTTTTTTTAAGAACAAGCAGATTTTTTTTAAGTCAATTGTGTTTTGATAAACTGTCACTAGATGGCGTTTTAAGCAGCCATAACTCAGCAACGAATAAGCCGATTTTGATAAATGTGGTGTAATAGTGTCTGTAGGAAGAGCAGATTTTTAAGTTAAGTTTAAGAAAAATGATGTCTAAGCTATTTAGTCACAGGTTCAGGTACTTTCTTTACCTGATTTTTTCTTATACTTACATAATTCGCGATGATGTTTCTTACTGCAATCAGAATAAATTTTTGTTCTCAAACATAAGGAATACTTAGCTCAAATTTAATTATTCACAGTTGAGGCTACTGAGCCGAATATACTTCTTCCAGCAATTTTTGAAGTGAAAACTTCTTATGGCACGTTGTGCGGCTGAGGAAAAAAGTACAAACTCGCGACACCGACCGTTCAGTATTTGTTGTTGCCATTACTGCTTAAATAACCATTTTTATGTAACCATATTTATTTATATCTTTATTTATTCTTTTTTATTACAAAATATGAATTGCATTTTCATTTAAAACTAGTATTGTTAATACGACCCCACGTACGCTTTTAAATAGTTATGTATCTCTATATATATAAAAATTGAACGCCGTTCGTCTGTCGCACCTAAACCAGTGATGGCCTTTGGGTTTTGTGGAAATGTACTGAAACGAGACTTCAAATGTACTTTTTAGAGGCCGAATGTACTTTTTTGGAATTTATGTGTTTTTTGCCAAATTTTAATAAAATGTGTAAAAATTTGGATATGTCACTAAAACAAAAATGATCATCACTTCTGGGTGATTACTCAACTGCGTAATTTCTATATTTTACTAAAAAAAAAACTACTTTTGGGTATGTAAGCATGAGCAGTACCTCATACCTTAACTTAATTACAATAAAAACAGACCTGGGGTTTAACTCGGACATTTCATGTTAGATTATGTTAATAAAAAACGTCAAAAAACGGTGTTTTTTTTTACTTTTTATGTAGACATTAGACCGGGTCGATTTGTATGAAGCAAAATAAAGTCAGCCAGACACCGACTTAAAAGTTAGAAAGACCCTTAAAAACGATATCTGCATCATTTTGATTTCGTTCCGAGAAAAACCAATGGATCACTTTTGATTCTTTTGAAAGTTGTTTTTGGCTAAAAAAAAAACGTGTTTTTTGCTGATAACTTTTATTTCTTCACAGAATGAATACCTGAAAAATAAAAACTTTTATTCCTTCACAGAATGGATACCCAAATTAAGTAGAAAAATAAAGATTGCATTCTTGCAAAAAATTTGACGTTAAAATATTTAAATTTGTTTTCTGTTATAGATAATATTTAGTCCCAAAATTCGATTTTTCCATATAAAAATTTTTTAACGTCAAATTTTTTGCAAGAATGCAAACTTTATTTTTCGACTTAATTGGGGTATCCATTCTGTGAGGGAATAAAAGTTACGAGCAAAAAACACGTTTTTTTTAGCTAAAAAGGACCTTCGGGAGAATCAAAAATGCTCCTTTGGTTTTTCTCGGAACGAAAAGAAATATGACGGCAGATATCGTTTTTAAGGGTCCTTCTAACTTTTGAGTCGGTGTCTGGAAGAATCTAAATTTCGACCCGGTCTAATAGACATTTAATTATAATTAAATACATACATACATATGTAAATGTGTTTATGTTATGATTCGATATTTAGTTATCATTACGTAAGTAGTTAATTCTACGAGGGATTTGAAAAAACTCGCCCAAAACTCTTTCCACATTGATTTCGATATCGTGATGTATATTTAGCGAGGCTAAGCCGTTCAGCCAATCTTCGGACATAAGTGATCTGAGGTATGTATTTAGACGGCGTAACACTGAAAAGAAGCGTTCATTCGATGCTGTTATCACAGGCAAAGTTGCCATAACACGAAGCATTTTTGATGTTTTGACCGGCAATGCGTTGACGCCAAAGTTGAACTTCCTTTATCCACATGTCATGCAGAATTAAAATATATGGCTCGAATAGATTTGTGCATGAATTTTCATTGAAGCTGATTTTATTGATGACGGAGCTATGCTTAAGCACGCATTGAAAAAACGCTCGTCTTTCTTAGCCTGAGCGACTCACATTGGTCCCAAATTGTGTTTTTTGGTTAAAAAATAGCTAGAGAGCGCAAATCTTGTCGAAAATGAAAAATTCGGGCTCCGACTATTTATTGTCATTTTAGTTCTTTCATTTGATTTTTCATTCAAATGTCAATAACAACCTATGTGCGAAAATTCCCAATGGGTGGGAGGGGTTTGAACCCCCAAAACCCCCCTTGCGCAAGGGCCTGTCTGATTCAATCGAACAATAACTCTTCAGTATCACAATGAGTCTTCATCCGTATTATCTACTACATTATTAATAACATGTTCAAATTTAATTCGGAAAAATTCCAATATTTATTTGAAATTATTCCGAAGTGTTGCCAGCCACTGCAATATTGAGGTTTCATTCAATTGACTAAAAAAAATGGTCGTATGACTTTTGATCGCATATTTTAGCAACACTTACCAAAATAAAGGTAATTATTATAAATTGTCCAAATGTACCGAAAATGTATTGAAAATTCTCCAGATGTACTGAAAATGACCCAAATGTACCGAATGTACTGAAAACTTGTCGAATGTACTGAAGACGTTTTTTCAGGACGCAAATGTACCGAAAAAAGTACAAATGTACCGAAAATGCCATCACTGACCTAAACTCGCGAACCGCTCGACGGATTTTCATAATTTTTTTTCAAAATGTTTCTTTTGGTCTGCGGAAGGTTATAGGCATAGTTTGGCTTGGAAAAAAAAGGCGATGCCACGCCCCCCCCATATAAGAGAAAATTTAAATTCATCATATCTCATTCAATATTGGACGCATATGAATGAAACTTGGTACAAATATAAATAATACGACCTTAAGAAATTTTCAATGAAAAAATGGGCGTTACCACGCCTCCCGTAAGAGAAAAAACTAAAATTTGTTATATCTCAGAACCTATTTGACGCAGATGAATAAAATTTTGTACATATGTTTTTTATGGCTTATGAAAAATGTTAAGCATAATACAATTTGGAATAAATAGGCGATGCCATGCCCCCCCATATAAGAGAACATTATAAATTCATCATATCTCATCAACTATTAGACGTAGATAAATGAGACTTAGCACATATATAAAAGATACAAGCTAAAATAATTCTCACTAAAAAAATGGGCGTTACCACGCCTCCCGTAAGAGAAAAAACTAAAATTTGTTATATCTTAGCACCTATTTGACGCAGATGAATAAAATTTTGTACATATGTTTCTTATGGTTTATGGAAAGTTCCTTGCATAATATAAATTGGAATAAATAGGCGATGCCTTGCCCCTCCATATAAGAGAAAATTTAAATTATTCATATCTCATCAACTGTTAGACGTAGATGAATGAGACTTGGTACATATATAAAAGATACAAGCTAAAATAATTCTCACTAAAAAAATGGGCGTTATCACACCTCCCGTAAGAGAAAAAACTAAAATTTGCTATATCTCAGCACCTATTTGACGCAGATGAATAACATTTTGTACATATGTTTCTTATGGTTTATGAAAAGTTCCTAGCACAATATAAATTGGAATAAATAGGCGATGCCACGCCCCCATATAAGAGAAAATTTTAAATTCATCATATCTCATCAACTATTATACGTAGATGAATGAGACTTGGTACATATATAAAAGATACAAGCTAAAATAATTCTCAATAAAAAAATGGGTGCTACCACGCCTCCCGTAAGAGAAAAATCTAAAATTTGTTATAGCTCAGCACCTAATTGACGCAGATGAATAAAATTTTGTACATTTTTCTTATGGTTTATGGAAAGTTCTTAGCACAGTTTAGTTGAAACAAATAGGCGACGCCACGCCCTCCCACATAGTTGACGCAGATGAATAAAATTTTGTACAAATTTCTTATGGCTTATGGAAAGTTCTTAGCATAGTTTAGTTTGAAACAAACAGGCGACGCCACGCCCTCCCACATAAGAGATAAATCAAGTTCATCACATCTCATCAACTATTAGACGCAGATGACTGGGACTTGGTACACACATACATATATAAAAGATATGGCCTAAAGTAAGTTTCAATGAAGAAATAGGCGGTACCAACCAATATGAGAAAATTAAACGTCATTCATTGTGTTGATTCGCTGCGCGCTATTTATCCCATTCCAGTTGCGAATTTGCTTTATTTGAAGTAAGTTTTTTTCAAGTAAAGTTTAAAATACAACAAAGCATGTGAAAAGCAAATATTTCGATATTTTTCTTTACCTAGAAGATTCTAAATTTCTATGCAAAGTTAACATCTTGCACTTTGTAAAAATTGTGTTGAAAAGTATGAGGGACGAATGTATAACGGTTGTTGTATGCAACTTTCTGTATGTTGACGATTTACATTTTCTTTTCGTAGTTGACATTGCGCACTTTTGTATGTAGTTAGATAGGACGACAAATTGCGGTTATTCATTTTTGAATTCACATGATTTGCAAGGACTGTCACCCATTATTATGCTTCGCAATATAAACCAACCACGGCTTTGTAATGACACCAGACTTGCCGTGAAAAAAACTAATGAAGAATGTCATCGAAGCAACTATTTTGAAAGAAAAATACAAAGGCGATTTTGATTCCCCGAATTTCTATGATTCCTACCGATTTTCCATTTTCGCCTTCAATTTCCTGTTCGTCTTTCTTTTGCGATCACCATTAATAAGTCGCTAGGTCAATTTTTGGAAACCTGCGGTATCAACTTGGAGTATCCAGTTTAATCACACGGACTTTATGTTCGATGCTTACGAGTAGGCAAACCATCAGCATTGCACAGCAAATGGAAAAACAAAAAATTATTATTTACCAAAAAGAATTACAATAAACTCAGTTTGAAAAAGTAATAAAACAATTTTTTAATTTTTGAAAAAAAAACTGTTCGGCCAGTCGACAAATTTTTTTTTTAGACAACTACGAATATTATTTTCGCACGCGTAGCAAAGCAAGCGAGGGTCCGCTAGTATTCTTATATTAACCGTCTGCATCCTAAACTAGTTCATTAGGAACTACTAGATGTAGATTTATTATTATTGGTTAGCTGAAGTGAATAATGTAAAAATTGTATTTGAAATTGTTGTATAAAACTATCAATAATAATAATAATTAAATAAATAATAATAAAAAAAAAAACATATATATTTTTAAAATCGCATTTTCTTGAAGATCACTTTCTCGATTCACATAAAATGGACATCACGTAGATCTTATATTTAGGGTGGTCCTCATACAAAAATATTTTTAAAATCGAATTTTTTTGAAGATCACTTCATCAATTCACTTGGAATTAACACCACGCGGTCTTATACTCAGAGGCTATTATTATAGCTTTATAAATTTTATTTAAGGTGTGTAACGGCACAGTTCCGACGAGTGCGAATTGGCGTTTCTTCGATTTGCCATCTGGTGGTGACAGGCGTGGCACGGAAAAAGTCTAGCCAAAAATGTCAAATCTGACAAATTTCAAAATAGCGCCTAAAAGTAGGCAACCTTTTTAAAAATTTCAGAAAATGTTGCCTACTTTTAGGCGCTATTTTGAAATTTGTCAGAAAGTGTTGCATGCTTTTAGGGGTAAATTATTAATAGCGCCTAAAAGTAGGCAACGTTTTTTGAATAAATTGGCCTATGAAAATATGCAATTTTTTGTAAAAATTTTTTAAATTTGTAACATACATATGTTGAGTTCCGGTTAGCTGTGGCTCAGTCAGCAAATTTTTCTCTGCTAGCGCAGCCGAAAGCAGAGCCAGCAGCCCAAAGCAGAGAAAAATCTGAAATACCAGGCCACCATGAACCAGCAGCAAGCAAATTTGGTTTTTTGAAAAACTTTAAAACGTTATATTTCGGCTATTACTAAACCGATTTAGACAAATGAGGTGTAATAGTTTTTTTAAGAACAAGCAGATTTTTTTTAAGTCAATTGTGTTTTGATAAACTGTCACTAGATGGCGTTTTAAGCAGCCATAACTCAGCAACGAATAAGCCGATTTTGATAAATGTGGTGTAATAGTGTCTGTAGGAAGAGCAGATTTTTAAGTTAAGTTTAAGAAAAATGATGTCTAAGCTATTTAGTCACAGGTTCAGGTACTTTCTTTACCTGATTTTTTCTTATACTTACATAATTCGCGATGATGTTTCTTACTGCAATCAGAATAAATTTTTGTTCTCAAACATAAGGAATACTTAGCTCAAATTTAATTATTCACAGTTGAGGCTACTGAGCCGAATATACTTCTTCCAGCAATTTTTGAAGTGAAAACTTCTTATGGCACGTTGTGCGGCTGAGGAAAAAAGTACAAACTCGCGACACCGACCGTCATCGGGATTCCCCGTCATGAATGCGATAGTAAAATTTGAATGTTCTATTGTTTCTTTTAAATAAATATTCCAAGTGGAAGACAAAAAGCAAAGCAGACACGCTAACTGACACATTCCATTCTCATTCAACGATTGTTATGCTTACATGTTTGTTTCTTTCAAAGTCCGCGTTGTTGCGTTGACAAATTGAGAATGAGAGCGAGAGTAAAATTTGAATACATATTCTGTTTTTGTCTTCCATTGCATTGCCATATAAAAAGAAAACGCACACATACCAACTAACACACTAACTTGCCGTAACTTGAAAAAAGTTGAATAAGATTGAAAAATATGGAAAATGTTGAGAAAAGTTGAAAGAGGTTGAAAAATTTTGAAACAGTTGAAAGAGGTTGAAAAACTCGAAAAAAGTTGAATGAGGTTGGAAAAGTCGAAAGAGTTTCGAAAATGTTGAGAAAAGTGAGGTTGAAAAAGTCAAACAAATATTGAAAATGTTAAAAGTATTTAAAAAGGTAAAAGATCGCGAAAACAATTGAATGAAGTTAAAAATTCGGAAAAATGTTGAAAATCGTTGAGAAAACTTGGAAGAGGTTGAAAAATAATGAAGCAGTTGAAAGAGGTTGAAAAACTCGAACTAAGTTGAATAAGACTGAATATATTGAAACCAAATGTTATAAGGATCACTCTATAGTACGCTAAATATGGCATTTTACGCTATAAATTTGTATGGGAGGTGCCACGCCCACTAATGAAATCCCATAAAAATTGATATAATTTCAAAGCTTATAGTAACCGACACCTCTACACCAAATTTAAAGAATTTTACTCCAATAGCACACTAAATATAACATTTAAAGTTTTTTGCTTATATGGAAGGTGCCACACTCACTGATGCAATCTCCTCGATTTTCATATAATTTCAAAGCTTATGATAACCGACACCTTTACATCAAATTTTAATGAAATTACTCCAACAGCACACTAAATATAACTATTAACGTTTTTGCATGCATGGGAGGTTGCCACGCTCACTGATGTAATCCCATCAATATTAATTTAATTTAAAAGGTTATAGTGACCGACATCTCTCTACCAAGTTTTATTAGGGTTACTCCTTTAGTACGCTAAATATGGCATTTAGCGTTAAAGTTTGTATGGGAAGTGCCACGCCCACTAATAAAATCTCGTCAAAATTCATACAATTTCAAACCTTATAGTAACCGACACCTCTACACCAAATTTGAAAAATTTGACTCCAAGAGCACACTAAATACATTACATTAAACATTTTTTGCTTGTATGGGAGGTGCCACGCCCACTAATGAAATCCCATCAAAATTCATATAATTTCAAAGCTAGAGCACACTAAATACATTACATTAAACATTTTTTGCTTGTATGGGAGGTGCCACGCACACTAATGCAATCCCGTCGAAATCTATTTAGTTTCAAAGCTTATGGTAACCGGCATCTCAACACCAAATTTAAAGAAAATTACTCCCATAGCACACTAAATATAACACTTAACAATTTTTGCATGTAGGGGAGGTGCCACGCCCACTGATGCAATCCCATCGATATCCATTTAGTTTCAAAGCTTATAGTAACCGACATCTCTATACTAAATTTAAAAAATGTTACTCTCATCTATACTATTTATATAAAATTGCTTATGTGGAAATGATTTGTAACGCCAAACCGCAAAATATACTGCACCGATTTTAATAATTTATGTTTTAAAACAACATATTTGCACTAAAAAAGGTTTTTGTACACTTATTTCTATAATTTTTTTAAGTTAAAAATGCTATTTTTTAGGATTAAGTTTTTTGCAAAGCCTCACACAATAATTGTCGTTCGATTTGTCGTTGGTTATGCTGCTTCTTGAATTCTGTGTTGTTATTTTTGTTTTCATTTGTACCGTTTGTATTTGGACTCGAAGTTCAAAGAACAACTCTTCTTGAGTTTTTTTTTTACTTTTGATGAGAGGAGAGTACGATGTTAATAGAGTTTTAAAAAAAGTGTACATTGCTTTTTACAGTTAAACTGCATTTTGTTGTTTTTATGAAATTTAATTTTTGCCTGTCCGTCTATCTGTGTGTTTCTTATGGACGCGGAAACTATCCGGCCGATTATGATGAAAACTTTATCGTATGTTAGTATCGATCACGCGGGTGTCATAGAATATAAGACTTTTATTTAGGGTGGCCCACAAACAAAATATTTTTAAAATAGAATTTTCACTAAGTCCGGTAAATCGACTCACACCGAATTTACTTACTTACTTACTTGGGTGGCCATAACAACCCGTTACCGGGTTACGGCCGACCTCAAAAGTTCTCTCCAGGCGCCTCTGCTTTGCGCACGCCTTCTCCAATCATTCACACCAAGCGTGGATAGGGTTTCCTCGGCTTGGTCTTTCCATCGGAGGCATGGTCTTCCTCTTCGTCGTCGCCCAGCGGCTTCCGCATCAAACACCTTTTTCGCCGGAGCTTCTTCGTCCATACGCACAACATGTCCCAGCCAGCGCAGACGTTGAATAGTGATGCGCTTGACTATGTCAATGTCAGCGTAGAGCTCGTACAGTTCGTGGTTCATTCGAATACGAGTCGTCGCCGACGTGAACAGGACCGAAGATTTTGCGAAGAATTTTTCTCTCAAACACCCCAAGCGTGGCTGCATCAGTCTGCGACACAACCCATGCTTCTGCGCCGTAAAGTAGCACGGGTAAGATGAGCGTCTTGTAGAGTGTCAGTTTTGTCGGGCGAGAGAGGTCTCTACTACTCAATTGCTTACTGAGACCAAAGTAACACCTATTAGCAAGAAATAGTCTTCGCTTTATCTCCAGGCTGACATCGTTTTGAGTGTTCACGGCGGTGCCAAGATAGGTGAATTCCTTGACAACTTCGAAAGTATAGTTGTTCGCAGTAACAAAGGATCCAATACGCCGCGTCTCCCTGTTTGTGGACAGCATATACTTTGTTTTGCCCTCGTTCACCGTCAAACCCACTTTCGCTGACTCTTTTTCGATAGCAGAGAACGCAGCAGTAACATCTCGCTTACAACGTCCAATGATATCAATATCATCGGCATATGTAAGGAGCTGGACACTTTTGTAGAAAATAGTGCCATTACGATGTACACTGGCTCTTCGCAACACCCCTTCCATCACAAAGTTGAAGAGGTTGCAGGATAATGGATCGCCCTGTCTGAAACCTCGTTCGGTATCAAATGGTTCGGAGAGGTCCCTTCCTACTCTAACGGAGCTGGCTGTGATGCTCTACGTCATTCTGCAAAGCCGCACCAGCTTCGCAGGTATACCGAACTCAGACATGGTGGCATACAGGCAATCCCGTATCGGGCTATCGAAAGCTGCTTTAAAATCGATAAAGAGATGATGTGTATCGATCTGTTTTTCGTGGGTTTTTTCCAGGATTTGACGTAGTGTGAAGATCTGGTCTATGGTGGACTTACCAGGTCTAAAGCCGCACTGATAAGGCCCAATCAGTGTGTTGGCAAACGGCTTAAGTCTTTCACACAGTACAGTCGACAGGACCTTGTAAGAGATGGCAAGAAGACTGATTCCCCGGTAGTTAGCGCAGATTGTCGGGTCACCTTTCTTCAGTACAGGACAAAGGACACTGAGATTCCAATCGTCGGGCATGCTTTCAACTAGCCATATTTTGCAGATGAGTTGATGCATACACCCTATCAGCTCATCGCCGCCGGTCTTGAACAATTCAGCTGGCAGGCCATCGGCACCAGCCGCTTTGTTGTTCTTAAGTCGTTGGATCACAACTCGTACCGCGTCATGGCTAGGTGGTGGTACGTCCACACCATCGTCGTTGATTGGTGGTATCGGGTTAATTTCTCCAAAGGCGGGATTGGTGGAGTCATCGCCAGCAAGCAGCTTGGAAAAGTGTTCCCTCCATAATCTCAGTGTACCCTGCGTATCCGTAACCAGATTTCCATGTTCATCTTTACAGGTAGATGCTCCGGGCTTGAAACCTTGGGTCAGACGCTTGACTTGTTGGTAAAATTTTCGAGCATCATTCCTGCCCCGTAACACTTCGAGTTTCTCACGCTCGTGCCTTTCCTGCTCTCGTTTCTTGCGTCTGAAAAGGCGCCTCTCATCCTTTCTCTTTTCCCGGTAGTTTTCGTGCACGGCTCGCGTTGCTGCTGACTGCAGGGTTCTTTTGAAGGCGGCGTTTTTCACTGCAGTAGCTTCGCGACACTCCTGGTCATACCATTGATTTCGCGGAAGTGGGCGTCGGAAACCAATGACTTCCTCAGCGGCAGAGCGCATTGAGCGGGATATATGCGCCCAAAGTCCACCGGCATCATCGGGTAGAGCGTCAGGTTGAAGGAGCAGTTCTGAGAGGCGAGCGGAATAGGCTTTGGCCGTCCGATGTGATTGCAGCTTAGCGACGTCCAGCTTTCGTTGCGTACCAGAGCGTACATCCTTTGCATTGCACAGCCGCAAGCGTATCTTGGCTGCAACAAGATAATGATCGGAGTCAATGTTGACTCCCCGGAACGTACGAACATCTAGCACGCTGGAAGCATGCCTTCCGTCGATCACAGCATGATCGATTTGGTTGCGTGTTTTCTGATCAGGTGACAGCCAGGTGGCCTTGTGGAAATCGAGGTGTTGAAATCTGGTGCTACTTACTACCATGTTTCGCGTCGTGACGAAGTCGATCAGCCGTAGACCGTTGTTTGACGTGGTCTTGTGAAGGCTGAACTGACCGACAGTGGGGCAAATATACCTTCTCTTCCGACTTTTCCGTTGAAATCCCCGAGTACAATTTTAACGTCATGGGCCGGGCAGCGGCCGTATACTTCCTCGAGTCTCGCTTAGAAGGAATCTTTGACAGCATCGTCCTTTTTCTCCGTCGGGGCGTGCGCGCAAATCAAGCTGATGTTAAAAAATCGAGCTTTGACGCGGATCGTAGCCAACCTTTCGCTCACAGGTGTGAACCTGGAGATATGGTGGCGAAGTCTCTTGCTTACTACGAATCCGCATCCCAATTCGCGCCTCTCCGCATGGCAGCTGTAGTAGATATCGCAACTTGCTTGCTTAGAGCAACCTTGTCCTATCCATCTTATTTTCTGGATGGCGGTGATGTCAGCCTTAATTTTTCCGAGGGCATCCGCCAATTCGATAGAGGCACCTTCCCTATTGAGGGTCCGGATATTCCAGGTGCATATCCTTAAATTATAGTCCTTTTTTCGTTTGCAGTGGTCGTCAACGTTGAGGGGTTCATTATCCGAGGCTTTTTTAGTCTTCATTGGAGTGTTTTTTTTACGTGGCGGGTACCAAACCCTGCGCACAACCCAGTTTACTTCCAGGGAGGACACGCTGCACACATTCGCTCACTAACTCAGCGGATGCGGAGATAGCTACCCAGATGGAGCCGCGGGGAGGCTGTGTGTCAACTTGCTAAAGGTTGGCTCAGAGATCGCTCTGGCAATCCCCAGGTGGAAAGCAATCAGAAACTTTACTCTGATCAACCAAAAGCCAATCCATCCCACACCGAATTTACACCAAATAGAATTTACAGCACGTGTCTTTTATATTAAGATACATAAGTAGGCTATAAGACTTTAATTAAGGGTGCATATTTAGGTTGGCCCTAATACAAAAACATTTTTAAAATATTATTTTCTCGAAGACCGCTTATTCGATTCTCATGGAACTTACACCACATGGCTTTTATATTAAGTAGCACAACTAAGGCCGCACACATTTTACTTATGGTGCATACTTTGGGTGGCCCTTATACAAAATAACTTTTTAAATACAATTTACATGAAGATTTTATAATTGTTTTCTAAATGCTTCTTATGGTCTATGGAAGGTTTTTACAAAGTTTGGTTTAAAAAATGGGCAATGACACGCCCTTCAAAATCAAATTTATCATATATCACCAACTACTGGACGCAGATGAATGGCACTTGGTACATAAACATGAATATAAAAGGTACGGGCAAAAGTAAGTTTCAAAGGAAAAAATTATGGCCCCACATAACAACGTCTACCAGGCCTGCTATATATTTGTAAAAGAGTAGGGACATAAGTTAATTTCACTGGGAAAATGGGCTGTTTCACTTTCACATCGCATGCGTTCATACAACATCGCGCCACATATTGAAAAGGGCAGAACAACGTCTGCCGGGACAGCTAGCAGAACAATAAATATAGCATATAACTGTTTTCGCTTGTATGGAAGGTACCACGCCCACTTTTGGTTACAAGATACCCAATAGCCAGTATATTTAACATGGTAAATTTCATAGCGATTGCGTTGTTAGCTCTCTTATTATAACGTTTATAAATATTGTGGGCTGTGCCACGCCTTTCAACGAGTTTTGCCAGTATAGTGGCATAGCTTGTTATAATGAATGCATTCAGCGGTACTAACTTTAAAACTTTTATGTAATATCGGATCAAAGTTTTCAATTATTGAAATATACCACGCCCACTGTTACGATTCCGCCCACTTTTGATAGCATTTAAGATATTTATGATCTTCATCCGTCTATCAAATGTCGTTGCAATACCTTAAATAGTTTGCGAGCTATCATGTTATAAAAATCAAAGTTTAGGGCTGTGCCACGCCCCTATGAGAAACTTGAAAAACTTAAAACCTAGTCCAATCTTAATTTTGTTTACATATGCACGAAATCCCGAAGTTTTATCAAAATCGCTGCAGGCGTTTTCGAAATAAAGTTCAGCCACATATAAATATATATATATATATATAAATACATATATATATTAAGGTGGCCCTTATTTTCAAAAGTGTCGTTTTTTTAAATCGATCCCCCTAAAAATTTGCGTATAGATGAAAAACGATAATATGTGAAGTTTTAGATTAATCCGAAGTGATATAGAGGTCGCTCAAGCCGGTCAAAATATCGAAAAATGTTTTTTTTTTTCCTTTTACCCACCCTTGAGGTTTATTAAACGAATCTTGAACAGAAAAGTAAATATTTATACATACCAGCTAAAAATCATAAAAATCGGTTGACAAATAAAGGAGTTATGGCCAAACATTTTGATTTCTATACATATAAAGATAATCAGGTCTGTCGTAGAATCAGACTTGGTTTTGCTTTTTATCAGAATTGTAAACCAATATCGTTTTGAAATCGTGTCGCAAAATCTGATTGGATTGTAAGCTTTCGAAAAAAAACAAAACCAATATTCGAATCTGTTGTTTATAAAATTAAACTGTCAAATAAAGAAATATGAGACAGTTGTTTTTTATTTATTAAAAAAATTGTTTGAAAATAGTAAAAATTGATAAAACAACAAGCAAAATGAGTGCCGCTGTAGTAGCTTTTATGTTGATGGAAGAGGGAACCACCGAAAAGTTAAAAAGAAAAATTTTAAGAGATCACAGCAATCCGTTGGAGTTGCCTGAGTCGATGTAAGCACAACTGACTGCATATTTGTAGCTTGATATATATTTAGTAAACATACATATACCCATACTTATTTTACAGATTCATAGGCCAATTTCGTTTAAACAAAGAAGTTTTTGTCATGGTGCTTGACACCATTAGAATACACTTGCGTGAATCGACGATTCCACCTGTGCTTCAGCTAGCAACAACATTGAGGTTTTTAGCAGAGGGTTCTTACCAGCGATCAGTTGGAAATGACTCAAGCATAAGCTTAGGGAGAAGTACGGTGTCAGAGGTGTTAAAAGTTTTGGAGCGTGTGATTTGCCGACAGTGGGTAAGACTTACAATGGACTCTGACGAAAAACGTAAATCAAGAAATAGTTTTTACAACAAATATAAAATTCCGGGGATCACTGGGTGCATCGACGGCACACATATAAAAATTATAAAGCCTTATATTGACGAGCACTTATATTACAACAGGAAAGGATACTTTAGCATGAATACGATGATTGTAAGTGTGCAATATATTTTTATTTAGCAAAACTGTTTTATATATTTTATTCAAGATTTGTGACAATGATATGAAGATACGAGCGGTAGATGCACGGTATCCCGGTTCGAGTCATGATGCTTTTGTTTGGAATGTAAGCAGTGCTCGACGGTATTTTCTTGGGCAATACGAAGCCGGTGACCGTTCATACAGGTTGCTAGGAGACTGCGGGTAAGGCATTGAATCATTTTTGTTAACTCCGTATAGAGACCCAAGATTATAAATAAAAGAATATAAATTTAATATTGCGCATTCTTCGGCTCGAAATATTGTGGAACGTACTATAGGAGTGCTCAAAAGTCGGTTTCGCTGCTTGCTGGGCACACTGCACTATCGCCCAGAAAAAGTCGTCAAAATAATAAACGTTTGCTGTGCACTGCACAACATATGCAGGAATTACAACATTGAACATAATGAGGATGAAAATTTTATCGATTCGTTCGAGTTTTATGAAGATAATTTTGAATCGCTCCCCAATGTAATGTTGCAAAGCGACGGGCAGAGGATTAGGAGTGATATAGCTAATACTCTATAATAAATTTAATGCATTTTGCTAACTATAAAATGAAAGTTACTTTATTTTGCTCTGAAATTTCATCACATGTATTTAACATAAAATAAACATAAGTAATTAAATTATATTATTTAAAAACATCATTTATTGGAATTGGACTTTTTCTCTTCGTATTCAAACTTCAAAAGATTGAGTTGCCGTTCTTTGAGTTTGTTATTTTCTTGCATGGCTGTTAACATGCGACTGCTTACACTTAAAAATTCTTCTGTCAGTTCTGTTACCGCCTTTGCTACAAGCTCATTGCTGGTCTCAATGGCGCGATAAATACGTCTTAGGCTGGATGCATTTTCTTTTTCAATTTTTATGATTGAGTCCATTTTTTGGTTCATTTCTATCTTTCTTTCATTGTCCTCATCAAGAAATGTTTTTAACCGTTCTGATGTACTCTTCAATTTAGGCCTTTTCGGAGTGCAAGAAAATTGGGGAGACTCTCTTGTTCGCTTTACAGATGTAGATGGCATTTCGTCGTCGATGTCATCACCCGCACTCTCGTTGAGGCCAATTGATGTGCCCGATACACCTTCCACGGACTTCGCAATGCTGCATAGGCGGACATTTGTTTCCTCTGTTTGAGTCAGCTGATGTTTAAGGAAAGGTCCGCCACCAGTTGCTCTGCTTTCCAATTGATTGTGAGCTAGTTTCTTTTTAGTCTCACTTTACCATTCAGTCCATGTCTTAATTAAAATTCGTAAGGAAAAATAAGATATCTGTGGATCATAGTTAACTACATGCATATTTTACCTTTTTCAACCGATAACATCCTTCTGCGGTGGACCTGCGCTATTTAAAGATGCAGTTAGTTGCTGCCAAAGCGAATCTACAAGCGGTTTGTCGCGCTTTGTAAATCCCTTAGCGATGTCTGTATGTTTTTCCATAAATTCTAAAATTATGGAATTTTGAATCTTATTTTTGTGTTTGCCCCTGTTAGTGAATGAAAACATTTTGTGAATTACGTATATATTTTATGAAACAAATAGCTCATTTACTTACATTTCCGTATAAGTTGTTTGTCCGCAATTACAAAAATTTAAATCTGTCAGCAATCTTTCTATAGTTTTATTTCCGATAGTCAAACCGACATTTTTTTTTCTGTGACATCAAAACCAATGAAAATTCCGATTCGAACATGAAATCAATAACGACAGAACTCCGTAAAAACATAAAGTCGAGAAATACTTAAAAACAAATTAATGATTCCATACATTGTGTATGGCGAACGAAAAATAAATGTTGACATTTGTGATGTTCAACCAATTTTTTAGCCAAATTTTTTAACAAATGCGAAAAGTTGGGTTCCAATAGCGCATGAAAATGAAAAAAATTTAAAAGTCGATTTGTTCACTGTTCACTGTTCACGGCTCAATTGTGCTTAGTAGACTATAAATTATTGCCCAAGTGTACTCAATCAAGGAGCGTGCCCAAGTAGAAATATCAGTCAGCGTTCCGTCACTGTGAACACACATTCGGTTTTTTTCGGTTAAGTATTTGTGTAGATAACTACTCAAATCCCGTGTAGTGTATTTTATCAATAAGTAATATTAAGTAATAATTTACTACTATTACTTTAAACTATTGTGAATATCAATAATCTATTACTAAGTTTAAGCCACTGTAAATATACACTAAGTCACCATATGTTTTATGTTAAACATGTTTTTGTTTACATAAACAAGGATACCGTTATTCCTGTATAAAAGCAGGAAGCGGTTTCAATAAAGCAATCATTTGATTATTTAGCCCTAAACTGGCTGTCTAATTTTTCATTATTAAGCCTTAAATTGGCTGACAACTAAAAAAGCACTCTAGTAGCGCTTTATATATTTTTTTTACTTGTTTGCCCGTGGCGCTCTTAAGCGCTGGCATATTTAATTAGGCAGGTCCTATATATACACTGATGTACCGGTGAGCAAAAACCCAATTTGCTTAGCATTTATTTTGGGTTTTTATCGGGTTTTTGCTAAAATCGTTTTTGCTCAGAGCAAAAATGGATTTTTTCATTTTTTTAAAATCTTTTTTAGCGAAATATAATTGAACTAATTGGTCGCTCTATTGAACTTAAGAACTCTCAGATTTCTACGTACTATCAATGAAGCAGCGATTTTACAGCGTCATTTCATATAGATGCACGCAATGTGTGTACAAAGTGTTACGGTATCATCATGGTATTGTTTTCTGGGTATTGTCATATTGAATGGCCCAAATAACGAACTTGAGCAATCGGAGCTATTTAGTGAAAAGAAGAAGTTTTCTCTGAGACTAAAAACTATCAGAACGCAAGCACTTTGCATTAAAGCCAATTCACTTAGCATCAAGAAAGATTGATCCAAACTCACAAGGATGCAAATGAATCTATGAAATCAAATGATTTTCTCCATGATAAAGCGATAAATATGGGACTGGAAGAATATGATGTAATGGTGGGGTTCGGAAAAGTCGTAAAGGACTTTGGGGACGCCATTTCATATGGAAAGCGGCCGAAGAAATGAATCCGTTATTATCGTGGAAGACATATGCACCAGAAAGTAAATTGAATCAAGTCCCTATTCGAATACTATTGGCGCCAACAAGAAAGCGGCTGTAGAAAGGTAATTTAGTAAATTTGGATGGATTCATTACAAGTAACGATATCGACTTACTACAGAGCGTGCTGGAAAACTCACATACATATCTTTCTTACAACTACAAATTGTACAAACAAATATAGGATGCACAAACAGATGATAATTTCAGCGGATAAGTTTCTTCTGAATACTCAGCTATTTCTGAAAATTAATGAATAATTTTCTTAAACATATATTACTTACTAATTCTTTCTTATTTTTATTCAATAAAATGAACTTCTTTAACAAAATTCTACAATTAAAATTATAAAGTAGTGCTTCCAGCCATAAATACATAATAAAATCGAAAAAACCCAATTTGTTTGTGAAAATGCTGTTTTTGCTAAGCAAAAACGTTGGGTTTTTGCTGAGCAAAAACGTTGGGTTTTTGCTCCGAAAATGAAAAAACCCGATTTGGTACATCACTGTATATATATAATAACATCCCACTTTAAATAGCGATCCTGCCAGTACATGGCAACAAATTTATGCCAGCTGAAGAATACGTGCCGGAATTTTCAGAGAACGTACAGGCACCAGCATACAAGGCCTCAAAAATAGTGGCGCAACCACAAAAACTCACGATCGATGAGTTTAAAAAACGGCAACAGCGAATAACCGAGGCAAAAATAACACGCATCCCAGCAACTCAAAAACCGAAGCAAAAACGAGGAGGAACCTTAGTAAGATTAAGAAGAAAACTAAAAAGCTTGCTAGCAATAGTGAATGCAGATCCACCACCATCATGGCAGCAATCCACCACCATTTGGGAACAGATAATTGCTGTTGAAACACAATTAGAACTCTTTAAAATAAAAACACGGAAAAACTACGCTTCACAAACATGTTAACACGCACATCATTTTTTTATTTCATTTTTATTTCTCATTTTTTTAATTACACATTTTTATATTTTACTCATTTATAATTTGAATTTATTCATATAAAAATATATATACATATAACACATAAATGAATTCAGCATAAAACAATTCTTTTTTCTTTCTCAAAATTTTTTTTTATTTTCACTAAAACAAAATTCTCACTTACTAATGTTGTCACCATTTGCTTTATTCTTTTTCACTTTTGACATTTTGCAAGTGGTAACGTTCAAAAACCACAATTTTTGCATAGCTTCTTTTGGCTGTTCAAATGGTCAATAATTTTTGCAAACATTTTTCTTTGTTTTTCTTTCAAAAAAAAAAACTTTCGATATACTTAATATATTGAAAAATCAAGTGAATAAACATCATATGTATTATTTTTTTTAGTAAATGGAACTAATAAATACCTTCATTTTAGAATTGCAAAAATTATATTTAAGCTTCAAGAAAAGTAAAAATAGAAGCTATTCAAAAAAATACGTTGAGAAAAAATATGCGAGAATAAAATTTTTAAGAAACAAATTAAATGAAATTTGTAGCATAGCCAAAGCTGATGATTAACGTAATTTAAAAATTCAATTTGATCAGAACTACGAAAAAATAACGGAAGTTTTAAAAAATTTGAATACTAAAGAAGAATTTAAATGTATTATAGACCTGGACTTATCTAATATTTGGTTGGAGGAGAAAAAAGAAAGCAAAAAGATGGCTCATTTTGATATATCCGTTGTAGGAAAAAACCTACAAATATTCAAAGGAATATTTTAGGATTTGGAGGATTTCATTGTCCAAACAGAACTCTTATATGACATCTTGAGGGATGAAGATAAACCAATATTCATTAAGTACGTCTACAATTTCAAACTTACAGCACAGGTCCGTAGTGTTTTAGGTCGATCTAACAAACCCTTGAATTTTACAGAGCTAAAAAAATTATTGGAAGACTCCTACCCAAATCCGAGGACTCTACAACAGGTTTTAAAAGAACTAAGGTCCGTTAAACAAAATAATAAAAGTATAGCTGAATTTAGAGAAAAAATTGCAGAGCTTTCAGACCAATTGAGCATATTCGAAATAAAAACCTTATCTAATCTGAATCAGGAAACAAAAAATGCGATCTATAAAGTTAGTGAGAGTATGGCTTTGAATGTTTTTATGAAAGGTGCTAATCCTGAATACAAATAAATTTTACTGGCAAATCCACCGAAAACACTTAGTGAGGCCGTCGAAAGATGCACGACAGCCAAAAGAAGTTTCAATTATAATGAGAACGATGTTTTCCAAATTCACAACAGTAGATACCCGAATGCTCGAGAATCACAGAACAATAATTTTAGATGGAATAATTTTAGAAACAATAGGAATAATTATGGAAACAATAATTCCAGAAGCAATTCTCGAAATTACAGTAACAACTTCAGAAACAATAATTCTAGAAATGAGAATAATAATACACGTAATAACAATTCAAGAAACAATTATCGAAGAAATAACGATAACAACAATAACAATCAGGGAAACGAAGAAGGCCGGGCGGCAGAAACTGTCACCCAAAGAGGCTAAAACTAATTTACAAAGCTTCAAAAAACTTAAACAATTATATATCACTAAAATGTCGTAATGTGATAGATACAGGGGCGGATGTTTCCATTTGTAAAACTAGAAATTTGCAAGACATAAATACACAAAATATATCACATTTATCAGGTATAACCAATGAGATAATAGAATGCATTGGTACAACAAAATTAAACTTAATATTTGAAGACTGCCACATTCAACACCATTTCCATATCGTTCATAACGATTTCCCAATCGCAACCGATGGAAACATAGGACGCGACATTTTAGAAAAATACAAGTCAAAAATTGATTTTGAGACATTTAATATAACTTTCATAATAAATGAGAAAGAATTTACTCTACCAATAATGTCAAAAAACACAAATCGAATTAATATTATTCTACCAGCACGATCTGAATCTATCGTACCGGTTAATATTAAAGTTAATGAAGATAGCATCGTTTTAAATAAAGAAATAGCTGATGGAATATTTTAAGGAAACACTCTAATACCAGCAAAAGGTATATCCCATGTTCAATTACTAAATACGACTGATAAAGATTTAGTTTTGGACAATTTACCCTGCGAGATACAACCATTGAAAAGCTATAATGTCTTTACTTCGGCCGAAACCAATTCACCAAACAGACTTGAAGAACTCTTAAAGATTTTAAAAATTGGTTGCACTGAACCGGAAGCGTAAGAGTCACTTATAGAAATAATAAAGAATTTCGAAGATATTTTTCACCTCCCGGGAGAACAACTAAGTGTCAACAACTTCTATACACAACAAATTCAAACGACAGACTCAACACCTGTTTATATAAAAAACTATAGATTACCGGAAACACAAATTAAAGAAATCAATGAACAAGTTGAAAAACTACTAAATGACAATATTATTGAAAATTCAGTTAGCCCCTACAATGCACCATTATTAGTAGTTCCAAAAAAGATAAAAAAAGATAAATTGGGAAGAGCCAAATACTTTTCGACGTTGGACATGACTAGCTCCTTCCACCAAATAGACTTAGACGAAGACTCACGACCATTTACAGCTTTTTCAACAGGAACAGGACACTTTCAGTTCACACGACTACCGTTTGGACTAAAACTATCATCCAATAGTTTTCAAAGAATGCTGAAAATTGCATTAAGTGGTCTAGATGCAAAAGCATTTCTTTATGTAGACGATATAATCGTTTTTGGTTGTAGTATAAAACATCACAACGACAATTTGGTAAAGGTATTTGAAAGGCTACGGAAATATAATTTGAAATTGAACTCGGAAAAATGTTGTTTTTTGAAACCAGAGGTGGTATACCTGGGTCATCTTATAACGGCCAATGGGATCAAAACAGACCCATCTAAACATAAGGTCATTAAGGACTACCCAGTTCCAACAAACGCGGATGAGGTAAGAAGGTTTGTAGCTTTCTGTAACTATTATCGGCGGTTCATACCAAAATTTGCAGAAATAGCGAAAAATCTAAACACACTCTTAAAAAAAAAAACACAAAGTTTCAATGGGGAATGGATTGTCAAGAATCTTTTGACACTTTAAAAATTAAACTCATGAACCCGCCCATTTTGTAACATCCAGATTTTAAAAAAGAATTTGTTTTGACTATTGATGCGTCAAATTATGCTCTTGGGGCAGTTTTATCGCAAGGCGAAATTGGCGCAAATTTACCCATTTCTTACGCTAGCAAATCACTTTCTAAACATGATTTGAATAAACCAGTGATAGAGAAAGAATTACTAGCCATTCACTGGGCCATCAATTTTTTTAGGCCATATCTATACGGTAGAAAATTCACCGTCATAACTGACCATAGACCGTTAGTGTCACTTCTTATACATAAGAATCCGTCATCGAAGATGACTCGTATCAGGTTGGACCTATGCGACTATAATTTTGAAATAATTTGTATAAAAGGAAAAATGAATACGAATGCTGACGCATTGTCAAGAATAGTTCTAAATAGTGAATCATTGAAAGCAATGATTCCAACAGAAATTGAGCAGAATATGAAAAATATCCTAGCTATCACCAGAAGCAAAAGCAGATTTACCAAAAACTGCAAGAATGATAACACTGAATGCCTTTCTGGCAAAAATACTGATTAACTTTTTGTTTGGGAATGTACTTCCATTTCAGATGTAAATAAAATGAAAAAAATTAGTTCTTTCCTCATGAAAATTTTTTAGGATGTAGCAATAATCCATTGAACACATCGTTGTCGTTATCGGAGAAACTACCATCCGAAATTGAGGTTAAAGATAGTGAAGTATTAGTTAGATGTAGTGATAATCCACTGAGCACACCGTTGACTTTGGAGAACCTATTATCGAAAATGCTTTCATTAGGGATTCAGGAGCTCGCATTAAAGAGCACAGATGAAATATTTAAATTCATATCAGTAGAAGAATTTAAAACGATGTATAAAAATTTAAAAAGAAATAGCGTAAATTTGAAAATTTTAATATATAACGAACCTAAAAGAATACTGAATAAAGATACGCAACATGAACTTATTCATGAATACCATAATTCGACACACGGAGGTCACATGGGTATAAGAAAAACAATTTTGAAACTTAAACAGAAATATGTATGGAAAAATATGAGCAGAATGATTAAACAATACATATCGAACTGCAAGCAATGCAAAATAAATAAACAAACAAAACATACAAGAGAAAATTTAACCAAGACAGACACACCAGGAACTAGTTTCGAGGTAGTATCAATAGACACGGTAGGCCCTCTGCGTATATCGAATAACTATCGGTATGTACTAACGATACAGTGTGAGCTAACAAAATATGTAGTAGCATGTCCGATGGAAACAAAGGATACTAAGACTGTAGCGAAGACATTAGTAGAACATTTCATTCTGACCTACGGACATTTCAAGAATCTAAAATCGGATAAGGGTACAGAGTTTACCAATCAATTAATGTCTGAGATATGTAACCTATGAAAAATCAAACAAATTTTTAGCACTCCATACCACCATGAAACTTTGGGCTCTGTAGAGCGAAATCATAAGGTACTTAATTAATTCTTATTAAACTTTTGTAAAGACGATGAATGGGATTATCGGATTCTATACTTTTCTTTTTTTTTTTTTAAAGTTAAGTTAATAGAGTTTAGCTACTACAGCTATTATAGCCTTCTTAGCTATTTAGCATTGAAGCTTTATACCAAGTAAAAAATGGAATAGAAAAAATTATCATGCACATTAATTTGTTATTTATTTTATAATTTTTTCTTAGCTTTATCGCACTTTCTCAACATACCCACTCACACCATGTAAAAATAGACATCTAGATATTATATGTATAAATTTACGTGGTCCAAGGCATAAATGTTAGAAAAAATTTACCCAGCATGCTGTGGGGCTCGGACAACACAAACAAAAAATTTCACACCACCATTAAGCTACAAATTTAGCTACAGTTAGTTTTCAGTCTAAGCTTGAGTTGACCTTTTGACAAGCTAATGTTATAAACTTCGCAATTATTAATAAGAGTTGTCATGCGATTAAAAGGAGCTGTAGCCATATAATTAGTTCTACTAACCGGTTGATAAAATAACTGATAAGAGTTACGAGTACTCCTCCGATTACTATTAAAATGTATATAGTTAAGAAGCTCTGGTGCAGCAAGAGACCCAGTTACAAGTTGATGCAGATAAAGTATATCCGCAATATTTCTACGCGAGCTCAAAGACTGCATATGTAATAACTTTAAACGATCCTCATAAGGAGGAAGGTTTAAAGGGTCAATCCAATTTAAGCCATTGAGAGCAAAACGAATAAAATTTTTTTGAATTCTTTCAATTCTATTTATATGAATATTATAAAATGGTGACCATACTTGGCTGGCGTACTCTAAGTGAGGGCGCACTATTGTATTATATAAAGTCACCGTTACTAAAGGGCTATTAAATTCTTTTGCCCACCTCTTAATAAAGCCAAGCAGAGATGAGGATTTTTTACAAATTTGATTAATATGCTCATTAAAAGTCAACTTAGTATCAAAATGTATACCTAGGTCTTTGACTACATCGACACGACAAATACTTTTATCTTTTAATTTATAATCAAATTCCACAATAGTTTTCTTCCTGGTAAAAATCATAGCTTGGCATTTATCAGGATTAAGATGTAAGTTATTCTTAGAACACCAAACTTCAAAGGATTTCAAGTCAGACTGAAGTGGAATAGTGTCACCTACCCCCTTTACGTTCCTGTAAATTTTCATGTCATCTGCATATACTAACAGATGGGAGTTTTTAATAACATGTGTAACGTCATTAATTGCTAAAATGAACAGGAGCGGTCCCAGGTGGCTTCCTTGTGGAACACCTGATGTCGCGCTAAATGGGGAGGAAAACACTCTCCTAAATTTTATTTGATACGAGCGATCAGATAAATAAGATTTAATCCAGCTGACAAAACTTAAGGGAAATCCAAGTTTCTTTAACTTAAACAAAATCAAATTATGTGGTAATTTGTCAAATGCTTTACTGAAGTCAGTGTAGATGCAGTCAACTTGCCCACCAGAGTCTAAAGAGCTTAATGCAAAAGAAGTGAAATCAAGGAGGTTAGAAACTGTAGATCTGCCATTAACAAAACCATGCTGACGAGTTGTTATGACTTCACCACAGCACACCTTAACCTGATCGTATATAATATGTTCAAAAATTTTCGGTATTGATGATAACTTAGCCACGGGCCTGTAGTTTGAAACATCATTTTTACACCCTTTCTTGAAAATGGGGCTAATGTATGCATTTTTCCAAAATTTAGGAAAATAACTTTCTTGAATTGATCTATTAAATAAAATACTGAGGGGCTGACTCAGCACAGAGCTGCAGTTTACTAAAACTGTCGCAGGAATACCATCCGGCCCGGAGTTCAAGTCATCATCAACAGATGAAATATATTTCTCTATGAGGTCAGGAGAGAAAGATATCTCATTAACCGAAACTAAAGGGTCGTTATCCATATATTCAAAATAGTTGATTTCAGGGCTAAATAAATCCGTAGAAAACGATTCATTAAACAAATTAGCAAACAACCCGGCTATAACTTGTGGGTCGCTATTGAGCCCATCAACTGTTTTAAACTCAGATGGAAACCCGTCAGATTTTTTTTTAGAATTAATAAAACCCCAAAAATTCTTGGGGTCATGAAGAATATTCAGCCTAATTTTATTCAAATATTCAGAATAAACCAAAGCTGACATATCTTTAAATTCAAGAAACAGTCGCTGATAAGCAACAAGGTCATTACGGTCCTGGCTACAAACGTATTTATTCCATGCCCTATTACGGCCATTGCGAACTTTTTTCAAATCCTTTGTATACCAGGGGTACGAGGAATTATTAACGTACCTCCTTGTATATGGAACCGACAATGCTATGGCAGAAAAAAGTTCACCATAGAAAAATTTAATGCAATCATCAAATGTATTGTTATTTATAAAAGTAAGTAAGTCGTCTAATTTATTTCTTAAATTTTCATTCAATTCAACATCCACCCGCGGATTAGCCAAAATTGACAGAGGATTATTTATAGTGGAGGAAGGAGATGGAAGATTGCTACTAGGGATTATAGCGGGAAAATTGGGAGTGGGTGAAGAGGTATTTAGAGAGCAATCCACGGGAGTTTTGTCACGACTGACGGCCGCACCGCCCACCCTCCCCACATTACCCAGATTTTTATTTAATTTTTTATTTAATTTCTTATTTAATTTCTTATTAGACTTTCTTTTCATGTTGTCATGCGATTAAAAGGAGCTGTAGCCATATAATTAGTTCTACTAACCGGTTGATAAAATAACTGATAAGAGTTACGAGTACTCCTCCGATTACTATTAAAATGTATATAGTTAAGAAGCTCTGGTGCAGCAAGAGACCCAGTTACAAGTTGATGCAGATAAAGTATATCCGCAATATTTCTACGCGAGCTCAAAGACTGCATATGTAATAACTTTAAACGATCCTCATAAGGAGGAAGGTTTAAAGGGTCAATCCAATTTAAGCCATTGAGAGCAAAACGAATAAAATTTTTTTGAATTCTTTCAATTCTATTTATATGAATATTATAAAATGGTGACCATACTTGGCTGGCGTACTCTAAGTGAGGGCGCACTATTGTATTATATAAAGTCACCGTTACTAAAGGGCTATTAAATTCTTTTGCCCACCTCTTAATAAAGCCAAGCAGAGATGAGGATTTTTTACAAATTTGATTAATATGCTCATTAAAAGTCAACTTAGTATCAAAATGTATACCTAGGTCTTTGACTACATCGACACGACAAATACTTTTATCTTTTAATTTATAATCAAATTCCACAATAGTTTTCTTCCTGGTAAAAATCATAGCTTGGCATTTATCAGGATTAAGATGTAAGTTATTCTTAGAACACCAAACTTCAAAGGATTTCAAGTCAGACTGAAGTGGAATAGTGTCACCTACCCCCTTTACGTTCCTGTAAATTTTCATGTCATCTGCATATACTAACAGATGGGAGTTTTTAATAACATGTGTAACGTCATTAATTGCTAAAATGAACAGGAGCGGTCCCAGGTGGCTTCCTTGTGGAACACCTGATGTCGCGCTAAATGGGGAGGAAAACACTCTCCTAAATTTTATTTGATACGAGCGATCAGATAAATAAGATTTAATCCAGCTGACAAAACTTAAGGGAAATCCAAGTTTCTTTAACTTAAACAAAATCAAATTATGTGGTAATTTGTCAAATGCTTTACTGAAGTCAGTGTAGATGCAGTCAACTTGCCCACCAGAGTCTAAAGAGCTTAATGCAAAAGAAGTGAAATCAAGGAGGTTAGAAACTGTAGATCTGCCATTAACAAAACCATGCTGACGAGTTGTTATGACTTCACCACAGCACACCTTAACCTGATCGTATATAATATGTTCAAAAATTTTCGGTATTGATGATAACTTAGCCACGGGCCTGTAGTTTGAAACATCATTTTTACACCCTTTCTTGAAAATGGGGCTAATGTATGCATTTTTCCAAAATTTAGGAAAATAACTTTCTTGAATTGATCTATTAAATAAAATACTGAGGGGCTGACTCAGCACAGAGCTGCAGTTTACTAAAACTGTCGCAGGAATACCATCCGGCCCGGAGTTCAAGTCATCATCAACAGATGAAATATATTTCTCTATGAGGTCAGGAGAGAAAGATATCTCATTAACCGAAACTAAAGGGTCGTTATCCATATATTCAAAATAGTTGATTTCAGGGCTAAATAAATCCGTAGAAAACGATTCATTAAACAAATTAGCAAACAACCCGGCTATAACTTGTGGGTCGCTATTGAGCCCATCAACTGTTTTAAACTCAGATGGAAACCCGTCAGATTTTTTTTTAGAATTAATAAAACCCCAAAAATTCTTGGGGTCATGAAGAATATTCAGCCTAATTTTATTCAAATATTCAGAATAAACCAAAGCTGACATATCTTTAAATTCAAGAAACAGTCGCTGATAAGCAACAAGGTCATTACGGTCCTGGCTACAAACGTATTTATTCCATGCCCTATTACGGCCATTGCGAACTTTTTTCAAATCCTTTGTATACCAGGGGTACGAGGAATTATTAACGTACCTCCTTGTATATGGAACCGACAATGCTATGGCAGAAAAAAGTTCACCATAGAAAAATTTAATGCAATCATCAAATGTATTGTTATTTATAAAAGTAAGTAAGTCGTCTAATTTATTTCTTAAATTTTCATTCAATTCAACATCCACCCGCGGATTAGCCAAAATTGACAGAGGATTATTTATAGTGGAGGAAGGAGATGGAAGATTGCTACTAGGGATTATAGCGGGAAAATTGGGAGTGGGTGAAGAGGTATTTAGAGAGCAATCCACGGGAGTTTTGTCACGACTGACGGCCGCACCGCCCACCCTCCCCACATTACCCAGATTTTTATTTAATTTTTTATTTAATTTCTTATTTAATTTCTTATTAGACTTTCTTTTCATGTTGTCATGCGATTAAAAGGAGCTGTAGCCATATAATTAGTTCTACTAACCGGTTGATAAAATAACTGATAAGAGTTACGAGTACTCCTCCGATTACTATTAAAATGTATATAGTTAAGAAGCTCTGGTGCAGCAAGAGACCCAGTTACAAGTTGATGCAGATAAAGTATATCCGCAATATTTCTACGCGAGCTCAAAGACTGCATATGTAATAACTTTAAACGATCCTCATAAGGAGGAAGGTTTAAAGGGTCAATCCAATTTAAGCCATTGAGAGCAAAACGAATAAAATTTTTTTGAATTCTTTCAATTCTATTTATATGAATATTATAAAATGGTGACCATACTTGGCTGGCGTACTCTAAGTGAGGGCGCACTATTGTATTATATAAAGTCACCGTTACTAAAGGGCTATTAAATTCTTTTGCCCACCTCTTAATAAAGCCAAGCAGAGATGAGGATTTTTTACAAATTTGATTAATATGCTCATTAAAAGTCAACTTAGTATCAAAATGTATACCTAGGTCTTTGACTACATCGACACGACAAATACTTTTATCTTTTAATTTATAATCAAATTCCACAATAGTTTTCTTCCTGGTAAAAATCATAGCTTGGCATTTATCAGGATTAAGATGTAAGTTATTCTTAGAACACCAAACTTCAAAGGATTTCAAGTCAGACTGAAGTGGAATAGTGTCACCTACCCCCTTTACGTTCCTGTAAATTTTCATGTCATCTGCATATACTAACAGATGGGAGTTTTTAATAACATGTGTAACGTCATTAATTGCTAAAATGAACAGGAGCGGTCCCAGGTGGCTTCCTTGTGGAACACCTGATGTCGCGCTAAATGGGGAGGAAAACACTCTCCTAAATTTTATTTGATACGAGCGATCAGATAAATAAGATTTAATCCAGCTGACAAAACTTAAGGGAAATCCAAGTTTCTTTAACTTAAACAAAATCAAATTATGTGGTAATTTGTCAAATGCTTTACTGAAGTCAGTGTAGATGCAGTCAACTTGCCCACCAGAGTCTAAAGAGCTTAATGCAAAAGAAGTGAAATCAAGGAGGTTAGAAACTGTAGATCTGCCATTAACAAAACCATGCTGACGAGTTGTTATGACTTCACCACAGCACACCTTAACCTGATCGTATATAATATGTTCAAAAATTTTCGGTATTGATGATAACTTAGCCACGGGCCTGTAGTTTGAAACATCATTTTTACACCCTTTCTTGAAAATGGGGCTAATGTATGCATTTTTCCAAAATTTAGGAAAATAACTTTCTTGAATTGATCTATTAAATAAAATACTGAGGGGCTGACTCAGCACAGAGCTGCAGTTTACTAAAACTGTCGCAGGAATACCATCCGGCCCGGAGTTCAAGTCATCATCAACAGATGAAATATATTTCTCTATGAGGTCAGGAGAGAAAGATATCTCATTAACCGAAACTAAAGGGTCGTTATCCATATATTCAAAATAGTTGATTTCAGGGCTAAATAAATCCGTAGAAAACGATTCATTAAACAAATTAGCAAACAACCCGGCTATAACTTGTGGGTCGCTATTGAGCCCATCAACTGTTTTAAACTCAGATGGAAACCCGTCAGATTTTTTTTTAGAATTAATAAAACCCCAAAAATTCTTGGGGTCATGAAGAATATTCAGCCTAATTTTATTCAAATATTCAGAATAAACCAAAGCTGACATATCTTTAAATTCAAGAAACAGTCGCTGATAAGCAACAAGGTCATTACGGTCCTGGCTACAAACGTATTTATTCCATGCCCTATTACGGCCATTGCGAACTTTTTTCAAATCCTTTGTATACCAGGGGTACGAGGAATTATTAACGTACCTCCTTGTATATGGAACCGACAATGCTATGGCAGAAAAAAGTTCACCATAGAAAAATTTAATGCAATCATCAAATGTATTGTTATTTATAAAAGTAAGTAAGTCGTCTAATTTATTTCTTAAATTTTCATTCAATTCAACATCCACCCGCGGATTAGCCAAAATTGACAGAGGATTATTTATAGTGGAGGAAGGAGATGGAAGATTGCTACTAGGGATTATAGCGGGAAAATTGGGAGTGGGTGAAGAGGTATTTAGAGAGCAATCCACGGGAGTTTTGTCACGACTGACGGCCGCACCGCCCACCCTCCCCACATTACCCAGATTTTTATTTAATTTTTTATTTAATTTCTTATTTAATTTCTTATTAGACTTTCTTTTCTTTCTTAAGGAAATAGCTTGTTTAGGTAAAGTGGAGATCGAAGGAGTGGAAGCAAAAGCCATAGTAGCCTCGGTAATAGTTTTATTTTGCAAACTAACATCCGGTGAAGTAGCCTCATTAAGGCTTTTTTCAATTTGGGGATAATAGTTAAGAGTATCTCTGAAATTATTATTCAGATTTTTAAGATTTTCCCCAAATTGCTTAATTTTTTCGTAAAAGACCGACGGGGAAAGGGGTCTGCAAGATGGACAGTACCATTGCAGGCCCGAATGGACAGAGCATAATAAATCAGTAATAGATTTTGCTAAGTTTACACAAGAGGCATGAAACACCTGTTCACAGGGACCTGAACAGGAAAACATAGAATTCAATATATTTTGGCTTTCGCACTGATCTCTTAGAGAGCAAGCTAACAAATTTTCAGAGGAAAAATAATCCATCTTGAAATCTTAAAAAAAAAAGAAAGCAATTTAAAATATTTTTAGAGCAGTGCAAAAAGGGTTAAAAATCAAGCAAAAAATTCACCCGCTAAGCAGCAAAGCGAATCAAAAACAAAACTGTTGCACTGCTTCACTGATTTATTTTGCTTGCAGAAAGTAAGTTAATATTAACATAAATGTATGTTTGTGTGTAACGCAAAATAAACAAAACACAAAATTAAAGCAAAATTATTAATATAATCATGCAATTTTTTAAGAAACGACACTAAATTAAACACAATTAAATTATCAATTATTAACTATCAAATATTATTAGAAAATAATAATAACAAAATCACAATACACTTAAAAACACTACCGACACTGACAAAGAGACGAAGTCAACTTTCCTTTGCATATAATACAACACCGCATGTCGATACAAATTACACGCCATATGAGCTAGTTTTTGGAAAACTGTCAACTTTCCCAAATGACACGATTATGTCAGCTATGTAAGTCTATAATACTGATGATTATGCACAAGAACTAAAACAAAGATTAAAATTCTCTTTAAATAGAGCTAAAGAATTAGTTGAAACTGTTAAAAAGAACAGAACACAGCAAAATGTCAAAATAAATCCCATAAATTTAAAAATTGGAGATTTAGTTTTATTAAAAAATAAGAATAGAAGAAAAAATCAAACGCCATATCTTGGCCCATATAAAGTCATAGAAACAAAAGGCGTCAACACTGTTTTAGATTTAGGGAACAAAATCAAAGAATATCATAATAATATGCTAAAAAAAATGAATTAATCAGATTTATTTCTATCAACATTAAAATATTATTGTATCACAAAATTATTTGTATTTAAATAAAAATAATTTTTATCATAAGGATGAGGGTGTAGTGTATTTTATCAATAAGTAATATTGTACCTACTACTTTACTACTATTACTTTGAACTATTGTGAATATCAATAATCTATTACTAAGTTTAAGCCACTGTAAATATACACTAAGTCACCATATGTTTTATGTTAAACATATGTTTTTGTTTACATAAACAAGGATACCGTTATTCCTGTATAAAAGCAGGAAGCGGTTTCAATAAAGCAATCAATTGATTAACTAGCCTTAAACTGACTGTCTAATTTTTCATTCTTAAGCCTTAAATTGGCTGACAACTAAAAGAGCACTCTAGTAGCGCTATATATATATTTTTTTTATTTGTTTGCCCGTGGTGCGATTGCGCCATCTGTTGACAATAAAATTACAACAGATGGCGCAATCGCATAATATAAAATTGCACTTTGTGTATGTCGTTCAGCACAACCTCCGTGGCTCAAGTGTTAGAGCAGCCGTCCACATATAATTCATGGAATGGTCGGGGGTTCGAATCACATTACAAATTAACCAAAAACTGGTCTGATGAGGCTATGTATATACATATGAATATGTGTATATATGTGGTAATAGCCGAAACATATGTCACCAATTACCAGGTTAAATTGTTCCATTTGTTGTCTTTGTCATGTTTGTTTATAAAGCATTAACCGATTTGTGAAATTTCACAAGAACATTGGTTACTGCAATTGACTGTAAAGTTCGATTAAAAATTTCAAATTAATTAATAACATTCAGTCGACTAAAACAAATTAAAAATTTCTAAAACCGGAAGAATACGTTCAACATTATTCGGAGAATAAGTGGCGGAAGCCCGAAATTCGAAATAATAAAGCTACATCATATAGCAAGTCCTTAAACCGATGGTTTAACAAAGCTATGCAGCAAACGAGAAATGACAATAAAATTACAACAGATGGCGCAATCGCATAATATAAAATTACACTTTGTGTATGTCGTTCAGCACAACCTCCGTGGCTCAAGTGTTAGAGCAGCCGTCCACATATAATTCATGGAATGGTCGGGGGTTCGAATCACATTACAAATTAACCAAAAACTGGTCTGATGAGGCTATGTATATACATATGAATATGTGTATATATGTGGTAATAGCCGAAACATATGTCACCAATTACCAGGTTAAATTGTTCCATTTGTTGTCTTTGTCATGTTTGTTTATAAAGCATTAACCGATTTGTGAAATTTCACAAGAACATTGGTTACTGCAATTGACTGTAAAGTTCGATTAAAAATTTCAAATTAATTAATAACATTCAGTCGACTAAAACAAATTAAAAATTTCTAAAACCGGAAGAATACGTCCAACAATTATTCGGAGAATAAGTGGCGGAAGCCCGAAATTCGAAATAATAATGCTACATCATATAGCAAGTCCTTAAACCGATGGTTTAACAAAGCTATGCAGCAAACGAGAAATGACAATAAAATTACAACAGATGGCGCAATCGCATAATATAAAATTGCACTTTGTGTATGTCGTTCAGCACAACCTCCGTGGCTCAAGTGTTAGAGCAGCCGTCCACATATAATTCATGGAATGGTCGGGGGTTCGAATCACATTACAAATTAACCAAAAACTGGTCTGATGAGGCTATGTATATACATATGAATATGTGTATATATGTGGTAATAGCCGAAACATATGTCACCAATTACCAGGTTAAATTGTTCCATTTGTTGTCTTTGTCATGTTTGTTTATAAAGCATTAACCGATTTGTGAAATTTCACAAGAACATTGGTTACTGCAATTGACTGTAAAGTTCGATTAAAAATTTCAAATTAATTAATAACATTCAGTCGACTAAAACAAATTAAAAATTTCTAAAACCGGAAGAATACGTCCAACAATTATTCGGAGAATAAGTGGCGGAAGCCCGAAATTCGAAATAATAAAGCTACATCATATAGCAAGTCCTTAAACCGATGGTTTAACAAAGCTATTCAGCAAACGAGAAATGACAATAAAATTACAACAGATGGCGCAATCGCATAATATAAAATTGCACTTTGTGTATGTCGTTCAGCACAACCTCCGTGGCTCAAGTGTTAGAGCAGCCGTCCACATATAATTCATGGAATGGTTGGGGGTTCGAATCACATTACAAATTAACCAAAAACTGGTCTGATGAGGCTATGTATATACATATGAATATGTGTATATATGTGGTAATAGCCGAAACATATGTCACCAATTACCAGGTTAAATTGTTCCATTTGTTGTCTTTGTCATGTTTGTTTATAAAGCATTAACCGATTTGTGAAATTTCACAAGAACATTGGTTACTGCAATTGACTGTAAAGTTCGATTAAAAATTTCAAAAAAAAAAAAAAAAAAAAAAAACTTGAAAATTTTGGAAAAAAAAAATTAGTTTTTTTCGACTTTTTAACACTTCTAATTCGATTAAGAATAAAATTTTTTTCAAAAATTTTTCTTAGAAAATTTTCCCAAACTTTGAACTTTTAAACAATTTTAAGTCGCTCAAAACATTAAATTTTTTTTTATGAACAAAAAACTAGTTCGAAACTGATCCGGTTTATGAACAAAAAACGAATTCGAAACGGATTCCTATTTGAAGTCCGTTACGAATTCGTTTTACTTACAAAAAACAGAATGCGCACAAACGAATTCGCGTCCGTTTTTGTGCACATTGGGAAATTACTTTTATCATTGTAGTATACATATATAAATGAATAAATACAATGGTAAGAAGCATTAATATGTATGCGTATTATTATGACTTATAATATTTACTTTTTATAGAGTGACTTACAAAACTGTTCACAAAAAAACATATTTCTGGTTTTAAGGCTGTATTTTTTTTTTTTGCAAAAAAGTTTTTTAAAAAAAAGTATGCAGAAAACTTGCAAATTCTTTATTCTAGCTAAAAAAAATTAAAACTAAAATATTCCACGTTTTGTTTAACTTGGGTATGTAGTTATTTTTATACTTAGTCTTTTGTAAACAGTTTTGTAACTTAAAGTAATAAACACATTTTAAATCATTTTTTAATATTTTATGTGGCCGCTTTTGGCTTTAGTGGTGAAGTGTATTTTCTTAGGCATACTTGCTTTCAATTTGTCTAGTATTTTAGTACTGATCACGGACCATTGCCTATTGGCGACCTTCCATAGCTCATCCAGATTTTGTGAGGTTATTTGACTCATGGGTGTTTTTTTAAAAAATATTCCACAAATTTTCAATGGGTATAATTTCTGGTGACTGTGTTGGCCAATCCAAGCAGGTAATATTTTGGTTTCGAAGCCATTTCATTGTAATTTTAGCCATATACTTCGGGTCATTATCCTGCAAAGGGATGATATCGTCTGGCTCGTAGCCAAACTATTCCAGACTATGTGAGTGTAAGGCCACTCGAATGTTAAAATAATCTCTTGCTTTTATTATTCCATTGATTTTTGAGGGTCACCTTAAATTAAAGTTTTGTAGCCTAAGCTATTCCTCTTAACATCAGAGCTACGTGGTGTAAATTCGGTGTGAATCGACTAACCTGTCTTTGTGAAAATGATATTTAAAAAATTTTTGTATGAGTGCCACTCTATGTATACACCCTAAATAAAATTTTTACAATCTTATCTGTGTTTCTTCGCATAAAATCCATGTGGTGTAAATTCCATAAGAATCGATTTAGCAGTCTTCGAGAAAATGATATTTAAAAAATATTTTTGTGAGGGCCACCCTAAATAAAAGTTTTGTAGCCTAAGCTATGCTTCTTAACATACAAAATACGTGGTGTAAATTCGGTGTGAATCGATTAACCTGCCTTCCTGAAAATTAAATTTAAAAATATATTTGTATGAGGGCCACCCTAAGTATGCACCCTAAATAAAATTTTTATGTTCTTATCTGTGCTCCTTAATATAAGAGCCATACTGTGTAAGTTTCATGAGAAACGATTCTCCTGTCTTTGAGAAATCGCTATTTTTAAAATATTTGTGTATGAGGGCCACCCTTAATATGCACCCTAAATAAAAGTTTCATCGTCTTAGCTATGCGTCTTAATATAAGAGACAGGTGGTGTAAATTCCATGTGAACCGATTAAGTGGTCTTTGTAAAAACGCTATTTTAAAAATAATTGCGTATGAGGGCCACCCTAAATTAAAGTTTTATAGCCACCATGCCCCTGGTGTCTAGTCCCGTTCATATTTTGTGAAGTGCTTAACATAGCTTATGTGCATCCTGACACCAAATTTTAAGACTCTTGCTATCATATGAACCAAGATATAGAGAGTTAAAGGTTTTAATTGCATGTAAAGTGCCACGCCCCTTGCTTTTATCGAAAAAAAAATATAGCCCAAATTACTCAGGAATAGTGTAGCTTTCTATTAGTAGAAAAATTTTTGGAATCGGTTCCGTAGATTCCAGAGATTACCCTGAACATACAAACAAAAAAACAAACAAACAAACAAACCTTACCTCTTTATTTAATAGTATAGACTATATAGACTATACTACAGAGTATAGATAATCAACTTTCAATTCAATTCAGTAATTTTTTTTAAAGGTCTATAAGATAATTGCTTAATTTATAAATTTACAGGTTTTTCATTAAATAAAAAAATGAAAAATTAACGTGGCACACTATACTGTGCTAAAATAACATTTTTTAGCTTCAAAACTTTCTTTGTTTTAGCAAAAACATAAATATATTGAGCTCTTTTAATAAAAAGCTTGAAAAATAATTTACAGTCTGGTGAACAGTCTGTCGTCAATTTACTGCGTTAATACTCTAAAACATACTAAGAGCTTAAAATAATGTTTTACGACTTCTAAAAAATGTATTTAAAAAAATGTGACACATGAAACGTAGCATAAAATATATATTTTTTTCTTATCACAAAATATTTCAGTGTTCCACACAAAAATTTGCTCCCTTGAGCAAAATGAAAAATTTGGCAAGGAAGAATTTCAGTATCGCTTGTTGAAGAGATCACACTCTCTCCCGCTCTTTCAAATTACGTTGTTTTCAGAACACCTGTAATTGAATGGATTTATTTATTGCCAGTTCAGCCAATATACAGAGATGGTTTTCCCGCTGCCGCATTGTATGTAACATGTAAAAACGCTGTATAAATTTTTGTTTTTTTTTCCTTTGCCAAAAAAGACACAACCACTATAATAGGCTCTCTATCTTAGCTGCACTGCGCACTGCGCCGTGAGCGCGGTAAAAATGTTACAAAAAGAAAATTACAAAAAAAATAAATTCTTAAACACAGAAACCGGGGAGAGTCAATTGGCTACATACCGCACTTGACAGGCGCGATGTGTAGATGATAACAACACCCAAACCAATGAGCCCCTAAATTGTAATTACTGCATCTTTTTTCCCATCATTTTTAAAACGCTTTCTCTCCTGAATACGTGTGCAGGTTAGCTTGACTTTGGGAGCGAATTTTTGTAACGCAGTTGTCACAATCCAAGAAAAAATTTTACAACTGTAGACATTTGCTTACATTTTGTTTGGGATATTGACAATTGTGTTGCCAAGGAAAGAGCGCACTCAGGGAAATGAGCTTACCTACATTATTGTATCATATCAACTGACGGAAGGCACGATGAATATCCGTGTCCTAACTTGTTACCAGTAGTGCTCGCTCGTACATGTTCGCTTAAAATTCGCTGCTGCCTAGAAATTCTTAATTCTTGAAGTTTTAACACTCGTATATATATATGTATTCATAAATACAAAATAAATATAGATATGTATATATATATATAAATGTTTTTATGTATATAAACATTTATGTATATATATATTTTTATATAAACATATATGGAGAAATATTCAATATATAAAACAATATAAACTAAAGAAATTAATAAAAAATTGTTATATTAAAAATAAACTAAATTCAAAACGCAAATCGCATATTTGTTGATTTTTATGCCAAACGAAAAAAGCAGTTCAAAGTCACAATATAAGACAAAAAAAATTAATATAGGTTTATAAATAAAAATTCAAAATAGAAAGCAAACCTAAAATTATAAAATAAAATAAATAAATTTGACAACAACTGTTTATGTTTCGATTGCCAAAGTGCTAAGTTAAAACAAAAAAAAAATACACACGAAATAAGGACAATTTAACGGTTAAACCAGCATGACAGTGTTTAGTTAAAGTACATAGAACTGCATATAAATGCACATGTTATATATATATGCGTGTATTTTAAAATATATATACATGTATATATATATATATATATTTTTATGTACATGTTAATATAAAGATATAATAAAAAAAATATTTGTACGGTTGGAATTGTTATATGTATGTATAAGATACTACAAATAATATGTACATGTTTGATTATTTATATATATGCATACACACATATGTATAAATTTACATGTAGCCATAATTATCAAATAAATATTTTTTTATTATGTAAATATATTATAATGTAAATAATTATACTTAATGCGTTATGTATATATATTTGTATGTACATATAACAAAAAAAAAAATCAAATACATATTTTTTTGGTATATATCTCTTTTATTTTTGTGTATAAAATATATACATATATGTATATATGTGTACACATTTTTTAAATACGCCAAATAATGTATCAGTTTTCCAAATGTTAATAAAATAGTTTTAGTCGTAACTAAAACCTTAAATGTAAAATTTTCGAAGACTAAATAAAAAAATAGAAAATACTGGATACGTAGCGGAGTTTTGGACAAAACGTCCCAAGTGAGTAAGTTCCAAGGATTTATTTTTTTTGACTATACATATTTTTCAACTGATTTTGTATTGCATAGACGACACTTGATGATATGACACATGTTCAAAATAAACTCATGCTCCAGAACTCTTCTGGAAAGCTTAAAATTAGAACATTTATGCATTTTCGAGTAATCTTCAAAAAAAAAATAACAAACTCCTGGGCTGCAAAATATTAATTTTACGAAATCTGTGCGTAAAAATGAAGAAAATTGTGCGATTTTCTTATTTAAAATATTTTTTCTATTTCCTGTTGTGAAATATTACCGCTATTTTTTAAGCCTATACATAGGGAAAAATTCCATTATTTTTGCGCAGATAGAGCTTTTTTTTCTTGTTTAATAGCTCATATCATTCGCTATATTCAGCTTAATACACTATTATTTCCAATTGTCAAAGCGACTACATGAAAAAATTAGGTTTTTTGTTTGAAAAATTTATAAACAAGTAATTTCAATATTTCGTTGCAAAAACTACCCACTCTAAACAACAGTGCAATTTATTATTTTCAAAAATGAACCAAAAATTAAACTTTTTTTTCTTATTAATTTATTCTTTGGGGATATTCATGTAGTGGCATTGACAATTTCAAATTATGGTGTCTTAAAGATAATGTACCAAATGATATGAGCTTTTAAACAAGAAATACAAAATCTCTACTTGCGCAGAGATCGTGGATATTTTTCCTTATATATAGGCTTAAAAATAGCGGTAACGTTATTTTTAGTGCATCCTTATATGTACAATACTATAATGAAAATCAGTGAAAAAAAAAAATTGTATAAGAAAAAATTGCAATTTTTTAATTCGAACTTCGAAAAATTAAAATTTTGATGCTCTGGTAGCAAACCTAGAAGTTTTGTTTTTTTGATTGAGGATGTGCTTGAAAATGCGTAAGTTTTCGAATTTTGACCACTCCCGAAGATTTCTATGGCACGAGGTTATTTTGAACATGTTTAATGTATATACATATATACATATGTTCAAACATAATAATATACTTAAGTGGTTTTTTGCGATATAAATTATTTTGATTTCTTTTAATTCCTTACCCATCACCAGAAGCTAATATTTTACCTTCTAAAGTGATCGTTTTATATTTTGAATTTTGCAAATTTGAAAAATTTGTAGAATTTTATGCGATTGCAACATTTTTGCAAGTTAAAATGTACAATATGTAGATTAGGGTGTTTTTTTTAAAACTTTTGGAGAGGGATTGTATTTATTTTTCCTCTATTATAGCTTGAGGAACAAAAATAACTGTCCCAACATTTGAGCTTCCTAGCTCAAACCTGTAAACGGCGCGGACAGAGTTTATGTCCGCGAAAAAACCGACTTACTAAAACGTGGAAAAGTCTGCCTTAGGTGCCAAGATATAGCGTTTTGGGATTTTAAGTCGAATAGGGGACGCCACCCACTGTTGTGAAACCACGCCCACATTTTTTGTGTGACTAAAAATGCGGAAAAAATACACCCGAAGGAGGTATTTTTATTTTTTTTAAAGAATTTGCAGTCTAATATGCCTACATAATAGAATCGGGTTTGAAGAAAATTCTCCCAAAATGTAGATATACCCCAAGTAGCATTGGTAAAGCTGCTAATTCACAGTTAGCTCCATAATAGTTCAATAGTAGTCTAATATGGACTTATAGATTTATTAAAAAGAATATATTTTCCTTTAAAATGTCGCTGTTACAACAATAAGCAAGAAACTTAAATTTCAAATTTATTCTGACCTACATTTTTTGCTTTGATCTCAAGAGCAATCGGTAATTTTGATAACCCTAGTTCATTCTAGGCTAAACTGGTTCATCCTAACGCGCTTCGAATGAAAAACTTGGCCTAGGAAAAACTAGTTTATTCTAAAAACAAGTTTGGCCGGTAGCATATATACTAAAAATGCATAGTTTTTGAATTTAAATAAAAAAAAAAAAATAGGCAAACTTCCACCGTTCTTAAAAGTTCATGACTATTTAGGCTTTATTGATTTTATTTATAACAATGTTTCTCAAATTATCTTGGACACAATATTTTTTTCTTATTTTCTATTTTTCCTTTTTATGTACTTTTGGACTTAAAATTCTCAGGGTGCAATTGAACATATAAAACAATAAAATACCTTCAACGAATTTACCCCTTTTTTCAACATAGTCAGGAGCCTAATTTTAATTATTAGCTGTAAATAATATTAAAGCTTTTTTATAACAGTCTGGCAGCTGCAATCCTCAATCAATGTGTTTCTCGTCGCTTGTTTTGTTGGGTTAGTAATGTTTAATATGTGTCAGACTCATTGGCGTAGAGAGAAATTTTTATTTAAGGACTAAAACGAAGTAACAGACTGCGCGTCTTCGATTTATCGCGTCATGGTTTTCTATGCTTCACGGTTCTCAAGTTACATGCTGCGATTCTTCACGTCCCAATCTTTTAAGAAATCAATTTATGTAATTCGCTTAATGTTGTACAGCATCATGATGTAACTAGCCAAATGGTGCCTCTTTCTCCATCATTTGCTTCTTCGCGAATTATCAAAATCGAGCAAAACAAATTGTGAAAATTTTGTTAAGAAGAAAAAAATTAAACAAAAGTCACAAGCATCTTTTTTTTTGGTTTTGTTGATTATGATATTGACAATTTGCGAAGAAGGTTCTATGCTCTCTGAGGTTTGCGTTTTCAAATTTTGAAAAGTGAAAAAAAACTAAATTTTGAGTTTTTTTCTTTTTTTGTTTCAACATTTTTGGCATAAAACAAATTTTCCAAAATTTTTAAAATAAACCATTTCGATGGGAAATTTAATTTTCTACAAAAAATTTTAGATAAGAAATATCCAAATTTTGCTTCTTTTGCGAGATATATTGAAAAAACTAAAAAGAGTGCATTTTGACCTCTATCTCCGAGTTCCACCCTCTAATTTAATAGCACTCCGCGGTTTTATCTTTTTAAATGACCCACTGACCGATTCCTGCAATAAAATTCCGTGAACGTCTAAGTTCCTTTATATATGACATAATCAATAGCCTATAAGGCGTGCTAAAGTTTTTGATTTTATGCGAGCACCACGCTTTCTTGTACAAATTAATCTTATTCTTGTTTGATTCTAGCTGAACTCGTTTCTAGTAATTGTGTGTTATTTAGTTCGATGACATTAAATAATTCTCTCTGTATATCGTTTTGCAATTTTTGCTTCCAGGCCCGTACCTACCCAGGTGCTAGAGGGGGCCTTGTCCCCCCACTCAAGCAGTTAAGAAACTTATTTTTATAGTTCATACTGGCCTTACAGTTTATAACTTTCTTAAATAATTGTACTTTGCGATCTTTCAGTACATTGAATCTTTTCAAAGCCATGCCTAGATCTATAGGCTCATGGCGTTTGAGCTCGAAAGCCAGAAAAGAAAAAAAAGTTTTTGAACCAAAAAATTATTCAATAAAATTGTTTGTTTGTCTTTTATTAAAAATGCTCCAATTAGTTGGAATTTCAGTGAGCTTTGATTCAAAGAAAAAATTTTTAATTTCGGACAAGATTTGGGGAAAGCGCAATTTTTGAACCAAAAAATATAAAAAAAAAATGTTGTTGGAACTTAGCTTAAAATAATTAAACATGAAAACTATTTTTCAAAATTTAAGCCTCAACGATTTGTTAGAATAGTAGTTGGCTTTTATTCAAAAAATAAATTATTCAGTTCCGACAAGACTTGCACCCTCTAGCATTTTTTGAACCCAACAATATTTGAAAAAAAATTTTGCTTAGGCCTTTAACTTAAACTAATAAAAAATAGAACATTTTGTTTCAAAATTCGGGGTCCGCTGATTTGTTTCATTAAAAAAGAAAATTGTTAATTTTTGACAAAATTTTCAGTCCCTAGCAATTTTCGAACTAAAAAATATTTAATTTCTATTTTTTTTTTTGGCCTGTTCCAAAAAATAGTATTTTGTTTTCCATATTCGGGCTCCGAGGACTTTTTGGAATTTTAGTTAGCTTTAATTAAAGGAAAATAAAGGTAATTTTTGACAAGATATGAGCTTTCTAGCCATTTTTTAAACAAAAAATTGTTCTTTCGGACTTAACTTAAAATAAAAGAAATTGTAACTTTTTTCAAAATTCGAGCTTCCACGATTCATTCTTTGTACGAATTCCATCGTTTGTATTCTTTGGCAATTTTGAGCTCAATTTTACTTGGTTATTGGATGCTCAAATCGGTCAATGGCCGCAGCTTTTCCAAATCTATTTCATCAGCTGTATCGATAGCTGTGAGAATAGCATTGTTTCTAACAAAACGATTGGTCATTTCAATTATTACGATATCGATTGTTACGTAGAATGTTGATTTCAGCACGATGGCCGATTCGCTTCGCTTACCCAGTGTTTCTCCAACAAAAGACTTCTTCAGCATTTTTCACTGGCACCTATTTCGAATTGGACGACTTGAGGCGTGACCTGATGCTGTGGGCTCTAATTTCTCCAACAGATCTGTCGTTTGAGAATATTATCCATCGAAACTCTTTTGTGATCTCATTTTTCCAATCATCGTTCAAACAGCTCTCATGAGTGGCATATATCCTTTGTTTTCAATCGCTCAGCCTTACATCGTCTTTATTTAATACCCCAATGCTCATAATAAACCAAAATCACATTTCCCCTGATTCTAAGACCATTAGTTTTACTCTTCGCAAAATAGGAATACATTCCAATAACTGACAAAACCAGGAGTTAAGTTTTTTAGTACATATTTATATGCCGGTTATATGCTGAATATTTGGTTGAGAAAAAAAAATTTTTTTCAAAGAAGACGTATATGCTCTTTAAAATGAGCTTTCAAGTGATAATCTGCGATGTTTCCTCGCAAAATTACAGCCATTTGAAAAAGACATGAATTTGATCCCCTACGACCAAACAATATTAGCCAACCGGCTACAAATTTATTTCATCTTGATCATAGGGGATTAAATTCATGTCTTTTTCAAATGGCTGTAACTTTGCAAGGAAACATCACAGATTATCACTTGAAAGCTCATTTTAAAGAAAAAGAACGGTACTAAATGATGCTATTAATAAAAATAAGCTGAAGGTAGTAGTATCACAGATGGCTGGCAAGGTTGAAACAAAAATTTAAATATTTTTTTTTGGAAAAAAAATTCTCCTCACCTCAAATGCCTCTAAGCACGCTTTAAACTAATATCATCTCTTTCTTATATTAGTACAAGTCCAAAATAAAATTTTAAGGAAAAAAAAGTGGGGTTTTTCAGAAAATTATCTTTGTTTTTCCTCATAAAAATCGTTATAACTCTGCCAATTTTTAACCATTTTGAAATTTTTTTAAAGATTCAAACAGAGATTAAGAAGTTCTATAAGAACCAAAAGACAAAAGTTAATTATTTTGATTTGAATGGAAATGCCACTTTTTTGAAACAATTTTCAGCCTAAAATGGGTATTACTTAAAATGGCCATAGCTTCTTAAAAAATTTTTTTTAATCAAATCGGGGAAATATGGGTCCCCTTGAATCCTTTGAAAAACAACATATTTAATCGGCATCCAATTCCGTAACATGAAATAATCCGCGTGCATGGTTTGAGATGGATTTGGTCTCTAAATCATTTATAATACTTGTGTGGAATTCGATTTAACAACCTTAACAAACTCCCTCTGCTTGTATGGAACGTTCCGCGTCCTTTCATTGAAATTCGGATTTTTTCCCTTTTGATGTACATCGACTATAAATAACATCTCAAATAATTCCCCATTCAAGTTTTTCTGTAACTCAACTTGTCATTTAAACTTGATTGAAGCCCACCTTGGGGTAGTACTATTCTTTCGGTGGGTAATGATCTCCCCACACACCGCTATCTAGTTACGCCAATGGAACAGAAACAGATGAACACTCACACGACACAAAAAAAAAATAAGAGTGCCGTTATGACAGACAGCAACAACGCCACGAGCTTTTTGGCTATTTTCGTTTGCTGAATGTTGACAGTGTTGCTTTTATTACCTGCTGTGTGTGAATTGTTGACAGTCGTCAGTGTGAGAAAAAGTTCTCAAAAAAATAGAAACTGAATTTGCTTATTGTAGCTATATAGCAAAAAAGCACAAAAAGGAACAACAACCATTTAACAATACAGGTATGCAAATAAAACAGAGATGTGATTTTCTCTTACGTCAAGCAAATTGTGAAATGTGCTGCCAGACTTAAAAGAGTCTTCTATAAAGCATTTAAAAAAATTAAAAGATAGAAATGCGCCTTAATTTAACCAGATTTATTTATACTCTGTAGGCAACATTGTTGATATAGATAAAGTCAATATTATTTGAATTAATCGAAAAATTTTAAAAAATGTTAAAAAAATATAAATTCATTTTAATAAAAATTGTATGCAAATATGCGCCTTCAATAAAAACATTTCGGGGGGTACGCACAACAACAAAATCTTCCCTCTACTTAGTGCCCAAAAATACATAATTCGATTAATATGCAATAAAGGTAGATTGGAAAATAGTTTTGAACTATTTCGAAATCTTAACATTTTGCCACTTAAGCATCTCTGCTTTCATCAAGTTCTGAAGGTATTTTTTAACAGCTCACATATTACGAAAAGAAATAATACGACCTATAACTTAAGAGTCAATAATCTTAATAAAGCTAATGAACCGCCTCACAACATTCAGCATTTTTTACACTCATTTAGTAACGTAACATCAAGATTTTTCAATAAACTGCCAAATAACATAACTAACATTCAAAATAAGCATGTTTTTCTAAGGGGCCGGTTTCACAGTGTTTATTAACTAAAGATTTGAGGTTAACTATCCAATTTCAGTTTCATAGCAATTAGTTAACCAACCAAATTTGGTAGGTTAACTAATAGTTAAGTAACTGCTGATTGCTGTCATAACGAAAAAGAACATAAGAAATAAAAACGCAAAGTTTCAAAAAAGCAAATACTTAAGTACTTATATAAATATGGATTCAGATTGGAATTGCAAAGTTCATAGTGATTCAGATATTGAAGTAGTATGGAGTATTGCAATTGCTCGTCGAAAAAAGTATTAAGATCCCGTCCATATTACTTTCGGTAGGTTCCTTGCAAGCCGTTAAAATCGTCCACAATGGTCCCCCATATTTTTTCCTTCTCGTCTAGACTACCTTTATCGGTTTTTTTGCATGTGATGATGTTTTCTAAGTTGCCGACCAGCTCCAATAAGCAATTTAGTTCGTCTGCCGAAAATTTAGAAGTTCTTGTTGTTGATTCCATTTCGCAAACTATAAAAGTCAAATAAAAAACAAATGTTTTGTGCAGTGATGCCAAATTTTCTACAAAAAATTATCATTAATACCAATGGACTGTGAAACTGAACAACTTAAATTTGGTAGTTAACTAACAGACATTAGTTAAGTTAACTAGTTGGTTAACTAAGCACTGTGAAACCGGCCCTTAGAGAACTAAAACGTTTGCTATTCAAACTCAATTATTCTGAACTGGATTCTCTATAATTAGGTGAAGTAGCCAGGTTCATATTCTTAATTGTTAATAAGTTTTTTTGATGAATTTATTTATACAATGACCAAATCCATCTCAAACCATGCACGCGGATTATTTAATGTTACGGAATTGCTTACCGATTATATATGTTGTCTTTCAAATGATATAAGAGGACCCATATTTCCCCGATTTAATTAAAAAATTATGGTCATTTTAAATTATGCCCATTTTAGGCTAAAAATTGTTTCGAAAAAGCGAAATTTCCATCCAAATCAAAATAATTAACTTTTGTGTTTTGATTTTTATATAACTTTTTATTTTCTGTTAGAATCTTTAAAAAAATTCAAAATGGTTTAAGATCAGCAGAGCTATTGCGCTTTTTATGAGAAAAAACAAAGCTAATTTTCTGAAAAACCTCACCTTTTTTTTCGGTTAAAATTTTATTTTGATTTTATTTTTTTCTCCCAAAAAAAAAAAATATTTAAATTTTTGTTTCACCCTCGCCTGCCATCTGTGATACTATGTACTACTTTCAGCATATTTTTAATAATAACACCATTTAGTACCATCATTTTTCTTTAATATGAGCTTTCAATTGGTAATCTGTGATGTTTCCTCGCATAGTTACAGCCATGTGAAAAAGACATGAATTTGAAAAATTAATGATGGCGCCTTCGACTTTTAGAACCACATCTGTAGCCACTAAAAATAGCTAAAGTCGATTTGCGATCACAACCCTAGTAGCATCAGGGAAAGTTATGAAGACAAAAATCCAGCTTACAGAACAGTGATGTCTTTAAAATAGCTTTGTATCAAAACTAATAAGATACTTCGCCTTTGTAGCAAAATTTGGTTTCATAATATCTTGCTAGAACAATATACAGGGTGTCCCATAAATAGTGGATAACCTTCTAACAGCAGGTTATAGCAAGCCACAGTTTAGCAGAATTGCGTAGCCGCATCGAAAGTACTGCTAGTCAAATAGTCCAGCGGAGATACTCGTGCCCATAGTACAAGTAGATTATGAAATGAGGTGGTGCACAAGATCATAAAATTATATTACTTAATTGCGGTTAGGGTAGCTATTGCTGTAAACACGATGTAATTCAGAGTTCGCATACATTATCTATTATATAAAATTCATTTTTTGTCTGTCTATCTGTCTGTCTGTCTCTTATGCACGCGGAAACTATCCAGCCGATTTTGATGAAATTTCTACAGTATGTTAGTATCGATCAGGCGGGTGTCATAGGCTATAAAACTTTTATTTAGGATGTATATTTAGGGTGGCCCTCATACACAAATATTTTAAAAATACCGATTTCTCAAAGACAGGCAAATCGATTATCATGAAAATTACACAGTTTGGCTTTTATGCTAAGGGGCACAGATTGAAGGGTAAAAATTTTATTTAGGGTTCATACTTAGGGTGGCCCTCATACAAATATATTTTTAAATATCATTTTCACGAAGACAAATAAATCAATTAACACCGAATTTACACTACATATCTCTTATGTTAAGAAACATAGCTTAGGTCACAAAACTTTTATTTAGGGTGGCCCTCACCCAAAAATATTTTTTAAATACATACTATAATTTTCTCGAAGTCCGCTAAATCGATTCTTATGTAATTTACACAGATAAGATTGTAAAAATTTTATTTAAGGTGCATACTTAGGGTGGCCCTCATACAAAAATATTTTTAAATATCCTTTTCTCAAAGACAGGTTAGCCGATTCACACCGAATTTACACCACGTAGCTCTTATATTAAGAGAAATAGTTAAGGATATAAAACTTTTATTTAGAGTGGCCCTCACACAAAAATATTTTTTTGATATCATTTTCTCAAAGACTGCTAAGTCGATTTTCTTGGAATTTACACCACATGGCTTTTAAATTAAGAGGCACAGATCAGCTTAAAAAAATTTTATTTAGGGTGCATACTTAGGGTGACCCTCATACAAAAATAATCTTAAATATCATTTTCAAGAAGACAGGTTAGTCGATGCTCTCCGAATTTACACCACGTAGCTCTTATATTAATAGGCATAGCTTAAGCTACAAAACTTTTATTTAGGGTTCATACATATGTAGGGTGGCTCTCATACAAAAATTTTATATCTGTATTCGTCGAAACTCCGATTGTTTTTTATATAAAATTCATTTTTTGTCTGTCCGTCTGTCTGTCTGTCTCTTATGCACGCGGAAACTATCCAGCCGATTTTGATGAAATTTTTACAGTATGTTAGTATCGATCGGGCGGGTGTCATAGGCTATAAAACTTTTATTTAGGGTGCATATTTAGGGTGATCTCATACACAAATATTTTCAAAATAGCGATTTCTCAAAGACAGGCAGATCGATTCTCATGAAATTTACACAGTATGGCTTTTATGTTGAGGGGCACAGATTGGATGGTAAAAATTTTGTTTAGGGTACATACTTAGGGTGGCCCTCATACAAATATATTTTTAAATATCATTTTCGCGAAGACAAATAAATCGATTCACACCGAACTTACACTTCGTATCTCTAATGTTAAGAAGCATAGCTAAGGCCACAAAACTTTTATTTAGGGAGGTCCTGATACACAAAAATTTTAAAAATAGCATTTTCTCAAAGACTGCTTAATCGATTCTCTTGGACTTTACACCAAATGGATTTTACATTAAAAGGCAGAGACTAGATTGTAACAATTTTATTTAGGGTGCATACTTAGGGTGGCCCTCACATAAAAATATTTTTAAATATTTTCACAAAGACAGGTTAGTCGATTTACACCGAATTTACACCACGTAGCTCTTATGTTAAGAGGCATAGCTAAGGATACAAAACTTTTATTTAGGGTGGCCCTCACACAAAAATATTTTTTAAATTTCATTTTCTCGAAGACCGCTAAATCGATTCTCATAAAATTTACACCATATGGCTTTTATGTGAAGAGACACAGATTAGATCGTACAAATTTTTTTTAGGGTGCATACTTAGAGTGGCCCTCACACAAAAATATTTTAAATATCATATTCACAAAGACAGGTTAGTCAATTCACACCGAATTTACACCACGTACCTATGTAAGAGGCAAAACTAAGGATACAAAACTTTTATTTAGGGTGGCCCTCATACAAAAATGTTTTTAAATATCATTTCCTCGAAGACCGCTTAATCGGTTCTCATGGAACTTACACCATGTGGTTTTTATATTAAGAGGCACTGGTTAGGTTGTAAACATTTTATTTTGGGTGCATACTAAGGGTGGTCGTCATACAAAAGTATTTTTTTAAATAGAATTTTCACGCAGACTGCACATCGAAAATACACCACGGTTGAGGTGAAGCGATGCGCACAGGATAATGCTAGTTTCTTAATAAAATTCGAAATTGACCTGATTTTGTTTGAAATTTAAGTTCCTTACAAAAAGCCGCTTTGCCGCTAAAATTGCAATATCCTTGCAACCATAAAAGCTATTGCCTTTGTTTTTAGCATTTTAAAATCTTTATTAAATTGGCAATTTTTTAACAAGTTGGCCACTCAAGTTGTCATACATTTTTTTTACACCACACCAGCTTAAAGTTTGAAAAAAATATGGAGCAAAACGTAAGTTTTAAGTTCAACATCTATTTTTTAAAGAACCACTGTACCTACGGCTTAATGTTAAATCACATATGATAGCTACGGTGACCATCCGTTCTGTTTTTAACAGAACAGTTCTGTTTTTAAGGCGCTTGTTCTGCGTATTTTTTTTTAATGGAAAATTACAAAAGTGTTCTGTTTTTCGCAAATGTTCTGTTTTTTGTGCTGATTTCATGCGCCATGCAAATCTACTATTTACTAATCTACATTATAAGTCTATTTCTACTAACGTATCTGATCGATATGTAAGTTGTTATCGGTATCAATTAGCAATCTCTATCAAAAAGCTGATTGTACAATGTAATTACCGTGACGCTAAGTTTGTCGGTTTAGATTTGAACCCAAATTTTTGCTGGTTTTTCGATGAACGCAGAGATGAAATTTGTTTACCTTTCATGATCAAGAAAATAATTTCGGAGTTAGAAAAACAGGAACTGAAAACCTAAGTAAATTGAAGGATTGTGTCAAAAGTTTTCATAAGAATTGCATTAAATTATCTACATCAGTGGGATCATGCATTTAAAGAGGTTGAAGTGATGGAATGGGTACTGTTGCGTACAATGCCATCTTCGAATAATGTTGAAAGAAATTTGACACATATTATGGGAAAGAGGAGCCGAATTAAAATTAATTGCAGCGAACTATTTGGTGAGTTTACGTGTGTTAAAAGTTATGTGACTTGTGAGATACTAAAGGAATGGAAAGATGGTGGAAAGCTAGTCGAGAATAAATGGGTTGAAATATTTAAATATTTAAAAAAAAATCCATACCTTTGCAAAATATTTTAAACGTAGTATTAGTTAACATGTATTTTCTATTTTAAGCAATATATGGACTGACGAAAAGTTCCATATGAAAATTGAGACTGTAAAATCTGTTTTCATAACGTGGTGCAACTATGATCTTAACTGCTTAGAGCTTAAGTAATATTTACAAAGTCAGGAAAACATTATTAAAAAAACTCATACCTCAGAAAATTACCAATGATTTGCATTTGATGCATATATCTTTTTTACACTATTCTGCCGACATCGGATAGCTTAACAAATTGCTTGTCTAATAAAATGCTTCAAATGCCGGAGTCTTAGTTCAAACATATAACAAATCTCGTAAGAAAATTTTCTCCATCCCAATTTTAAAGGTATTTCAATAAATTGGCATAAGCAAAACATCAATTATTTCAAAACGAAATTTTTTTAGATACGCCCTTTTTGCTTAGTTCGGCAGTATTTTTAATTAAAATCAAAACCAATGAAACTTGATTTGTTTTTTTTTTTTTTGTGAATTTTTGTTACTTTCAATGTAAAAAAATATGCTTCTACAAACACAATTTTTGTTCTGTTTTTTCAATTTAAATTTATGGTCACCAGAATGATAGCATTACTATTTAAAAATATTATGTAAAAGAATGGACCAAAAATATTTTCATTTGTGGCTGTGGTACCAAAGCGACTGACAAAGGTCGCATTTTTTCGTAAATATGAAAAAGGTCGATTTTCTCGAAAGCGGTGCGATTTTTACAACATGATTTTACTTTTTCTGACCCGCCTTGAGGTCGCCCTGTATAAAATCATGATAAAGAGACCACATGTCTCTTATGTCTTAAGACTGTAGCCATATAATTCACTTGAAAAACATGACGTCTGATGTTTTCAGAGACACACGAGATAGGGTACATTATTGTCCATTTTTTGTCACTTTACTAAAACAAATGAGGGAAAGATATGATTTGCCTTTGACAAATAATATAATAAATAACAGGTAGCTTAGTAGGTTGCGCGCAGGACCATGAATAGCTGGAATTCGAGACTGAATTTACCAATTTGTAAATCGTAAGTAAAAATTAAATTTGATAATGGAATAAAATTATATACAATAAAGTTATGCAATTTGCATTTTAAATAATTTGATAATAAAATAAAATAAAATAAAATAAAATAAAATAAAACAAAATAAAATAAAATAAAATAAAATAAAATAAAATAAAATAAAATAAAATAAAATAAAATAAAAAAAAATAAAATAAAATAAAATAAAATAAAATAAAATAAAATAAAATATAACAAAGTTCTACACAAGACACGGAATTTTTTCAAATTGTTTTTAAGGTGTCCTTAAAACAACTCAAAAATATGCTTTACCGAGTCTCTTGAGAGATAACAAAGAGTGGAAAATGTCTTTATACTTCACACGCCAAATGGCTCTTATAAGCTTCTATAAAGAATTTATAAAAGTATGTTGTCTTGAAAAGGCCTGTAAAAGAAGCTATAAAACCTTTTTTTGCTACTAGGGAAGACAAAGCAACATAAATTCTGTGTACAAACATATGACTTATACTGCTTCGCGTTGTCATATCAGATCGATTTTAGGAGTTATTCCTTGTTGCTACAGATATTTTCATGTGTGTAATTACATACCGGTCATTCTCTAAATAACTGCACATCCTTTTGATTTTATATTTCTCCAATATTTTTTAGTCTTATATATTCCTTAGTACTTATACAAATATGAATCCTGAACATATGTAAAATTCAAAAAAATTTAGTTTCAAAAAAGTTTGACTAATGGATTGGAGATAAGCTACGGGTGTATTGGTGCCCATCTCTGCTTATAATTTGAATATTTAATCATACGATTAAAGATAAGGAAAATAAATAAAAACTGTTTCAATTGAGAACAATAATAGTGCAGAGAGGATATACCACTCATTTTATATTTATTTATTTTTTCTTTTATTATATTCTAAGCTACAAGATGTTCCCAACCTATTGGATAATTTAGAATCTTAAATCGATGAAATTCACTTATATAGCTTTATTTTAAAAGAAATCCATGTTTCGCGCAAAATTCGACAAAGCAACTTATACATATATTTCATTCTGACTAATGAAATTCTATCATGAGACATATAATTCAATTTGTAATCTTAAGTATTTTTTATTTAAAAAAAAATTGACCCAAAAAAAGGGTGGTAACCCGTTTTTGGGACGGGAGTGAATAAGGCAACCCGAAACAATTATTTAGACTTATCGAGGGCTGTCTGTTATCATACATTTAAAGATGGAACCATACATTTTTTACTAAAAAAAATTGGCGCAAAAAACAGCTGGCAACCCATTTTTGAGACGGTATTATTTAAAGTTTTCTATTTTTTTTTTTTTATAAAATTAAAGCATTACAAACAAAACTGATGACAGATTTTTTATACTACTCCGCATAGTTTTTAAGATATTTCGTTTAAAAGAATGATCAAAAAAGTAAATAAAAAAACAAAGTGTGCAGTTTTTTCAAGAATGACCGATATATGTATGTATATAATGAAGAGCAGAAATATATGTAAAAAAAATATATATCTCTTATTGTCAAATCTATCTAACAATTATTTTTTTCGTTCGTTTATTTTTAGGGTTCATCTTACGTGGTCACAGCATTAGCCCTAACACTATTGAACATATTGCCAAGTAATTAGGGCTTGAGTTTGCTGCTTAATAGAACTTAAATACTTTATCGTAAAACAAAGGAAGGCATCAATAATAATCGCCGAAACTTATTACTTCTGCTGTCGAAATAGATTTCCTTAAGTGTGCCATCGCGATGGCTGCACCAGCAGCCTGTACGCGCTTCTCCGACAATTACGAAATAAAGGAAGAACTCGGAAAGTAAGTACCTGTTACTGTCAGCTTAAAAGTTAAAAATTTTAACGAATCACCAGCCAACGATTGGCTGAAGCTCAATTATCATTTAATTAATATTATTATAAAAGCCAGTGGCGTGTCGTGGCGTTTTCAGCTGGGTGTTCAACGTGTATGTGTTGTTTAAATATGAATGCCTATTCTTAGTTTTTTTCCAGGACCACGACGGGGACGTGATAGACTGAGATCCCATTTTAGTTTTTTTGTTTTTTTTATATTTTTTTTAATATTTTTTTTAATATTTTTTTAAATTTTTTTAAAGTTTTTATTATTATTTCTTTTTTATTCCAAACAATTTTACTGGTATGTGAATTCAATACGGCGTGTTTTTTTCAAGAAAATTTCCAGAACTCAACTCATTCCTTAGCTTAACAAATTCGAAGAAGGAGGCATATGAAATTTTAAGGCTTTCAAAAGCATCATCTGGAAAACTTCTTTCGAAATTGAGAAACTTTTTTGAATTCAACAATTCCAAAAACTTTAATCTTTTTTACGACTTAAATCTTACATCCATTTGTGTTGACAAAGTACCAATTATTTCAAAAAATACACGTTTGTAACGCATTTCAAAACATTGTAAGTCTTCGCCACGTTTTGGAATTGGATTAGTCGCATTTTTTGCAGAAACTTGTTCAATAAATTCAGAGCACACATCGCAGTTTTCTTAGTCAAACATTTTTAAACAGCGCTGCGCTGCATTGTCGAAGTGCGAATTTTTTGACAAACGTACATTTTTTTTTTGAAGTGAAAACTTCTTATGGCACGTTGTGCGGCTGAGGAAAAGTATAAACTCCCGACACCGACCGTCATCGGGATTCCCCGTCATGAATGCGATAGTAAAATTTGAATGCTCTTTGAAGACTTGGGAAACGAATTCGATTTTGGAATTTTGAAGACTTGGGAAACGAACTCGATTTTGGAATTTTGAAGACTTGGGAAACGAACTCGATTTCAGAAATTTGAAGACTTGGGAAACGAACTCGATTTCAAATTTGGAAGACTTGGGAAACGAACTTGATTTTGTAATTTTGAAGACTTGGGAAACGAACTTTATTTTAGAATTTTGAAGACTTGGAAAACAAACTCGATTTAAAAATTTTTTAAAAACGTTGCCTATTTTTAGGTGCTATTAATAATTTGCCCCTAAAAGTATGCAACACTTTCTGACACATTTCAAAATAGCGCCTAAAAGTAGGGAACGATTTTAAAAATTTCAGATAATGTTGCCTACGTTTAGGCGCTATTTTTGAAATTTGTCGGAAAGTGTTGCATTCTTTTAGGGGTAAATTATCAAAAGCGCCTAAAAGCAGGCAACGTTTTTTGAAAAAATTGGCCCATGAAAGTTTGCAATTTTTTGGAAAAAAATTTTTAAATTTGTAGCATACATATGTTGACTTCCGGTTAGCTGTTGCTCAGTCAGCAAATTTTTCTCTGCAAGCGCAGCCGAAAGCAGAGCCAGCAGCCCAAAGCAGAGAAAAATCTGAAATACCAGGCCACCATGAACCAGCAGCAAGCAAATTTGGTTTTTTGAAAAACTTTAAAACGTTATATCTCGGCTATTACTAAACCGATTTCGAAAATGAGGTGTAATAGTGTTTTTTAAAACAAGCAGATTTTTTTGAAGTCATTTGTGTTTTGATAAACTGTCACTAGATGGCGTTTTAAGCAGTTTGAATATTCTAACAGCCATAACTCGGTAACGAATAAGCCGATTTTGATAAATGTGGTGTCATAGTGTCTGTAGGAAGAATCAGATTTTTAAGTTAAGTTTTAGATAAATTATGTCTAAGCTATTTAGTCACAGGTTCAGGTACTTTCTTTACCTGATTTTTTCTTATACTTACATAATTCGCAATGATGTTTCTTACTGCAATCAGAATAAATTTTTGTTCTCAAACGTTAGGAATACTTAGCTCAAATTTAATTATTCACAGTTGAGGCTACTGAGCCGAATATACTTCTTTCAGCAATTTTTGAAGTGAAAACTTCTTATGGCACGTTGTGCGGCTGAGGAAAAAAGTATAAACTCGCGACACCGACCGTCATCGGGATTCCCCGTCATGAATGCGATAGTAAAATTTGAATGTTCTAATGTTTCTTTTAAATAAATATTCCAGGTGGAAGACAAAAAGCAAAGCAGACACACTAACTGACACATTCTATTCTCATTCAACAATTGTTATGCTTACATGTTTGTTTCTTTCAAAGTCCGCGCTGTTGCGTTGACAAATTGAGAATGCGAGCGAGAGTAAAATTTGAATACATATTCTGTTTTTGTCTTCCATTGCATTGCCATATAAAAAGAAAACGCACACATACCAACTAACACACTAACTTGCCATTAAACGATTTGTTTTCACTTCTGTCGGCACTCCCGGAGTGCAACCCGCCGTTTTTTTTTCTGTTGGATGGCAGAGATTCTCTGCCTCGACTCGTGTTGTTATGTGCGCTAATGTTCTACGAACACAGTTTACTATTTATCATGCGCATTTCGTTAGAATGTGTGTGTAGTAGTAGTTGAATTGAAAAACCAAAGTGCATTAATTGTGTTTTAGCTAATAAAACATATAATCTGCGTTTGAATTTGACAAATTGCAACTTCGTTTAGGCGACTATTGTTGTTGTTTGCTGGTTAGCCTGTCTGTTAGGCTCGATCAGCTTGGAGTTACAAGGTAGACAACTTAACTTCGAACCAGCCTGGGAATCAAAGCTAAAACTACCTTATGGTACTATGAATATAGGCTAGCAAGCCATGAACGTTGTTCAAAACGAAACATTTACTACAAACACGTTGAAAAGCTTTGGAAAGCTGTGCCCTCCCCCAATATTTTTTAGAAGTCTCCACCTTTGCGCATTAATATTCATATTTATACTCATTTTTAATTGCTACGATCATTAACAAATTGGAACATAAATTAAATATTTTTAAATTTATAAAAATACTAAAAGGCATACAGAAATATTGATAGGTCCTATAATAAAGTTCGGGTGGGGAATTCGACAGTTTTCGGTTGTCGAGCACTCTACACCGAGGACAGGTCTTCTGCCGGGCCTCTCTCCAGTAATACGTGGCATATTTGCTGGTCTAAGTGTATCGCCAGCTAAGTCATGATTTATTGTTTCAACATCCGAAGTCAACAGAAATTTGTCTGTTACGTTAACTCGAAAGTTTATTGAGTCATTGGCTTTTCGCTTTTATATTTTGATATAAAGCAATGTATGTAGCTTCTAGGCCAGTACCATTTCTTGGCTCGGCTACTTATGCGATAATCGACAAAATAATTCAAAACAACTTTCTTTCGTAAAACACAATGAAAAAAAGATCAGAAGCTCGTTTCTATAAAAAAAATCGGCAAGTTACCGATTTGTGTGAAGTCAAACTGTTTCGATCCTGAGTTACCGATTTCGTGACAACTGATGTTTCTGTACGTTCAAATCGTTAAAAATTTGGTCCGTGATGGAAAAGAACACAAATTGAGAAGAGACGTTGTGAAATTGAATCAAATAACAGCTGTTTATTTACATTTGTTTATTTACTTTTCAAATTTTATTTGGAATTATTTTCAGAAACGGAAATAATTTGACACTTAGTGATGTGAAATGAAAAGTAAACATATGTTTGCAACCGGTTACTTTTGCGTTGCTTTAACAAATATTTTTTTTTGTTTAAGTTTCTGACTGTTATGTATACACGTTTTAGTTTTAAAACACATTATCTTGGAAACTAAAATGTTCTAAAATAAACAAAAAGATTATAATCAGTAAAAAATTCAACTTCAGCTAAAGTACCCGGTCTTAAAAATTTATATTGAGTACTTGTTTCTTCATATTTACACAACATTACTGGCATTTATTAGAATCGGTAAAATTCTCACTTACTGGAGAGTCAGTGACAAAACTGACATTTTAAATCGATTCACATTTCTTACAGAAACACTTTTTGAAAAGGTTCTATTGAAATGAAATTGGAGAATGTGACAACTTATCGATTTGAAACGAATAAATTGAAACCGAAGTCGATTCAAATATTTACAGAAACAGTGCAGGTGAGAGTGACCTCAAATAGGTAATAAGAGTCGGTAACTGCGATCGATACGAGTTACAGAAACGAGCTTCAGAGCCGCTTAAAAATTCAAAAAAACACAAATATTTTTCAAGCCCTTCTAAGAAAATTATTTGAATTTATATAATTTTTCATATTTAAACGTAATAATTGCACGGAAATTCAAAAGAATAGTAGAAAATATTAAAAAAAAAGGAAGTCAAAATTTCAACGTGTACTGAGAAAAAAAATGTCAAATAGCGGCCAGTGTTCGTGCTTGCGAACACTGATGTTAGTCATCATCTACGCCAAACGTATGGTACGTTTGAAAAAATTTTAATACATAAAACAAAAAAGGTGTCATTTTCTGAACAGAACCTCATCATTATATTATTGGTTTAACAAAATTCAATATCTCATTTCTTGAGCTGAAAAAATATCCAAAAAAGAGGGTTTTTTTGACCTTGGGGTAACTCAATACCGGTTCGTGCAAATTTATTCTCAATACCATATTTGGAAAGTCAATAGAACATACTAAATTACTGAAGGTTAGTTAAGTTAAAAATTTTCAAAAGGTGTAGTAAAAACAAGGTATTAAAATTAACAATATTACTATTCGCGTACGCGAACAGTGGCTGGAAATGGGTTAATCAGATTTATGTTATGTACTGTTGCACCATTCTGAATTTCAATGTGATATTTTCGTTTTATAAAAAAGTTTATGTTTAGTTTACTGTTCAATAAACGATAGCTCAGCCAATTCTTGAATTTTGCTAAGCTGCTCGCCGTTTTGCTACGCAATTTTGAGCGGTGTGAAGTAGGCTCGTGACTACGAGATATCAAAATAAAAATTATCTAGAAAAATCCCGAAATATTTTTGGAAATATTTCCAAAAAACAAAAACGCATAGCTCAGCACTTAACGCTATTGTAAAAGTAGTTACATGAAAAAATTGCTCCTCGTCTGCTCGTGCAGAAAATATAACATAAAAAAATTATTGTGCATTATTTTAAGCAATATCGCAAAATACAACAAAAGCTGGCTCAGCACTTCAAGCTATGGAAAAACTTTTTATCAATAAAAATTGCTCCTCGTTTGCTTGTCTAGAAAATATAAAAAAAAATTTTTTTCGTTTAATATTTTTCAAAATATTGCCAAAAAACAAAGAAAAACGTGGCTTAAAACTACAAACTATGAATAAAATTTAAAATAGGAAAAATTCCGCAAAAAAGGATTTGCAAAAAAATTGCTCCTCGTTTGCTCGTCCAGAAATAGAAAAAAATGGTTTTCGTGCAATATTTTGCACAATATTGCCAAAAAAAGAAAACACCTGGCTCAGCACTTCAAGCTATCAACAAATTTTTTTTCAATAAAAATTGCTCCTCGTTTGCTTGTCTGGAAAATATAAAAAAAAATTTTTTACATGCAATATTTTTCAAAATATTGCGAAAAAACAAAGAAATTCGCGGCTTAGAACTACAAATTATAGAAAAAATTTTAGCCAAAAAAAATTTCGCAAAAAAGTATTTGCAAAAAAATTGCTCCTCGTTTGCTCGTCCAGAAAATAGAAAAAAAATTTTTTGTTCGTGAATATTTTGCACAATATTGCCAAAAAACGAAAACACCTGGCTCAGCACTCCAAGCTATCGAAAATATTTTTCACAATATCGACAATTAACTAAGAAAATCGTGACTTAGTGAAAGTTATTCAAAAAAATTTTAACAAAAAAAAAATTAAATTGCGCAAAACTTGCCAACAACAGTACAAAATATTGCTTCCCATTTGCTCGTCCAGAATATATAAAAATTGAAACGTTGCTTAGCCCTTCAAGCTATCGAAAAATCATTTATGCAGAACAACTGTCATTTGCTCATTCAGAAAATATAAATAACAATAATTCATCGAAAATAGATTAAAAGAAAATAAAGTCCGCCATAAATTATGTATTTCTATAAATTGGGCCTTATTTGCCTATCCAGAAAATAGTACCTTCAACATTTTTCAATCCATCAAGTTACAAAAACTTGAAACTGATTTGATTTATATTGAACTGAATTCTCTACGACTTGAAGGCAAATTCTTTCATGTTAAATAATTTATTTTTAAGTTTTATTAAAATTATCAACAGCAAAAAAATAATATTGTTTTAGTTATATTTTTTATAAATAAGAATAAAGCTTTAACAAAAGTACACAACATATTATAGTAGTTACATTGCATATTGAGTATTATATTGGTTAAGTTCTTATGTAAAACTAAATAAGTTGCACATTAGTTTGTACGTCTTTTATTGAATAAAGAAAATGTAAGAAGCAATTCATTTTTTTTGTTTTTTAACTTGATGGATTGAAAAATGTTGAAGGTACTATTTTCTGGATAGGCAAATAAGGCCCAATTTATAGAAATACATAATTTATGGCGGACTTTATTTTCTTTTAATCTATTTTCGATGAATTACTGTTATTTATATTTTCTGAATGAGCAAATGACAGTTGTTCTGCATAAATGATTTTTCGATAGCTTGAAGGGCTAAGCAACGTTTCAATTTTTATATATTCTGGACGAGAAAATGGGAAGCAATATTTTGTGCTGTTGGCAAGTTTGCGCAATTTAATATTTTTTTGTTAAAATTTTTTTGAATAACTTTCACTAAGTTACGATTTTCTTAGTTAATTGTCGATATTGTGAAAAATATTTTCGATAGCTTGGAGTGCTGAGCCAGGTGTTTTCGTTTTTTGGCAATATTGTGCAAAATATTGCACGAACAAGATTTTTTTTTTTCTCTATTTTCTGGACGAGCAAACGACAAGCAATTTTTTTGCAAATCCTTTTTTGCGGAATTTTTTTTTGGCTAAAATTTTTTCTATAATTTGTAGTTCTAGCCGCGAATTTCTTTGTTTTTTGGCAATATTTTGAAAAATATTGCATGAAAAAAAATTTTTTTTTATATTTTCCAGACAAGCAAACGAGGAGCAATTTTTATTGAAAAAAAATTTGTTGATAGCTTGAAGTGCTGAGCCAGGTGTTTTCTTTTTTTGGCAATATTGTGCAAAATATTGCACGAAAACCATTTTTTTTTTCTATTTCTGGACGAGCAAACAAGGAGCAATTTTTTTTGCAAATCCTTTTTTGCGGAATTTTTCCTATTTTAAATTTTATTCATAGTTTGTAGTTTTAAGCCACGTTTTTCTTTGTTTTTTGGCAATATTTTGAAAAATATTAAAAGAAAAATTTTTTTTTTCATATTTTCTAGACAAGCAAACGAGGAGCAATTTTTATTGATAAAAAGTTTTTCCATAGCTTGAAGTGCTGAGCCAGGTGTTTTCGTTTTTTGGCAATATTGTGCAAAATATTGCACGAAATTTTTTTTTTTCAATGTTTTTTGTGCGAGCAAACGAGGAGCAATTTTTATAGATAAAAGTTCTGTCGATAGCTTTAAGTACTGAGCCAGCTTTTGTTGTTTTTTGCGATATTGCTTAAAATAATGCACAATAATTTTTGTATGTTATATTTTCTGCACTAGCAGACGAAGAACAATTTTTTCATGTTACTACTTTTACAATAGCTTCAAGTGCTGAGCTATGCGTTTTTGTTTTTTGGAAATATTTCCAAAAATATTTCGGGAGCAATTTTCTTAGACACATATCCTGGACGAGCAAACGAAGAGCAATTTTTCTAGATAATTTTTATTTTGATATCTCGTAGTCACGAGCCTACTTCACACAGCTGCAATTTTGCTACAAAAATTTTATCCAAAGTGGCAGCACTGATTGTTATGTGCGCTAATGTTCTACGAACACAGTTTACTGTTTAGGGGCCGTTCATAAATTACGTAAGACGTTTAGGGGGGGGGGTCGGCGGATTCTTACTACATCTTACGAGAGGGGGGGGGGGGGTGAATGATCATCTTACGTAAGATTTAAAATGCGTATTCATACATTGAAGTTGTATTAACGCATCGTCATTTGTGACAGTAATGAAATATATTTGAATTTTCGACAGTCACGAAAGATTCAGAAATATCGATTACAATCGATTTAAGTAATCGACTCTGAACGGGACAACTTCTCTTCTGTTTATGTAACGAAATATATGTATGTTGTTTACACGCAGGGTCGACTTGTAACACCGTCTCACAAGTTTGATATTATTCAGGCATTTACACGCAGATACGTCGACTTTGAAATTTTGTTGATGTTGTCCCGGTTCTTTACCACCCCCTTGCACTTGTCGTCTTCAACAAGAAGATTCGCTTTCGATTCCTTCTTCAACAGGAGACCAAAACAGCAATCAGTTTTGTCCTCTATTTCTTCGATTAGCGTTAAATTACGATTGGTCAAAAGTACATTCACAGTTCAAAATCATGCCTTACGATTTTTTTTGTCCTTCGCTTGCAAACGACTTAGCTGATTGAGTTTGTAATATTTCTGACCAGTACTTTGCCTCGAAAAAAGCTACTGTAATGCACAAAAAACTACATGAAAAGGACTGTAGTCGCACTCACATGATTCAACCAGTTTCAATTTTGAAACGTGGAAAGGGGAAAAGCCTTTGCATTTTAAAACAATCGGAGATTTGTCAAGTTGCCGAGTGGCATGACGACGAGGATATTGATGTTACAGAGTATATAAATAAAGATCAATATATGTATGTTCGTTGCTAATGGACTCCTAAACCGTTCAACCGACCGACGAAAGACTTGACATACATTTATGTTTCTTATGACTTGGGATGCTCCGTAACATAGTTTACGATAAATGGGTGATGCCACCCCCACATAAGAGAAAAGCAGAATTCATCATATATTTATTATCAACTACTTGGTGCAGATTAATAAAACTTGGTATATTTATAAAAGGTAGAGGCATAAGTAAGATTCAATTAATAAAATGGGCGGTACCATGTCTTCAATATAAGAAAAAAATTAAGTTTATCATATCTCAATATCTATTTGACGTAGATAAGGACTGTCCCAGAAAGAACTTGCACTTTTATTTTTTAAGATTATATTCTACCTGATAATCTTATAGGTCTAAAAAGACAAAATATTTATTCCATATAAAGTGACGTTTGATATGATGTATAACACTTGAAGATAGCACTTCTAACGACAAAGATGTCTAGCAAGCAAGAAAAAGTCCGCGAACTGATTTTGTCCACATACCTGCAAAATCCAGGGTTAAAATATTCAGCTATAGCAAAAATATTTGGTGCATCAGGTAGAACTGTTTTTACGGTTATTTGTAATTATAAGAAGGGTCTACCTGTTTCACGAAAAAAGGGTTCAGGCAGAAATCCAGAATTTTCTAACCCAAAGGTAGCGGCGAAGGTGAAGCGCCTTTTTAGGCAGAATCCCAACTCGTCAGTGCAAGATATGGCGGCTAGAGCAGGTATATCAAAATCTACTGTGTAAAGGATAAAGGAGAAAAGTAAGCTAAAGACATATAGAGTTCAAAAAGTACCAGACCGTTCTGATGAAAAGCAGTTGATGGCTCAGATGCGAGCCCGAAAATTGTATGAAAGGTACCTGACTAAATTTGATTACTGCGTTATGAGCGACGGAAGTTACGTCAAAGCAGATTTTAAGCCGCTGTCTGGGCACGAATATTATACATCACCGAAGAAGGGGCATATGCCTAGTAAATTTAAAGAAAACAAAATTTCAAAATTTTCGAAGCAATATATGGTTTGGCATGTCATATGTACCTATGGCCTCAGAAGAAGCTTCTTTGTTACGCAAGGCACAATCAATTCAAAAGTTTATATAGACGAGTGCCTCGAAAAACGTGTTCTACCATTTATTAGTGCACATGAAGGTACAGTGATTCTCTGGCCCGATTTAACAACCTCTAATTACTCTAAAGCTACGATGGAATGGTATCAAAGTAAAAAGATCAATTTTGTACCAAAAATAGCGAATCCGCCCAACTGCCCAGAGCTTCGCCCAATTCGGAGATATTGGGCTCTAATGAAAATAAATCTTCTTAAGAGTGGTAAGACTACAAAAAACTTACAAGACTTTAGACTTAAGTGAAAAAGATCGTTTCGTACTGTCGATGAAACACCTGTACAAAATGTAATAAAGGGCCTTAAGAACAACGTCAGAGATTTTTATGAAAAAAAAAAATTGTTAATTAGTTTTTAGTTATTTACATTCTTTACACTAGCCATTATTAATAAAAAAAGAAAAAAGACCAAAAAGTTTATTGGGTATTTTTTTATAACTAAAAAACAAAGTGCAAGTTTTTTCTGGGACAGTCCTTAAATAAGATTTGGTACATATCTTTCTTATAGTTTGTAAAAGGTTCATAGCTTAGTTTGGTTTGGAAAAATAGGCAATGCCTCTCCTTCCCATATAAGAAAAGATTTAAATTCATCATATCTCATCCAATTCACCATAAATAAAAATTGATATTTTATTTTATTTCTTGAGGCTTAATCAGCCTATCAGCCCGGATACATGTATAATTTTTTATTTATTTTAATAAAAACCTCGCTTTTTTACCGAGGTGCCTCGGCCGAGAACGAGGCGAAGCGAGGCGAGGCGAGGCGAGGCATGTGATGGCAAGATCTCGTCCGAGGCCGAGGCGAGGCGAGACTTAAATTTATAAAACGAGGCGAGACCGAGATCAACTAGAACCTCGCCTCGCCTCGCCTCGGCCTCGGTGAAACACTACTAGTTTCACCTTAATTATGAATCTTACGTAAGATTTCGGAAGGGGGGGGGGGGGGTAGTGAGAATCTTACTAAATCTTACTCGGGGGAGGGGGGGGGGGGTCAAAAAGTCATGAAATTGTCTTACGTAATTTACGAACGGCCCCTTATCATGTGCATTTCGTTAGAATGTGTGTGTAGTAGTTTTTTTTATTATAGGTTTTTGCCGTGACTTCCCAGTAGGCAAGGGCAGGAGCTAACAGTGTTTCTAGAAGGCCTTCCTTGGTAAGTATAAGGCCTTCCACCCTCCTTCCAAACGTACTTTCTTTTTTATATGAAATGGCCGCAGAAAACAGGCCTTCCTAAGCAGGCTTTCTAAGACCGCTTACCGTAGAAGGACTCTCAGAAGTACTTGACAAAAATTTAATTTTAATAAATTTAAAGACTCTAAATATTAATTGTTTTTTTTTATCCGCGCCATCTCACTTGCGTTGATATTTTTTAATGACTTTACAATTTACAAAGAATACACAAAACTCTACCTCCTTAACATAACATGAAACAACAGAAGACTAGCCTGCACAACTCTCTTAATTTCTAACCATGTGTATACTTTTCATGTCGTATATGTACAATGCATATGACAAAAAAGTTATGCCGAATCATAAAACATTGCAATACATGAAATAAAAAAGAAACAGAAAAGCGCTAAAGTAAATCGAGTCCTTCTTCTTTGCCTTCTAATATCAGGCCTGATAGCACGTCTGTTGTGGCAAGGCATATTATGCCTTCTGTGATTGTATTTTTATTTGCATGAAAATCTAGTTTTAAGAAGTCCTTATATAATCGCAGCCAGCGACAATGATGTCAGTCTGGAGATTAAGCGGAGAATAACAATTGCTAATAGGTGCTACTACGGTCTCAGTAAGCAATTACGTTGCAGAGCTCTCTCTCGATCGACAAAGCTAACACTCTACAAGACGCTCATTCTACCTATGCTTCTTTATGGCGCTGAGGCATGGGTGGTTTCGACAACAGACGCAGCCGCTCTTGGGGTGTTCGAGAGGAAAGTTCTCCGCAAAATCTTTGGTCCTGTTCGAGTTGGCGACGACTATCGCATTCGAATGAACCACGAGCTGTATGAGCTCTACGCCGACATTGACATAGTTAAGCGTATAACAATACAGCGACTACGCTGGCTGGGTCATGTCCATCGTATGGATAAAGAAGCTCCAGCGATAAAGGTATTCGAAGGGATGGTCCCCGGTCAACGACGAAGAGGGAGACCATGCCTCCGGTGGATAGACCAAGCTGAGGAAGCCCTAACCGCGCTTGGCATTAACGATTGGAGAGGGCGCGCGCAAAACTGAGGCGCCTGGCGAGAGCTAATGAGGTCGGCCGTAACCTGACAACGGGTTGTTATGGCCATCTAAGTAAGTTAGAAAGTATATAATCGCAGCAGTGCTAGCAGGCCTTCTCCGAGTAAGGCCTTGCTCATTTGCCTGCTGGGTTGGTGCGACATCAAGAAGCGCACACTCAAGTTGGTTGGATGGAACATAAAACATCGTCAGATAATGTTGCGTTTGAGATGCGGTCGTTGGTCGATGATACAACACGACTCTTGTTGTATAATGTTATGTGCGCTAATATCCTACGAACACAGTTTATTGTTTATTCCCAATGTGCACAAAAACCATCAGTTTCGAACTCGTTTTTTGTTCATAAAAAAATTTTATGTTTCGAGCGACTTCAAATTGCTTAGAAGGTTAAAAAAACTTATAAAATTTTTACTCAAATTTTGTAAAATTTTTTAAGTCCCGGAAAATTTTCAAAGAAAAATATTCAAAAAAATTTTTTGTTTTTTTCGACTTTTTAAACATTTCTAAGTCGATTAAGAAACAAAATTTTTTTTCAAAATTTTTCTTTGAAAACTTTTTTATTAACAAAAAACGAGTCCGAAACTGATGCGGGTTATGAAATCGTTTCGAATTCGTTTTACGAACCAAAAACGAATTCGTTTTTTGTAAATAAGGCGTATCAAATGAGAGAAGATATCATTCGCCTTTGACATATATTTTAATATATGACAGGTAGCCTAGTAGGTAGCGCGCATGACTATGAATCGCTGGGACATGGGTTCGAGCCTGACTTTGGAAATTTGTGAATCGTAAGTAAAATTTAATTTGATGATAAAATAAAATTATATGCAATAAAGTCTTAAAATTTGCATATTGAATACTAAATTTTTTTTTTTAAATAAAATTAATTTTTTTATGAACAAAAAAAATTCGTTTTATGAACAAAAAACGAATTCGAAACGAACTCGTTTTTGTTCATAATAAGCGGAAAATTCTTCCGTTTTTTCGAGAGGAATTTCATACGAAAACGAATACGTAACGAGTTCGTAACGAAATCCGTTTCGGATGAATAGTACGAAGAAACGAGTTCGTTTCGAATTCGATACGATTTCGTTTTGCACACTGGGTTATGAGTATTTCGTTAGAACGTGAGTGTAGTAGTTTTGTTTTTATCATAGGTTTTTGCTGTGACTTGGTGCGAAATCAAGAAGCGCACACTCAAGTCGGTTGGATGGAATTCAACATCATGAAATAATGTTGCGTTTGATCTGCTACGATGAGCTAGAAAAATTGTAGTCGTATTACGTACATACGCATATATATTGTACGCTTAGGGCCGGTTTCACAGTGTTTAGTTAACCAATTAGTTAACTTAACCAACGTCTGTTAGTTAACTATCGATTTTCTGTTTTTCAGTTTTACAGTCCATTGGTTAACTTATGATAATTTTTTGTACAAAATATGGCATCACTGCATAAAACATGTTTTTTATTTGACATTTCATAGTTTACGAAATGGAGTCGAGCACAAGAACTACAAATTTTTCAACAAAAGAAATAAATTGTTTATTGGAACTGGTCGATGGCCATAAAAACATTGTAGAGTGCAAAAGGGCGGATAATGTGAGTGTGCGTCGCGTTTGAAAGTAAAATGGACGGTATCTAAACACTTTTTTACGACGAGCAATTACAATACTCCATACTACTTCAAAATCTTAATCACTATCAACTTCGCAATCCCAATCTGAATCCATATTTATGTAGCTTCTTATTTGTTTTTTTTTGGAACTTTGTGTTTTTATTTACTACGTTCTTTTCCGCTTTGACAGCAATCACTTGTTTTTTTTTCGTTATGACAAATTGTTTGTTTTGCATTGCCAATCAGCTGTTAGTTAACTAATAGTTAACCTGCCAAATTTGGATGGTTAACTAATTATTATGAAACTGAAATTAGATAGTTAACCTCGAATCTCGAGTTAACTAAACACTGTGAAACCGGCCCTTAGATGAGGAAACTATGATATGATAGATATGGCATATTGCAGTGTGGCAGTAGGAACAGTAATAGTGTCAAATTACAAGTGTTTCACAAATATGAGAACGTATAATAGGGGGGAAAAATGCATCGGATTTTGGTTGGGTGTGCGGAGAACACCTGCGCATCTTAGAGTAAACGCCACTGATAAAAGCCAATAAAACAAACCAAAAATTTTCTAAATAAAAATTATTTTTTACTTTAAGAGCTATAAATTTTATTGAGCTCTTTAATTTCTGAGTTTTTAAGTGCTCCATAAGAGCCAATATAAACTTTAACTCTTACATGAACTTATAAAATACTTCTGTAAATATCAACATTTAATGAAGAGAATCTTAATTCGGATATATTTATAGATCTCTTCACAAGAGCTCCATAAAACATTTTATGATCTCACAGTTAAGGATGCTGCAACTTCCGTTTCGAATAGTAGGCTTACCAAACTTACGCAATTCAAAACAAATTCTTATACTATAAAAATTGTTTTTTAAATTATTACTTAAACATTTATTTAAAAAATTACAGTTTTGTAACTTGATAAATTCTTGATTCAAGTGTCCAAAAGTAGTATCGCTAATTTTGACTTGCTTAGCCCGTTTTCACATTTTCGCAAAGATAGGGGTTTTGCTCAATAACTCAGAAAGTAAGTCACAAACAGAAAAATATATTTTGGCCAACAATTTTCATACCCAAAAAATCTCCATGTGACAAGATTTAACCCAATAAATACTGTAATTTTGAACAAAATAGTTATTTTGGGCGCAAAATCCAGTTTTCGGAACCAAACAAGTAATATTACCTTAAAATTTTCCATAAAAAAAAACATTTTTCGCCAAAATACTTGCTATTATTCGAAAATCGTGTTGGTGGTTGGAAATTTCAAAGCTATGAAAGATGTGTTTTCATCTCCTCTACAACATTGACCTTAATGTATTTTTCTGTTTGTGGCTTACTTTCCGAGTTATTGAGCTAATCTCGTTTCGCTGGCATTGGACAACAATCTTTTATTTAGGAAATTGCTACAAAATTGATCAAAATTAAGCGCTTAGAAATTAAAGTACCAGGAGACCTACCATCGTTCGGTTTGAGGTTGAAAAAGTCGAATAAATGTAATGCAATTGAATGAGGTGTCGGAAATATTTAAAAAATATTGAATGTGGTTGAAAAGCCAAAACCAAGTTAAAAAAAATTTGAAAGAAGTTGATTATATATGAAAAATGTTGAAAAACATTGAGAGAGGTTGAAGCAGGTGAAAAAGTTTGATAAACTCGATAGTATATTAAAATGTTGAAAACGTTGAAAGAGATTGAAAAGCTCGAAAAAAGTTGAAAGTCTCGGAAAAAGGTGAATGAGGTTGAAAAGCCGAAAAAACTTGAATGTGGTTGAAAAAGTCCAAAAAATATGGAACGTGTTGAAAAAAGTTGAAAAGGTTGAAAAATATTGAAAAAGTCGAAAGAGTTTGAATAACTCGAAAAAAGTTGAATATGGTTGGAAAATTCGAAAAATATGAAAAGTGTTGAAAAAAGATTGAAAAATGTTGAAAGAGTTTGAATAGTTCGGAAAAAGTTGAATAAGGTTGAAAAATTCGAAAATATATGGAAAATGTTGAAAAAAGTTGAAAGAAGTTGAAAAATGTTTAAACAGTTGAAAGAGGTTGAATAACTCGAAAAAAGTTGAATAAGGCTGAAAAATTCGAAAAAATATGGAAAATGTTGAGAAAAGTTGAAAGAAATTGAAAAATGTTGAAACAGTTGAAAAAGGTTGAATAACTCGAAAAAAGTTGAATGAGGTTGAAAAATTCGAAAAAATATGGAAAATGTTGAGAAAAGTTGAAAGAAGTTGAAAAATGTTGAAACAGTGGAAAAAGGTTGAATAACTCGAAAAAAGTTAAATAAGGTTGAAATATTCGAAAAAATATGGATAATGTTAAGAAAAGTTGAAAGAAGTTGTAAAATGTTGAAACAGTTGAAAGAGGTTGAATAACTCGAAAAAAGTTGAATAAGGTTGAAAAATTCGAAAAAATATGGAAAATGTTGAGAAAAGTTGAAAGAGATTGAAAAATGTTGAAACAGTTGAAAGAGGTTGAAAAACTCGAAAAAATATGGAAAATGTTGAGAAGAGTTGAAAGAGGTTGAAAAAGTCAGACAAATATGGGAAATGGTGAGAAAAGTTGAAAGAGGTTGAAAAAGTCGATCAAATATTGAAAGCATTGAAAATATTTGAAAAATGTAGAAAATCGTTGAGAAAAGTTGAAAGAGGTTGAAAAATAATGAAGCAGTTCTAAGACGTTGGAAAACTCGTTGAATGAGGCTGAATATATTGAGACCAAATTTTATTAGGATCACTCCTTTAGTTTGCTAAATATGGCATCAACGTTATAAGTTTGTATGGGAGGTGCCACGCCCACTAATGAAATCCCATCAAAATTCATATAATTTCAAAGCTTATAATAACCGACTCCTCTACACCAAATTTAAAGGTTATTACTCCGATAGCACACTAAATATAACATTTAAAGTGTTTTGCTTATATGGGAGATGCCACACCCACTGATGCAATCTCGTCGATTTTCATTTAATTTCAAAGCTTATGGTAACCGACACCTCCACACCAAATTTAAAAAATTTGACTTCAAGAGCACACTAAATTTAGCCTTAAACATTTTTTGCTTGTATGGGTGGTGCCACGCCCACTAATGCAATCCCGTCGAAATCCATTTAGTTTCAAAGCTTATGGTAATCGACATCTCTACACCAAATTTTAAAAAAATTACGTCCATAGCACACTAAATATAACACTTAACATTTTTTGCTTGTAGGGGAAGTGCCACGACCACTGATACAATCCCATCGAAATCCATTTAGTTTTAAAGCTTATAGTAACCGACATCTCTATACCAAATTTAAAAAATATTACTCTCATGGAACAATAAATGTAGCTTTTAACTGTTTGACTCTAAAATTTTTATGAAAATCCTCGGTGCCGTTTTCGAGTAATATCGAATCAAAATTTTCAATTATTGAAATATGCCACGCCCACTATTTCGATTCCGCCCACTTTTGATAGCATTTAAGATATTTATGAAATGCATCCGTCTACCAAATTTCGTTGCAATACCTTGAATGGTTTGCGAGTTATAACGAAATAAAAATTAAAATTTAGGGCTGTGCCGCGCCCCTGTTAGAAACTTGAAAAACTTTAAACCTAATCCAATCTTAATTTTGTTCACATATGAACGAAATCTCAAAGTTTCATCAAAATCTCTGCAGCCGTTTTCGAAATAAAGTTCAGCCATATATAAATATATAAATATATAAATATATAAATATATAAATATATAAATATATAAATATACAATTTTAGCTCGTTTAATAATAGTAGATATCGCCCACTGCTAAATTTGTTTAAAAAATATGAGAAAAAAATAAACGCAAGATTGCCCAAAACATGTTCATTCAAACTTGGGTTATAATTTATTATTCTATAAGGAAAACACCCCATAAAAAAGCTCAAAAGCTCTCCATCCTTAATTTGCTTCTTGTTCATATGGTAACCCTAACAATGGACCCACAACCACTTTAAATAAACAATTTAAACATACTAAAACTGTCAAGTTTTATTAAGCCCTTTAGATAATTCTGAGCTTCTTGTGAAGAATTTGAGATAAACCTTAAGTTTTATAAGCCATTTATCGAGGAGTTTTAAAAAAATATGGCGTCGTTGGCAATCTTTTTCGAAATACATGCCGACAAAATAGCAACAACAACAAAAAAATCAAATGATAAAAATCCTTTTATTTCCATATGCTTTACGTAAAAAATCATTTAAACATATTTTGAGACATAAATATTAAAAAAAAATAAATAAAAAAAAGTCCCCCAAAAATTTTATTTTCATAAAAAGCTATATTTTCGAAGCGCGTTAAGTTTTTCGAACCAAAACCACAAACTTTACGATAAATCCTTGCTCGCTCGTAAATTTTGATCAAAATTTGTGCCGAAATTCATAATTATTCATTGCATCATTTCCAATTGTCATTTTATATTTCCATTTGTTATCCTCCTTTTATCTATTTAAATTTGGTATGGTGCAAATAGTATCTACTGGGTGTTTTTTTTAGAGGTTTGTTTTTCGAATAGAGATAAAACTGGCATTTTATGGTCAAATTTGGCAATTCTAATGTCATTTATGTTCAGTTTGGTTTGCCATTTCATCATGAACAGGTTGACAAAAGAACAACGCTTGCAAATTGTGCAAATTTATTTCGAAAATAATGGTTCAATTCGCGAAGTTTACCGCAAGCTCCGTCCATTTTATGGTCGACATAATCGTCCATCAGAGCAATTAATTCGGTTAACCATGGGTCGTTTTCGCACTACGTTTACTCTATGTGATAAAACGCATCCGCAGAGACGTCGAACAGTGCGCACCGAAGAAACAATTGCCGCTGTAGAGCAAAATGTTGAAGAGGACCCGAATGAATCGATTCGCCACCGTGCACAGCAATTGGAGCTTTGTCCATCAACTTTATGGAAGATTTTGCGCAAAGATCTTGGCTTGCGACCTTACAAGATCCAGCTTGTGTAAGAATTAAAGCCGCGAGACCATGCAATGCGTCGTGATTTTGGTGTATGGGCCGAAAATGAGATTGATCTCGATCCTGATTTTCATCGCAAAATTTTGTTCAGTGATGAGGCTCATTTTTGGTTGAATGGCTACGTCAACAAGCGAAATTGCCGCATTTGGAGTGAAGAGAATCCACATGAGACCCTTGAGACGCCATTACATCCACAAAAACTGACTGTTTGGTGTGCTCTATGGGCTGGTGGAGTCATTGGGCCATACTTCTTCCGAAATAATGCTGGAGAGTCAGTTACCGTTAATGGAGACCGGTATAGAGCCATGATAACCGAATTGGATGGCATGAATGTGGATGAGTTGTGGTTCCAACAAGACGGCGCTACATGCCACACAACGCACGTCACAATCAATTTATTGAAGGAAACATTCGATGAGCGCATAATTTCGCGGAATGGACCTGTCAATTGGCCACCAAGATCGTGTGATTTGACACCATTGGATTATTTTCTTTGGGGATATGTGAAGTCGCTCGTCTACGCCAACAAACCAGAAACGTTAGGGGACTTGGAAGCCAACATTCGTGGCGTTATTGCCGACATACGGCCCCATATGCTCGAAAAAGTGGTTCAAAATTGGACCTGTGGAATTGGCTTTATTCGAGCCAGCCGCGGCGGCCACATGCCCGAAATCATATTTAAACATTAATGGCATAAAATTATCCTTCCAATAAAGCCAAATTGATGGACATTAAAACGATTTTCTTGTGTTTTATTTCAATTCGAAGCTCTATACCTCTAAACAAAACACCCAGTATAACAAAAACCAAATCTTTGTTAAGACTTCGTAAGATTAAAATAAGCCTCATTAAAATTTTTTTAAAAAAAAAAAAAATTGTGTATAAATATTTTCAAAAGCTCAAAATTTTTTAAAGACCTCTAGTTGTATTGATTTAATAACATCTTGAAGAGGATTTGAAAACGTCACAACTAACTCTTACATAAACCTCTTGAAGGCCCCTATAGAAGGTGCCCTTTTGGTCTTAAATAGGATTTATTCTGTATTTTAAAACCTCTTTAGCGAATATTTTCAAGAGTTCTGCTCTTAAAGAAGAGTTATATACTTAGGACTCTTGAAGACCCTAACAAATGCAAAAATGCCTAGTGGGAAGGAGACCACCACCCTGTGACGTCACCGATTTGGCTCAAATTTTTCCAGACGGTAGTTCACATAAAAAAGAAAACCCATATTTTACGGTTTTTCGCAATTCTCAAAGAAAATCGCGTTCAAAGTTTTCTAATAGTTGTCTTATACAAAAAAAGTTTACATTCGTTCGAGTAGCATAGTCGTTAACGAGTTAACGCATGATCCTGGAGGTCACTAGTTCGATTCTCCCCAAAAGAAATTTTTTTTAAACTTTTTTTTACTTTTAGAATAAAAAAGAAATTCAGTATTATGGAATACTCTTTATTTCAAAAACTTATAAGCTATTTTACATTATACATTTTTATTACAATGTTCTGGATGATACACCTTAAAACTAATAAAACATAGAGATTTTCTGCAAAAAGAGCAGCATACAAATGCAGAATTTTTACATTCGCAAGAATGTTTTAAATGAATTTGTGAAAAACTTCATTTACATTTAAAAATATTTTCTTGTTTGCGGCAAGCAGAGTTTGAAAGAAACTTTTATAAAAGTTTTTTTTAGGTAAAAGTTAACTTTTATATTTGTGAAATAAAAGTAAAAGTTTCCTTAAAACTTTTATATCCGAAGATAAAAGTTTTTTTAAACTTATATTGCAAAAAGTCAAAAAAAACTTTTATTAATAAAAGTTTTTTTTTGACTTTTATCAATAAAAGTTTTTTTCAAAAGTTTTTTTTAACTTATATTTTTAACAGTCACATGAAAAGAGTTTTTTTTTTACTTTTATTTTTCAAAAGACGAAAATAAAAGTTTATTTTTTGTATGAAAAAACGAGGAAAATCCTTAAATAATACCTTGAATCACTGAGCAAAAAATTTCAAAGGAGAACACTCAGGATTATTGATAATAAAGTCCAAAGGAAAATACTTAACATAAGTATTTCTGAAAAGAAAAAAATTTATGAAACTATGCACTAATATGAAAAAAGTTTTATGGAAAAAATTTTATTCAATAAAAGTTTTTGAAGAAAGTTTATAAAAACTTTAATAACAAAAAGTTTTAAGAAACTTTTATTTTGAAAACTTTTTGAATAAAAGTATAAAAGTGTCAAGGTCTGTCGGCAAGTCCCGCAACATACCAGGCAAAAGAAAGCATATTTTGATATTTGGGTGCAGAAAGTTGGTGATGAATTAGGAAATGTATCTTGGGGCAGTCTTCTCTCGATGTCAAATTTCAATTTTCTTCCATAACTGTAGAGGAATTTTGAATTCTTTTTATAAAATTCTTTACCTGCCTGTAGAAAAAGACATCACAAGGTTGTACCAATGGCGTACATTTTGGTGGTATAACTTTAATTGTACATGTAGTTCTTTTGGTTTCGCCTTGAAATATTTCATCGTATAGTATTAGATTTGCTTGTCCTTTCAACGAGTCGATAAACAATAAAAAATATTTATGTTTTATTTGTTTTTATGATATGTATCATCCAGAACATTGTAACAAAAATGTATGATGTAAAATAGGTAATAAGTTTTTGAAACAAAGAGTATTCCATAATTCTGAATTTTTACCTTTTTCTAACAGTAAAAAATAAATTAAAAACAAAACCAAAAAAAAAAATAAAAAAAAAAGTTGCATCAGCGTAGAATCGAACTAGCTAGTAACTCCCAGGATCATACGATAACTCGTTTACCACTATGCTACTCTGCTACTCAAACGAATGTAAACTTTTTCTTGTATATATAAGACAACTATTGGAAAACTTTGAACGCGATTTTCTCGCTTTTCCTTGAGAATTTCGGAAAACGCTTAAATATGAGTTTTCTTATTTTACGTGAACTAATGTCTGGAAAAATTTGAGCCAAATCGGTAGCGCACAGTGGATGAATTTGTATGGAACGGCGGCCATAAATAGTAATAATTGCGCTAGACTCTTGAAATTTGGTACAGATGTTTTTAAGGTCAAGAGAGGTAAGATTTAAAAAAATCGGTCCAAGGACACGCCTACCTCCCATACAAAGGTGGGATGTGGTTGTGACTTTTTTTCAAAATTGGTATCAATTTTCATTAATTTGGCAATGCTGATTTCAAAAATGTTATAAATTTTTCTATATCTCTTAGAGTTTTAAAGTTATTAGAGAAAAACTAAAAAACGGTGGCCATAAACAGTAAGAATAGCGCCAGAGTGTTGAAATTTGGCACAGACATTTTTTAGGTTAAATCAACAAAATTTATTGGATGGATTTGTATGGAACGGCGGCCATAAATAGTAATAATTGCGCTAGACTCTTGAAATTTGGTACAGATGTTTTTAAGGTAAAGAGAGGTAAGATTTAAAAAAATCGGTCCAAGGACACGCCTACCGCCCACACAAAGGTGGGATGTGATTGAGACTTGTTCTTCAAAATGGGTATCGATTTCCAATAATTTGGCAATTCTGATTTCAAAAATGTTACAAATTGTGCGATATCTTTTATGGTTCTTAAGTTATTAGAGAAAACTTAAAAATTCAATATAAAAACCTAATAAGAAAAATAGATAAAGTACACGGTTAGAAATTTTGGAATAAATTTTAATACTTTTGGGATTACATATACGATTACACCAGAATTGTATTAAAATTCAATACTGTCTACATATTAAAATTCAATTTTAATACAAATTCGTATTAAAATTTAATGCTCGTATTTACTAAAATTTAAAAAAATAATATGTCGTATCCACTGGGATTCGAACCAGGTTCCCTTTCAATACAAGGGTTGCATGAACATTTTAACGACATCAGCTAACGTAGTATTATATTTACGCTGGCTAAATGTAATACTTGCGATAGCATCAAATGTTATAAAATATCGTTTTAATGTTTGAACTGTATTAGAATTTAAGACAAAATGTATTACAAAATTTTGTAATTTATTCAAAAGTATTAAATTTAATCAAAATTGTATTAAAAATCTTTGTAATACTTCGCTTGTATTAAAATTTATTTCAAGATTTCTAACCGTGTAGATATATAGTAACTTCGGGTATTGTGATATGGGTATTTTGTATCTTAAATTACATGTAACTTTTATAGCATAGCTTCTATTTCTTTATGTATTATGGTTTGTTGATGCATTGTGCAGTATATTACAACTTCGGATCTCTATAGCGTATGCCAATCTGAAGCAATTTCAACGAGATGGAGAAAAGCCACCTCTTAATTAAATTGGCGGGTAATGTGATATATAGCGTTCGGATAATGTGATATACCAGCATGAAAAGTATAACAAGTATAAAACAGTAGGAACTAATAATACACAAACATTACATCTTTCAACAGAATTTCCATAAAAAAGGAAACTAAATTTAAACTGAATCAATAAGCGAAAAGCAGAAAATATTAAAGTCAGATAGATGACTCACGTACAAAAATCGCTTGTCGGTTTGGAAGACAATCATTGTGAGCCGAAATTAAATCCACAACCGAATTGCAAGCATTGAACTCAGGTCTGAATCTTTGCATCCCTTTTGAAGAATTTGTTGCAAAAAGCACAGGTAATGTCCTTGCTGGGTGGACCAAATTGGACTATATCTCATTACCCGAATTTCAGTTTTAATATACTCGGGTTATTTTTATTAAAACACATTTCAGCAAATAAAGAATTCACATTATTTATGACAAAATATATTCATCTACTAACAAATTTTAGTACTTCGGCTATAATACTTACTTTATTTTGGGCTTAATTCACTCATGAAATGTACACAAATAAAAGCTCGACTTGTGGCTAAATCAATTTCACCGCACTAACACCAAAAACAGTGAATGCGAACGCACAAAACCTTGCAGCACATACATATGGGTCAGAATACGCGAAACCGACATGTCTGAAATGTTTTTCAAAGTTTTTTATATAAATCTGTAGCTGCAAGTGGTAGAAATTAGTGTACGGAAAAATTTTTCAAAAAAAATTGTTGTTGCAATAATTATTGCCAGTCAAAGTTTTCATTAAACTTTTTTTTAAAATGCTATAAGTTTTGAACTGCTTGACTGATCATGACGAAATTTTTTAGTTTCTGTAGATAATAAGTTGAACTTATGTATTAAAAAAAAAGTTGGAAAAATTTTGCATTTTTGTTGTTAATTAGCAATTTTTCTATCAACAATTGAATTTTAATGATGTGCTCCGCCTCGAAAAAACCTGAAAAAAGATTACAGAGATGCATTGAACCCTTCCAAACTAGAATTCGTCAAAAAAATCGTGGAGCCTCAACTAAATTTGACGCTATAAATATTATAGTGGTACCGGGCGGTCGAAAAATGCATATAAATTTTATTGTTTTTCCAAAAAATCAATAACACTAGTTTATAAGAAAAAGGATCGGGTTTCTCATATACTTTTTTCTATGTATTTTGGGACGTAGTTTCCAAAAATGGCAACCATTTTTTTTTCTTAAGAATCGTTTTCGAGATATCCCCAAAAAACCCCTTTTTCGGCACTTTTTTCATTTATTTGGCTATATCTCGATTAATGTTTTTTCGAATCAAAAACGCTTTTCAGCACTCCAAAGATATTTTTATTTTCTTTCTAACAGTATGCTGTTTCCTTGAATCAAATAAGATTTGATGAAGTTACAAGCACTCAAAGTCCAAAAAAACAAACTTTTTTAAAAATCACAAAATTTCGATTGCTTCATTTGAATGAAAATTTTTTTCTTTTTCATATTTTTAGAATTAAAAATGAAAGACTATTTTTTTGCAAATATTTTAAATAAAATTTTGTGGATATCGGACTAAAAATGTAGAAGGTTTTTGAGAAAACAGTAAAAAACTTGCAATAAAATTAGATAAAAAACAAATGTATTTACGTTAAATTTTATTGCAAGTTGTTTACTGTTTTCTCAAATAACTTCTACATTTTTTGTCCAATATCCACAAAATTATACTTAAAATATTTGCAAAAGAATAATCTTTCATTTTTAATTCTAAAAATATGAAAAAGAAAAAAAATTTTCATTCAAATGAAGCAATCGAAATTTAGTGATTTTTAAAAAAGTTTGTTTTTTTGGACTTTGAGTGCTTGTAACTTCATCAAATCTTATTTGATTCAAGGAAACAGCATACCGTTAGAAAGGGAGTGAAAATATCTTTGGAGTGCTGAAAAGCGTTTTTGATTCGAAAAAAAAAAAATTAATCGACATATAGCCAAATAAATGAAAAAAGTGCCGAAAAAGGGGTTTTTTGGGGATATCTCGAAAACTATTCTTAAGAAAAAAAATGGTTGCCATTTTTGGAAACTACGCCCCGAAATACATAGAAACAAGTATATGAGAAACCCGATCCTTTTTCTAGTAAACTAGTGTTATTGATTTTTTTGAAAAACAATAAAATTTATATGCATTTTTCGACCGCCCGGTACCACTATAATATTTATAGCGTCAAATTTAGTTGAGGCTCCACGATTTTTTTGACGAATTCTAGTTTGGAAGGGTTCAATGCATCTCTGTAATTTTTTTCAGATTTTCTCAAGGCGGAGCAAGTCATTAAAATTCAATTGTTGATAGAAAAATTGCTAATTAACAACAAAAATTCAAAATTTTTCCAACTTTTTTTTTTAATACATAAGTTCAACTTATTATCTACAGAAACTAAAAAATTTCGTCATGATCAGTCAAGCAGTTCAAAACTTATAGCATTTTAAAAAAAAGTTTAATGAAAACTTTGACTGGCAATAATTATTGCAACAGTAAGCAGTTCAAAACTTATAGCATTTTAAAAAAAAGTTTAATGAAAACTTTGACTGGCAATAATTATTGCAACAACAATTTTTTTTGAAAAATTTTTCCGTACACTAATTTCTATCACTTGCAGCTACTGATTTATATAAAAAACTTTAAAAAACATTTCAGACATGTCGGTTTCGCGTATTCTGACCCATATGTATCTTTTTCCGTTACTGTTATAATGACAAAAAAAAATTTTGTCGAGAAATGCTTATTTAAGGAAATATGATGGCATATCACATTACATGACCATATCACAATACCCGAAGTTACTCTACAGTAATGTTTTTTTTTAAATTTATTTTAATCGTCTTCTTCATAGACTTGAAGCATTTCTTGTGCCTCTGGTGATAACTCTTTATATTTTTTATCTCGGTTTATTCGAATTTGGCTGATAAGAGGTTCTGAAGAAATCAGCAAGTAATGCAAAAACTCTTCATTGTTTGCTACTCTAGAGCAACACCTGCTGTTGTGCAACCTCGCGTTTTTAAAAACTTTATTTGATGCTTCCTGAGCTTCTTCAGAAAGACGTCCAATGGGAACTTCTAGTTCTTGCATAATTTCACTTCCATGCATTAAAACTTTCTGCACGGAAGGAGGCATGTTGTACCAATTATAGTCCTTTTATCAGTAGAGGCTTGATATAACGAAGTGCCACAGAAACAGATACTTCGCCGCTATGAGCTGATGACGTTATAGCTAGGGATGGCAATCCCGGGATCCCAGGATTTGCTCTAAATATAAGCTTAAGTAATCCCGGGATTACAAAGAGACAATCCCGGGATTTTCGGGATTAGAAAAAAATTTCATATTATATAGTAAATATTCTTTTATGTGACATATTTAAGTACAAAGGATGGATTGGCTTTTGGTTGATCAGAGTAAAGTTTCTGATTGCTTTCCACCTGGGGATTGCCAGAGCGATCTCTGAGCCAACCATTAGCAAGTTGACACACAGCCTCCCCGCGGCTCCATCTGGGTAGCTAAGTATCTCCGCATCCGCTGAGATAGTGAGCGAATGCGTGTCCTCCCTGGAAGCAAACTGGGTTGTGCGCAGGGTTTGGTACCCGCCACGTAAAAAAAACTCCCCTGATCAGAAAACACGCAACCAAATCGATCCTGTTGTGATCGACGGAAGGCATGCTTCCAGCGTGCTAGATGTTCGTACGTTCCGGGGAGTCAATATTGACTCCGATCATTATCTTGTTGCAGCCAAGATACGCATGCGGCTGTGCAATGCAAAGGATGTACGCTCTGGTACGCAACGAAAGCTGGACGTCGCTAAGCTGCAATCACATCGGACGGCCGAAGCCTATTCCGCTCGCCTCTCAGAACTGCTCCTTCAACCTGACTCTCTACCCGATGATGCCGGTGGACTTTGGGCGCATATATCCCGCTCCATGCGCTCTGCCGCTGAGGAAGTCATTGGTTTCCGACGCCCACTTCCGCGAAATCAATGGTATGACCAGGAGTGTCGCGAAGCTACTGCAGTGAAAAACGCCGCCTACAAAAGAACCCTGCAGTCAGCAGGAACGCGAGCCGTGCACGAAAACTACCGGGAAAAGAGAAAGGATGAGAGGTGCCTTTTCAGACGCAAGAAACAAGAGCAGGAAAGGCACGAGCGTGAGAAACTCGAAGTGTTACGGGGCAGGAATGATGCTCGAAAATTTTACCAACAAGTCAAGCGTCTGACCCAAGGTTTCAGGCCCGGAGCATCTACCTGTAAAGATGAACATGGAAATCTGGTTACGGATACGCAGGGTGCACTGAGATATGGAGGGAACACTTTTCCAAGCTGCTAGCTGGCGATGACTCCACCAATCCCGCCTTTGGAGAAATTAACCTGATGCCACCAACGACGATGGTGTGGACGTACCACCACCTAGCCATGACGCGGTACGAGTTGTGATCCAACGACTTAAGAACAACAAAACGGCTGGTGCCGATGGCCTGCCTGCTGAATTGTTCAAGACCGGCGGCGATGAGCTGATAGGGTGTATGCATCAACTCATCTGCAAAATATGGCTAGTTGAAAGCATGCCCGACGATTGGAATATCAGTGTCCTTTGTCCTGTATTGAAGAAAGGTGACCCGACAATCTGCGCTAACTACCGGGGAATCAGTCTTCTTGCCATCTCTCACAAGGTCCTGTCGACTGTACTGTGTGAAAGACTTAAGCCGTTTGCCAACACACTGATTGAGCCTTATCAGTGCGGCTTTAGACCTGGTAAGTTCACCATAGACCAGATCTTCACACTACGTCAAATCCTGGAAAAAACTCACGAAAAACAGATCGATACCCATCATCTCTTTATCGATTTTAAAGCTGCTTTCGATAGCCCGATACGGGATTGCCTGTATGCCACCATGTCTGAGTTCGGTATACCTGCGAAGCTGGTGCGACTTTGCAGAATGACGTTGAACGACACAGCCAGCTCCGTCAGAGTAGGAAGGAACCTCTCCGAACCGAACGAGGTTTCAGACAGGGCGATCCACTATCCTGCAACCTCTTCAACTTTGTGATGGAAGGGGTGTTGCGAAGAGCCAGTGTACATCGTAATGGCACTATTTTCTACAAAAGTGTCCAGCTCCTTGCATATGCCGATGATATTGATATCATTGGACGTTGTAAGCGAGATGTTACTGCTGCGTTCTCTGCTATCGAAAAAGAGTCAGCGAAGGTGGGTTTGACGGTGAACGAGGCCAAAACAAAGTATATGCTGTCCACAAACAGGGAGACGCGGCGTATTGGATCCTTTGTTACTGCGAACAACTATACTTTCGAAGTTGTCAAGGAATTCACCTATCTTGGCACCGCCGTGAACACTCAAAACGATGTCAGCCTGGAGATAAAGCGAAGACTAACTCTTGCTAATAGGTGTTACTATGGTCTCAGTAAGCAATTGAGTAGTAGAGACCTCTCTCGCCCGACCAAACTGACACTCTACAAGACGCTCATCTTACCCGTGCTATTTTACGGCGCAGAAGCATGGGTTGTGTCGCAGACTGATGCAGCCACGCTTGGAGTGTTTGAGAGAAAAATTCTTCGCAAAATCTTCGGTCCTGTTCACGTCGGCGACGACTACCGTATTCGAATGAACCACGAACTGTACGAGCTCTACTCTGACATTGACATAGTCAAGCGCATCACTATCCAACGTCTGCGCTGGCTGGGACATGTTGTGCGTATGGACGAAGAAGCTCCGGCGAAAAAGGTGTTTGATGCGGAAGCCGCTGGGCGACGACGAAGAGGAAGACCATGCCTCCGATGGAAAGACCAAGCCGAGGAAACCCTATCCACGCTTGGTATGAATGATTGGAGAAGGCGCTCGCAAAGCAGAGGCGCCTGGAGAGAGCTTTTGAGGTCGGCCGTAACCCGGTAACGGGTTGTTATGGCCACCCAAGTAAGTAATTCAAGTACAAAATCTGCAAAATAATTGTTTTCAATACATTTGATGTGCATGAAACATTTTTGCATCAACCTGCAAAATGCACTTCAATTTTGTCTGAACCTTAAATTGAGTAAAAATATTTTTTTTTATTGTAGCAATTTTTTGTTTAAGATTTTCTTATTAAAAATGTCACATAGCAAAAAAAAATATCTTTTTTAATACTTTGACTAATTTTAAGAATTTTTTACTAAGTGCGATTTGTATTGAAAATTGATAGTTCATTGAGTAAGAAAGTATTTGCTCACAGAGAAAAAATGTTCATAAGAGTAAGCTAACATAATCCAGTAAAAATTGGTACAAACTGACAAGTGAAAAAAATAATTTAAGTTTTTCAAAACAATTTGCTTTTTTATTTATGAAAAAATATTGACGATTGTCAATATCATATGTTTATCTTTTTGAAAAATGTTTGCTGGTAAAGTTTTATCCAGTAAAAACTAGCAGGCTCTCTCGCAACAAATTGTCACTTTATTCTCTCACTGCCTCTCTCGTTACTGGATATTTTTTGTTAACAAACACAATCCAGTAACAATTGTTACAAATTTGTACGAATTCGTACAAATTTTCAGTTAACAAACAGACCTATTTAGACTAAAATTATTTTTATCAATAACGGAAATACTAAATATGCAATAGAAAAACAACATAATCAAAACATATCTATTTCTTATAATAAAATACAAATCTGCATCAAAAAATGTAGGTTTGTCTTCAAAAAAAAAAAAAAAAAAACCACAGCCGACCTTGATTTGACATTGAAATTTTGACCCATACCTAGACCTACCAAAACTTAAGTTCTAAGATATAATTAAACTTTTGTCTGAAGCTTTTTTTCTGAAATCAGCATCTAAAGATTTTGACAACTTAAATGAAGCACACTTATGGGTGCGTCTACTGAGAGCAAGCCATTCGGGGCCACTAAATGCCATCACTGTCACATTTGAATAAGGTGATAAAGTATTAATCAAGTACAAAATGTGGTACACGAATTTTTAAATGTAAAATTGAAATTGATAGTTTGGTCATAAATGCTTGATTATCCTCTATCATCTCTTTTTAATAGTGGCTATCTTCTACTAGCCAAACTTAGTAAATGTGATTTAGATGTATTAACACTCGAAGTGTTCTAAGTCAATTTTTAAGCTATTATTTTATCTATTATTTTGCGTTCTTATTCTTCATTGTTACGCTGTGAAATAAAGCAATTTTATTTTTATATATACAATAGTATAAACTTCTCGTTATACTGTATAGCTATGTATGCATTTACTAGAACTATCAATCCCGGGATTGGAAACTTCGATCCCGAAAATCCCGAAACTCAAAAAAGCTCCGGGATTGCCACCCCTAGTTATAGCCGTATCTCTTTATAGCCGATTATTAAGAAGTAGGGTTACAAGTGCGCCAAACTTAAAGTAAAACTACGACGATCTTACCGCACGGTTGTTAAATGCAGAATCGTCTTAACTGGGTTCTACTGTATTTGTTTTGATAAAATAACTGTAAAATATTAATAGCAAAAGCAATATTCGGTCGCAATGACTTTTGAAACACTGTACGTTTAGTTTCTAATGAAAACACAAGTTTTTTCTGAACATTTATTTAAGATATTAAATAAATTTATTGGAAAATATAAAAATATAGAATGATAAATATCATTATTAAGGACAAAGAATTTAAAATAAATTTTCTGGAAATGTATTACGATAATAATACATAATAACAAATATTTTTATATAAGCCCCTATTTTCCTCTTAATATAATATTAATTGAATTTTTTCTTATACTTGTCATTTGATTATATAATATTTAGAGCTGAAAAGAATATTCTGAACTACCAAATTGTATATTATAATTAACCTTAGTATCATGTATTTATTGTTGAATAGGTTGAATAAAGAATTGAATTGAATTTATATAAGCCCCCTATGCTGCACCATCCATATCTGCACTATGCTATGTTTAGTTCTAAAAAAGCGAAAGCAAAGAGGGATGGAAAAAGAAAAAACAGCCTTAACCAGTTCCCCTCCATTTGAAGGAACTCCTATCTAAATTGAACCAACTTCCTTCACAATGTAAGCTTTTACAATTTATAAAATTGTTGAAAAGCATTGCAAAATGCGAAGATACACAAATATTTTTTTCTTCAAATATTGCAATAGAAAAAAATTCATTAAAAAAAAAAGTTATTAATATCCGCAGCATTTTTTTTTTTTGCTAACCATACACCTTCGCACATAATATGTTATACCTACTTTTTTTTTTTTGTTAAAATTTTTCACTTTTACCATTTTTCATTCTAATTTTTAAAAATTCCGTAAAATTCATATGAAGCCGATAAAAGAAAACTAAATTAATTTGTATCAACTGAAAACAATGTACTTTCCGCCCATACGTTACATTATTGCATTTTGTTTCAAACAAGTTAACAAGAGCACCCTATCTAACAATTGCTTATATAAAAAAAATTCATAGAAAATTTTTGGAGTACAAAGTTCAACTTTGAGCCCACTGTGTCGCTAAATTCAAAACAAATTCAGCACTTTTATAGTTTTGTTTTCATCCCCTAAGTATTATCTGACGATTGTATTACAAAATTTTTCAATTCCTAGCACTTTAAAACTCTTCCTATTTAGGGCCACAAAATTCCACTGTGTGGCGTCACAGGGTGGTGGTCTCCTTGTAAGTTGGGCCAATCTTTCACACAAACGAGTTTCACACACAGAGTTTGGGCATACACAGCTTGGTACTCTGTGTTTTTTTTTCCATAAAAATTTCATTAAGATATGATTACACTTAATCGGGTAAAATTGTACCGAACTGTTTTGTATTGTCACTATAATGGTTGAATTTCAACCAATGGACGAACTCCAGTTAAATTAAAAAATAAAAAACAGTCTCTCATATTTTATAATTTCAGACAAAGATTAAAAGAAAGACGGACCTTATATCTCATTTTAAGACATAAATAAATTATTGAGGACCGTAATTCATTAATTTCGACCGAAAAAACTGACCAAAAAACTTATGGCCGCTAGTTAGAAAAGATTTATAAATTTAAAAAAAAAAACAATCAACATGTCATACCTTATAAATTTAGACTATATCTGAATGTAAGGAAGGACCTTATCTCCCCATAGTTTAGACATTTCGACCGAAAAATAGAACCAAACTCATGGATAGTTAGAAAATATCAATAGAATTAAAAAAAAAATAACATAGTATACCTTATAATTTTAGACTACACTCAGAAAAAAAAATTAGCTAAAATCAAGAATATAAGTTCAAAATCAAGCCGATCCGTTGATGAAAGTCTATTGAAGTTGAAAACTCTTAGATCAAGTACGAAAATCCTATAAAATTAAATCAAAATTTAATTGGAAGTTCTTAATTTAAGAGATTTTAATGATAGTTTTAAGAATATACAAGCTTAATCTAAGACCAAAATAAACTTAATAAAAAATTGCTTTGGGCTTAATTCAAGACTGTTTAATCTTGATTTAAGATTGATCTTGTCTCCATTTTTACTTTCGAAATTCGATATTACCTTACCCCCCACCAATTTCTTTTGACTGATAATGGCAGTCAAACCTCTTTACTTGAATCAGGGACGGACTGGGGTACCAAAGTGGCCCGGGAATAATGAACTTGCGGCCCTCTACCCTCAGAAAAAAAATTTTAAAGTTCAAATCATAAAACATATCGGCCCACGCACAACTACACCTTAAGTCCTAAGTCCAACGAACCCATTTTCAAAAAATTCAAACAATAAAACTTTGGGCCTTAAATCTAATTACACCACGCCCAGCGACTTGCAATAAAAAAAATGTAAATAATCAAATTCAAATAATTCTTACACGGAAATAAAATAAGAATGAACTTAATTATGCTGGAAAACAGCATAGGGTATATGTCTTGGAATAATTGAACGCAGTTAATTACAAGTCATACAAAGTTATTTATTTTATTATTTTTCTACAATGCTGTTTATTATCACTTCTAGCGAAATACTTTGTACAATATCTTTTTCACTTGACATAAGTATAAACGTTTCTAGTCTGTTTTGTGTCAAAGTACTTCTTAATCGATGTTTGATAAATTTTAAAATACTGAATGACCTTTCACAAGCTACTTGGGTAAATGATAAAGTGATATGCTATCCATTATCTACTGATGATGCTTCAATGTTGTTTTAAATACGTTCCATTGGGCAGCTATGTTTATTAATGGCGTAAGCTTTCAGCAATTATTTTTGGTTCAAAAGAAAACAGATTTTCGCAAAGACCTTCAAGTGATGGCGCTTCTAATCCTATGTCACTTATGTATATCATGGAAACTTTTCGGATCTAACCAAGCAAGATCTGCATATGTGCATTTCCACCAAAAATATCCTCTTAGCCGGCCAAATTTTTAATTTTTTTAACCTTAAGTGCAATTTTAACTATGTCTCCCTTTGAATTTTAATTATTCCTCCTTGAATATTAATTCAAGATAGTCTTAACTTCAAGAAAACCCATGTTTGAAGTGTGTGCTCAAAAAAAAAAAAAAAATCAAAACCATGGCCGGATTAAGATGACAATTTAGATTTGTTTTTTTTTTTTGTAGCACACCTTTCAAACATGTTTTTTTTGTTGATGCTAAGACTATCGTGAATTAATATTCAAGAAAGAACAATTAAAATTCAAAGGGAGACGTAGCTAAAATTGCATTTAAGGTAAAAAAAAAAACATGAAAAGTTACATATGTTTTTTATTTTAAATGCAATTTTAGCATGATTGAAGGGTGTGCTCAAAAAAAAAAATCATCGAAACCGTGGCCGGCTAAAATGACAACTTCTGCGAAAATTCACATATACGAGTAGCTTGTTTTTAAATACATCAAAGCGACACTCTAAGGTTGATACGACTGTGTCGAAGGTTATATTAAAAATATTTACCCTAAATGCCTTGTCTGTTTCAGAAATATTTTCATCAATAGCATTTTTTCCATGCATTCGTTTTTTCCTCCTTTGTCTCTTTTGTGGTAAACAATTTCCTAATTCTGATTCCAGATCTTTTTCTTCTAATTTCGTGTTTGCCCAGTTTATAAAATCATCGGCCATCGACAGGGGCGTGGCACAGCCCTAAATTTTATCATTTAAACTACCATATCTTGTAAGCCGTTCAAGATATTGCGATGAAATTTGGTAAACGGATGAGTATCAAATATATCTTGAATTGAGATAAAAGTGGTCGGAATCGAAGAAATGGGCATGGCACTTTTCAACTGTTAAAAATTTTGATTCCGTATATCTCAGAATCGGCACAAACGATTTCCATAAAAATTTTGGGGATGATGCCGCTGAAAGCAGTCATCAATACAAGCTCAGCTACTTTACTGAAAAAACTCGCTCAAGGGCGTGGCACCGCCCAAAGTATTTATAAACGTTATATTAAGAGAACTAACAACGTAATCCTTATGAAATTTAATGAGATAGATATACTTCCTATAAGGTCTCTTATTACAAAAATTTGGTCCAATAGTACCTGTGGGCGTGGAACCTCCCATATAAGCAAAAAACGTTTATTGTTATAGATGGTGTGCTATGAGAGTAATCTTCATAAAACTTGGTGTATAGATACGGTGACCATAAATTTAAATTGAAAAAACAGAACAACTTTGTGTTTTTAGAAACTTTTTTTTATATTGAATAAAAAAAACATAAATCACATTTAATTGGTTTTGATTGTAATTAACAATAAAAATATATGCATCAAATGCAAATCATTGGTATTTTTCTGAGGTATAAATTTTTTTTAATTAGGTTTTCCTGACTTTGTTATTAAAATAGATTTTACAGTCTCAATTTTCATAAGGGACTTTTCGTCAGTCCATATATTATTTAAAATAGAAAATACCCTTTCGGTGGGGGCATTTGATCCCGGTAAACATAAATTAAATTCTACTATTCTTAAAATAGTTTGAAAAGGTATGGATTTTTTTTTAAAATGTTGAAATATTTCAACCCATTTATTGCCGACTAGCTTTCCACAGTCTGTTCATTCTTTTAGTTTTTCACAAGTCACATAACTTTTAACACAAGTAAATTCATCAAATATTTAATATCAATGGAATAATAAAAGCAAGAGATTATTTTAACGTTCGAGTGGCCTTACACTCACCTAGTCTGGAATAGTTTGGCTACGAGCTAGACGATATCATCCCTTGCAGGATAATGACCCTAAGTATATGGCTAAAATTACAATGAAATTGCTTCGAGACCAAAACATTACCTGCTTGGATTAGCCAGCACAGTCACCAGAAATTATACCCATTGAAAATTTGTGGAATATTTTTTAAAAAAAATACCCATGAGTCAAATAACCCCACAAAATCTGGACGAGCAATGGACAATGGTCCGTGATCAGTACTCAAATACTAGACAAATTGAAAGCGAATATCCCTAAGAAAATACACTTCACCACTTAAGCCAAAATCGGCCACATAAAATATTAAAAAATGATTTAAAATGTTTTTATTACTTTAAGTTACAAAAATGTTTACAAAAGACTAAGTATAACAATAACTACATACCCAAGTTAAACAAAACGTGGAATATTTTAGTTTTAATTTTTTTTAGTTAGAATAAAGAATTTGCAAGTCTTCTGCATACTTTTTTTTTTAAAACCTTTTTTACGAAAAAAAAAATACAGCCTTAAAAGCAGAAATATGTTTTTTTGTGAACAGTTTTGTAAGTCACTGTATATAAAAATAAGAATATATTTTTACCCCGAAATTTCAATTAGTGTTGTCCGCACACAGAGCGAGCAATTTTTGACTTAAAGCAAATTTTGTTATGAGATCAAAAATATAATTTGTGAGTAAGTCTAATAATTCACCACGGAGAAAATTTACTTCTAATATTTTTAACTGTACACCCTTCTCCGGTAAAAAATATCTAACAAGTACTGGGCACACTTTCATACTACCATGATTTCAGCAGTCCGAAAGAATCGTAATAAAATTGACAACACTCAAATCAGCCTCGACTAGTTGCATTGCATTTGGTGCTAACACATTACAAACAATAGCTTCACACTTGGTGCGAGCTGATAAATAATTTTCATCAAAACATCTTTTAATGAGTTTCAATGAGCAATCATTCGAACGGAAAGAAAAATTATGTTTCACAGTGTGATATGCCCAGGTCCCTTCATTTATGCTGCTTTTCCTTCCTTGCGCATTGTTGTCGGAAAATCGTTTGAGTAAACACAATTGCGGCGGACGACGAACGACGGAAAATTCAGCTGTCATTTTGACTCTTTGCACAATTCGCATTTTAAACGTAAATAAAAAAATGGACACAAGCTGATTAGAAATGCAACACTGATACGACGTTAAAAATAGAATTAAATCTAAATCGACGGGTACCCGTCGGCGAGTTACCAATCGTACGCCGCAATTCCCTTCAATTTTACACGATCAAGTGTGTTATAATTTTTGACAGTAGATTAGTAAATAGTAGACTTAAGTGGTGCATAAAAGCAGAACAAAAAACAGAACATTTTCGAAAAACTGAATATATTTGTAATTTTCCAATAAAAAAAAAATACGCAGAACAAGCGCCTTAAAAACAGAACAATTCTGCGAAAAACAGAACGGATGGTCACTGTATGTATAGATGTCAGTTACTATAAGCTTTAAAAATAAATGAATTTTGACAGGATTGCATCAGTGGGCGTGGCACGTCCCATATTAACATTAATTTGTAAGCGCTGTTTTAAGTGAACTATTGCAGCAATTGCTATGAAATTTAATGTAAGTGGTTCAGTTGCTATAGAGTATATCTGAATCAAAATTGGCTGAAATAGCACCAGTGGGCGTGGTACCTCCCATACAAGTAAAATACGGTAAGTGGCATATTTATCAAAATATATGAGCAATCATACTAAAATTTGGTCTAAGAGGTTTGCTTATAGAAAGCTATTTCTGGATCAAAACCGGGCTGGATTGTACCAGTGGGTGTTTCACCGCCCTAAATTTTAAATTTAACTGCGGCACATATCGCAAACTATACAAGCTACTGTGCTGAAATTTAATATGAGGATGTTGATCACGAATATAACTTATTGAACCAAAAGTGGGCGGAATTGGACAAGTGGGCGTGGCATATTTCTAATTTTTCATTTCTATTCGATTTTTTTCAACATTTTCCTTATTCTTTCGACTTTTTCAACCCTGTAACTTTTTCCAATATATCCCATATGTATTTGTTCGACTTTTTCAACTTTCTTCATTAGTTTCTTTATTTTTTTGACTTTTTCATCCATTTTGAATTGTTTCAAGTTGTCTCAACTTTTTTAGAGTTTTTCATCCTCTCTCAACTTTTTTCAACATTTTGCATATATTTTCGACTTTTTCAACATTTTTGAACCCCTGTCAACCTTTCTAACATTTCACATTTTTTCGACTTATTCAACCTCTTCAACGCCTTTTTAACATATATTTAAAATGTACTTTCAGCGCAGTGTAGGGTATGTGAGTTTCGGCCTGGCCGAAGATAACACCTTAACTTGTTAATTTTTTAATTGTTACTTGTACCATATTAAAAGCTTTTAAAATATCAAGTCCACTTGTTTGAAGGTAGTTTGATAAATGTGTCCTTATGTCAAATATAGAACGAAAAATGAAGGCAATTAAAACTGTTTCATATTTTAAATGCTTCTATGTAAGATTTAGCGCTTACACGTGTTTCCGATTTTGATCGAGTGTCATTTTCAATTTTTTCAAGTGTAGCACAAGTTTTCAAAATTTCTCGAATTTTCCAGTAGGTCCGAATATGTCAAATGTCAATTATATAACAGCTTAAAGTTGTTTGCTTGTATTTTCCTTTTAATTGCTGTACTTGGATTTGAGATTTATAGTAGGGTTTATGATTTTATTAGTGGAACATTTTTTTATTTCCGACTGCTGTGCATGGGGTAATTAGATTTAGAGCTTGAGATTTTTGTTATTTTTTTTTGAATTGTCATCACCATGCGTGAGAGATGAGATTAAGTTTTAAAGGTGGCGGTTTAATTCTTTAAACTTAAAAGTTAACTTTATTGGACAATATTGTGCCTGGGGTGATATGGTTTAAGTTGTGGAATTTATATAATAAAGAAAACGTTTACGACAAACTTAGAATTTGTCAGCGGTAGCGGCCCCGCGGCTTTGTGAGAGACAGCTCGTCCTTACATATCGAATACAGACGAGCGGGGGCTAGTTTTAAAGAGCATGCTTTCTTTCAACTTGCTACTCGAGGGGTATTGGGTTATAGTATGTGATATAAGTACGGGCTGTTTCTCGACTTCAAGAGCTCTCTTTTCTCCGACTCGCTGTCCGAGGGTTATAGAATTTGAGTTTACTACTCAGAATTATCAGAGGTAGCGGCCCACCGGAATTTTTCCGAATTCCCGATGGCCAGTCCGGGCCTGACTTGAATTGAATATCATAGTACATAAATATTTTCATTTTGATATAAAAAGTTTTTTATCTTATACAGTTCAAAAAATGTTGTATTAATTGCTAAATAGTAGTTATTCTTGGTAGGGGCTCATTTTTACCAATTCGTTTTTACCAATCCATTTTTACCAATACCCTTTTTCCCACTGGACATTTTTACCAATACATTTTTACCAATCCATTTTTACCAATCCATTTTTACCACTCCATTTTTAACCACTACCCTTTTTCCCACTGGACATTTTTACCCATCCATTTTTATCAATCCGTTTTTACCAATCCCTTTTCACCAATCCATTTTTACCGCCATTTTTTTTTTTCACTAGGACTTTTTACGAATTTTTTTTTATCAATTTCCTTTCACCAATTTTTTTTTTACCACTTTCACTTATCCTAACTTTTATATAGCATTACTGTGGCCACCGTAGCCAGTGTTTGATACGTTATAGACTGAACTGCGACCGAAGGCCGCCGCGAAGCCGGTGTCGGATTTTTGGGAGTTTTAAATCCTGAGCCGCGGCCGAAGGCCGCTCACTTATCCTAACTTTTAAGCTCCCTGAACATTGTTTCTGTTAATAAGTGGTAGAAAGAATTATTGGCAAAATTGGTCAGTGGTAAAAAGAAGTAGTGGTAAAATTGGTCAGTGGTAAAAACGGATTAGTAAAAAGAATAAGTGGTAAAATTGTTCAATGGTAAAAAGAAGTAGTGGTAAAGTTGGTCAGTGGTAAAAAGTATTGGTAAAATTGGTCAGTGGTAAAAACGGATTGGTAAAAATGGTAGACAATCTTTACTCTCATAAAGTCTACCCTTAAAGGAAATTGCGTTTAATATTTCTGCAATTTTGAAATCAATACCACTTTCTAGATTTAATTTGTAAAAATGATTTTGTTTTGTCAAATTTATAATATTAGAAAAGTTAAAACAAAATATTTGTTCCATGGAATTTTCATGGTCAAGCAAAAATTTTGAAAATATCATTCCTGACTTGCTTGCTAAGAAGTAAGGCGGATTCAGTCTCGAATTTATATTGTTAAAATACATCATTTCCTCCTTATACTTTGCTTCAAAACGCATGTACCAAAAGTATTTTAAAGGGCCGCACTATTTTATTGCAGTGGCATAATGTATAAATAGCTACGTGAGCATCAGTTTCACTTGAGAAGACTGATTCAATTTCGTTAACCAAGGGTAAAAAATCCTGAGTATTTAGGACGATGTTGTCACATACAATTTCTTCGACGGTTACATTGATGAGTTCAACCTTGTGCAAGCTCGTTAAACTCATTAAAATGTTCAATAAGTACTTTTCCTCTGAATGTTTCATTTAACAAAGTAGCCTTCCTTCAAAGAGATAAGTTGTAATTTTTAAGATAAAATAAGGATTAATTATGACTAAAGCTTTTACCTTATGAAGTTTTTTTCCACAAATTGTTGAGGAGTTAGGAGATGAGCTTGCTAATTGCTCTGTATTAACATTTTTCAGCCATTCCTCGACTTTCGACGGCATCGACATTGTTTCTTCGTCGATTCCAACCTGAAAATATGTTATAAAATGTAAGATAAAATTTAATCGAACTTAAAACCATTTATACTATTTACCTAATTTTTCTTCCAAGCAAACATTTTCTCTCGGATCTCCATAAGTAGGACAACTTCTCTATAATCCTCTTTCTTCATGTACAATGCAATTTCAAGAAACATGGGTACTTATTGTATCTGTGCCACTACTTTATTGAATCAATAGTAAACTTAACCTTTAAGTATTCAAAAATACAGTCTAAATTAAAACTTTTCAGTTTTTCTTCATCCAAATCACTTTCAATTGTTGGATACGGCTCACTGCTTACGATGACCGTGTTCTCTTTAGCACCAACAGGATCCACAGCACTATTAAAATCAAAACCTTCCATTTTTAATAAAATAAATGAAACTTTTTATCAAGCACGTACGCGAACAACTCAAAGGATCGACCGCAATGGCGGAATACTAGCATAACTCGAGGGTTGCTGCGATACGATCTAGTTCTAAGAATATTTCGGCTTAGTTTGAAAACTTATTCTTATCTTAAAGTTGTTTTGATCTCAATTCAAGAACGCGATCTTAAAATAAGATTCTTAGACAAAATTTTATACTTAAATCAACATTTCTATTCTTAATTTAATAGTTCATGGTTTGTTTTAAAATTTTCAGTATTGTTTTAGGAAGTGATGATCTTCTTTCAACGATTGAATTCAGAAAGAATGGAACAATTTTAAAATAAACCCGACCGGACTTATTTTTAAATTGTGATATTTCCCTGAGTGTATATATGAAAGTAAGAACGGACTTAATATCTCCTTTAAAAATATAAATAAATAATTTAAGCCCATAGTTTAGGGACTTCGACCGAAGTTAGAAAAGATCAATAAAATCAAAAAAAATCATCCTATTATACCTTAAAATTTTAGACTATATATGAATACGGTAGTCGTCACAGATGCAATCAGGACCGATGACTTTGCGAAGAATTTTTCTCTCAAACACCCCAAGTGTTTCTGCATCGGTCTGCGACTCAACCCATGCTTCTGCGCCATAGAGTAGCGCGGGTAAGATGAGCGTCTTGTAGAGTGTCAATTTTGTCGGGCGAGAGAGATCTCTACTACTCATTTGCTTACTGAGACCATAGTAACACCTATTAGCAAGAGTGAGTCTTCGCTTTATCTCCAGGCGTTTTGAGTGTTCACGGTGGTGCCAAGATAGCTGAATTCCTTGACAACTTTGAAAGTATAGCAGTTCGCAGTAACAAAGGATCCAATGCGCCGCGTCTCCCTGTTTGTCGATAGCATATACTTTGTTTTGCCCTCGTTCACTGTCAAACCCACCTTCGCTGACTCTTTTTTTGATAGCAGGAAACGCAGCAGTAATAGTAATAACGTCCAATAATATCAATATCATCGGCATATGCAAGGAGCTGGACACTTTTGTAGAAAATAGTGCCATTACGATGTACACTGGCTTTTCGCAACACCTCTTCCATCATAAAGTTGAAGAGGTTGCTGGATAGTGTTCGCTTTGTCTGAAACCTCGTTTGGTTCTTTCCTACCCTGACGGAGCTGGATGTGTTGCTCAACGTCATTCTGTAAAGCCGCACTAGCTTCGCAGGTATACCGAATTCAGACATGGTGGCATTCAGGCAATCTCGTATCGGGCTATCGAAAGCAGCTTTAAAATCGATAAAGAGATGATGGGTATCGATCTGTTTTTGTGGGGTTTTTCCAGGATTTGACGTAGTGTGAAGATCTGGTCTATGGTGGACTTACCAGGTCTAAAGCCGCAATGATAAGGCCCAATCAGTATGTAGGCGAACTGCTTAAGTCTTTCACACAGTCCAGTCGAAAGGACCTTGTATGAGAAGGCAAGAAGACTGATTCCCCGGTAGTTAGCGCAGATTGTCGGGTCACCTTTCTTCAGTACAAGACAAAGGACACTGAGATTCCAACCGTCGGGCATGCTTTCTTCTAGCCATATTTTGCAGATGAGTTGATGCATACACCCTATCAGCTCATCGCCGCCGGTCTTGAACAATTCAGCAGGCAGGCCGTCAGCACCGGCCGCTGATACGACCCCACCTTAAATTATTTCTGGGTACATCTTTGGTGGTCGACATGCAGAAATGTCAATAGTTTTTTCATCTAACTACGGTAGTAGCTGTGAGGATGTTGAGAAGAACGAAAGTATTAATTATTTTAAGGGTATTTCTCTATGGGAGTTTTCGCTTTTAGGTAAATAACGTTTTTATGTGGTATTCCCGACACACAGTTTCTAGAAGACGTCTCAAAAGACGTTGTGTGCTTTGACTAGGTGACTTGGATTAGTGAGATTAGGTATCACAGCGGAGCACTTTCTAGCCTAAGTGTCCAGTTTTCAAACTAACTGCCAAACTAACCTAATCCTGGGTACCATACGAGATACACTGAAAATGTAGGCTAACCCATGGTACGATTATACATGGTAGAACTATCTTGTCAAACTCAGATAATGCAACCCTGAATTTGCCTATCAGAAATGTCAACAATAAACAAAACATAAACAAAAGAAAAATTCTGACAAGCGTGCGTGAATTAAAAAAAATAGTAAATGGAAAACTATTTTAATGTTTGTTGTGATTACCGCCGCCAGCTGGACAAGACGAATCTCCAATATTGTGCACGTCTAGCTTCAAACAAGACTACTTTCACAATTATGCGTTGTTTGCCGCGAGAGATTGAGCCTATGGTCTACAACATGTAACATGAATCCTGACGATGTTACTTTTTTTTGTGATTGGTGGCCTATCAGAGCAAATTTAAGAATATGAAGTAATAGAACTTCTGTCGGGGATTTCCAAACTATTTTTACGTGTTGGTACAACAACAACGACAGGTTGCGTGAAAATGCAGGTCTTATACGTGAAATGTTCAACTATGCACGTGTTCATCAAGCTTGCATCATTTTCATGGATGAAACTGATGGTGGGCGTAGCTACTTCGCAGGTTTTCATTCATTGGATCAAGTTAAAATGTAAAAGTATATCTAATTATATTTTTTGGAGGGCTCTCCAATACGTTCATTGTCACTAGAACCACTTTTTGGTCTGTTGTCATCCTGTGCTGATTTAATAAAACGAAAACTTGGTGGAGGAAATCAACAACAGAGACAGCAAAACATTATGCTATCTCGTTTGAAAAGATGTGCGTTACGATCTCTAAAACTAGTGGAAAAAGTAGAAAGTATAGTTTAGATAATATTATAAAAACGCAACCAAATACCATGTGTCAGGTTCCAAGCGGCATTGCAAATAGAAGTGCTAGTCCTATGGCGCAACTTACTAGTTTTAAACATGCAAAATACTGTTGTGAACGATGGCATTATTGATAATATTCATTTTGATCGTAATCAAATAAAATGAGTGCTACATAGAGGGCCAAAATCTGCATATTCTCAAAGAACACAGTCAAGTGATAGTGACAATACCGAAACTATTAAGAAAACAGTAAAAAGGAGTCAAATTGAGCAGCGCTATCCTGAGTCATAAATAAAATCTACGATGACACCAAATTATCATAAGCACATATCGCACACATTTAGGTAAAGAGGCACAACTCAAAATTTTGGAATTTTCAGAAAACGCAAAAAACTGTTTTGAGCTTTGAACTATTTTTTTATAAATAAAGTGTGGATTATTTAGACGAAGGTACTAACAGAATATGGTTGGAAGCCACGTCGCGATCACAACAGCTTGAACTCTCCGACACTAAAAATAGGACACTTTTGCATATTGTAGCCTAATTTCTATTGCAACATGATGAGAGACATAGTTGTTTTTTGACACCAAAGTACAGCAAAAAATGAACTGATCTGTTTTGTGCTGATAGATATGTGTATGATGACCAGTTTTATCAAGTAAACTCGAAAATGGCAAATTTTGAGTTGTGCCTCTTTAGCTAAATGTGTGCGATATCATACAAGCGAGTACAGCTACAGCTCAAAGCACAGATTCTCGTATAAAGCAGATATCCCGTCAAAAATCTCGTAGGAACTTAAAAAATGGCATTGCTACACAACGACCTGATTTATGTGCAATATCGTCCAATCTTAGAAAGGCATGGTATTTACAGTTAAAAATCAACTAGAGCTAGAGCAATAAAACTATAAAGTTTCATTACATAATTAACTCACATATTTTTTAGTGCTACCATTATTGTAATCCGTGTTTTCAGTTCAGAATTGTCGTTTGTGAAAGACAAATTATTTTTTTCAAAGCACAGCTTGAAATAATGAGATACAAGAAAACAAATTTAATTGTAATTTAATGTTGTACAAAATTTTGCTAAAAATAAAAGTTTTTGATTTAAAAAAATCAATTAGTTTGATTGTTTCACTAACTGATATTTTGAAATTTAAACATTTCTGTTTTGTCAATACAAAACAAAATCAAAAACATAATAAGCTTATTTTGACAGAACTTGCTGGCTAAGAATAAAGAAGAAGAACTGTCACTTAGAATTGCTGCTACCATGATAATTGTACCATGCGCTGGCCTTTCATAATAAACTTGTCCAACACTGAGCGATTATAATCCCACAAATACTATAATTCAGAGAAGGTAAAAATAACTAATGTTGTGAAATTTGTATTTTCATTTCTTTATAGAGGTGCTTTCTCCATTGTCAAAAGATGTGTTCAAAAATCAACAGGATTCGAGTTTGCTGCAAAAATTATAAACACAAAAAAACTTACTGCAAGAGGTAAGGATCACGGTACATACATACATTTATATATAGAAGGATATGGGGAAATATATGTCAAAATGAAAGGAGATGGAAATTCACCTTTCCAATTATTGAGCATGTTAGTCTATATGAAAAACTATAATATTTTTTTGTTATTAATTTTTATTAATTTTATGGTATGATACATTTTTAGAGTTTCCAGCACTTCTTAAGTTATAAACGCTTTTTATTCGAAAGTTAGACCACTTACAGAAAAAGTGTTTGCATCTATCTATGACATATATTCATAGATAGATGCCTGTGCGGCAGCTATTGAGCATTTAGATTACTTGTTTCGTCGCTTCGAGGATTATTGATCAGTCGTATCCAGAAAACATGCAGGCGCTCAAATAGCGTAAAAATGCGTGCATGTGTGCTGAATTGATAAAGAAATCATCGCACATACAGTGAGCCACAAAACTGTTCACAAAAAAAACATATTTCTAGTTTTATGGCTGTATTTTTTTTTTTCGTAAAAAAGGTTTAAAAAAAAGTATGCAGAAAACTTGAAAATTGTTTATTCTAGCTAAAAAAAAATCAAAACTAAAATATTTCACATTTTGATTAACTTGGGTAGTTATTTTTATACTTAGTCTTTTGTGAACAGTTTTGTGACTTAAAGTAATAGAAACATTTTAAGTAATTTTTTAATATTTTATGTTTCCACTTTTGGCTTTAATGGTGAAGTGTATTTTCTCAGGCATACTCGCTTTCAATTTGTCTAGTATTTGAGTACTGATCACAAACCATTGCCCATTGGCGACCTTCCATAGCTCATCCAGATTTTGTGAGGTTATTTGACTCATGGGTATTTTTTTTAAAAATATTCCACAAATTTTCTATGGGTATAATTTCTGGTGACTGTGCTGGCCAATCCAAGCAGGTAATATTTTGGTCTCGAAGCCATTTCATTGTAATTTTAGCCATATACTTCGGGTCATTATCCTGCAAAGGGATGGTATCGCCTGGTTCGTTAGCGAATTTCGCCAGACTGAGTGGGTATAGGGCCACTTGAATATTAAAATAATCTCTTGGTTCCATTATTTCATTGATTTTACGAAGAAACTGCCCTATATCACCAAGGAGCCACCGCCAATTTTTGAGGTCTCTTATATAATGAGTGCAGTAATGCCAACTCTTTTATTATATCAACACCATGCACGTTAATTTGATCAAACTATAGGTTACACAGCACAATTGTCTGGCCAAAACCCAATTTATACAAGTGTCGCTATTTAATTTTTGTTAATGTAGCATAACTAAGCATACCAACTGTACTTATTTAGTAAGTACAGTACTTATTTTCAGCTTACCGTACTTATTTTTTAAAGCGTACTTAATTTGTACTTATATGTGGCATCACTAAATTTGAGTTTGATAGCGCAGACTTGTAGTTTTTAATAATGTCAAACCTACTTTCAAATTTTTGTAGGAATCGAAGCATTGACAGATTTTGTGTAAGAGAATTGTATTGGAAAAGAGAGTGACAAAAACAAAATTTGTATACAATACATATGGTATTTGCTGAGGAAATCGTATGGGAAAAGAGAGTGACATATTTTAATAGATGCATTCTATGTGTGTTGAAAAGTATACGATGCATGCATGCTTTTTATGTGTTTCGCCTTATATGCTTCGTGTTTCTATTCATTAAATGGTAATGGCGCCGCAGCGCCGCAAGTGCATTTTTAATTCGGATATTCAGAAAAAATATCCGCAAATGAAAAAAGGAAAAACAGAAAGTGTTATACGGTGTAATTTGTGCGACGTGGAACTCTACATCGCAAACGCCGGAAAGAGTGAAATCGATAAGCACTTGGTATCCACGAAACACAAGAAAGAGTTGTCTGCCAAATCGAACAGCCGCACTGTTGCGAGCTTTTTTTACCTCGTCAGCCGACATTACCCTTACGGCATGTGAAGGCGTTTGGTCGTATCATGTCATAAAATCGAATAATAGCTTCATTTCATCGGACTGCGCTTCCAAAATATTCCGCACATGCTTCGAAATGCGTAATTCTAATTGAAGAATGGAAAGAGAAGAAATTGTTACCTGAAGAACGCTGGGTTGAGATATTTAAGCACATGGAAGCTTCACAAGTGTCTTATTTTGAATTTTCTCGTCTCGTCTCGTCGAATTCATTCTGTGCCTACCTGGAACGAGTTCAGCAGTGAAGCGCGTCTTTTCATCAGCAAAAAACATCTAGAAAACCGAGTTCTCTCGGCTTGAAGTGAACACTCTAAAATCGATTTTGCTCGTAAAAATAAACTTGCAGTATAAATGTGTCGATTTTTACCATTTTTTGAAATCGCAACCGCAGCTATTGCGATAAATTTCATGTCAAGAAAAATACAATTTTAAAGAGCAACAGCGCACCGTGGTTGCTGTCGGTGAAACTGCTGACGCTAAGGCTGCCTCATCCAACAAAATGTCGATTGGTAGTACACAGAGCGAACATTAATTATCCTTTAAATTTCTGAACATTTTTTCAACTTTAAATTTGTACTTATTGTTGACAAATACAATTCAATAAAGAAATTTCGATATAAAAACAATAGCTCGGAATCATGGTGTAATTATATGGTGGGTGTAATACAGGATCGTTCTCTTACCACTAAAGCACACCGCGTTGACAGCTGGTCGTTGCATGTTTTCTTTGTTCTATTTGATTTTTCTCTTTACTGCACCCACCATATAAAAACACCATGGATTGATATTGTACTTATTTGTACTTATTTTCAACTATAGATTTTAGGCAAATGTACTTATTTTTTCAAACTCAAAGTTGGTATGCTTAGGTATAACGGAAAGGTGACACGTTAAAAATTCTTTGTCCTTAAGAGAAACGCTTAAAAGCGCCTTAAAATCACAAAAACCACGTTAATCAGCCAAACACATTTTAGGATAATGTAATATTTAATGACGAATCAAAATATAATATTTTTGGATCAAACGGATGTGGTTTTGCGAACTCCAAGCGCTTTTTAGCGTTTCTCTTAACGACGAAGGGTTTTTAACGTGCCACCTTTCCGTTATACCTAGCCTCTAGGAAGCACATTTCGCTGATTTTATTAATTTTGAACTACGTACGACATTGCTCTATGTCTTAGTAGTTATTTTTGGAGCTGATACATCTGAATTTTTCTGGACCTCCACTAAGATAGAACGTTAATAACGTGATTTCAATGAATTTTTGTACTAACGAAAACTAACTAAATGTACTGCGTTTCTAAACTTTTTTGGCTACAATTTCGTATGTTCTTAGTCATCTTTCCGTTTTTCTCTAACGAGAAAGTTTTTTCTTTCAAGTTTTGTCGTTGATTTGGGAAAAGCATGTAACAAAGAAAATCATGGCAGCGAAAAAATAAATCTTGTTGTTTCTAAACTTTTTTAACTCACTGTATAGTTAAACTACATTAAAAATAAAAAGTCCTTAGAGCTTTTTTTTTTAATTCCATATTTACTGTTTTTTATTAATATTATCTAGTATAATATGTGTATAACGTACGTACATATGAAATTTAAAAAACATCCGATTGAGCTCAAATTTTGACACGTTAAAAAACCTAAAAAGGCAGTCTCACAGCCGAAATTTCAGCTGCCTATGAATTCAGGGTCTTGAGTACTTTTAGGTCAAATTTCGAAAAAAACGCAATTTTTGCGAAAATAGCCAAATTCAATGTTTGATATCTCTGGGCCAGGTCAACCATTTTTACTAAATGGTATCTCATTTAAAAGCGAATAGATAGACAAACATAATAAGATCGATCTTTGGTATTATGAATAAAACTATGATTTAGGATACCATTTTCAAAACTGTAATTTTTTACAAGGACTAACTTCACTTAATCGAGTCAAAAAAATAGGTCTAGAAGCTCAAATTTTTTTTAACTGCATTTAAGATGACATAATAAAAAAAAAAAAAATCATATCCACAAATTTAAATTTGAATTTTTCGACTTTTAGAACTAAAATTTTTGAAACGGGCTAAAAACGGCTATTTGCAGGCCAAAATATGACTATTCCTCAGGATCCAGGAAACGCAAGAAAGCGTTGGCTTCCAAATCGAACAGCCGCACTGTTGCGAGCTTTTTTTACCTCGTCAGCTGACATTACCCTTACGGCATGTGAAGGCGTTTGGTCGTATCATGTCATAAAAGCGAATAATAGCTTCATTTCATCGGATTGCGCTTCCAAAATATTCCGCACATGCTTCGAAATGCGTTATTCTAATTGAAGAATGGAAAGAGAAGAAATTGTTATCTGAAGAACGCTGGGTTGAGATATTTAAACACATAGAAGCTTCACAAGTGCCTTATTTTGAATTTTCTTGTTTCGTCGAATTCATTCAGCAAAAAACATCTGGAAACCGAGTTCTCTCAGCTTGAAGTGAACACTCTAAAATCGATTTTGCTTGTAAAAATAAATTTCCAGTATAAATGCGTCAAACCCCTGATTTGTCAAATTTTTTTGAATTTCCAACTTTGTGTAAGCTTTTAAAATTTTGTTGGGATTTGTTAGTCTTATGACACCCTAAATTAGTTAGATGTTGCTATTGTGAATGTTATTTAAAAATTTGGATGCTCGACTTTGCACGTTTTTTTAATGAATTTTTTTGTCTTCCGAAATTCTGATTTATCCGAAGTCTGGTTGCAAAAGACAGACAAAAAGGAAAAAGAAGAGGCTGTTTCAATTACTTATTGGATCATACTGAGGATTAGAGCATCCAAATGTGCAAAAGTGTGATCTGTTTCGCTCCACACGCCTTTTCCAATAGAATGGGTTTAGCCCTTTAACGGGCAAAATAAAAAGGGGTAAATTTTTGTCTCGGAAGTTTTGGTTTCTGAATGATATTGGTACACGAAACTCAAATTTGAAGTCCGATTTCCAAAATTTTTATTGGTTCGGCAGCCAGGTGCAAGACCGTCAAAAAACGGTCTTTACAAAATATACAAAAACACCGGTAAATTTTTATCCAATAATAAACCAGGAGTAAATTGTGAAGCAAATACATTATATACAGTAGCGAGCATAAAAAATGCAACTGCGAGCACTGAGTTTTTAAGATATCGAAAATTTTCTGACTCAGTGCTCGCAGTTGCATTTTTTATGATCGCTACTGTACATACTTTCCAACAAAATTCTCTACTCGATCTAGCAACTAAACACAATTTATTTTTATTATTGAAATTTTATTATTTTTCAAAATAATTTATAAGTCTGTTTTCACAATTGTACATATCTCACTTCAATGCTTGTAGCTACCAAACCAAATAAGCTTATCGTTCAAAACTTTGTCGTGTAAACCGTTAAGTGCATTCAATTAATAAAAAATGAGTGAATGTCCGATTATGCGACAAATATGTGATTTATAAAAGCATAAGCAAAGACCTTCTGTAGAGCGTATTGCTCGATAAAGGATTAAAAAAGAAGATCTGCAAAAAAATTTAGTGTTTCTATTGGAAACAGGCCAGTCGCTTTTGACCCAAAGGCTGAAAAATGAGCTTAAAATGAGTTTTTTTATTTATCGATCTACAACTGTAAAACAAAAGATTTTTGGTGATAACGGAACAGGACATTTCGATGTAAAATTAAATGGCTAATACATCTTTGATACACTATTTGGATCTATATGTGTGCGTTCGTGGTCTTAAATGATGTTAAACTCAAAATTTATTTTTCCATTTTTTTTAACGGTCCCCATTAAATATTTAAAGAAGATAAATTTGTTTCCGTTATCTTATTTAATAGAGTATTTCATGTAGTTTAAGAAATATTTTTGTTTTTTTAAAAAATATTAATTTTTGATGCTAGAAAAAAGCTATTAAAATTCATTTTAAAATGTTTTTTTTGACTTATCTACATTAGGGTGACTAAAAAAAAATCGAATTTTCGATTTATACGTTGCTTTTATGAAAAGTAGTTAGTGTATGTAAAAAAATTAAGCCCTGAAAAAATTTCATTAAAAAATATTGATATTTAGAGGTCGCTAGTGTCCGATTTAGGAATTAAATTCATTCTTTTTGTTTGCGAGTGATTATAACTCTTCCCAAAAGACATTTCTGCATGACATACGGGCTGGTAACATTGATTCTTATATTTTTGGGTCTGCTGAACACGATGGTGATAGTTGTTTTGCTATACAGAGGCTGGGTATCTTAGTAGCATCGAAAAATTCCCTGAAAACAGCGCAAATTTGGGTTAAAGTGAGGTAAACTCTAGGAATAAAGTTTTTTTTCTTAGTCTAACATTCTTCAGCATTGTAGTCCTAAAAAAAAAGTAGTAGTTCCAGTATTTTTTCTCAGAAGACCTGACTTATAGAAAAATAAAAATTCCCTCAAAACCGGCCAAAACTTAATTTTAAGTGAGGTAAGTTCGAGAAATACATTTTTTTAAGATCGTTTTCCCAAGTAATTTTTTGCGCTGAATCCGAATTTGGCCTCAAAATCGACCCATCGCATCAGAATTCTGAAATATTTGTGGTTAAGTACCTAAAAAATGAGGTTTTTTATCTACCTTTGAAGCCATGAATAGGAGAAATTTGTGAAGCTTATTTTTAATAAAAGCATCAGTTAAAAACTTATTTTAAAGGGAAAGAGCGATAATAACTGATACAATAGAAACTAAAACTTCTGAGTCAGGGACTCAAAATATCAATCGCGATAACTAACGCATGCACCTCAGGTGGGACTGGCGCTGGCCTTCGGGTGGCTGAACCTGTCTTGAAGGTGGGAGGGAAGGAAAGGACGTTGGACTTCACGTCCAACCCTTCAAAAAATGGGGGGCTTCAATGACCATTTCTGGACCAACCAGTTCGGCATCGACCACCGCCTCACGGCATGGTCAGTCAAAGTCGGTTGCGGAATCCAGACATGAGGAGGGATCTTCGCTGTTAAATCTAGGACAAACCAGTTCGGCATCGGCCACAGCCTCACCAGCCAGTTAAAGTCGGCTGGGGAGTCCAAGAAGGCACATAATCCTTTAGGGGAGGGAAACAAGTCTCTCCTAGACTTAAAACTTGGAATGTGTGCGTAGGGTTTGGGTCCCACCACACATTATCATCATTTCCAATGAAAACCAAATCAGCCTCGGATAATAGCCCCCACTACGGTGACGACCACTGCAAACGAAAAACGGACATAGGGAAGGTGCAACTATCAAACTGGCGGAAGACCTCGTAAAAATAAAGGCTGACATCACCGCCATCCAGGAGATGCGATGGAAAGGACAAGGCTGCTCTAAACGGACGAACTGTGATATCTACTACAGCGGCCATGCGGAGATGCGCGAATTTGGTTGCGGATTCGTTGTAAGTCGAAAATTACGCCACCTAGTTTCCCGGTTCACGCCAATAAACGAAAGGTTGGCTACGATCCGTATCAAGGCAAAATTCTTCAACATAAGCCTAATTTGCGCGCACGCCCCGACGGAGGAAAAGGACGATGCCACCAAGGATGATTTCTACGCGAGCCTAGAGGACGTGTATGACCGTTGTCCGACCCACGATGTAAAAATAGTCCTCGGCGATTTTAACGCGAAGGTCGGAAGAGAAGGCATCTTTGGCGCTACAGTCGGTCAGTTCAGTCTCCACGAGACCACTTCAAACAATGGTCTGAGACTGATCGACTTCGCCGCGGCGCGAAACATGGTAGTCAGTAGTACCAGATTTCAACACCTCGACATTCACAAGGCCACCTGGCTATTCCCGGATCAAAAAACGAAAAACCAAATTGATCATGTTGTGATCGACGGAAGGCACGCTTCAAGCGTTCTGGATGTGCGTACATTTCGGGGGGTCAACATTGACTCCGACCAATATCTTGTTGCAGCTAAGATCCGCATGCGGCTATGCAATGCGAAGAATGTACGCACGGGCATGCAACGAAAGCTGGACGTTGCCAAGCTGCAATCACAATGGACTGCCGAGGCGTACTCCGCTCAACTCTCGGTTAAGCTCAACCAACCAACCTCTGGAACCGACGACGCCGGTGGACTTTGGACACACATCTCCCACTCCATGCGCGCTACTGCCGAGGAAGTCGTTGGTTTTCGACGCCCACAACCTCGAAACCAATGGTATGACCAGGAGTGTCGCGATGTGACTGCTGAAAAAAAAACGCAGCATACAAGAAGACGCTGCAGTCAGCCGCAACGCGAGCCGTGCGAGAAAACTACCGCGAAAAGAGGAAGGAAGAGAGGCGCATTTTTGGACGTAAAAAAAGGGAGCAGGAAAAGCGTGAGCGTGAGGAACTTGAGGTGTACCGAGCAAAAAGGATGCACGAAAATTCTATCAACAAGTTAAGCGTCTAACTCAAGGTTTCAAGCCCGGAGCATCCACTTGTAGAGACGAAAATGGAAATCTGGTTACAGAAACACAGAGTGTACTGAGGTTATGGAGGCAGCATTTCTCCAACTTGCTTACGGGCGATGATTCCACCAATTCCGCCCATAGAGAATGCAGTACGATACCACCAATCGATGATAACACAGTGGAAGTACCATCACTTAGCCATGAAGAGGTTCGAGTTGCTATCCAGCGACTCAAAAACAACAAAGTAGCAGGTGCTGACGGCCTGCCAGCTGAGTTGTTTAAAGCTGGTGGCAATGAATTGATAAGGTGCATGCATCAACTCATCAGCAAAATATGGCTAGCGGAAAGCATGCCCGACGATTGGAATCTCAGCGTGCTTTGTCCTGTAATAAAGAAAGGAGACCCGACAATCTGCGCCAACTACAGGGGTATCAGTCTTATTTCCATCGCATATAAGATCCTCTCGAGCGTATTGTGTGAAAGATTGAAGCCGTATACAGAAACGCTGATCGGATCCTATCAGTGTGGCTTTAGACCTGGTAAGTCGCGCACGCAAAACAGAGGCGCCTGGCGAGAGCTAATGAGGTCGGCCGTAACCTGACAACGGGTTGTTATGGCCATCTAAGTAAGTAAGTAAGAGGGAAACAAGGATCTTAGACTCTCGAAAAGAAAGATAGCGCACAAGCAGGCGGTGAATAGAACTCGTCGTCGAATGGAAGCAGTTCATCCAAGCTTTCTGTCTAAGTAGGACAAGGACTCCCTTCGATGGGCGCAGAGGGCCCTTGAACAAGAATGCCGTGAACAGACGGCCGTTTTAGAAAAGCTACCTAAAAGACAGAGATCCCAAGACGAGATGTCTGAGTCCAAACGTCAAAACACTGCTAAATCTCTGTCTTTTAGTGAGGTTGTGAAAGGATGTAAGGGGAGAGTTTTAGCCGTGCTTGACAGGGCGGCGGAGGACGGGGCAATTCCTCGTGAACAGTGGAAATGGGTAGATGCTGCCTTAGCAAATACCCTCTTCCAAATATTGGAGGAATTTCCTGGTCCTGTGTCATCTTATGAGGAGGCAGGCTGGCATCAGGGCCTTTTTAAACTCATCTCCTGTGATGATGAGCGTTCTGCCAAGTTATACAAGGTAGCTGTGAGTAGGCTAGGTGAGGTGTACCCAGGTGCGGGACTGGAGAAGGATGAAATTCCTACCAGGCCCAGGGCTCGTGTTTGGTTACCGAGTACACCGTCGGGAGAGGACGCAGTTCTGAGGATGCTTCGACTATGCAATCCCAATCTTCCAACTCACAACTGGAAGCTAGAAGCACCAGTCGGACCATCCATGCAGGCCATGGTCCTATTAAATAAGGAATACTTGGAGTTACTGGCGGCAACTTAGTGTGTCGTCAAGTATGGATTCAACAAGGTGACGCTGAAGGTTTACCGTAAGGACGAAGAGCTGGCCTCCAAAGGTGCTATCTCTTCCTCCCCGGATACCATCGCCACTGCAGCACCTGTGCCAGTGGAGCTGGAGGTTGGGGAGGAGGAGGTGGAGCCAGATGGGGCTAACAGCACTCCAAGCGACCAACCTGAGGCGTTCCTTGAAGAAGCCGAATCCACGGACTCCGAAAGTTTTTCAGAGGTAGGGGGCCTCCTGGAAGAAGCTCTTCTATTAGAAGAGGCTGATGAAGACGAGGCGGACATAACAGTCGTAGAGAGGGGAGGTTATTTGAAATCCGATGAGGGTACTCCAAATTAATCTCCACCACTCAAAAGCGGCGTCCGCCAGCTTCTGATCCGCTTAAGTAAAACCGGAGATGATGTAGTCCTCATAAAGGGACCCCGGGGTCATGGCGGGAGTCTGTGGTCTGAGGACGCCTGGCTATAAACTGCTGGTGGCGAATGTTGATGGTAACCCTAGAGCGTGCATTTAGGCAAAGACCAATCTAAACTTGTTTTTGATTTTTAATTACAGTGACCTAGATGCGGTCGTTGCTAGCCTGGAGATAAAGGGTGGAGGCTTATGGTTAGCTTCGTGCTACATGGCTCACGACATGACGGGTGGTTTACCACCGACATATTTAAAGGCGACTGTAGAGCAGGCCTGCTTAAACAAAACTGGGCTAATCATAGGCAGTGATGTAAATGCACATCACACTGTTTGGGGTAGCACAGATGATAATGAACGAGGTGAGTCACTTTTTGAATACATTTTAAATACTAACTTACTTATCTGCAACAAAGGCTGCAAACCAACCTTCATAGTAAGGAACAGGGAAGAAGTCTTGGATATAACATTGGTCTCGGACTTTGTTTTTGATTGTATCGTTGACTGGAGAGTCTCAAGCGAGCACTCTTTTTCAGATCATCGATATATAGAATTCGTTTGAACTGTTAGCCCCCTGATCCAACTGTTCATCGAAATGTAAAAAGGACAAACTGGGGAATATATAACAGGAAACTAGCAGAGTATCTGCCTATATCAACCTCCGTAGAGCCGTTAACTATCCACGACATAGATAGGCAGGTTCAAAGCTTAAGAGGGTTAAATAAATCCCTGGAGATTTCTTGTCCTATAAATACACCTCGAGGAAAGAAGGAACCCCCATGGTGGTCAAATGAAATTCAAGTTCTTAGACGAAGTAGCAGGAATTAATTTAACAAAGCCGAAAAAGGATGGAGCTGCTTGTAGAAGTCCACGTAAGTGGGAAAAGTTCCTTATCGCCACTCACTTGGGAGTTCATTGGCGGTTCACGCCAATAAACGAAAGGTTGGCTACGATCCGTATCAAGGCAAAGTTCTTCAACATAAGCCTAATTTGCGTGTACGCCCCGACGGAGGAAAAGGACGATGCCATCAAGGATGATTTCTACGCGAGCCTAGAGGACGTGTATGACCGTTGTCCGACCCACGATGTAAAAATAGTCCTCGGCGATTTTAACTCGAAATTCGGAAGAGAAGGCATCTTTGGCGATACAGTCGGTCAGTTCAGTCTCCACGAGACCACTTCAAACAATGGTCTGAGACTGACTGACTTTGCCGCGGCGCGAAACATGGTAGTTAGTAGTACCAGATTCCAACACCTCGACATTCACAAGGCCACCTGGCTATCCCCGGATCAAAAAACGAAAAACAAAATTGATCATGTTGTGATCGACGGAAGGCACGCTTCAAGCGTTCTGGATGTGCGTAAATTTCGGAGGGTCGTAGCCACAGACAAACATGGTGAAGGGTCAGTTATACTGTGGGGATCTATGACAGCTAGTGGCGTCGGATCCATGGAATTTATAGACTCAATTATGACCAAAGAAAGTTACTTGGATATTTTAAGACGATTGCGACAGAGTGTCGCAAAACTCAAGCTTCCGTCCGGGTTTTAGTTTTAATAGGATAATGATCCAAAGCACACGGCGCACATATGACAAGATTGGCTGCTATAAAACTCTCCAAACCAACTTAAAACACAACCTTAATCGTTGGAAAGGAACCCAATTGAGCATTTATGGGGAGAAGTGAAAATTAAATTGAAAAATTTTCATTCGTGGAGCAAGAAGAACTTAAAGAGAGCGATATCTAAGATCTGGGAAGAAATTACCCACTCTTTCACCCAAAAACTGGTGGATTCTATGCCACGACGAATTTAATCTGTAACAGATGCAGCAAGTGGTCCTACCAATTTATGGAATCAGAGAATATCTTTTTTAATTAAAATTTAATGAACTATATACTTCAATCTAATGAACTGTATGCTTAATTTTGTGACATGAATTTTGCTTTAATTTACGTTTTTATGAATTCTTTCTGTGTTATGTCTCAAAAATATTAAAATTTATGTTCGTTATTAGTTCTTCAGATTGGTATCTATCCCCATGCATTATAATTATTTACTCAACATTTTTAATTTCTTTAAAAATTGCCAATATTTCTTTCAAATCAAGGTGTATACTCAATTTTGTGAGTAACTGTATGTATGTGTACATAACATTTTGAAAGTAGAGTGGTTCAAAAAAATGTTTGTTTTACGATGTGTCAGCGGATATTTATAGCGCTACATATCTTGAAAATGCTCCTCATATGATTCTAATCATATTGAATACTGGATTTGAGCCGCCTGTTTGAAGTTGTCAGCTATTGAAGAAATAGATTGATTTTAAAAGTTGCTCAAGTTATAAGGGTTATCGAATTTTCGAACAAGATAGGGGTTGAATTGACAAATTCAACCAGGCGGCGCTAATTCAGTATTCAATATTGATGGAAATCTCTTGAGGAGCGTTGTCAAGATGTGTAATGCAATAGATATCCGCTTACACATAGTAAAAAGCACAATTTTTTTTTTGAATAACTCTAATTAATAATGAGTTACGTTAAAATTTTTATAATTAAACAGCTTCGCGCTTAAAGGTACACACGAACTACAAAGTGTAGTTATTGTGTAGGTATGAGCACAATTGTGTAAATTAAGTCCTGTTAACCACACTGTGCAGGTAACAGAACATAAGTTTTGTACTGAATGGTAACGGTCACAACATATGATGCGGTCACAAATAAGCCTGACGCCACATTTCATAAGACATCCATTTTGGTTTATAATTGTAAATAACACAGCCACACAAAAAAAAAAATGTCCGAGTCAAAGGACCTGACCGGTATATCTTTATGTAATTTTGAACGCTGAATCCGAATCCGGGGTCAGAATTACCGATTTACCTCTGGCTTTGTACATAACCTCAAAAAATGCCTACAAAATGGGCAAAATGAGATTTAACGTAAACACTTAAAATTTTCCTCTATTTTCAAGTATTTTGATGCGCTGGATCCAGATTTGATTATGAGAAGCTACTTCAACTACCCAAATTCAACGCTATCACCCATTTCACCCCCAAATTCCCCCATTTCGGGGTAAAAAATTTATTTATCGTAAAACTTTCAAATATCGCCCTATTCTCATGTATTTTGATGCGCTGAAACCGAATATGATGATGAGAAGCTCCTTCAACTACCCAATTCAACGCTATCACCCATTTCACCCCCAAATTCCCCCATTTCGGGGTAAAAAATTTATTTATCGTAAAACTTTCAAATATCCCCCTATTCTCATGTATTTTGATGCGCTCAGACCGAATATGATGATGAGAAGCTCCTTCAACTACCCAATTCAACGCTATCACCCATTTCACCCCCGAATTCCCCCATTTCGAGGTAAAAAATTTATTTATCGTAAAACTTTCAAATATCCCCCTATTCTCATGTATTTTGATGCGCTGAGACCGAATATGATGATGAAAAATTCCTTCAACTAGCCAATTCAACGCTATCACCCAATTTCATTACCATTACACCCCCATTTGGGGATTGTTCAGTCAATCAATAAAGAAAGTATGCACCCGGTACACAAAATTTCAACTTGAAACTTTCTTTGAAAAACAGTTAGATTTAATAGCAAGTTTTCTATGACGGTTACGTCAAAAAAGTTTGTACGCAAAACACAACACATTCGTTTTTCGTGCTGGAAGTTTCAGTTTTTGCTATATTGTTTTTTTTTTTTTAAATAAGTCTTAAGCTTAAATTCTAGACGATAATGGCACACAATGGCAAATCTGATCATAATTGTGAAAAAGGAGTCAATCTATTTTGCTATATTTGCTGTAAATTTGATCTTTCAAACAGTCGCAGAAATGTAACAGAGAATGTAAAAGAACTTTATAAAAAGCATTTTAATATGGAGATTGCGCACCAAGAAACTAGTTGGGTCCAGAAAATGGACACATCAGATCCAATAATTTCTTCGCTGTATTTAAAAAGACACATTCAGAGTAAAAAGCTTCTCCAACTTCCGACAGAAGTGATCCGATTATTACGGTGTGAATAGGGCTACCATATGACCTGCTTGCAAAAGTAGCACATTTGTAAAATTTAAGAATTTATAGTAATTAGCAAAAAAAAAAAGGTCCCCATTTCTACTTTCCCATAGCACTATTCCGTGTTTTTTTTTATTTATTTACATTGTTTCCATAAAACATTTTTTGGAAAATTTTGTTTATCGACCAAAAAAAAAAAAAAGGTCTTAACTTCGAAAGTAGTGAAAAGTAGCGCATTTCAACCAAAAGTAGTACATTTCAAGTGAAAAGTAACAAAGCCTTGCAAAAGTAGCACTTTTGCTATTTTAGTATGCCATCTGGTAGCCCTAGGTGTGAAGTCCCAGTCGAAGTACTTAACTTAACAAGCTATGAAACAAGCGAGAATGAAGAAGAGGAAGACGAAATTGGGAAAACCGACTAATTTATCTTTAGAAAGTGATGCTTAAGTAAACGTTATGTATTTCTTAACCTAATACTATAATCTAAAAATAAAAACACATTTTTTATTTCATTAACTATGAAACTTTAAAAAATGTAAGTGCCATTTTTGACCCGGTAGCATAAGGGTTAAGATTTTTCTCAGAGCTCTTCTTTTAGCCTAGAGTCAACATAAAAAATACATTTCCAGTTAATCACCTTGAAAATATAGCCGTTATTAGTTTTGGCCAGTGAAATGTGATATTTGACCTATAGTGCAATGTTACTAGCATTCACTATCAGATGCGTCAAAAATAAATCACTTGGGATCAGATGGACTCGAGTTAAGTACTTCATGGAGTACTTTACGAAAAAATAGATATTTAACTCCAACGGGAGCAATAGTTAAACACTTGATGAGTTTGGATTTACGATTAATTCTCCCTTTAATTTTTATTCAAAGATAAAATAATAATTTACAAAAATCAATAAGCTTACATATCAGAAGTGTTTAATTAACAAAATGTAATAAGCTAACATATCAGTACTATGAAATATTTAATGAATGTTAAATTAACAAAATGTAAATTGTTAATTTAGCAATTTTTAATAAATTAAATTTGTAAAATATTAATTGTTGATTCATCAATAAAATAAATTTGTGTCATGTCGTTGACTCTTGTATTCGGTAAAGTCTTTTTGGTTTGGTTGGTGTTGCTTGTGTTGTTGTTGTAGGTGGCGTAACCGTAGGGGACGTAACTCCTCCCCCCTTAAGATAGAGCGACGACCACAGGGAGGTCGATGGGGCCGGAGCGTTGACAGGGACTTCTGAAGGAACGTAACTTGTTGATCATAGATCAAACCTGCGAACGGCGCATCCACTTTGTTTCCTAGTACAATTAATAAGAAAAACGAAAAAGCAAAACAACGAAAAACTGATTTTTTTTGCGTTTTAGTATATTTTTTATTTTTCGTTGTTTTGTTCAACTATTTTGGTCAACTCTTACATATCTTTTATCATCTGGGCCAAGGCGGCTGATCTTCGTTTCATCGCTCCAGACCACATACTTTCATTTAGTGAGCGGAAAACCGGCATGCGTCAGCGAATTGTATGCAGCTTTTCCTCTGTTTAACTGTCAGCAAAGCTTTCTTGTGGGGAATTCGTCCATGGAGTCCAGCATCAACCAATCGACAAGTGCAGTTCGTTTGGATGTTTGTGCATCGTATTGATCAAGTATTTCACATTAGATGTCTCCAGGAGTCTTACGAGAATCCGATTTCGCATTGCGCACAATCTGGCAATCCTTCTGCTCAGAAGTCTTACGAGGTCTCTTTCTACGAGGAACATTTTTTGCTGTGTCATACTTATTAAAATGATCAAGTGCATTGGATACCATCTTTTTGAAGCAATTTGGCTGTGTTGCCTTCGCCTGATATCTCATGTCTGTCCTTCGAAACTAAGAAATTGACGTACACATGGCCGGTGTACAACTTTATGTCACTACCCATGATTAAGGATATGCTAATAAGCAAATTTGGTCAAAAAGTGTTCTTACTAGCAATGAAAATATCCCAATAATTTCTAAAATATTTTATCCAGTTTTTCCTTTAATTTTTTGCTAATTACTTTTATGTTTCCAATTAGTTGACTCAGTCAAACCTGAGGTTTGAGCAGATAATCACTCATAAGACTTGTTCATGTTAGGAATTCGAATTCAATTCTGTTCTTTTCTTGATAGTTTAGATGTCTCAGATTTATATTGTATATAAAATTTCTGGTATACAGAGAAAAACTACCAAAAACTCCAGGGCCTGATTTAGACTTCTGACAGCCCTAGGCTAACTTTGAATATGCGCCCCCGGCCCATCCTGCTTGTGCCTGCCCAGACTACAAATATATCAGTTTCTATAATAAAAGCTATAGCTTCGACTTCAAAAGCATAAACGTTGTAATTTATGCTGCAATTATTACGATTTATATACGTATAATAACGAAAATAATACAACACGAAACTGTAAAACTTATGGTTAAAAATGTATATATAGTTCAATTGAATTGTAAAATATTATTTTTTATTTTATACTTTTTACTTTTCACCAACGACTAATCGCGTATAGAAACTGTAAAAATTCAGAAATGTATTTATTACTTTATTGAAAGATAAGTACATAGTTCTTAATCGCTATTTAAAAAAACAAACCGAAAAATTAAAATTTTTTGAAGTTTTTTGTGAACAAATATCTGCGTCATTATCATTGATAATCTAAAAATAAATTTTTCGTTGAGTAAAAATTATTTTTGTGTGTAAAATTAAAACTAATCTGGTATAAAGCTAAAAATTGGCAAAATCATACAGAGGTAGGAAACTTTGAACGACTGCATTACAACCAATTTTCATCAAAAATTACATTTATGGGTCACCATTTTGACAAAAATACGTCATATTTTGTTGAAAAAATAAAGTCTTTGACTTTATAAAGTGCCATTTCGATAGGAAATTTTATTCCCTACAAAAAATCTTCTAATGTGTATATACCGAATTTGTATAGTTTTTGAGTCTTAATTAAAAAAATGCACATTCGCACTGTCCTCAGAAGTCCAAGCCTAAATTTAATAAATAATTTATCACTTTTAGGGTACAAAGTCCAATTGAACATATAAGACAATAATATACTTTTAACGAATTAGTTCCTTAATCAATTACATAGTCTATGGCCTGTATACGGGAATGCATGAGAATATGGAAATCACCTTTTTTCATTGAATTTTGAACACCACTTAACTCAACAACGATTTGAGCAAATATGTACTTAAAATATTTATAAAATAATAGGTTTTCATCCTAAATCTTAAAAATATGAAAAAAGAAGATTTCTGGTTCCAAACGGAGCAATTGAAATTTTGTGAATTTTTAAAAAGGCCAAAAATATCACTTCAGCAAGCAACTGATTTAGGTCGAAATGGGTCATTGGTATATGGCCAAATAAATGAAAAAAGAGCAGAAAACGGGGATATCTCGAAAACGATTTTTAAGAAAAATATGGTTGACAATATTGGAATCCACGCCACAAAATATATAGAAAAATTTCTATGAGAAATCAGATCTCAAAATGAGGACCATATATGTATGTAAACTAGTGTTGTTTATTGAAAACGTTTCATAAAACTCTTCTCTTCTCGGTTTCTCGTTACCGAATCTTTCCACAACATTGCCAAATTTAATGTTTTGTTTCAATAAATAATAGTGCAAGTGCGGTAAGTTTCTGTTGGCGAAGAGCCGAGCGCAAGTAATTTCTTACACGTCTTAATGCGGATAAAGATCTTTCACCGCTGTACCTTGTGATGCTAATCGTTAAAAAAACTCTTAAAAAATTTCTAAATTCGAAAAAATAGAACCAATGCTTAGGCTTTTTAATAATTGTAGTTTTTAACTTTTGTAGACCAACAAATTCTTTATCTTTTAAAAACTGTTCCAAATGGAAACACTCGTCAGAAAACGTATCTTCCATATCCAAGTCATATAGTTGTAGCAACTCTTTATCTGTGGTTTTTATAATGCTATTGTCATTTATTTCAGGAAATTTCCAGAAGAAACCAAATTTTGAATTCACTTCGGTATAAAAGTTGTCAATTTTCCTTTTTTATAAACGATTTCGTAATCGTGTTCTTCTTGTTAGAGACGCCATCTAATTAATTTGGAGTTTGCTTCTTTAAGGCTCATAAGTCATGTGAGGGGTTTATGGTCTGTCACAATGAAAAATTTGTGTCCAAAAAGGTAAGGCCGAAAATATTTAGTGTCCCAAACTATTGCTAGCAATTCTTTCTCGATTGTTGAGTAATTAATTTCGGATTTACTTCGTGTGCGGCTTGCGAAGAAAATAGATTTGTCACTCCCAATACGTCCCTGAGAAAGTACAGCGCCTAATGCAAGATTGCTAGCGTCTGTAGTTAGAACGAATGGTTTGTTAAATCAGGGTATTGTAATAGAGGGTCATTCATCAGAATGGTTTTGCAAGTTTCAAAAGTGTTGATGTATTCCTCATTAAGTTCAATTATTTTACCATTTTTAAGACATTTAGTTAAAGGTTTTGTGAGCTTTGCAAAATCCTTTATAAATTTCCTATAATATCCTAAGAGACCTATAAAACTTTTGATTTGATTTATTTTTTTTGTTTGAGTTATTGGAAAATTTTGAATAGCGTGGATTTTATCGGGGTTTGGTTTTATCCCTTCAGTTGACACTATGTGGCCAAAAAAACGCAATTTCTTTTTTTAAAAATTCGGATTTATCAAGTTGAATTTTAAAATTTGATGTATGAAGTTTGTCAAATACTAATTTAACACATTGAGTTCCAAGCAGTTTTGATGAAAACCTTCACCGGAGGCCAAACACTTTTTTTATTGGAAATGTGTGTAAAAGTGGTAAACAATGATTTCTAAGGCATCCGCGATCTAATCTGTTGCTTATTTTGGAATTTATAACGGTTTTTGTATGACGTTCGTTTTTGGACGACACGGCACTGAACGACGAGATTGGTACTGTAAAAGTCGCTGTCGTACGAAAATGTAGGACGCACAGTGGAATTTTGTGGCCATAAATAGGAAGAATTTGAAATTTTGAAATCGTCAGATAATACTTAGTGGATGAAAAAAAAAAAAAAACTATAAAAGTTTTATATTTGTTTTGGACTTAGCGACACAGTGGGCTCAAAGTTGAACTTTGTACTCCAAAAATTTACTATGAATTTTTTTTATATAAGCTAAGGTTAATGTCTAGTGCTATTATAAGGAGTTGTAAGTATATCTTGATCCAGTAAAGGGTCTGCTTTGATAGTAATCGTGTGGTTTATGGTCGTTTCGCATATAATAGATATTTTGCTCTTTTATATACGGTTAGAAATTTTGCTAAGCGAATTATACTGTTTTCTTGAAACTGCACTGATATGCCTTCAGTATTTGCTGCTTCGTTCTCTTTTTTTTTTTTTTTTTGCTTAAAACTGCACTGATATACCCTTAGTATTTCCTATTTCGTAATGTTTTTATTTTTGTTTGAAACTGCACTGATATTCCTTCAGTATTTGCTGTTTCGCACTGTTTTTGAATTCTTACTGATATGCCCTCAGTAGTTTGATTCTATTCTTTATTATATCACTCGAGTAAAGAACTAAAGTTCACCGGTCATAATTAAGTTGAACAATCACTGATATCCTTGCAGTGGTTAAAACTACATTATACTCGTTCTCGAGCCCGTACCGACTGCGCCTGTTAAGTACTTCATAGAGTACTTTACGAAAAAATAGGTTTTCAACTCCAACGTGAGCAATAGTTAAACACTTGATGAGTTTGGATTTTGCGATTAATTCTCCCTTTAATTTTTATCCAAAGACTTATTTAAATAAGCTTACATATCAGAAGTGTTTAATTAACAAAATGTATGTAATAAGCTAAAATATCAGTACTAAGCAATATTTAATAAGTGTTAAATTAACAAAATGTAAATTGTTAATTTAGCAATTTTAAATAAATTAAATTTGTTAAATATTAATTGTTGATTCATCAATAAAATAAATTTGTGTCATGTCGTTGACTCTTGTATCCGGTAAAGTCTTTTTAGTTTGGTTGGTGCTGCTTGTATTTTTGTTGTGTAGGTGGCGTAACCGTAGAGGACGTAACTCGCGCGCAGTGTTGATATGATAAAAAAATGACATTAACCCATATAATACCAAAATATTCAGCATCCTTTTTTTAAAAAAAGTTTTAATGAAGTGGCAAATTGAGTGGAAAAAATGGCGGAAAATAAGTATGAGATCGATCAGAAAGTGAACATAGCCAAAATGTTTTTATTAATTTACTCAGCGCTTGACCTAATCTAAAAATATTATTTCTTCAAGATTTTGAATTTTTTAGCGCTTGGCTTACTCAAAAAATTTGACATCTTCCAAAATTAAATTTGCCAAACAGTTACCCTGGGAAGTGGCCATTGATTCGTATACGCATCACCATAATTGAGTGCTATATATAGCTCACCTAAGCAATCTGGATATATAATTCTTATTGTGGAAAGTAACATTAGTCCTTTTGAATCTATTCTGTATAGATTTTGTTCACATTTGATCAATTTTAATATTTTTGATTAGTTTTCAAAAAAATATCCAAAACAATTTGTTTTTTTTTTTAAACTCCCACTTAATCCTAATAAGTGGGCGTGGCACGAGAAAGGAAATTTTTAAATAAAAGGCAATAGATTAAAATTCAATATAAAAAGTATAAAACTTTGAATCCTTGTTATATTATAATGAAAAAAGTTTCCAAACATGAGCAATTTTCGTGATACGTTAACGAATCAAAAGTACGATATGTCTCGGTGGGCTTTAACCAACTTTTAATAAAAGTGTGAGTTACAACAAAAACTTTAATTGGGGATTGTTAAGGATGTAAGTTAGAGTCGATATATGCTAAAACAAAAGAAATCTTTAGAGCGTTTTTTTTATAATTTCATATTTACTGTTTTTTAATGATATGACATATGCATGTATAACATACCGACGACATTCAAAAAACATCCGCCTTTGTTCAAATTTTGATACGTCAAAGAATAGATGGCACAACAGCTCAAATTTCAGTTCTCTAGGTGGTCGGGATCCTGAGAAATGGTCGTATTTTGGCCTGGAAATAGCCGTTTTTAGCCCGTTTCAAAAATTTTAGTTCTAAAAGCCGACAAACTCAAATTTAAAGTTATGGATATGAATTTTTTTGTTATGTCATCTTATATTGTTTTAAAAAAATTTAAGCTTCTAGACCTTAAGACCTATTTTTGCGGCTTGATTAAGTGGAATAACTCTTTGTAAAAAATTACAGTTGTGAAAATGGTGTCTTAAATCGTACTTGGTTTTATTCATAATACTAAAGACCGATCTTATTATGTTTGTCTATCTATTCACTTTTAAATGAGATACCAAATAGTAAAAATGGTTGACCAGGCTCAGAGATATCAAACATTGAATTTGGCTATTTTCGCAAAAATTGCATTTTTTTCGGAATTCGACCTTATAGTACTCAAGATCCCGAATACCTAGGCAGCTGAAATTTGGGGTGTGAGACTGTCTTTTTAGGATTCTTAACGTGTCAAAATTTGAGCACAATCGGATGTTTTTTAAATTTCATACGTACGTTATACACATATTATACTAGATAATATTACTAAAAAACGGTAAATATGGAATTTAAAAAAAAAGCTCTAAGGATTTTTTTCCTTTTGATGCATTTCTACATTGATTAACATCCCGAATAATTCCACATTCAAGTTTTTGTTGTAACTCAACTTGTCGTTTAAAGTTGGTTAAAGCCCACCGTGATGGGTTAATGCACGCATTATACAAGAGGTCTCAAAGTTTGGCGGTGGCTCCTTGATGATTAGGGCTGTTTTCATTGTAATAAAAATGGAGTTCTTCGTAAAAACAGTGGAATAATGGAAGCAAGATATTATTTTAATATTCAAGTGGCCTAATACCTAATGCACTAACGAACCAGGCGATACCATCCCTTTGCAGGATAATGACCCGAAGTATATGGCTAAAATTACAATGAAATGGCTTCGAGACCAAAATATTACCTGCTTGGATTGGCCAGCAGAGTCAGCAGATATTATCTCCATTGAAAATTTGTGAAATATTTAAAAAAAAAAAAAATACCCATGAGTCAAATAACCACACAAAATCTGGACGAGCTATGGAAGGTCGCCAATGGACAATGGATCGTGATCAGTACTCAAATAATAGACAAATTGAAAGCGATTATGCCTAAGAAATTACACTTCACCAATTAAGCCAAAAGCGGCTAAATAAAATATTAATAAATTATTTAAAATGTTTTTATTACTTTAGGTCACAAGACTAGGTTTAAAAATAAATACCCAAGTTAATCAAAATGTGAAATATTTTAGTTTTGATTTTTTTAGCTTGAATAAAGAATTCGTAAGTTTTCTGCATAACTTTTTTTTGAAACCTTTTTACAAAAAAATACAGTTTTAGAACTAGAAATATGTACATATGTTCTTATGTGAACAGTTTTGTGGCTCACTCGTGGGCGCATTTGCTTGTGGTAGTGAGCACCCCTGGTCAATGACACTCAGAACTTAAGAGAAAACCGATTTCGATCGGAAACTTTCGACCATCGCTGGTTGTTCGCTACTCCCATAGCAGCTACTTCTCGTATCTGCGAAGCGTTTCACTATCCACAATCCTTGATGCATCTGGTAGCCCTAAGCTGTGCTCAGGCCCGATGAAAAGAAAGGGAAGGAGGTACTTTCAGAAGTACCTTGACTTTTCTTAAAAAAAACTTATTTTTGTAGAAAACTAGTACTACAATGAAAATATTCGGGGTCATCGAATTATCAACTTCAAAAGTTAAATTCTCAGGTCGAAGTTTAGCAATAAAATCAAAAATAAAACTATGTTTTAATTATGTTGTTGTTTTATTTCATAACTGCTACACGGTTAGAAATTTTGGAATAAATTTTAATACTTTTGGGCTTACATATATGACTTTACCAGAATTGTATTAAAATTCAATACTGTCTAGATATTTAAATTCATTTTTAATACAAATTTGTATTAAAATTTAATACTCGTTTTTATTAAAATTTAAAAAAAAAATATGTCGTATCCACTGGGATTCGAACCTGGTTCCCTTTCAATACAAGGGTTGCATGAACAGTTTAACGACATCATCCAACGTAGTATCATATTTACTTTGGCTAAATGTAATACTTTCGATATCATCAAATTGATTCCAAATGTTATAAAATATCGTTTTGATGTTTGAACTGTATTAGAATTTAATACAAAATGTATTATAAAATTTTGAAATATATTCAAAAGTATTAAATTTAATCAAAATTGTATTAAAAATCTTTCTAATACTTCCCTTGTATTAAAATTGATTCCAAGATTTCTAACCGTGTAGAAAGAAAGTGGCCTCAATTTTATTTCAATGCTTAAACAAAATTTAAAAAAAATTTTAAAAGTTTTTAAAAGCTGTAAGCACTGATCATACCATAAGATGGATAAAAATTCAAAAAGAAAAAAAAAATTTAACGTATTTATATTTAATTTACTTTCTACAAAATAATTAAGATTTCAAAAGAATCGGAGATCTTAAGATGCAGCTTAGACTTGTTCAAATAAATATCATGTTCTAGAATTGTTCAGGAACACTAAAAATTCGAAAATTTAAACATATTCCAGTATATCCTCATTTAAAAAAATAAAAAATGAAAATACTCCTTGGGTTGCTACCATAGCTGTGAAATTTTAATTTTTTGGAATTTGAGTAAAAAAATTAAGAAAATTAGATTTTTTTCTTTCATAAAATCTTTCTTTTTAAATTTTTTTTTTTTGATTTTCCTTATGTACACATGAGAAATTATCAAGAAACACCAAAGCTCTACTTGCGCAGCTTCAAAATAGAGGCACAACTTTCTCTGATGCTTCCTTATGAGTACATAAGGAATCTCACAAAAAAAAAAACAAAATAAAAAGAGAAGTTTTATGTAAGAAAAAAGTCAAATTTTCTTAATTTTTTTACTCCAATTCCGAAAAATTAAAATTTTGCAGCTCTACAACAACCCTAGGAGGATTTTTTTATTTTTTAAATGAGTATATACTTGAATATGAATAAATTTTCGAATTTCGAGTGTTTCCGAAGTATTCTAGAACCTTGGATTTTTTTGAACATGTCTAATATACGAATACATTAGGGTGTTTTTTTTTCAAACTTTTGAAGTGGGATTTTATTTATTTTTTTCTATATTATAGCTTGAGGAATAAAATAATTGTGCCAACATTTGAGCTTCCTAGCTCAAACCTGTAAACGGCGCGGACAGAGTTTACGTCCAATTTCGTTGAAATTTAACGAAAAAACCGACTTACTAAAACGTAGAAAAAGTCTGCCTTAGGTGCCAAGATATAGCGCTTTGGGCTTTTTAGTTGAATGGGGGTCGCCACCTACTGTTGTAACAACGCCCACAATTTTCGTGTGACTTAAAATGAGGACAAAATACATCCCAGGAGGTATTTTTACTTTTTTTTCAAATTTGCGGTCCTATATGCCTATATAATAGGATCGCGTTTGAAGAAAATTCTCCCAAAATTTCAGCTTCCTAGATTAAACCTGCGAACGGCGCATCCACTTTGTTTCCTAGTACAATTCATATGAAAAACGAAAAAGCAAAACAACGAAAAACAGATTTTTTTTGCGTTTTAGTAAAGTTTTTTTTTTTCATTGTTTTCCTTTTTCGTTTTTCATACGAATTGTACTAGGAAACAAAGTGGATGCGCAGTTTTCAGGTTTGAGCTAGGAAGCTCAAATGTTGGGATAATTATTTTTATTCCTCAAGCTATAATATAGGAACAAAATAAATAAAATCCCTCTGCACAAGTTTCGAAAAAAAACACCCAAATAAGTATGTCTATTTAAAAAAAAAAAACTAAAGAAATATTAATAAAAATGTACATTTTTTATTAAATTTTTTACCATATCTTTATTTTGGCAATTATTTCCAAGATTTGTAAGGTTATTTTGCATTTGTTTTTCTTCAGATCTCAGTACTAATTAATTCATTTAAAATTTTGCAGATTTTCAAAAATTAGAAAGAGAAGCACGTATTTGTAGAAAATTACACCATCCCAATATTGGTAAGTAATTTGTCTCAGTAATAATTTTTATATGCATTAAATTCGTATAAAAAAACAAAAAACAACAAGTCCGGTTCTAATGACAGTGCAAAATAAAAAAATTCGACAGCTCAAATAGATTTTGCTGTACTGAAATCGAATTCGGTGTTTGAAACAGACTGGGGATACAGCGTAACTCAATAAGAGATGGGCACTTAAAACTTACAAAAATGAAAGGAATTTGACTTCATACAATAAAACGGGTATGATGTGATAGTAGATGGGAGAGGCCAAAAAGGCCCTGTCAATTTGGGTAATTGTAGTGACCACACAGTGCATGACTTACTATAAACGGTAGGACACAGAAATCCGAAATCTTTGCACAGCTTCAAAGACTAAAAGAGAGCCCAATTAACGGTTAATGTCTGGTCAGGAATTGAACACAAAGATGATTTAACAAAATTTTTTTAATATTGTTCGAGTTTTTTAATATTTTCCGACTATCATTTTTTCAAGATTTTTTTGACTAAAACATTTTTCAAAATATTTCAACTTATTGATTATTTATTGTCTGGTTCAACATATTCTGACTTTTTCAACTTCAGAACTTTTCGACTTTCTCAACTTACTCGATACATTCAAAATGTTTTTGAATTGAAAAAGAATATTTTTCCACATTTTGGTTTTACCAAAATTTTTTAGCATATTCGATTTTATCAGAATTTTTCGACGTATTCATTGTTATCCGACTTTTTCATTATAATACGACTTTTTCAACAAACATTGCCTTTTTCCCCAAACATTACATTTTTCGACTACTTTAATATTATTTCTCATACTTTTTGTGAACGAATTTTAGAATGTAACATTTTTTTCCTTGTCCGCTTCATATGAAATGACCGATGAGTATTTCGATTTTTTGACCATTTTTCGACTCTTTCAATATATGCAAATTTTTTGTATAATTTACGACTGGTCTGAAATTTTTTAACATGTTTTACTCACTTTTCAACTCTTCCAACATACGTAAGTATATCGACTCTTTCAATTTTTTCAAATTTTCCTATACATTCACGAATATATTTGATGAACTAAAATTAGACAGAATTGGAGAAGTGGGCTTGACATATTTCGACTAATATCAATTACATACAGTATTACAATAATTAATATTTGTAAACAAAAAAAAGAAGGTTTTTAAAAAATGGTCAGTATTTTGACAAATAAGACATCACTGATAAACTAAATGACTGGTTTGTATTTACAATTTGTATAAACGATAAATTATCTTTCAAGTAACACCCATTTTGTTCGAATCAATGTTCGATGGCTACAGTCTTTCAAATTAAAGTTGCTGAAAAATTTTTTATAAACAAAGAAAGAGTTATTGAGACTGAAAAATTATTTCCCTCGCTTGTCAAAAGTGAGTCTGCGGTCGCGGTGTCTATTCAAGTTTTACCCATTTAAAATTTCTCTTGGTAAAACTCCCTCCCTGTGGAGGGGAATGATCAGTTATTTCAGGCTCTCATTTTCTCTTATTCAATCAACACATTTTTTTGATAAAACTTTATGAAAATTTATTAATATTTACCCAAGTTTACTAAAAAAAAACAGACCTACCTATACTATTTAAACAAAATTCCTTGTAAAAAAATGGCGCAAAATATACTAAACTACTTAATTTTAATAATTTCTTTTCTAAAACAACATAAGTATTTGTGCTAAAGAATGTTATAGCATTTATTTATTTCTTAAAGTTAAATATCCTTTTTTTAAAGATTAAGTCTTTGCAAAACCTCACACAAAAAATTTTTGCTGGCCCTGCTAGATACGGAAAGTTTTTGAGCGAATTTGGCTATTTTTACATTAGCTTTGGGCGAACAAACTTTTGGGCTCTCTCTTTATTTAAAAAAAAACTTACGTCACTTGATGTCTCTTAAAAAAAATTCAGAAAATTTTGTTACTTTTGATTAATTGCAACGTTGATACGCATAGCGCATACCTTACGTTTTGAATGTCATTATAGCTAGATATAATGTTTAATAGAAATAAAATAATTACTTATTGTTGTTTTTACCATTTAACTTGACAGTACGATTACATGATAGCATACAAGAAGAAAACTATCACTACTTGGTATTTGATCTGTAAGTAGAAACATTTTTTAATATCAGCATACATTTTAATACCTACACATACATACATACTACCAGGGTTTCGAACCCGAACCCTGAACCCGCTCCAAACCCATTCAAAAATTCGGTTCAGGTTCAATTTATATTGCGCTTAGAAATTCAAGTTACATATTTTACAGAAGTTTTTAAAATTTCTTGCTCCAAGCAAGATTATTATTTGTTGTTTTTGGTTTTTATTTACTTTGACAATTTTCATTGAACTTCTAACAAATGAATGTGAATTTCCTGATTTTGATGAAGTTGAAGATGAAGAAGAAGAATTAAATGTAAGTAAAGAACTCTTGTCTAGTTTATATAACTATTTAATTCACTTTAGGTCCATAGCTCATACTTCCCAGTTGGCAGTTTATGACACAATATCTACAATTAATATTAATGTTACTAAGTAAGTGCAGAGATTTTTCTAAGAAGCCTGGAACGCATATTAAAGCTTCTTTTATAAAAAGATTAGGCTTAAAAAAAGCAAAGCTTGATTGTTCAACTCGCTGGAATTGCACTTTTTATATGCTCTAACGCTTCATAGATTAAACAACTTTATATGCAACTTTTCATGTTTTTTTACTTTGGATGCAATTTTAGCTATGTCTCCCTCTGAATTTTAATTGTTTCTCCTTTAATATTAATCCAAGACAGTCTTAACTTCAAGAAAAACCATGGTTGAAGGGTTTAGTAAAAAAAAAAAAAAGTCGAAACCATGACGAAATTGTCATTTTAGCCAGGCCATGTTTCAATTTTTCTTTTTGGAGCACACTCTTCACCATCGTTTTTTTTAAAATTAAGACTTCTTGAATTAATATTAGAGGAGGAACAATTAAAATTCAGATGGAGACATAGTTAAAATTGCATTCAAAGTAAAAAAAAACATGAAAAGTTAGGTACATATAGAATTACATAAAAAAATAGGTCTTTGAATTTTGATTGTTCCACCTTGAATATAAATTTAAGATAGTGTTACTAACTTACTTACTTAAATGGCCATAACAACCCGTTGTCACGTTACGGCCGACCTCATTAGCTCTCGCCAGGCGCCTCTGTTTTGCGCGCGCCTTCTCCAATCGTTAATGCCAAGCGCGGTTAGGGCTTCCTCAGCTTGGTCTATCCACCGGAGGCATGGTCTCCCTCTTCGTCGTTGACCGGGGACCTTCCCTTCGAATACCTTTTTCGCTGGAGCTTCTTTATCCATACGATGGACATGACCCAGCCAGGGTAGTTGCTGTATTGTTATACGCTTAACTATGTCAATGTCGGCGTAGAGCTCATACAGCTCGTGGTTCATTCGAATGCGATAGTCGTCGCCAACTCGAACAGGACCAAAGATTTTGCGGAGAACTTTCCTCTCGAACACCCCAAGAGCGGCTGCGTCTGTTGTCGAAACCACCCATGCCTCAGCGCCATAAAGAAGCACAGGTAGAATGAGCGTCTTGTAGAGTGTTAGCTTTGTCGATCGAGAGAGAGCTCTGCAACGTAATTGCTTACTGAGACCGTAGTAGCACCTATTAGCAATTGTTATTCTCCGCTTAATCTCCAGACTGACATCATTGGTGCTGGTTACGGCGGTGCCAAGGTAAATGAATTCCTTGACAACTTCTAATTTATAGTTGCCCGCTGTAACATGAGAGTCTGGATCCCGCACTCTCTTGTTGTTGTTAGTAGACATCATGTATTTCGTCTTGCCCTCGTTTACCATCAAACCCACTTTGGCTGATTCCTTTTCAATAGCAGTGAAAGCAGCAGTAACATCTCTCTTACTCCGACCGATAATATCAATATCATCAGCGTACGCAAGGAGCTGAACACCTTTGAAGAAAATGGTGCCATTATGATGCACACCGGCTTTTCGTACGATCCCCTCCATAATGAAATTGAAGAGATCGCACGGTCTGAAACCTCGCTCGGTATTAAAAGTTCCGGATAGGTCATTCCCTACCTTGACGGAGCTACACGTATTGCTTAACGTCATCCTGCAGAGCCTTATCAACTTTGCAGGTATACCGAACTCAGACATTGTTGCGTATAGGCAATTCCGCACTGGGCTATCGAACGCAGCTTTATAATCGACGAAGAGATAGTGAGTGTCGATTTGATATTCATGGGTTTTCTCCAGGATTTGGCGTAGAGTAAAAATCGGGTCTATGGTGGATTTACCAGGTCTAAAGCCACACTGATAGGATCCGATCAGTGTTTTTGTATGCGGCTTCAATCTTTCACACAATACGCTCGGGCATGCTTTCCGCTAGCCATATTTTGCTTATGAGTTGATGCATGCACCTTATCAATTCATCGCCACCAGCTTTAAACAACTCAGCTGGCAGGCCGTCAGCACCCGCTGCTTTGTTGTTTTTGAGTCGCTGGATAGCAACTCGAACCTCTTCATGGCTAGGTGATGGTACTTCCACTGCGTTATCATCGATTGGTGGTATCGTACTGCATTCTCTATGGGTGGAATTGGTGGAATCATCGCCCGTAAGCAAGTTGGAGAAATGCTGCCTCCATAACCTCAGTACACTCTGTGTATCTATAACCAGATTTCCATTTTCGTCTCTACAAGTGGATGCTCCGGGCTTGAAACCTTGAGTTAGACGCTTAACTTGTTGATAGAATTTTCGTGCATCCTTCTTGCCCTGGTAAACTTCAAGTTCCTCATGCCCACGCTTTTCTTGCTCCCTTTTTTTACGTCTGAAAATGCGCCTCTCTTCCTTCCTCTTTTCACGGTAGTTTTCTCGATAGTCTTAACTTCAAGAAAAATCATGGTTGCAGAGTATGCTCCAAAAAATTAACAACGTGGTCGGCTAAAATGACAATTTCTGTGAAAATGCACATGTACAGTGAGTCAAAAAGTTTAGAAACAACAAGAATTATTTTTAATGATAAAAAAATGCACTTTGAAAGTTAAAGATTTAATTTTTTCTTTGCCATGATTTTTTTTGTTGCATATTATTTCGAAATCAACGACGAAGTTTGAAATAAAAAACTTTCCCGTTAGAGAATAAAGGAAAGACGACTAAGAACATACGAAATTGTAGCCAAAAAAGTTAAGAGACGCAGTACATTAAGTTAGTTTTCGTTAGTAGACAAAATGATTGAAATCACGTTATTAACGTTCTATCTTAGTGGAGGTCCAGAAAATATCAGATTTATCAGCTCCAAAAATTACTACTAACCTAAAGCAGTGTCGTAAATGTGTTCACAAAAAACCACGTTAATCAGCCAGACACATTTTAGGATAATGTAAGTGTAAATATTTAATGTAATATCAAAATTTACTATTTTTGGATCAGATGAGCGTGGTTTTGTGAACTCCAAGCGCTTTTTAGCGTTTCTCATGGCGGCAAAGGGTTTTTAACGTGTTACCTTTCCGTTATACCTAGCCTTTAGGAAGCACATTTCGCAGATTTCAGTAATTTACAACTACGTACGACATTGCTCTAGATAAGTAGTTATTTTTAGAGCTGATACATCTTAATTTTTCTGGACATCCACAAAGATAGAACGTTAATAACGTGATTTCAATAATTTTTTCTACTAACGAAAACTAACTTAATGTACTGCGTTTCTAAACTTTTTTGGCTACAATTTCGTATGTTTTAAGTCGTCTTTCCGGGAAAGTTTTTTATTTTTATTTAATGTTTCGTCGTTGATTTGGAAATAATCACCCTTATCATCGTAGTCGTTTTTTTTTTCGACGATTGTCGTTTTTTTCGTCGTCTCGTGTTTTTTTTGGTATCATCGTAATTTTGCGACATGACACAATTTGTATGACTCGTGACTACTACAATTTCAATGAAAGCGTTTACAATTACAATTTGATGCTGACAGATGTTGGACAGTTATGAAATGTCTTAAAATTTGTTTTTATTTTGATGTTGTGTTTGGAAACTTAGCAATAATTGAGTACAAATCCAAAATATTCATCGAATAACGAGACATTGCAATTGCCTGCATCAAATACCGGAAATATCGGAATGTGTTCAATATCCAGTACCAAAAGAAAAATCGAAAATTGTTGCCACCATTTCTAATTTTGCTGCACGCGCTTCTGAAGATAATGATACGACAGTGTCAGGTTCAATATTTAATAGCCTTGAAAAGAAACTTTCACAAAATCCAGCTGATTTCGAATTTGTTGCGCCACGTTCTGTTAGTCATTTGTCATTGGAGCGCATTGATAATTTAAAAATCAACACCAAGGGTAAACTTAATGAAGCGATTTCTTCCAAGCATGACGTGGTGGCGATAATTTAAGGAGTCGACGTAGTAAGCAAAAACTTACACCACTACACGATGCGCAAACCGAAGCAGCAAGCATTAATTTTAATTGTCTGTTAAATGATTTTAATCGCAGCTTTTCACTAGTTATAGAAGTAAATGAGCAACTAAAATCAACGCTTGATAAATCGCAACAAATATGAACAGAGCGCATCAATCGACAGAATAGTAAGAGCGATAGTAAACACAAAGTCGATGAATACTCAAGTGATTTTGAACCTGCTTCTAGTAAGTTAGCTAAAATCAAGCAACGTAAAAAGGAACTATTCCATATAACGAACGAAGTGAAGTAACTGTTAAGTTCATCACAAACACCAACTAGGAGTCCCACAGAGAAAAATAACACATCTAATTTAAATTTTATTGAATCTGCTGAAAACTCTAGTTCTAATTCAAAGCTAAAAATACGAAATGTTATATGTGTCGTCGTGGTGTCAACACGTATAAAATTTCGTGCCCTTGTTTTTTTTTCAATCTTTCGTTAAAATAAATCTTTACAAAAGAAAATATGCCGTGCGTTTGTGGACCGTGGCCAGGAAAAAATAAAGTGTTGCGGTTGTAATTGTTTTTTCCACGGTAGCTGCATGAATTTGAAAGTTGAAGACATTCATTTTTTTCAAGCCGATGACAGTGTTTTTTTTTTGCACTGCCTGCAAAGCTGAGAGACGTACATCTCTTCGGTCTCCTCCACCCGCTTCTTCTCCTACCGCAGATGCAGCAGCAAGTGTGGAAAGAGATCCCGCCAAAAAAAGTTTAAATGAGAATCTGCCTTCTCTAACAGCTGAGCAGCAACAACTGAAAAAAAATCAATCACTACCAACGCAACGTCAGCAACAGCAGAAATCCAACAATAAAAATAAAACTTCTGAGGTCATGGCGAGCAGTGCTGCCACTTTGGATAAAATTTTTGTAGCAAAATTGCGTAGCAAAACGGTGTGCAGCGTAGCAAAAGTCAATAATTGGCTGAACTATCTTTATTGAACAGTAAACTGAACATAAATTTTTTTATAAAATGAAAATATCATATTAAAATTCAGTGTGGTGTAAAAGTACATAACATAAATATTATTAACACATTACAATTCACGTAAATAAAAATATCTACATATAATAGTTCATAAGCATATAATATAGTTCATCTGATTATTACATTTTCAAGGCAGCGTCCTTATTTGAGATCAAACATTATATAACTCCATAAAATATATGGTATCTATTTTGTAGGAGTTAATTTTTTATTAAATTTAGGTCTGAAAAAATTCGCTCTGCAGATGCACTGCTGTGTGGCAAAATAAGCAGTTTTTTTGAAAATCAGTAACTGACATTAGAAATCATAAAAACTTTGTTTAGTTGACAATTCAGCTGGTGCTGATATAGAGTTGCCAGTAAATGGAAAATGAATTAAAAGAAATCGCAGGAGAAAAAGTAAGAAAAATTATATGAATAGTACAAAAACATGGAAATGGAAAGTTCCAGTTGAAAAAAGTTCTCCTACAGCTGAGCAGCAAAAACAGAGATAGCAATAACTACTACTAACTCAACAGCGTCAACAACAGAAGAATAAAACTAATGCAGACAAAGCTTCTTCTGAGGTCATGGTGAGTTCGCTGAATTCTGAGTTAATGATAGAATCGAATGCAGAGAAACAACCAGCAATAACGATCGAACTTCTGTATAATGAAATTTTTGCAATAAAAAATATGCATGTAAACACGCTCCTTTTAATCTCATCTTTGCAAGAGAAGAGTTATTATTGAAATAACGAGAACACAATTGGGGCAGCAGCAGCAAAGCAGCAGGGCAGCAAAGTCTGTCAACATGAAAATTATAGAGAATTATGGAGGTGAGAAAGAGACAAATAGAAAATCGTGCAGTTTATTGCCGTGCTGCCCTGCTGCCGATATAGAATTTATTCTATTTTTTATCCGGCAGCGAAGCAGCAAAATATCAGTGTTGTAGTCAAGCTGCAATGAATAAATATTATGTTTTTGTTATTTTTTTTAAATTTATCCAGCACAAATAATGAAGCTTATATCAAACATTTTCTTTTTGAATATAGAGAACATTTTTATTTTGACTATAGTCCAAGAGCCGGCTGTAGAAAAGTCGAGTGTATAAGATTACACCATGGGACCTATGCCAAATGATAGAGTTCGATGAGCCTAAATAGAATATCTAGGGTTGCCTTGCCAAAGCCTGTCCCGATGGCCGAAAAAAACCCACTTTTGGCCGACTTTTTTCTTAATAAAAAGTGTATAAGATTACAGCATGAAATTGGTGTCAACTGATAGAGCTCGATGAGCCTAAAAATAAAATATAGGGTTGCCTTGCCAAAGCCTGTCCTATACTAGGGTTGCCTCGCGTTTTTTGGGCCAATTTTTTTTAATAAAAAGTGTATAAGATTACAGCATGAAATTGGTGTCAAAAGGTAGAGCTCGATGAGCCTAAATAGAAAATATAGGGTTGCCTTGCCAAAGCCTGTCCTAAACTAGGGTTGCCACCCGTTTTTTGGGCCATTTTTTTTTAATAAAAAGTGTATAAGATTACAGCATGAAATTGGTGTCAAAAGGTAGACCTCGATGAGCCTAAATAGAAAATATAGGGTTGCCTTGCCAAAGCCTGTCCTAAACTAGGGTTGCCTCGCGTTTTTTGGGCCAATTTTTTTTAATAAAAAGTGTATAAGATTACAGCATGAAATTGGTGTCAAAAGGTAGAGCTCGATGAGCCTAAATAGAAAATATAGGGTTGCCTTGCCAAAGCCTGTCCTATACTAGGGTTGCCACCCGTTTTTTGGGCCATTTTTTTTTAATAAAAAGTGTATAAGATTACAGCATGAAAGTGGTATCAAATGATAGAGCTCGATGAGCCTAAAAATAATATATAGGGTTGCCTTGCCAAAGCCTGTCCCGATGGCCGAAAATGCCCGAATTTTAGCCAATTTTGTTGTTCTAATTAAAACTGTAGTACATAACAGCTCCAAATGTATGCCAAAAGATAGAACATGAAGAGGCCTAAATGTAATACCTTGGATTGCATTGTTGAATCCTGTCGCAAACATGGATTTTCACCGGTTTTTGGGTCAATTTTTATTAATGAAGATAATAGCTTGAAATTTGTGCCAAATGATAGATATTGAAAAGCCTAAAAAGAATAAATAGGGTTGCCTTGCCAAAGCCTGTCCCGATGGCCGAAAATGCCCGAACTTTAGCCAATTTTGTTGTTCTAATTAAAACTGTAGTACATAACAGCTCCAAATGTATGCCAAATGATAGAGCTCGATGAGCCTAAATAGAATATATAGGATTGTCTTGTCGAATCCTGTCCTAAACATGGGTTGCCACTCATTTAAGAAAAGTTGACCCCAAAAACGGGTGGTAACCCTAGTTTAGGACAGACCTTGGCAAGGCAACTCTATATATACTCTTTAGGCTCATCGAGCTCTATCATTTGACATACATTTGGAGCTGTTATGTACTACAGTTTTAATTAGAACAACAAAATTGGCTAAAATTCGGGCATTTTCGGCCATCGGGACAGGCTTTGGCAAGGCAACCCTATATATTATTTTTAGGTTCATCGAGCTCTATCATTTGACACCACTTTCATGCTGTAATCTTATACACTTTTTATTAAAAAAAAATGGCCCAAAAAACGGGTGGCAACCCTAGTATAGGACAGGCTTTGGCAAGGCAACCCTATATTTTCTATTTAGGCTCATCGAGCTCTACCTTTTGACACCAATTTCATGCTGTAATCTTATACACTTTTTATTAAAAAAAAATGGCCCAAAAAACGGGTGGCAACCCTAGTATAGGACAGGCTTTGGCAAGGCAACCCTATATATTATTTTTAGGCTCATCGAGCTCTATCATTTGACACCACTTTCATGCTGTAATCTTATACACTTTTTATTAAAAAAAAATGGCCCAAAAAACGGGTGGCAACCCTAGTATAGGACAGGCTTTGGCAAGGCAACCCTATATTTTCTATTTAGGCTCATCGAGCTCTACCTTTTGACACCAATTTCATGCTGTAATCTTATACACTTTTTATTAAAAAAAATTGGCCCAAAAAACGCGAGGCAACCCTAGTATAGGACAGACTTTGGCAAGGCAACCCTATATTTTCTATTTAGGCTCATCGAGCTCTACCTTTTGACACCACTTTCATGCTGTAATCTTATACACTTTTTATTAAAAAAAATTGGCCCAAAAAACGCGAGGCAACCCTTGTTTAGGACAGGCTTTGGCAAGGCAACCCTATATATTCTTTTTAGGCTTTTCAATATCTATCATTTGGCACAAATTTCAAGCTGTTATCTTCATTAATAAAAATTGACCCAAAAACCGGTGAAAACCCATGTTTGGGACAGGAGTCAACAATGCAATCCCAGGTATTATGATTAGGCCTCTTCGAGAGCTATCATTTGGCATTCACTTCGAGCTGTTATGTACTACAGTTTTAATTAGAATAACAAAATTGGCTAAATTTCGGGCATTTTCGGCCATCGGGACAGGCTTTGGCAAGGCAACCCTATATATTATTTTTAGGCTCATCGAGCTCTATCATTTGACACCACTTTCATGCTGTAATCTTATACACTTTTTATTAAAAAAAAATGGCCCAAAAAACGGGTGGCAACCCTAGTATAGGACAGGCTTTGGCAAGGCAACCCTATATTTTCTATTTAGGCTCATCGAGCTCTACCTTTTGACACCAATTTCATGCTGTAATCTTATACACTTTTTATTAAAAAAAATTGGCCCAAAAAACGCGAGGCAACCCTAGTTTAGGACAGGCTTTGGCAAGGCAACCCTTTATTTTATTTTTAGGCTCATCGAGCTCTATCAGTTGACACCAATTTCATGCTGTAATCTTATACACTTTTTATTAAGAAAAAAGTCGGCCAAAAGTGGGTTTTTTTCGACCATCGGGACAGGCTTTGGCAAGGCAACCCTAGATATTCTATTTAGGCTCATCGAGCTCTATCATTTGGCATAGGTCCCATGGTGTAATCTTATACACTCGACTTTTCTACAGCCGGCTCTCCGTCTACTAGTTTGTTTTTTTACAATTTTTGGAGCTGTGACAGATTTTGCTGCTGCTGCCCCAATTGTGTTCCATAGAGTGTTTTGCTGCTGCTGCTTTGCTGCTGCTGTTCCAATTGTGTTCTCGCTAAAAAGGTCGATCACCTCCAAAAAGAAGTGAACTTGCTTCAGTAGCATAGAAATGAGAAACTTATTTAAATTATTGGAATACCTAAAGCCCAATTTCCATGTGATCTTATTTTATCTTATTTCATCCCATATCAGGGATATCAAATAAAATTTTTGTAAGAAAGAAAAAGCATGCGAACAGAACCTAATGCGCTTGGAGAATGCGAGAGTGAATAGCATACATTTGCTATCTTAATAGCATGTGATGTCCTCCCTGATATTTGATAAAATAAGATAAGATAAGATCACATGGAAATTGGGCTTAATGTAAATCAGAGCAACGCTTTAGATTGTGCGCAAAAATTGTTTTCTGCAGGGCTTAACATGAACATTTCTAAAGAGCAAATTGATGATTGTTTCGTGAAGAAGTTTCCCATTAGTAGCGGTTCCGCATCATTGGCTGTTACCCACAATATCCTATGTGTTAAATTTGTATCCCGCATTACCAAAAGAGTAGTACTAAAAGAAAACTTTAAAAACAGAAAAAATCTTAATACTAAGCTTTTTGATAGTGCCCATAAAGTATCTAATATCTTTGTTAATGATAGCCTGCCAAGTGAAAAAAGAAAAATTTTTAAAGCGTGTCAAAAATTAAAGAAAGACAAAAATTTGGATTAATAATTGGAAAATATTAATGCGCAAAACGGACAATAAGGATAGTTTGGTAATCAATTCACTTGAGGATCTGATAAAAATAATTTAATATTAATATTAATTTTATAAATAATTAATAATATTAATTTTGATCCTCTTGTGAATCTTGAAAACTATTTTCATGCGCGATGTAATAATGTTAATTTTGATAACATTTCTTCCCAACAAAAAAACATGTATTTAGTTCACCAAAACATGAGAAGTTTGCGGAAAAATTTTGATAGCTTATTTTAAATGTAAACTCTTTCAAAAATAAGCCCGATTTTATATTTTTAACAGAAACGTGGATCTTTGATGAAGAATTGACTCTTTATGATATACCTGGATACAAGCTTTTTGCGAACTGTAATAATAATTATGCTTCTGGAGGTGTGGGAGTTTTTGTGGCAAATGATTTCGATGTTCAATAGAAAATGTAAAATTTTCCTTTTTTTGTATATATAGGTTCCATGCCTCAACCAATCAAACTTTTTTAAATGAATTATCAATACTTTTGTCTGATGATACTTCGGATAACTTAGTGTTACTTGGGGATTTAAATATTAACATACTTTCTGAATCCGATTTTGTTGATAAATACTTCTCTCTTCTTTTGGGCTAGAATCATGCATTAATCTACCTACAAGAATTACTGATACTTCTGAAACGTGCATTGATCACATCTTTGTACGTTTAGTGCGAACTGGTAATATTTCCTTGTGCAGTGCCGTCGCTGATTTTGGTATTTCTGACCACTGCATGACTTCTCTCTGTTTCCAACATATCACAAAGCCGAAAAATAAGCCTGAGCTCTGTGAATTAAATCATAGAATAATTGATTTTACAGCCTTAAGCCACCGCCTTGCTTACGAAATTTGGGAAAATCTTTATAGTGAAATTGATCCTTCTAAGGCTTTTACCATTTTTCGAAATACCCTTAATGACCATGTCATTGCTTGCTCCAAAAACGCTAAAAGTAAAAGGTCTAAATTTAAATGGCTAAAACCTTGGATTTCGTTAGAGCTAGTGATGAAAATTAATCTCAAAAATAATTTATTAAAAAAAATGCTAAATACCCAGGCAGGATTAGTAGATTAGCTCAATACAAAAAACTTTGCAAAGAAATTACTTTTGAAGCTTCTCAATGTAAAATTAGTTACTACGAGAATGAGTTACATAAAGTACAAGGTGATTTAAAAAAGCAATGGCAACTTGTTAATAATATATTAAATAAGACTTGCTCAAAGCAAGAAATTGGAAAAATAAATGTTAATGGTGCGAATATTTCCGACTCCATTGTGAAAACTAATGTTTTTAATCAATTTTTTGCATCGATAGGTAGTAGTGTTGCTTCAGATAATGGCCTCAATGTCCTTTCATGTAATTGCTCAGACAAAGAAGAATCTACATCTGCAAACTTTTTCTTTGAGCCTATCTCATCATTAGAGATGTATAGATTGATTAAATCATTAAAAAATTCTAACTCGAGTACTGACGACAGTTTTTCCAGTTCTTTTTTGAAAGAAATAACTTTCAATATTACTGATGTTCTCTGTGAATTAGTTAATAAAAGTATTCATGCGGGTATTTTTCCGGATGTGTTGAAAGATGCTATAATTACTCCTATATTTAAAAAAAGGGGACATAACCTTACTTAATAATTACCGGCCTATCTCCTTGCTTTCTGTCTTTTCTAAGATTTATGAAAAAGCCGGCAAAATGAGGATGATAAATTTCTTAAATAAAATAAAATTTTTCAGCAAATGCCAATATGGCTTCCGTGAAGACATGTCGACAGAAGATGCACTCATTGACTTCTGTAATGGCATTTATACCGGTCTTAATCAAAATAAAGTTTCTGCAGCTCTTTTTGTGGACATTACAAAAGCGTTTGATATAGTTGACCATAAAATACTTTTGGACAAACTGTACAAATGTGGCTTTCGTGGTTCAATTCATAATTGGTTTCAGTCGTACTTGTCTAATAGAAGGCAAAGAGTCAAATTGGATAATCAGTTTAGTAATTTTCTAAATATTAAAATCGGTGTTCCACAAGATTCTGTACTCGGTCCCATTTTATTCCTTATCTTCATAAACTCAATTTTCTCCCTTAAATTTTCTAGTAAAGTAATAGCCTTTGCTGACGACATGGCCTGCATCTACACTAGTGACTCATTGAAAAAATTAACTGTTGAAATAAACATTGATCTATGCACTTTAAGACACTGGTTTTCAGCGCATAAGCTTGTCCTAAGTGATAAAACAAAGCTGATATATTTTAATATCTCAGGTTATGAACGTCACTTTGATAGTTTCACTTTTCACTGCTCAGGGTGTTGGAAATATATTGTCAATAGCGACACATGTAGCTCTTTCGATGTGGCTCAAACTTATTTTGAGGAGAAGTTGTGCTCTGAAAATTGCTTTTCCATTGAATGGGTGAAAACTTTTAAGTATTTAGGTCTGCAACTTCATTGAAAAATGAGCTGGTATGATCACACTAACTCCTTGAAAAAATATTTGATGACTGTAAACAGGCAACTTTATCATCTAAGAAAAATCTGTAACCAAAATTTGTTAACCGGCATATATTATGGTATATTCCATTCTAAGTTTCAATATGGGCTTGTATGCTGGGGAGGTGCCAATCTGAATAAAATAAATCCTTTGTTGAGCAATCAAAAACATGTTATACGCACTATATGCAAGAAAGGGCGACTAGAAAGAAGTCTTCCATTGTTTCGAAATTTACATATACTTTCTTTGAAACATTTATACTTTTTCAAAGTTCTACAAGTATTTTTCAACAGAAGCAGCTATTCCGTTAATAGAATTCATTCAGTCTACGAACTGAGGAATAGTAGAAATCTTGCCCCATTGCCTTACCACACCTCACTTTGATTATCAAGAAGTTATATAGCTTCTCACTCACCGACTTATGTTTTTTGAAATATGAAATTGATATCATTTTACATTCGCTTTAAATTAATTATCTTTTTCTTTTTTCACATCAAAATTTCATTTGTTGTTATTATTTAATCTTAATTTAGAGTATAAAATAAAAATTTTATTTATTGGCAAGGCCCCACGCTTTATTCCTAGCTTAAAATATTAACTGTGGTAACTATTAAAACAACCGTCGTGTTCAAGCCTAACTTTTATTCTGTCTTTTCGATGTAACATAAATCAACTTAACGACTAACATTTTCTTTGTTTAAGACAATCAAACATAGAAAAGGATAGATATATTTACAAAGAATGATCTAGAAGCGTTGTTCGAAAACTATGTCAGTTGTCAAAGCATTTAAATAACACTTAGAGAAAACTAATAGCAACTTAAGATACACTATAAACAAATGTTTTAACTTAAAGCTAACGTAAGTTTTTATAGTATTGTTTATGATTGTTAAGAATTGCGCAGTTCGAATACATGCGAGTAATTATATGTATATAGTGGTGAGAATCCATCTATGTACTACATAACTGATCTGTATTCGTCACTTGTTCTCAGTAATAACAGAATAAAAACATTTTGCCAATGTACTTACAACTAAAAAATTAACTATACTAAGCGCATAAAGTTCTGCGGTAAGTACATCTCAGTTGCTTGAAGAACCAGGCTTAAGCTCCTCACAATCTGGAGACAGCCTAGACAAGCACTAACACGATATTGAACAATTGAGTTTGAATCTTAAACAAAGCATACTACAGGCGTTGGATGTAATGGGCGCTGCTTAACGTAGTGCAGTAAATTAAACTAGTTTTTAAATTTTGCTTAACTAAATTGTATGCAAAGTTAAGCCACAAATAAAATGTTTCCTAATTTACTGTTGTCCATTTTTATTGCTCTTATTGAATTTATTTTGTTATGTATTTATATTTTACTTAAATAGCACCTCCAATTTTTTCACAATTGCATTGTGCGAAGTTTTCTGAGCCAGAATCAAAAATATAAAATCAGGGAACATTAAACACAGTAAAAATTCAAATAAATTCAAAATTGTCGTCGTCTATAAATTTTTCAACGACAATAAATGTCGTTTTGAGATGTCAATTTTTTATACGATGATTCGAAATTTGTAATAAATTGTCGTTATTTGTAATAGATTGTCGTTTTTGCGGCTGTCGATTTTATAAAATGACTCGCATGATACCAATTTTGTCGTATCGTTTCTTTTTCTGTCGTTTACGACTACGATGATAAGGGTGAATATGTAACAAAGAAAATCATGGCAAAGAAAAAATAAATTTTATTAACTTTCAAAGTGAATTTTTTGATAATTATTAAAAATAAATCTTGCTGTTTCTAAACTTTGTTGACTCACTGTACGAAAAGGGTCAGAAACGGTATCAAAAACTAGTACAGAACTTACAACTGAAAATATTACCGATACAAGTGTAGTAGTATCTTATTCCAAAGATGAAAGAGCAGACATGCTAGAAGAGATGCTAAAGAACAAGAAAAACAATTCAACATCAAAGAATTCGAAATTTATCAGACTTATCCTAGGATTTCTAAAGAAAATAGATTTAAGAATTCTGGTAACAAAAAAAAAAAAAATTGATACACCTCTATGGTAAAGTGGGGCACATTGGTTAACTTTTTTTTAAAGCCTTGTATTGGTTTTATTAATGCATAGAAATCAAACCTCTGAGGAATTTTAGACTATTTCGATATTAGAGAACTATATTAAAAATACATTTTGTAGATATTGTTGACATTTTCAAATAATTTTCGCATTTTAAAAAAGCAAGTCAATTTGCTGAAAGTGCCCCCGACACGGGGCAGCTTCGGCATTTCATGGGAAACATTCAGCATTCAAGTAATTTCACAAAAAAAAATTTAAACTTCTTGCATTTTTATTTTGAAAAATGAGAAATATATGTATATATTGTACTCAGATAAGATAATGATGAATTACTTAACATTAAATTTATCAATGTTAAAATTAAAATTATATTTTGTACGATACCTAGAAGTCGATGCCGGATTGGTGGGATCAGGTAGCTTCAGCTCAATTTCAGCTTTTGAAACAACCGGTCGGAGGTTCAATGAAATCGTTTTTCGAGTAAAGTGCTCTTCAAAGAAAACTGACGTTAAACGCCGTATCGCCAAACGCATTCGGCTCCTACTTAATCTGCCCCCACCTAGACGACGAAACTGCCCCACCTTTCAGAATTTTAAAAAACTACACAATTCTCGAAAACTTTTTATTGCAACAGAATCTTAACTTAAAATTTCACTTTCTCACATAATAACATAGCAGGTCACAAAAAACCGTATTAAAATTTAAAGAACTATTATTGAAAATCGTTAACTTACCTGGTATTCAAAACTACAGCGAAGAACGAAAAAACACAAAAATGAATGCAACTTGTTTGAGCCCGATTTCACATACATCAAACTAAGAGAGTGAGTATGTATTCGATAAAGGTTGCGTTCGGCATGATAAATAGTTCTAAAATAAGAGTGCGTCATATCGAAATGGGCCTTGACGAATGTGCCTCACTTTACCATATTGTGTGAAGCTGCTCAGGTCATTTTAGCTGTTCCAGCAACTCAAGTCAATGTCAAGAGGGTTTTTTCTGCGTTGGAGTTTGTTTTAGCTTCGAAAAGAGTGCATCCTTACGAAGAACCACTAGAGAATATTCTACTTTTGCATTTAAATTAACAGTTTTTCCAAAAATAAATAAAATAACATTCTAAAGTAAAAATTAAATGAAATTGTTTAATTTTTTTATTTTTTCGAAAAAAAATTGAACCTGAACCCGAACCGAACCCGGACCCACTAAATTTACCAGATTCCAAAGCCTGCAAAAGGTAGGAAAGGTAGCAAAAGTTGTTGGACGTTTGTTAAGAGAGTGAAGAATCAGTCCTCATCATTTATTCCAACTCTCTTAATGAACGACCAAATATTCACTGACCCTGCTGATAAAGCCAATCTGTTGGCTAGCATCTTTGCAAAGGGCTGTCAGCCCTTACCCCCTGTCCAGAGTAAATCTTCGGCTATGCCAACTATTTACTTTCGAACAAGGGAAGTAATAAGAGTTCTTGTAAACCATAACATATATAAAGCCTCAGGGCCTGGTGGCATATCAACCCATGTGTTGAGAATGTGTGCCTCAACACTGGCTCGGCCATTAAGCAATCTTTTTTTCATATCCTACACTAATTGGATATTTCCATCTTGTTGGATGGTTGCTAATGTCCAGCCAGTTTCTAAAAAGGCGAGGTTTCCAACCCTAATAATTACCTACCCATTGTGATATGCTCGGCGCTCTCCAAAGTTGTGGATAGTGTAATAAACTTTCACCTAGTGGACTATCTGGAGCGCAACGAACTACTTAGAGACCGCCAATATGGTTTCCGTAGGTCTCGTTCTACTGGAGACCTTATGTCGTTCCAATGTGTTCACATTTTCGGTGAAAGTGTGGTTGTCGCTCTAGATCAGGGAAGGGCACTTAGTGCATCAATTTCCTCACATTGCTCTAACCGTTATTCGACGCACAACCAAGCGAAAAAAAATTCCCAGAATTTCAACGCTATCGAGGCACAAAATTCGCAGAATTTCAACGCTATCGAGGCACAAAATTCGCAGAATTTCAATCGAGGCACAGCGTTGACTTGAATTCAAATGAAAACAAAAACAAAGCACAAAGGCATAAATGACGGCGCCGCATTGTGTCTTGACGAATGTAGCAATTGTTTTTGTTTGTAGTGCAATTTGTTTTTTTTTTTGTGCTAATGGCAATTTTGGAAATGAAAGTAAAAAAAACTTTAAAATTTCGTTTGTTGTTGCTTGATGTTATTGTTTTCCTCTTTGGTTATATTTTTGTGCCCACTGCTGCTCTAGATATTTCCAAGGCGTTTGATCGAGTGTGGCATCGCACTCTCGTATCAAAACTAATTGCCTTTGGTGTTGGTAATTCCTTTGGTCGTTGGATTACGAGCTTCAGCAGTGATCGCTCTCTCCGTGTTGTTTTAGACTGCTTCACCTTTAACGAACACTTCATTGATGCTGGAGCTCCCCAGGGTTCTGTTCTATCTCCAATCCACTTACTAATTTTTATCGACAACCTTCTGTCATCGACCACCAACCCAATCCATTCCTTTGCGGACGACAGCAACATTTGTCATTCCTACTGCTTTAATAAGCGCCAAGCTCTGTGGAGGTTGAGAGGAAACGGTGGCAGATGAATGATACACTCGCTTATGATCTCAACACAATCACCGAGTGTTGTCAGTTGTCTCACAGACGAATGAATTACTCCTTTCCTTCCCTTAATATGGCTGGCTAAGATAGTACGAGGTCAACAACTCTTGACGCTCTGGGCATATCGGTTCAACCGGACCTGAGGTGGACAGATCACGTGTACGATGAATCTGTCATCGCCTCTATCGATTTCCTTCACCACCGGCGTAACGTAAGGTGTTTAACCCTTTTCTATAGATATTTTAATGGGATGTGCCCTAGAAAGATACATGAACTCATTCCATCAGTCTATATTTTCTCTCGCAGCACTCGGGCGCCCCATCAGGCCCATCCATTTTGCGTCACGCCGGTGTTCAACAGCTCATCACACTTTCGCGATAATTACTTCTTTGGTCGCACTATTAAGTTGTGGAACAGCCTGTCTGCGTCTGTCCTCTCCGTTAATTGTAGCATCGCTGAATTCAAGATGAATGTTCATCGATACTACTCCATCTTTCCCCTTCCCTCCAACTTTTTTCCTTTTCTTAAAACCAACACGGTGCATTGCACCCCTTATGCATAAAAAAAATAAATATATTTTACATTGAGGACTAGGTTGCTTAAATTTTATAAAAGAGTTTTATTAATTTTTCTTTAGTTTCGTTAAGTTATACTGCCGCCAGTAGCGAAAAGGGCGTATCTAATAAAAATGCATATTCGTAATTTTTATGGTATCGGGTATCTTAAGAAATTACGCGTCTAATGAATTATGCCAAATTGCCAAATGCCGGCATCTTAGTTCAAACATATAAAAAAAATCTCCTAAGAGAATTGATTCTAACTCAATTTTACAGGTATTTCAACAAATTGGCATAGACAAAATATCACTTATCTCCACACGCCCATTTTTTTGAGATACGCCCTTTTCGCTTCTGAGGGCAGTATATGTAGCTGCTTGAAGAAGAAAAAATACGATCATTACCTGAAAACTTTATAATTTTTTTTTTATAAGTTTACAATCTGTCTATATTTACAGCCCTATTCTGGCAGCTTAACAAAGCTCACCACATTAACAAAATATTTAATATTAACACGTTGTTAATGTTGCGTATTCTGGCAAAAATTTAAAAGCTCTTTTCTATACTATTTTGTTAATGTCAGAAAGTGTCTTAACAACGACTGATATTTCAGTATTGAGCTAAGTAAAATTATTTTTCTTTATAAAATTTAAAAGACAGGACAACGAGGTTTTAAATATTTACAACCATGTCTTAAAAAAACATTTATTTTCATTGATATCAATAAAAAAAAAACTTTGGATTTACGAGTATCGAACCCACGCACGCGAGCTTTGAATTCAAAGTCCTAACTACTTCGCCACGTTGCCTTGGATATTCAAGTTTTTTTTTACTCTATTTGTTATGTTATTAAGTTAAATTTAAAAAAGTCAAAATTTGACAAGTTTACCACGAAATCTTTTGTATGGTGAATTCAAAAGCTTATATGTTGTTAATGATTTTTTAGAATACCAATATTTACACTTCATAACAATTAGATTAACACGAGCACCTTTATTATTTCTTGTTAAGTCAACAAGCAGAATAGGGCTGTTAGTTTGCTCTTAAGTTATAAAAATTTCCAAAAATTGAAAAAAGCTCTAGAATTCAAAATTTCCAAAAATACGAAAGTTTACACCTCGAAAGGAATATTTCTTAAGGTTGAGAGTTTCAAACTGGTATTTTTATGGTAAAAAAACGAAGAACGAAATATCAAAATAAATGTTTTTTTACTGCTTACGACCCTAAATAATGAAAAAGTCCAGAATTGCAAGAATAAAGAGCATAAATACATCTAATTTTATATTAAGACTACAGTGCTTTTCAAACTTGAACTGATGTTAAATGATGATGAATCCAAGAACATGTGATTTTTCTACCAACTCTCCTTTACTTAAACAAAATCTGAAATTACCAATATATAAATAGAAAAGTCACTTCTTACACAATTTTTTATATTAATTTTGAAAAAGGCTGATTACTGAAAAAAAAATTTTTTTTTTCATATAAAAATTGTTTTAAAAAAACTTAATAAATTTTTAGAGTTTTCAATGTTATTACGCCGACGTTTCGCTGTTTGTTTGACTGCATCTTCAGGGCAAATTTTTGAAACTGACATGAAATTTTTTAAATCTATTTTACAAATTTTTTTATAACAACAAAAAAAATACAAAATTTTTTTTTTTTTGTCACTAATCAGCCTTTTTTAAAATTAAATTACCAAAAATAAATAAATTAACATGACAATAAATGTTGCTATTTGCAGCGTAACCGGTGGTGAACTATTTGAAGATATTGTTGCGCGCGAATTCTATTCCGAGGCAGATGCATCACATTGTATTCAACAAATTTTGGAATCGGTCAATCATTGTCATCAGAATGGTGTGGTGCATCGTGATCTGAAACCAGAGAATTTACTATTAGCAAGTAAGGCAAAAGGCGCTGCTGTGAAACTTGCTGATTTTGGCTTAGCCATTGAAGTGCAGGGTGATCATCAGGCATGGTTTGGTTTTGCTGGCACACCAGGGTATCTCTCACCCGAGGTGTTAAAAAAGGAACCCTATGGAAAATCGGTAGATATATGGGCATGTGGTAAGAAAAAAAATTGCAAAAAAAAATTTAATTAAAAAACAAATAAGTAAATAAAATAAAAAACTAAAATTCGCTATTTCTTCAAAAAAAAAAAAAAAACCGTGCTGTAAGGAAAGCTCAGAAAAGTTTCAAAAACAAAAAAACAAATAATTTTTATTTCTTAATATAGTTTCCTCTAAATTATTTTCGCATTTTTTGCCCCATTATAAAATTAATTCCGCCATTGCCTTCGAAATTCGGCTGTATAATTTCTTCATCACTTCCAAATCGTTTTCCTCTCAAGTTTTTTTTAAACTACTGAAGAGAGAGTTAGGGGTTAAGGGCTAGGTCTGGATTATAGGGGGCAGGTTCAAGTTTTTATCCTATGGTATCAAAAAGGCTTTGCTAATTTTGCATCCCATTTTCTTTTGAGAAAATTTTACAAGTCATACACTCAAAGACTTTGATTATGCTTATAGCTTTTGTTTATACATATATACATATGTACATTACAGCTGGTAAATAAATTTTGTATATATCGGTCGATTTACTAATTCGTTTTTTAACGTTTTGGAACATTTTTTGAAACGAAATATCTCAAAAACTATAGTAGATAGGATAAAAAATTATATAATCATATTTGTTAAGAAAGACTATGGCGCATATTCATAGTCATATTTGGCATCAGCTTAAGTTAGAACTTTATTTTAGCAATAACTAAGTCATTCATAGTCGACTTAGCATCGGCTTTCTGCTTAGTTATAACTAAAAATATAGTTTCAGCTGAAGTTGATATTAAGTCGATATCAAAAAATAAATAAAAAGAAAATATGGAGAAAATACATTCATTTCATATCAGAAAATTAAATTTTGATAATTTTGAGGATTATAAGTTGTTTTTATTTGGCGTGTTAAAAAAAATATACATGCATAGAGAGAAGTGGGATACCTTTGACACTGGTATGAAAACGACTAAGGCGCCAACAAGTTTAAATGCAGAAAGCAACTTACTTTAACTTAAAAAAACGTTATGAACTTTGACAGTTCCTCTTCAACTCCCTTCGGAGTACCACGAGTTTTTCTGTTTTCGCGATCCCTGATGTAATTTTCGATACCAAGTACGTAAGCGTTTTGTGAATTATGTGGGGTTGTTTTTGTAAATTGAGTGGCAAAATATGTTAGCTTTACGTTTGAGTAACAACACAATTAAAGTGTGCTTTGTGAAAATAAAACAGTAATATTAAAAAAATAGGAAAACGCCTCTTGAACGTTTGGGGCACATTTGACTTCTGCCAAAGGGGTACACTTGACATCTGAATTTACACCACCATACAGAGAATTTAGTTGATTATGTATGTTAAAAAGTGTGATTTAAGTGAACTGACAGTTGAAATGGTTTAAAATTAACTGATAGCTTTTATGTTTTAAACTAATTTATGTTAAGTTTCTTCATTAAATTGAACGAATTAATATGTATTTTTCGTTATTTCTTTTGTAATAAATCGTTTTAAAAAAAGTTAACTAAGTAGTTTCCAATTTAACCAATAGTAAATTCTATAGCCCCATATTTTTTGAATAAAATAATCCACAGTCCTAACCATTTCGCCACGCTGCCTTGTAAAATCCAGTTTTTTATTACTCTTTTTGTTATTTTAGTTAATTAGTTAAAATTAAAAAGTCAAAATTTGTAATGGCAGGTCACTTTAGAAACCGGAAGGGTAAAAAAAAAAATTATATATATTCATATACATACATATGTATATGTTTAAAAAAAAAAAAAACATATTAACTGACGAGAATCGAACCAACGTCCTGTAAGCTATGAGTTCACAGTCCTAACCATTAGGCCACGATGCCTTGTGTGTCGAAATTTTTTATTACTCTGTTTGTTATTTTACTAACTTGAAAATAAAAAGTCAAAATTTGACAAGTTTACCACGAAAGCTTTTGTGTGGTGAATTCATTAGCTTATGCCAGTTACTCAATACTAAAAAATCGACTATGAATAGAAAACAATTTTTAGTCATGATCAAATTTATTTTGAGCTTAGTTAGAGTTTAGGTGGTTTCAACTTTAAAATACGACTATGAATATGCGCCTATAACTTTATAAAAAAGTTAAATAAACTTGTTGAAACACTAATTTTTTTAATTAAAAAAATTTTCATCTTCAATTTTTTTTATTATTTTTTATATGTCATTCCTCAATCAATCCTAAAAATGCATGTGCTTTCATATCGAAATTCCCGCCATAACTTTAGAAATTACGAATTTTTTACTGATGACGCGCACCATGTTTTTTTCAACATAAAATTCGACTTAAAATTTTGTTTTTGTAATGTTATTTTCAATCAATCCTAAGAATGTATCTGTATTCAAATCGAAATTCCCGCCATAACTTTGGAAAAGATGAGTTTTTATAAAGGCGCGCATCAGGAATGTCTATTTGAATGCAGATACATTCTTAGGATTGATTGAAAATAACATTACAAAAAAAAAAAACAAAAACAAAATTTTATGTCGAATTTTATGTTGAAAAAACATGGTGCGCGTCATCAGTAAAAAATTTGTAGTTTCCAAAGTTATGGTGGGAATTTCGATATGAAAGTACATGCATTCTTAGAATTGAGGAATAACATATAAAAATAAAAAAACGGTAGATATATTGAGAAAAAATTTTGTAACTAAAAAAACTAGTGTTTTAACAAATTTTTTATATTCTTTCTTAACAAAAATGATTAAGTAATTTTTAATCCCATCTCCTATAGTTTTTGAGATATTTCGTTTCAAAAAATGTTCAAAAACGTCAACAAAACAAAGTGCAGTTATTAAAAGAATGACCGATATGTATAGGTATTCAAAAGTGCCTAAGTACACATTTGGAAAATTCTTATATTATTTCATAACTAATTTAAGCAATTGATTATTGGTGGCGTTGTAGGCAATAATGATCCTTTTGCCAATATACTCTTATGAGACTTTGCACAAGAGTTGTCCTTTCGATGTTTTTCCTAACTGTTCGATGCTTTTAACGAATTTTTTTCATGTTTTTCGGCACTATTCGAAACTGTCAATTTCCCAAGTATTTCGCTACCTTTCGACTCATTTGATGTATTTCGTTACGTTTCTACTCTTTGCAGCTTTTTCGATGTTTTCCGATACACTTTTAACGTATATCGACTTTCTTGGATACTGCTCAGCTTTAAACACATTTTTCGATACCTTTCGATACTTTTTAATTTTTTTTATGTTTTTCTGTACTACATTTTGATGTTTTTCTATACATATAAACTTTGAACGAATTTTTCGTTACCATTTGATACTTTTTATATATTTACAAGGAGACCACCAACCTGTTGCGTCACCGATTTGGCTCAAATTTTTCCAGATGGTAGTTCACGTGAAATAAGAAAACCCAGGTCTTACCGTTTTTCGTACTTCTTAAGGAAAAGCGAGCAAATCGCGTTCAAAGTTTTCCGCTAGTTGTTTTGTACAAAAAAAGCTTACCTTCTTTAAAGTAGCAGAGTAGCATAGTGGGTAACGAGTTAGCGTATGATCCTGGAGGTCACTATTTCAAGTCACCTGATTTTCGGCAAGTCCTGCAGCATACCAGGCAAAAGAAAGCATATCTTGGCATTTGGGTGCAGAAAGTTGGTGATGAATTAGCGAATGTATCTTCAGGCAGTCTTCTCTCGATGTCAAATCTCTATTTTCTTCCATAACTGTAGAGCAATTTTGAATTCTTTTTATAAAACTGTGTACCTGTCTGTACAAATAGACATCACAAGGTTGTACCAATGGCGTACATTTTGGTGGTAAAACTTTAATTGTACATGTAGCTCTTTTGGTTTCGTCTTGAAATATTTCATCGTATAACATTGGATTTGTTTGTCCTTTCCACGAGTCGATCAAAAATAAAAAATATTTATGTTTTACATATTTGTTTTTATTATATGTATCATCCAGAACATTGTAATAAAAATATACAATGTAAAATAGCTCATAAGTTTTTTAAATAAAGAGTATTATTGGGTATCGTAGTTTTGAACTTTTTCCTTATTCTAAAAGTAAAAAAAATATAAGAAAAAAGTTAAAAAAAAGAAAAAAAAAACTGCATCAGCGGTGACTCGAACTAGTGACTCCCAGGATTACACGCCTACTCGTTACCTACTATGCTACTCTGCTACTTGAAAGAAGGTAAACTTTTTTTTGTATAAAACAACTAGCGGAAAACTTGGAACGCTATTTTCTCGCTTTTCGTTGAGAAGTGCGAAAAATAGTGAAATATGGGTTTTCTTATTTCACCAGTTCACGTGGTAGTTCAACCATCTGGAAAAATTTGAGCCAAATCGGTGACGCAACAGGTTGGTGATCTCCTTGTTAGTATGGTTTTTTTATCATATGCTTTAGACTCGGTGCCTTACTGACATACTATATATCGATGATTTTCAATGTTTATTAATTTTTTCGTTGCTCTTTGACTTAAACGGACTTTCGCGACACTATATGATACTTTTCGATACTTTACGATGTTGTCCGATTCCATACGATCTATTTACACTTTTCGATGTATTTTTATATTGCCCTTATCAACTTTTTTGGTTTGATTATAAAGTGTTTTCAGTATCTTCATTGGTTTTTCAAATTATAAATCTTGAACTTTCAGTTTTGTCATTTTTCACATTTTCAAGATGTAGGCCGACGAAAATCAGTCATTCACTTGTTTCGGGTAAAACTCTTTAGGTCACTTGGAAGCGAAATAATAGCGAGTTAATAAAGAAAAATTGTTTTTGTGGCCATTGACCTGGTATGCCACAAGGTTTTTCAAGAAACTTAAGAGCGCATATTGACTTTGCTAACAGAGAAGTGCTGTCACAAAAAAAAATTTATTAACATTTTAAGCCAAAGATATTATTTTTTTGTAACTGCTCATATGTCACAATATTGGAAATAACATTAAATCATTTATTTTCCCATTTGCTTCGTTTAAAATAAATATAGGCGTTATTCTATACATCTTGCTAGTTGGATATCCACCATTTTGGGATGAAGACCAGCATCGGTTATATTCCCAAATAAAAGCTGGCGCATATGATGTAAGTTTTTAAAAGCGCGCAATGCGTTATGCATGACCAATATTATGGAAGCTGGGCTTATGTGTCAACGGGTTGATGTTGTGGTACCTACATTGTATAGAAAAAATAAAAATAGGCCTACCGTGGAGAGGGTAAAATTAGGCTCTCCATGGTAAAGTCAAAGTAGGCCTTCCATAAGGAAGAAAATTAGGCGTACTGTGAATAGGATAAAAGTAGGTCTTAAGTGCAAAAAAAGAAAAGAGGGCATGCTTTTGATGATTATTCAAAGATATAAAGAAAAACAGTATATTTATGAAATTTTTTTAAGTTCTTACGCCGTATTTGGATGAAAGATATCGTAAGTACCTAGCAAGTTTGAAGTGCTAAGCAAACTCTATTTGTCACAAATTCCTTTTAACAAAACTATTTGAGAACTAAACTCTAAGAAAAAAGCCGGGGATTTACTACAATTATTGCTGGCAACAGATTACCTACAATTATTGTAGTAAAATCTCACAGCACAAAAATTTGAATATTTCACGCTTTAAATGCGTGAATACAATCACGAACTATTTTCTCTCTCCGCTCTATCTCACTCTCTTCTGAGTAAATATGCAGCTAATGCAGCGTTTTTCCCCACCTTATCTGCGTGAATGTTGTGTAACTAGGGGTTTTAGCGCGGCTTTGAGCGTTATATTTTCATTATTATTGTTGCGAAATATTATGAAAGGTTGCATTTTAACGCGTTTTCAGCGTGAAATTATTGCTAAAATAGTGAATTTTTAATATGTCTGCATTTTCTTTTTGAATTTTTGAAATGTTCTCATACTCTGTTTTTTTTTTTTAAATTTGACTTATTTACTTACCATATAATACGTGGATATCATTATAATTAAAAAAGCGTTCATTTTCTATTTATAACATACATTTATTTATAAAAACTTTAATAAAAAATCATATTTTCCATAGTTTTTTTTTATGAATTTCGATTAAAAGCATATACATATGCACATTAAGGTGGCCCCCGAGTGTATGGGAAAATTTTGATTCAGCGCGATTTTTGATCGATCCCCCTTAAAGTGTGCCAATAGATGAAAAACGATAAAATGTGAAGTTTTAGATCAATCCAAAGTGATTTAGAGGTCGCTCAAGCCGACCAAAATTTCGAAAAATTTGATTTTTTTTTGCGTTTTGTCTTTACTCACTTCTAAATTTGTTAAATCATAAAAATAAATACTAATGCATATTAAATAATTAATTATATTTCTAATTTCTAACAAGCTAAGAATCATAAAAATCGGTTGACATATAAAGAAGTTATGGCTACTTATGTATATTATTAAAGAACCGAACATTTTAGTTTCTGTAAGAATATTTCATATTAATGTATCTTTCAAAAATAGGCTTGCACAAGAAAAGCAGGCATTGATATGTATGTGATATGTTAGATTTAAAAATTTCAGATTTTTGGCGTCTCCTTTCAAGTTCGGCTTACAGAGGTTATACTGTATCAATTAATAACATGCTTTATGTAGTTCTAATTTTATTTGAATGATTGATTTTAGAATTAGTATTTTCATCAGAAAGTGGAACTAATGGTGACACATACGTAGCTACAAATGAATGTGTATCTGGAAAATTGATCTATTACGAACAGAATTTACTCTAACAGTGCTTGAAGAAAACAATTTAAGAGATATATGTGCTTTTATTATCCATTTTTATGTGAAGGCTTGGTTTAAATGTCCAATAGCATCATAGGCGCCATTCCAAGGCTTGTGTCTTATCAAAAGAATTTTATAATTACAAATCATTTGACAAACAAATATCTGAAGCTGCAGTCAAAAAGTTTTCGAATCATTTATGGTACCTGTCAGACGAATGTGTTGCGCTAAGTGTGTTTGATGAAAACGTTAACAATGAAATTAAAAGAGAAATATCTGAAAAGATAATGATTTTTAAAAATGGTAATGATGGAGGAGATGATAAAGATTGCGACGAGATATTGATATAATAGAAAATATGAAGCGCATACCTCTTAAACCAACGGAAATGAAAACATTTTTATATAAAGGGCTTCAGGATTTGTTACCGTTAACACACATAAATTTTCTAATCGTTTTATAATTTCCACTGATTTTTTAAATGAAGACCTTTCTAATTGGAACGTCAATGAAGCTTATAAAAAAGGAAATAATATAATTCATAATATAAATGTAGTAACTGATGCAGCAGAACGTGGAGTAAAATTAAATGAAGAATATAATAAAATTTTAACCATAAAAGAACAATAAAAGCAATATTTATTGCAAGTGGTTACTGACTATCGGAAAAACTTCAAATCCCTTACTAAATCAGTCTTGACTTAAATACATATTAGTTTTGTATTATTTTTCCTTTTAAATTTTTTTATTGTAAAAAAAATTTTTATTGTAAAAAAAATTTTTATTGTAAGAAAAATTTTTCTAAAAAAAAATATTGATAGCTATTATTTTTATACTTATATTATAGAAATTAAAATGTTTTGTTTTTTAACCCTTGTGTCAATACCTACTTTGTAAACTTTTAAGTGTACACTTGGATACGTTTGTACCCTAGTACATTTACATGAGGATGGGTCGAATTTTTAAGCAACAATTTTAAAATTCTATTAGAAACTATAGTGAAATTTGAAAATAATTTAAAATGGTATGTAAAACAAAAGTTAAAATATGTATCAATAATGCTGATATTTTGCATGTTGGCATTTGAAACATTCATATTGATGTCGGCTTCATCAATCCACTTAACTGGCTTATGCCAATCAAAACAGTTCTGCCGAGTTTTCCATTTGACCTTGTCTTGGTCCCCACACGAGCAGCTCACGTAACACTGTTATCAGAACTTATGATACGGAAAATATGCCAAAATCGTAGCAAGGACATTGTGGCTCGAGAATTGGTAAAATGTCTGATTGCCAGAACTCCTTCGATGATTGGAAACAGCACTGCATAGCCCTAGCCACAACCAGTGATGGCATTTTAGGTACATTTGTACTTTTTTCGGTATATTTGTGTCGTGAAAATTCGTCGTCATTACATTCGCTACACTTGGCCCATTTTCAGTACTTTCGGTGCATTTCGAACTGTACCGAACTGTCTATGTGAGTGGCAGACAAACCTATAGTATCGCAATTCAAGCTTTCCGGATATAACTGTTTTAATTTTGAGTTTCTCAGTCGTTATTAAAGTTTTTGAAGGTTGCTGAGACAATTTTCACATTCTTACACGTTTAATAAATTTTTTGACCTCAATTTAATTTTTTTTTTCTTAAAAAAGAGTTAAAAATGCTTTAGGGTACAAATTTATCCAAGTGTAGATCAACGTAGTAAATTAATAAAATGCACGCCCACACCCCACTGAATGTAGGTACACACTTCTATATTATTGTATTATATTTAAGACGCTCTCGTGGAGGATAACCTAAAATATGAAAATGCATGAGAAATATAGGAAATTTCTATATCCAAGTGTAGACACAAGGGTTAATAATATAAATGACCATAACTTCTTTATTTATCATCCGATTTTTATTATTTTTAGCTGGTTGGAAAGGTAATCGATTACATAATATGTCTAAATATTTACTTTTTTATTCAATATTGGTTTAATATACTTCAAGGGTGGGTAAAAGGAAAAAAATTAAAAAAAAATATTTTTCGATATTTCGACTGGGTTGAGCGACCTCTAAATCACTTCGGATTAATCTAAAACTTCACATTTTATCGTTTTTTATCTATTCGCACATTTTTAGGGGGATCGATTTAAGAAAACGACACTTTTGAAAATAAGGGCCACCTTAATGTGCATACATTCTTAGGAATTCATTCTCAAGAATATTATTATTATTTAAAAAAAAAACAAAGTTTTCAGTTAGTTAAATAATTACCAACATACAGTTACTCACAAAATTGAGTATACACCTTTATTTGAAAAAAATATTGGCATTTTTTAAAGAGATTAAAAATGTTTAGTAAATAATTTTAATGCATGGGGATAGATACCAATCTGACAAACTAATACCGAACATAAATTTTAATATTTTTGAGACATAACACAAAAAGAATTAATAAAAACGTAAATTAAAGCAAAAATCATGTCACAAAATTAAGCATACAGTTCAATAAAATGAAGTATATAGTTCATTAAATTTTAACTAAAAAAGATATTCTTTGATTCTAATAATTGGTAGGACCAATTGCTGCATCTGTTACAGATTAAATTCGTCGTAGCACAGAATCCACCAGTTTTTGGGTGAAAGAGTGGGAAATTTCTTCCCAGATCTTGGCTATCGCTCTCTTTAAGTTTTCCTTGCTCCACGAATGAAAATTTTTCAATTTTATTTTCACTTCTCCCCATCAATGCTCAATTGGGTTCCAATCCAACGGTTGTGGTTGAGTTTTAAGTTGGTTTGGAGAGTTTTATAGCAGCCAATCTTGTCATATGTGCGCCGTGTGCCTTGGATCATTATCCTATCGAAACTAAAACCCGGACGAAAGCTTAAGTCTTGCGGAACTCTGTCGCAAATTTCGTCTTAAAATATCCAAGTAACTTTTTTTGGTCATAATTGAGTCTATGAATTCCATGGAACCGACGTCACTAGCAGTCATATATCCCCACAGTATAACTGACCTTTCACCATATTTGACTGTCTACTCAATTTTTAGTTTGCAGCGAAGAATTTGTCTTTTTTCATAAAATTGATATTCCATCTGATCCCCAAAGATTAATTTTTGCCTCGTCCGTGAATTTAACCCTTTTCTAAAATCTCGGTGGCTTGTTTGTACGCATTTAAGCAAACTCCAAACCTTTTTTTTTAATTATAGAAAAAATTAAATTTTTTTTGCGTGCAATTAATCCGTCCAAATTATTTTTTCGCAGTACTCGATGAACTGTTTTTGTGGATACCGGCTTGTTAATAACTTTGGAAAGTTCTGCTGCCGATTTCGGCTCACTAGCCTTTGGATATTTTTGCAATTTACGTATTATAATTCGCTCATCACATTTTGATAAAAGTTTTTTCTGCCTCTATCTATAGAATTCAGCAATGTAACTTCGAATCTCCATTTGTTTATAATATTTTGAATTGTACAATTAGGTCTTCTAATAATTTCACGAATTTCGCGATACGATTTTCCTTTACAATATCATCTCATCACCAATTATCTTATTGCAAAAGTTGTATCCTTGCTAGTGGTCACCATTGCGAAACTAACGCGTAAAACGAAATGAGCTTGTATTCAAACTATTAGTCGAAATAGCCCTACAAACTTTAAAATGCTTTCCAGTACTTCCGTGATAAAAAAAAATCAAATTTGATGTCAAAACTGGCAAGTGTATACATAATTTCGTGACTTGAATTTTGCTTTAATGTACGTTTTAATGAATTCATTTTGTGTTTTGTCTTAAAAATATTAAAATATATATTCGTTATTAGTTCGTCAGATTGGTATCTATCCCCATGCATTAAAATTATTTACTAAACATTTTTAGTTTCTTTAAAAATTGCCAATTTTTCTTTCAAATCAAGGTGTATACTCAATTTTGTGAGTAACTGTACATATTTATGTATATAATTTATAAAAAGGAAAATTTTTGAAATGGAACGGATAAAGGCTGTTAATTTTTGTTATGTTACTAATTAATTGAAACGCTGCAATAGCGTAAAATATCACTACTATAGCGTTTACTTAGGCTTTGCGGGAAAACACGCTGAAATAGCCAGAAAAAACGCAACATTTTTGGTAATATTGAAAAAACACGCTACGCAGCAAGATTTGAAGGGTTGTTTTTCAAAATCGCCAATAAATGCGTGAAATTTTACAACATTTATTGCCTTGATTTCTCAACAACATATATAAAATTAAATAATAAAAACAAAAATTGAGAGAATTAATATGCATAGAGGTGTCTTTCAAAACTTACAAAGTCTAGAATTACATATTCTCAAACTATAAAATATTGACAATGTATGGCATTATAAATGCTTGCCTTTACAATTAAACATTGTGCAGCGAAAAGGCATGCAGTACATCGATTCAATAGATGAGAAGTTAATATTTTCTTTTGAGAATCAGAAAAGCTCACTCGGGAGCATTCTTTTATTTTGCTCTCAGCTCGAAAAAATAGTTGGAAAAACGCTGAACAAGAAAAAGGTTGAACTACAAAAAAAGTTGAATGAATGAAAAAAGTTGAATGAAAAAAGTTGAATGACAAAAAAGTTGGAAGACAACAGACAAAAGTTAGGCAGCAAAAAAATTGGACGACATAAAAGTCAGAAGCCGAAAAAGTTAAAAAAAAAAGAAAATTACATAGAAGAATTGGACAACTGTGTTTTTCTAGGAAACGTGTTTAAGTCTGGTTTCCGTAGTACAGGTCACATACATATATTTATACAGTATTGTATATATATGGGGTAAAACACGCGAAAACGCCAACCAAAAAATTTTTTGGCTACGATTTAGCTGAAATTTGGCATTATTGTAATATCGATGTCCAGCAATAGAACAGCGTTCAGGAATTTGCCCTAGTATTATTTGTTGTTGAGATACGCGGGTATGAAATTCACGATTTTTGTACTTTTTCAGAATAAGTGTTTTTTTCGAAAATTCATAGCTTACAGCAAACTCTATCAATTAATAATTGGTATACCTACGATTTTAGGTTTTTACTTGTACTTTTCGAAAAAAAATACTGTTTCTGAAAAAACAAATTTTTTCGCAAAAACTTTGCGAATTTAAAATTATTTTTGAATTTTTTTTAAAACAACCATTTATTAAAATTTTTTTTTTTTATTTTTAAAAAAAAAACTTTGATTTATTCTGCGCTTAATGCCGTAAAATTTTTTTTGGTGTAAAAATTATTTATATTTTTTTTTTATTTAAAAAAAAATTAAAGAGCCAAAATGTTGAAAATTGAAATGAATTTTTGAATTTTTTTTGAAAAATGCATTTCTGAATATTTTTTTGTTCTTACATTTTTAGGTTTTTAGTTGTACTTTTCGCGAAAAAATACTGTTTTTGAAAAAAAAAATTTTTCTCAAAAATTTTGCGAATTGAAAAATATTTTTGGATTTTTTTTAAAAAACCCATATTTAAATTTTTTTTTTTTTTTAAAAAAAAACTTTGATTTATACTGCAATGAATGACGTAAAAATTTTTGCGGGGATAAAAGTATTTATATTTTTTTTTTAATTTTAACAAAAATTATAGAGCTAAAATTTTGTAAATTGAAATGAATTTTTGAATTTTTTTTGAAAAATGCATTTCTGAATATAATTTCGGTGAACTTCAGATTACAGCTTGATACGCAAGCTTCAAAATGATATGCCACAACATGAGGGCAAGTAGTTAGTCAAAATATTTGAGCCGTTAACCTGAAAACTAAAACTGAAATCAGTGCAGTAGCCTTTCAACGCGTAGTACAGCGCGCTTTTAACGGCTCTAACATTTTAATTAACTACTTGCCCTCATGTTATGGAATATCATTTTGAAGCTTGCGTATCAAGCTGTAATCTGAAGTTCACCGAAAAAATATTCAGAAATGGATTTTTCAAAAAAATTCAAAAATTCATTTCAATTTACAAAACTTTAGCTCTTTAATTTTTGTTAAAATTAAAAAAAAAATATAAATACTTTTTTCCCCGAAAAAATTTTTACGTCATTCAACGCAGAATAAACCAAAGTTTTTTTTTAAAAAAAAAAAATTTTTAAGTATGGGTTTCTTTAAAAAAAATGCAAAAATATATTTCAATTCGCAAAATTTTTGGGAAAAATTTTTTTTTTTTCAATAACAGTATTTTTTTTCGAAAAGTACAACTAAAAACCTAAAAATGTAAAAACAAAAAAATATTCAGAAATGCATTTTTCAAAAAAAAATTCAAAAATTCATTTCAATTTTCAACATTTTGGCTCTTTAATTTTTTTTTAAATTAAAAAAAAAATATAAATAATTTTTTCCACATAAAAAATTTTACGGCATTAAGCGCAGAATAAATCAAAGTTTTTTTTAAAAATAAAAAAAAAAATGTTAAAAAATTGTTTTTTTAAAAAAAATTCAAAAATAATTTTAAATTCGCAAAATTTTGTTTTTTCAGAAACAGTAATTTTTTTCGAAAAGTACAAGTAAAAACCTAAAATCGTAGGTATACCAATTATTAATTGATAGAGTTTGCTGTAAGCTATGAATTTTCGAAAAAAACACTTATTCTGAAAAAGTACAAAAATCGTGAATTTCATACCCGCGTATCTCAACAACAAATAATACTAGGGCAAATTCCTGAACGCAGTTTTATTGCTGGACATCGATATTACAATAATGCCAAATTTCAGTCAAATCGGAACCAAAAAATTTTTTCGCTGGCGTTTTCGCGTGTTTTACCCCATATATACAGTATTGGCCAAATCTTAAGCATCCCCTTAGTAAATTTTTTTCACATCATAATTTTTTTTTAATGAAAACAACGTTATTGAACTGTATTAAGTATTTATTATATTTATCTATATCTTTAGTTTAAAAAAAGTTCTGCGTCCCATAAAACCAAAGGAACACTTTTAACCCGAAAACTTAACGGGCAAAACTAAAGCACCCCTTTTTTTATGGTAAATAAAAACTTTCAAAATTAGTACTTAGTTGCGAATCCTATATTCTGGACGACACACACACCTCTTTAAGGCATAGAGGATATTAAATTATGAATGATATCCTGCGATATCCTTCCCCAGGATGTTTCTAAGGATTGAATGGATCTTCCGTGGTTTTACAATTTTTCCTGATGATATTCATGTTAACAATGTCCCACAAGATCTCAAGAGGATTCAGGTCGAGGCAGGCCAACCAATAACTTCTACTCTATTGCTCTGAAACCTGGCCTTACAAGCCTTAGAGACATATTTATGATCATTGTCCTGGTGCAACCTCCATTTAAGTTGCATCTCTACATCGGCATATGACAGCATCACATCTTTTAGAATGTCAACTTACTTAAAGCCTTCGATAGTTTCTTAAGTCCCATGAATTGGCCCAATACCTTGACGATAGAAGCACCCCCAGACCATTACACTGACTCCTCTGTACTTTGCAGTGGCTTTGCAATACTTAAAATTCAGTCTTACTCCACGCCCATCTCAACTGGAGTGTCCAAATAGAAGACGATATTGTTTTCTAGCAAATTCAATTATAACCTGAAAGATTCGGAAAGAACAAGGCGTATACGCAGGCCAAAAGGAGAAAGATTGAATTCTAAGTATTGCAAAGCCACTGTAATGAATGGAGGTTTCAGTGTAATGGTCTGAGATTTCTTCTCTGGTCAAGGGATTGGGCCAATTCATAGGATTGAAGGAATTATGGATCGCTTCATGTACATTGAAAGACGTGATGCTGCCATTTGCCTATGTAGAGAAGCCACTTTAATGGAGGTTGCATCAGGACAACGATCTAATAAATTCCTCTAAAGCTTGTAAGACCCTGGCTTCAGAGCAATAGGGTAGAAGTTTTTGGTTGACCTGCACCGACCTGAATTCTTTAAAGATCTTGTGCGATATCTTTGACATGAATATCAACAGAGAAAATTCCAAAAATCACGGAAGATCTATTTAATCCTTAAAAATATCCTAGGAAAAGATATCGCAGGCAGGGCCTTATTTACCCATAGGCTAAAAAGGCTTAACCCTGGGGCGCAAGGTCCGAGGGGGCGCTGAGAATTAACTTTGGTTTTAATTTTTTTTTTCGTATTTTATTCAGTTATAAATAGCTATAAATTCTTTTTTTAATGCTTTTACATTTATTTTAAATTCAAAATAATTCTGAAATAATACTCCTGCGATACCTATGGACCACTTTAAATATTAAAACGATATTTTTAAACGTTGAATTCAAAATAGAAGCAGGAAGAATAGAAGAAAAATTGAAAACCCTAGAAAGGACATGATAATGTTGTGTTTCAAATCATTAGTGGACAGCTTCCAGCAAATAATGCTGATTTGTCAAACGTTGTTACTCTATAAATGTAAGTTATTATATACAAATCTTAATCAGAGATGGCATTTTCGGTGAAAAATCGTCATCAGTACACTCGACAAATTTTTAGTACATTCGGTACATTTGATCCTTTTTCAGTAGATTCGGTGGATTTTCAGTACATTTGGACTTTTTCTGAAAAATAACAATTTTTTAAGTAAATTCAGGTAAAATATGCATGAAAACCTGCCGTAATAGTTTGCTGACCTTTTTTTATAGGTACAATTTTGTACATTCGGCTTTTAAAAGTACATTTGAAGTCTCGATTCAGTACATTTTCACAAAACCCAGCTGCAATCACTGATCTTAATAAGTTTTGTAACGAACAAGAGAAGAAAAATTTAAGTCCGAAGCAATCGATAGGTGCGAACTCACTGTGTACAAAAAAGATTTAAGAAGAAAAAAGAAACCAAAATTTTATTTTGATGAATCAAAGCCGAATTTGAAGGAAGACAATATTTCATTGTAGATAAATAATACGCTGCTACTGATTCCCTCAAAAATCAGTTGAAAAGTCAACAAATAATTTATACCGAAGTGAATTCAAAATTTGGTTTCTTATGGAATTTTCCTGAAATAAATGAAAATAGCATTACACTGAGGAACAAATTCAGGTTAGCAAAAGTTAGGTCGAGTGAGGGGTCCAAATAGAGGCTAAATTAGAAGACCAGTATCGCGGCGTTTCTTTATGTTAGTTCGAATTTTTTTTTTAATCGACCTTCGAACTTTGCAGTCTAATGCCAATTTTCAGCATTTTGTTTATATAGTTTTTTGGCTATAACTCGTCGACTAATTGATATTTTTCAATCTGTAAAAGCCAAATTATTGTTAGAGACCTGTGCAACATTTAAAATTTTTTAAAAAATTTATTTAAATAAAAATTTTTTTGTGGTGCTTATGAAGCAAAATGTTGGAAAAATTATTTTTTTTTCATGCTTTTTGAAAATATTTTCCACAAAACTAAGTCTTTTTTGCTTTCTGTTTGATCTATAATAAGCTTCTCAGTTTCTTCAATAAATTTCATTTGAAAAGAAAATGGTCTTAGTCGATAATTTGCGTTAAAAATCCCAAAACCATTAAATAAATAGCGATTTAGGTAGAAGTAATTAAAAAGGGAAGTTCCAAGAATTAGGAATTAGTAAAACAACTTTTTTGTTTTCAACCACCGATTTTTTATTTCGTACAAGCGAACTAACTTCAAAAATAAAGATTCAGTTAAGACTCGAAACTCAGCTGAAGCTGATGTCTTTTAAGTTTAGATCGGTCGTGATAAAATTCGCTATTAATTTTTTTGGAACTTATTTCATTTTGTGAGTGATTTAGTGCATCGGTTTCATAAAAATAACAAAGAAAACATTGTATAATATATATTATATTAAAAATGTCGGCACCAAAATGTAAAATGGACCATTTTTGTAATGTTTGTGGACGTTTCATAGCAAGCGATGAAAAATGTGGCAATGTGAGTGATTTATTTTTGGAAGCCTTTAAACAATATTTCTCGCAAGAGTTTTGCACTGACGTAAACTATGCCCCTAAAAAAGTTTGCTTTAATTGCTATTCAACTCGTATGCAATGGAAAAGTGAAAATAAGAAGGCTATGCTTTTTGGTATAACAATGATGTGGTTAGACAACAGCCCGCATCAAGAAGAAAACTTCTATGGATGTTTCAACTACCATAAAACTTTGGATAGATGGAAAGCAAAGAATAAAACTTATGTAGCAGTGCCAAGTGCCCAATTACCATTACCGCACTCAGAATTCGTTCCAGTACCAACATACCGAAGTATTGATCTTCAAACAGAAATCAGTACTACAACCGCCGCCGCTATATCCATGTATTTCTTCTCAGAATACGACCCTGGTGAAGGTACATCATATGAAACATCAAAGGACCCAATCCTAGTCACACAAAACCAATTGGATGGAATTGTTGCAAATTTGTGTTTGACTCAGAAAAAATCAGAACTAATGGCTTCATTATATCGAAAACGCCAAAAAGAGTTAGAAAAGTTCTTTAATGTGAATGATGCAAAAAATTTCGCTTATTGCTACAATATTGAATAGTTAATGGAGACGATAGGGTTAACATATAAAAAAGATGATTGGCGTTTATTCATCGATAGTTCACTAATCATCTTAAAAGTTGTGCTTTTGCACAAGACAAATAGAATGCCTCCTGTTTCGATTGCGTATAGCACTGACACTAGTGAAAATTTCGATAATTTGAAACACATTCTGGAAGTAGTCAAATATATGGAACACCAGTGGCGCATTTGCTGTGACCTCAAAATAGTTTCATTGATTACAGGCTTAACAGCATCTGGCCGTCCAAAATATCCGTGTTTTTTGTGCGATTGGGATTCACGATACGGAGAAGGTACTAAAGGAAGAAACCTGTACAAACAGCATAACTGGAATAGTCACATTGGACGGAAATGAGCTTAAGACAATAGGCTACTCGAAAGTCTTGTTCCTGAAATGAAAATTTTGTTGCCGTTGCTCCACATTAAACTTGGCATTGCTAAAAGTTTTTTGAAATGTATCGCAAAAAGACCAGCAGTACTCAACCGCTTAAAAGACATTTTTCCAAGACTAAGTAACGTCAAAATTCAGGAAGGTGTTGTTAATGGTCCCGACATACGGAAACTAATGAGTCGTCAAGATTTTGACCAAGCTCTGACAGACCGAGAATTAAATGCATGGCTCGCATTGAAAGCAGTCATTAAAGGACTTTTGGGTAAAGAACGCAAAGACAACTACAGACAATCTGTTGCAAACATGTTGGCAGCTTTCGATGAAATTTGGGTTAATATGTCGTACAAAATTCATCTCTTGCATCAGCATCTTGATCAACTCGCTCAACAGTTGCCAACTGAATCTGATGAGCAAGGCCAACGTTATCACCAAACTGCGCTTTCATTTGAAATAAGGTAACTATAGAGTGTGCATATTTTGAATTCCTAGATTTTTCTAATATCTTTGTCAGAGTGCACAATTTAAACATGTTAACGATTGAAAACTATTTTCGTTTCAGGTACAGAGGAAAGAAATCTCCAGATCCTATACTCTCTGAAATTTGTTGGTGGTATAAAAACACCTTTGAACAAGAGGAAGACGAGAAAGAAGGGCCGAATTATCGGCCTTTCTGATGATGATGACGATGACCAAGATATTAGAGAAAGCAGTGATGTTGATCCACACCAGGGCTGTCGCTGTCACTTCAATCGCAGTTTTTCACTGCATTTTAAAGTACGACACTGCGACACTGCACCTTTTATGAAAACACTGCACTTTCATAAAAAATTTGCATAAGTAATCTGTCAATACATTTTCACAATAGGCGTGTTTTTTTTGACGCGGCTACCCGCTAAAAAAAATTGTTTGTATGAGAATGACAGTTCATTTAATCGGCGATACTCATCACCGACTAATTTCTCATACAAAAAAAACTTTTAAGCGGATAGCCGCGTCAAAAAAACACGCCTAATAACTCCTGGATTATTTACATTTCGAAGTTGACAACACTAAACTTTTAATTAATCTTAATGTCTAAACAGAATTGGGACGTGCGACATTTACTGTAACATTACTGGAATTTGATCAGCTTTTGACACTTAGTTTTAACTTTTCTTTTCAACTCTTTTCGTGCATAGCAATGAACGACCTAAAAAGTAGGTACATTTTAACTCTCCATTCAGAACATTTCCACAAAACCTACGTGCCATTACTACAGAAGCTCATAGCTTATTGTATGCATTGCATACTTTTAGCTTCAGCGCTCCACAATTCTGAAACTAAATGGAATATGAAAAAATTTTGTTGTGATTTGAAAGAGAAAAAATTTAAGTTTAAAAAATAATTGGTTTTATTATAAAAAATATTATCTGAAATTTTAAACATAGAAAATCAAAACATATTACTAAATTTCAAGTCACAGCTTATTATATGCAAATACATATGTGTGTTAAACTGTAAAAAAATTGTCAAAAATAATGATTTTGTAATTTTTTATTAGTGTGGTAGCCTATTCGGTCAAATACAGTTTAAAAGTAGTTTGGCATCGAAGCAGCAAGTTTTTTAGTGGTATCTGGCGGACTATTACGCCATTCAGTTTAAAGTGCCTCTTTTGTGCCTTTTTTGCATGAAATTTTTTTATTTTCAGGCATTTTTTGTAAAAATCCTCAATAAATTTACAATCACACTTAGATCTGACGACTATTCTCGCGGTGCCATCAAAATCGGGTACTTATATATTTACCAGTATCGAACTATGTCCGCTCTCAGTTTTGGATTTTTATATTGGTAAAACCGTAAATTTGTCTGTATGCCCAGATTTTCGGCACTCTGCAGCAAGTTGTCATTTAAAATCTGAAGACACATATCCATACTCTTGATATTTTCAACAAAAGCCAAATATCCGGTACCAGCAGCTGACATGCTGTAGGCTGGCAAGGTTAAAACAAAAATTTATCAAATGTCTTTAATGTCGCATTAACCTTATGTCATTTCTTTCTTATATTGGTACAAATCCAAAATAAAATTTAAAGCGAAAAAAAAGAAAATTAGCTTTGTTTTTTTCTTATAAAAAGAGCTATGGCTCTACCAATTTTCAACCATTTTGGAATTTTTTTAAAGATTCTGACAGAGAATAAGAAGTTCTATTATAATTAAAAGACAAAAGTTAATTATTTGATTTGGATGGAAATGCCGCTTTTTTTGAAAAAATTTTTAGCGGTTTTTTAGTTTTTGACACCAATACTTAAAATAGGCATAACTTCGTAAAATTTTTTTAATCAAATCTGGGAAATACGAGTCCCTTTATATACTTTGAAAAACAACATATTTAATCGGCAAATGGTTTGAAATGGACTTAGTCCTTTATCTTATGACACTGCGAAATTCACTGCACTTTTGTTTTTAAAACGCTGCGAACACTTCAATTTTCCAGAATTTTTCGTAATTTTCACTGCAGTCAAAAATTCTAAAACGACAGCCTGATCCACACCCGCCTGCTAAACGGCGACTGGCCAAATCATTAATTTAATTTATTTAAATTTTTTACTTCAAACTTTTCATAACTAACATTTTTTTCCATATTTTTATAATTTCTTTTTCAATGTTCCTTCAAAACCAACACTGAACAAAATTGGTACATAAAAAATGAGAAGTAAATTAATATTAAGCTGGAAAACGCAAGTTTTGTATTATGATTGTTTTCTTTTCAAATTAAATTTATTGAAGAAACTGAGAAGCATGTTATGGATCAAACAGAAAGCAAAAAATACTTAGTTTTGTGGAAAATATTTTCAAAAAGCATGAAGAAAAATAGTTTTTCCAACATTTTGCTTCATCTATACAATTATCTATACTCTATACTATTATATAAAGAGGTAAGGTTTGTTTGTTTGTATGTTCAGGGTAATCTCTGGAACTACAGAACCGATTCCAAAAATTCTTCTACTAATAGAAAGCTACACTATTCCTGAGTAACATGGGCTATATTTTATTTTGATAAAAGCAAGGGGCATGGGACTTTACGTGCAATTAAAACCATTAACTCGCCATATCTTGGTTCATATAATAGCAAGAGTCTTAAAATTCGGTGTCAGGATGCACATAGCCTATTTTAAGCACTTCACAAAATATGAACGGGACTAGACACCAGGGTCGTGGTGGCTATAGGACTTTAATTTAGGGTGCCCTCATTCGCAAATATTTTTAAAATAGCATTTTTACAAAGACCACTTAATCGATCCACATGGAATTTACACCACATGTATCTTACATTAAGACACATAGCTAAGACGATGAAACTTTTATTTAGGGTGGCCCTCATACACAAATATTTCAAATATAGCGAATTCTCAAAGACAGGTGAATCGATTCTGATGAAACTTACACAGTATGGTTTTTTTATTAAGGAGCACAGATAAGAATGTAAACAATTTATTTAGGGTGCATACTTAGGGTGGCCCTCATACAAATATATTTTTAAATATCATTTTCACGAAGACAGCTTAATCGGTTCCCACCGAATTTACACCACGTATTTTTTATGTTAAGAAGCATAGCTTAGGCTACAAAACTTTTATTTAGGGTGGCCCTTACACAAAAATATTTTTTAAATATAATTTTCTCGAAGACCGCTAAATCGATTCTTATGGAATTTACACCACATGGATTTTATGCGAAGAGACACAGATTATATTGTAAGAATTTTATTTAGGGTGTGTACTTAGGGTGACACTCATACAAACATTTTTTTAAATATCATTTTCACAAAGACAGGTTAGTCGATTCACACTGAATTTACACCACGTAGCTCTGATGTTAAGAGGAATAGCTTAGGCTACAAAACTTTAATTTAGGGTGACCCTCATACACAAATATTATAAAATATAATTTCCACAAAGACCGCTGAGTCAATTCACACCAAAATTACACCACGTAACTTTTATATTTAGAGGCACAGTTTAGGCTACAAAATTTTTATTCAAGGTGGCCCTTATACGAAAATATTTTAAATATCATTTTCTCAAAGACCGCTTAATCGATTATCATGAAACTTACACCACGTGGCTTTTATTTTAAGAGGCACAGCTTGGTCTTTAAAGAAATATTTAGGGTGCATTCTTAGGGTGGCCCTCATACAAAAGTATTTTTTAAATAGAGTTTTCAGGAAGACCGCACATCGAATTTACAACACGTTGTCCTAAGTCAATTTCTTTTAGAAATGTTCATATGGTTTGGCGAAGGTCCTTAGCGTAGTTGGGTTTGGAAAAAAATTAGCGATGACCGTCACCAAAATCAAATTCATCATAACTCATCGACTGTTTGACGCAGGTGAAAGAGACTTGGTGGATATATAAAAGATACGTAAAAAAATAAATTTCAATACCAAAATGGGCATTGCCACAACCCCATATGCAAAAACTGAAAACCTTACCTATGTCTATACTATTAAACAACGAGGTAAAATTTTGTTTGTTTGTATGTAGAGGTTAATCACTGGAACTAGTGAAACCGATGGCTATATGTATTTTATTTTGACAAAAGCAAGGGGCTTGACACTTTTCATGCAATAAAAACCTTTAAAAAGCTATTATCTTGGTTTATATGATAGCAAGAGTCTTAAAACCCAGTGATAGGATGCACATAGCCGCTCTTAAGCACTTCACAAAATAAAATCGGGGACGTGGTACCTTCCAGGCAACAGGTAAGAAACTTTAAGATCCACGTGGGCTACGCCACGGGCCACAGCTAGTAAGCAATAATTTGGCTTTTACAGATTGAAAAATATCAATTAGTCGACGAGTTATAGCCAAAAAACCATAGAAACAATATGCTGAAAATCGGCATTTGACTGCAAAGTTCGAAGGTCGACTAACATAAAGAAACGCCGCGATACGGGTCTTCTAATTTAGCCTCTATTTTGACCCCTCACTCTCAGAATCGACCTAACTTTTGCTAACCTAAATTTGTTCCACAGTGTTATAAAAAACAAGGCTAAAGAGTTGCTACAACTATATGACTTGGATATGGAAGATACGTTTTCTGACGAGTGTTTCCATTTGGAACCGTTTTTAAAAGATAAAGAATTTGTTGATCTACAAAAGTTAAAAATTACAGTCATTAAAAAGCCTAAATTGGTTCTATTTTTCCGAATGTAGAAATTATTTAAAGAGTTTTTTTTTAACGATTAGCATCTCAAGTTACAGTGGTGAAAGATCTTTCTCTCCATTAAAACATGTAAGAAATTACTTGCGTTTCGCTTTCCACCAGCAGAAACGTACAGCGCTTGCACTATTATTTATTGAGAATGTTTTTTACAGAACATTAAATTTGGCAATGTTTTTTTTTTTTTTCATTCATTAATTTTAGTACATTTACTTATAACTAATATAACTTTTAAATTCATATATGTGATATTAATGATGAAAAATCTACATCCTGTAGTTCCATGAACTATAGACGAATTGGAGATACATATGTATAATTTTATTATTAGGAAGTGTGGGGTTTAAAATAAATAAAATATAACGAATTGCTTAAAGTAATTTTGAATACGAGGAACCACAAAACCAGGACTTCACTTCTTTTAAAAAATCATGTTTATTCCGAAGGCATCTGACATGCAATGGAAGATTGTTATACATTCTTGGAGCAGTAACTGTGTAGAAACGTAGGTAATGCTGCAAATTATGCAATGGAATCGAAGCCAAATTGAGATTATTAACCCTTAAGTCGTAGCTTGAATGGGTTCTAGCGTTTATAGAGTAACCAGATTTAACAAAAAAAATCTTTAAAATTTTATAATAATGTAAGGGCAAAATGTTCAACTTTAAGAACTGTGGAAAACTGTTTGTATATCGATATCGATATATTTCTGCATATTAAACGGATAAATTGTTTCTGAGTAGACAAAAGCGGATTAACTTTATTTTTGTGAGTGGCACCCCAACATGCTAAGCCATATTCTAACTTGGAGTGAAAAATACCGAAGTAGCACAAGTAAGCAATTTAAGTGAACAAAAATTTCTTAGATGATAGAGCTGTTGTACAGCAGCCATCAAGTACTTTTTCATTGCAGATGTATGCTTCAACCAATTCAATTTCCAGTCAAGAAATAAAACTAAATATTTAAAAGTTCTTACACAATCAATGGGAAAACAGTTATTGGAACAAGAACCTGATTCAACATAAGTTTGCAGACGATAACGCGAAATGCATGTATCTCTACAAAGAAAATATTTACAGCAACTAGCTCCATGAAAAGTAAAATCACCCAGTTGAATTTCTTTTCCAGCCGAATTAAAGAACATTATCTTGGTTTTGTCGCTCAGAACTAACTTATGGGTTATAAACCAGTGTCTTAAAACTTCTAGATCGTTATTGATTTTTACTCTTTGAGCTCTGTCTGTTAGGGAAGGATAAAACCACTTGTGTATAGTGCCTCGAAAACCACACTTATACAACTTATTTAGCAGAATTTTATGGTCAACCGTATCGAATGCCTTTCTTATATCAACAAAGAGGGCAGCAGATATTTTTTTACAATTTAAGTTGTCATGGATATTTGTACAATATTTTAGTAGAGCATCTTCTGTTTATAAACCTGCTCGAAAACCGAATTGACAGTCACTAAAAAATCGATGTTTATTTAAAAACCTGATCATTTTAGACTTGATTACTTTCTCAAAGATTTTCGAAAAGGTTGAAAGAATCGAGATAGGCCTATAATTATTAAGAATGTTTTTGTTTCCTTTTTTAAACAACGGAATTACTTCCGTTAGCTCATCCGGAAAAATGCCAGATTCGATACTTTTGTTCATTAGGTGACATAGGATATCAGTAATGTTGAAAATAATTTTTTTAAGGGGGAATGGCTCCCTTGTTGCCCTAAAAACAAGGCCTTTTTAATGTTTTTTTTTCTAAGACAGTAAGGATTAATGGTATTAGTGGTACGACACTTGAAATGGATCCTTCAGTGCTAGAGTTTGAGTTTTTAAGCAGCATAATACTTTTATATATCTTCAACGATGTTGTTGGTTCAAAATAAAAGCTATCGGTAATCGAATTTTCATTGTCTATGCAACTGCACGATGAATCATTTAGACCATTGTTACATACAACATCATGTCCAATGTTAAAAAAATAATTATTAAAAGCATTTGCTTTTTCAAGTGGGTCAGTAACAATTCTATCATCAACTTTTACTTCAGATATACTCTCATTTTTATTTGTTTTATTTAATAGATTATTTACTAACCTCCATTCCTTTTTTAAGTTACCTCTAACCTTACTGAACTCATTTGTGTAAAAATCATTTTTATACATTGAGGTCATAACAGCTAATTCTTTACACAGATCTTTATATTTTGTTTTAAGGCTCTCATTATTTAGGGTTCTTCTACATTTCTTAAAAAGCTTTGATTTTACATATTTTGTGCACAGATCTATATAATGCAACAAAATATCAGTAAAATATTTGAATGCGATAGATGCATTTGGTTCATCATAAACACATTTCCAGGAATCAAGGAGGAGGTATTCATTAAGCTGAATGAAATTAGTAACTGGTTTTTTAATATCCGTAGAAGTGTGTTCTTTCTTGTTTTTTATAACATTTTCAAAGCAAGGACAAGTAAGGCAATGATCCGAGATAGCTAAGTTACACACCGAACTACTGATTGTCATTTGATTCAAATGACCCAGTCGTACAAAAATATGATCGATACATGTTGCTGAAATTTGCGTTATACGTGTCGGTTCATTTATAAACGACTCAAGCCCAAAAGAGGAAAGCATATTCAAGTAGTCATCCACAATTTCAGAATTCTGCAATATGTTTAAGTTCATATGGCCCAACAATACTAAGTTTCGCGAACTTTCGCTTGATAACAAGTCATACAAATCACTGAGGAACAGCTCCTGTGAAGTTCCGACTTGGAATCTATATATGCATATGAAACAAAACGATTGATTTCCCATTGAACACTTCCATCTGAACTCCTGAGGCTATAACTTAAGATTTGGAAAGATTCGGTTACGAGAAACCGAGAACAGAAGAGTTTTATGTAACGTTTTCAATAAACAACACTATTTTACATATATGGTCCTCATTTCGAGATCTGATTTCTCATAGAAATTTTTCTATATATTTTGGGGCGTGGATTCCAATATTGTAAAACATATTTTTCCTTAGAATCGTTTTCGAGATATCCCCAAAAACCCCTTTTTCTGCACTTTTTTCATTTATTTGGCCATATTCTCATACATTTTTTTTTCGACCTAAATCAGTTGCACGCTGAAGTGATATTTTTGGCATTTTCAAAAAGTCACAAGATTTTAATTGCTCCGTTTGGACCATATTTGCTCAAATCGGACAAAAATGTTAAATGCATAAAGGTAATTTCTATATGCTCATGCATTCCCGTATATATTCCATAGACTATGTAATTGATTAAGGAACTATTTCATTGTCTTATATGTTCAATAGTACATTGTGCCCTAAAAATGATAAATCTAAAAGTGCTATTAAATTTAGGCTTCCACTTTTGAGAACAGTGCAAATGTGTCCCTTGTTTATTTTTTTAATTATGACTCAAATGTATAGTTTATTTTCGATGCATACACTAGGGTATTTTTTTTCAAACTTTTGGAGAGGGATTTTGTTTATTTTTTCCTATATTATAGCTTGAGGAATAAAAATAAGTGTCCCAGCATTTGAGCTTCCTAGCTCAAACCTAAAAACGGCGCGGACAGAGTTTACATATGTCCAATTCCGTTGAAATTTAACGAAAAAGCCGACTTACTAAAACGTAGAAAAAGTCTGCATTAGGTGCTAAGATATAGCGTTTTGGGTTTTTTAGTTGAATGGGGGTCGCCACCTACTGTAGTAACCACGCCCACATCGTGTGACTTAAAATGAGGACAAAATACATCCGAAGGAGGTATTTTTATTTTTTTTTAAAATTTTTAAAATATGCCTATGTAATAGAATCGGGTTTGAAGGAAATGCTCCCAAAATTTCACCTTCCTAGATCAAACCAGCGAACGGCGCATCCACTTTGTTTCCTAGTACAATTCATATAAAAAACGAAAAACAGAAAATTTACTAAAACGCAAAAAAAATCTGATTTTCGTTGTTTTGGTTTTTCGTTTTTCATATGAATTTTCAATTATTTTTATTCCTCAAGCTATAATATAGGAAAAAATAAATAAAATCCCTCTCCAAAAGTTTGCAAAAAAAACTGTCTTATAAACATTACGAGATTTTTTATAGGGAATAAAATTTCCTATCGAAATGACACTTTATAAAGTCAAAGACTTTATTTTTTCTACAAAATATGACGTAATTTTCGTCAAAATGGTAACCCATAAATGTACTTTTTAATGAAAATTGGTTGTGATGCAGTCGTTCAAAGTTGCCTACCTCAATTTTTACCTATATACCAGACTAGCGAAACCCGGCGGGCGTTGCTACGCCTCAACAAATAAAATATAAAGTGTTTTTATTTTAGTTGGATTAAATAAGTAAAAATTATTTTTGTTGATATTTATCTTATTGCGAGTGGATAAACAACGTTGTATGTTTTTCTATTTGGCTTATAAATGAACAATTGATTTGGCGGGAATCAATGGAATGCCTAGAATCAGCACCTTTGAATGAGTTTAATTTGGTAATAGTCCTTGTCTTCTATATATATATACCGAGTCTCATAGTCATAGTCTTTTCTTATTTTGGAGGCATGGCACTACCCATTTTTTTATTGAATCTTACTTTCTTTCTTTATGGCTCATTTTTTCCAAACCAAACTGTGTTAAGAAATTTTTACAAACAATAAGAAACATGTGTGCCAAATCTTATCCATCTGCGTCAAATAGTTGTTGATACATGAGAAAGTTGATTTTTTCTCATATGGAAGCGTGGTACCGCCCATTTTTGCATTGACTCTAACTTCTTTCTCTACCCTTTATAAGTGTACCAAGTTTCATTTATCTGCATCAAATAGTTGATAAGATATGATGAATCAGATTTTCTTTTAGATAAGGGGGCGTGGCATCACCCATTCTATTCTAAGCTGTGCCTGTTTATATAGAAGCCACGTGGTGTGAATTCCATGAGAACCGATTAAGCGACCTTCGAGAAAATTATGTTTAAAAAATATATTTGTATGAAGTCCACCCTAAATATGCTCCCTAAATAAAAGTATTGAAGCCTTAGCTACGCCTCTTAATATAAAAGTTACTTGGTGTAAATTCGGTATGAATCGATTAACCTGTCTTCGTGAAAAAGATATTTAAAATTATTTTTGTGTGAGGACCACCCAAAGTGTGAACCCTAAGTAAAATTTTTACTATCTAATATGTGACCCTTCATATAAAAGTCATGTGGTGTTAAGACCATGAGATTCGATTAAACGGTCTTTGAGAAAATGATATTTAAAAAAATATTTTTGTGTGAGGGCCACCCTAAATAACAGTTTTATAGCCTAAGCTATGCTTCTTAACATAAAAGATACGTGGCGTAAATTCGGTGTGAATCGTCTAACCTGTCTTCGTGAAAATTATTTTTAAAAATATTTTTGTATGAGGGTCACCCTAAGTATGCTCCCTAAATGAAAGTTTTACAACCTTATCTGTGCCTCTAAATACAAAAGCCATGTGGAGTAAGTTCCATGAGAATCGATTAAGCGGTCTTCGAGAAAATTATATTTATAAATATTTTTGAATCAGGACCACCCTAAGTATGAAACGTAAATAAAATTTTTACTATCTAATCTGTGCTTTTTAACATAAAAGTCATGTGGTATAAATTCCATAAGAATCGATTTAGCGGTCTTCGAGAAAATGATATTTAAAAAAATTTTTTGTGTGAGGACCACCCTAAATAAAAGTTTTGTAGCCTAAGCTATGCTTCTTAACAAAAGAAATACGTGGTGTAAATTCAGCGTGAAGCGATTAACCTGTCTTCGTGAAAATGATGTTTAAAAATATATTTGTATGAGGGTCACCCTAAGTATGCACTCTAAATAAAATTTTTACAATCTAATTTGTGCCCCTTAATATAAAAAACATACTGTGTAAGTTTCATGAGAATCGATTTACCTGTCTTTGAGATATCGCTATTTTTAAAATATTTGTGTATGGGGGCCACCCTAAGTAAAAGTTTCATCGTCTTAGCTATGCGTCTTAATATAAGAGACATGTGGTGTAAATTCCATGTGAATCGATTCAGTGGTCTTTGTAAAAATGCTATTTTTAAGATATTTGCGTATGAGGGCAAAAGTTTAAAGTTTAAAAAAAAAATTAAAGTTTTATAGCCACCACGCCCCTGGTGTCTAATCCCGTTCATATTTTGTGAAGTGCTTAACATAGACTATGTGCATCCTGACACCGAATTTCAAGACTTTTGCTATCATATGAACCAAGATATAGCGAGTTGAAGGTTTTAATTGCATGTAAAGTGCCACGCCCCTTGCTTTTATCAAAATAAAATATAGCCCATGTTACTCAGGAATAGTGTAGCTTTCTATTAGTAGAAGAATTTTTGGAATCGGTTCTGTAGTTCCAGAGATTACCCTGAACATACAAACAAACAAGCAAACAAACCTTACCTCTTTATATAATAGTATAGAGTATAGATTAGTCTTAATTTACACACATTTTTATTCAACGAAAAAGTTATTTTCAGATTATCAATGATATTTTTGATATAGTATATATGATCTTGGATATAAAATACTTCAAAAAATTTAAATTTTTCGGTTTTTTTGTAAATAGCGATTATGAACTATCTTTCAAAAAAATAATAAGTACATTTCTGAAAAATTTGGATTTTTAAGTTTCTATATGCGAATTATCGTGGGTGAAAAGTAAAAAGTATTATAATATTTTACAATTCAATTCAAATATGTATATATGTATATATTTTTACAGTTTCGCACTGTATTATTTTCGTAATTATATAAATTGGTATAAATTACAACTTTTATGCATTTGAATTCGAAGCGATAGCTTTTACTATAGAAACTGAAATATATGTATTCTCGGCAAGCACAAGCAGGATGGGCCGGGGGCGCATATTCATAGTTAGCCTAGGGCTGTCAGAAGTCTAAATCAGGCCCTGATCGCAGGATATCATTAATAATTTAATATCCTCTATGCTTTAAGGAGGTGCCTGTGTCGTCCAGAATAAAGGGTACGAAACTAAGTACTAACTGTAAAAGTTTTTGTTTACCATAAAAAGGGGGTGCTTTAGTTTTTTCTGTTAATTTTTCGGGCTTAAAATGTTTTTTGGTGTTAACTGTTTATTTATGAGAAGTAGATTTTTTTTTAAGTTTTGTTTGTCAATAATAAAGGTATAGATAAATAAAATAAATACTAAATATGGTTCAATAACGTTGCTTTCATAAAAAAATTATGATGTGAAAATAATTTACTAAGGGATACTGAAGTTTTGGCCAATACTGCACACTTTGTTTTTTTTTTGACGTTTATAAACATTTTTTGAAACGAAATAACTCAAAAACTATAGTAGTTAGGATAAAAAATCATTTGATCATATTTGTCAAAAAATACTATAACCTTATGAAGAAAGTAAAAAAATTTAAATAAATTTGTTAAAACACTAATTTGTTTAATTAAAAAATTTTTCTCAAAATATTTTGAGTATCACATATCTTTTTGTTTTGATTTTTGTATATCTTATTCCTCAATCAATCCTAAGAATGCATGTGCTTTCATATCGAAATCCCCGCCATAACTTTGGAAACTACGAATTTGTTACTAATTGACTCGCACCATGTATTTTCAACATAAAATGGAATACTAGCATAAAATTCATACAATTAGACGCGTCTTTATAAAAACTCATATTCTGCAAAGATATGGTGGGAATTTCGATTTGAATGCAGATACATTCTTAGGATTGATTAAAGATAACATTACAAAAAAAAAATTTATGTCAAATTTTGTGTTGAAAAAACATGGTTTGCGTCATCGGTAAAAATTCCTAGTTTCCAAAGTTATGGCGGGAATTTCGTACGAAAACACATGCATTCTTAGGATTGATTGAGGCATAACATATAAAAAAATCAAAACAAAAAAATATGTTATATCGAAAATATTTTGAGAAACATTTTTTTAATTAAAAAAATTAGTGTTTTAACAAAATTATTTAAATTTTTTACTTTTTTTATAAAGTTATAGTCTTTCTTAACAAATACGATTAAATGATTTTTTATCCTATCTACTATAGTTTTTGAGATATTTCGTTTCAAAAAATGTTTGAAAGCGTCAAAAAAAAAACAAAGTGTGCAGTTATCAAAAAAATTATATATATATATATTAAGGTGGCCCTTATTTTCAAAAGTGTCGTTTTCTTAAATCGATCCCCCTAAAAATGTGCGAATAGATGAAAAACGATAAAATGTGAAGTTTTAGATTAATCCGAAGTGATTTAGAGGTCGCTCAAGCCGACCAAAATTTAGAAAAACATGATTTTTTTTGCGTTTTGTCTATTTTTTTTACTTCAATATGCCTGCTTTTCTTGTGCAAATCTATTTTCTATAATCATATAAATGGCCATAACTTCTTTATTTGTCAACCGATTTTTATGATTTTTAGCTTGTTAGAAAGGAAATTAATTATTTAATATGCATTAGTATTCAATTTTATGATTTAACAAATTCAGATGTGAGTAAATGGACAAACCGCAAAAAAAAAATCATAAAAATCACTTCGGATTGATCTGAAAATTCACATTTTATCGTTTTTCATCTATTGGCACATTTTAAGGTGGCTCGATCAAAAATCGCACTGAATCAAAATTTTCCCATACTCTCGGGGGCCACTTTAACATATATATATTATTACTTATATATATTTTCTTTGCTTTCATTTGTATGCTGAAAATAGTATCCATCGCCGGAATGGGACACGGTAACACCTGAAGCGAAAGGCTTAATAAATCAAATGCTTACGGTTAATCCAAATAAAAGGATAACAGCAGCTGAAGCACTTAAGCATCCTTGGATCTGCGTAAGTAACATTCTCCAAAAATTGTTTTACTCCACAACTTCTAGAAAATTCTATTTTTTTTTTATTTTTAATTTCAGCAAAGAGAAAGAGTTGCATCAGTTGTACATCGTCAAGAGACTGTGGACTGCCTCAAAAAATTCAATGCACGTCGCAAACTCAAGGGTGCTATACTTACTACTATGTTAGCTACTAGAAATTTTTCAAGTAAGTATCTTATCCATTCATTGAATCTTTTAATAATTTTATCAAAAGCTTCGCTTCTTATTAGAGTTGAAAATTGTAATTTTTATTTATTCCTTGAATACATGCATATATGGTGTCCCAATAAGAGCGCTTGATTTGAATTGCGTCACATTTTATTTCTTTAGGCTTGACAGCTTTAAGCCCTAGAGCACAATTAGTTTTCATTCCCTAATGCACCATGTGCGCAGTTGTCTGACTATTTATTTATTTCTTTACTTTTTTACGGTCTACTGAGTACAATTCTTCCAGCCTAATTAAAAAGCGTTGAAATCAATTTATTAAAGCATAAATAAGCCTAAACGTTTGCAAAGACTAAACGCCCGCATAGCAGACAAAAGTGCAAGAGAGAAAGCTTAGAAATAAATGGAAGAATGTTTTTTTAAATGCATTTACCCTGTTTTCTGCCACAAATAAATTGAATAAACAAATCTTTTCAGATCTGTGCATTAAAACAGGCCGCTTCCATTTGCTGCGATTAACTTCTTCGGCAAAAACTTCAAGAAAATTATGGAAAAGCTTGCATCTTCATCCGATTGTGAATAGACGAATGAATTTTAATAATGCGTCATCATTGACTGACAAACTATTATCGAAATTGGCTTTCACTTTCTTCACCTTTTCAAATTTCTTTAAATAATTTTCTTCTAGAGGTGTGAATTCCCAAATTTTGAAAATTCTCGATAGATTCAAGTATATAACACACTCGGCATGCAACGTTTCAGAAAGTTTCAGAGACAGTTGTTACGCGCGGCATATAAAAGTGGATCACTCACTAACCCTCTAGCAGGCTAGTCCGCCTACAGGCGGGGTATCATTTAGTGGCCCTAAAACATAATATGTTCGTTAACTTAACGTTTTTTGATTAAGGTTGTTAAGTAGGCTTTGAAAAAATTTTCAATGCATTTATAGAAAAGCTTTTGCTTATCAAAATGGCCATATTTTCACCGCCACGTTCACTTAAAATTGAAATTGTGTGTTAAAAATCAGTTAATTAGTCTGGGCTAAAATACCCGGCTAGGGTCGCGGTATCCCTAAGCCGCCTCAATGCGCATGCATAGAAAAAAAGAATTTCAATTTTTTTACCTAAAGTAAAATTAGCTAATTAACGAGGAGCAGAAAAAACCCAGGTCCATCTCCTTCCGGTTACTATGCCCAAGCTCAAGTCCACCCTGGCATCTCCCCACATATTCTCCTTGCCTCTATTCTTCCTTTTAATTGATAAGTTTTAAAGAAAAAAAAAAAAACTTTTAATTTTGTTTAAATTTAATTACTTTGTTTTTTAGTTTCATGCTCTTTTCTTTTTTGTTTCTTAGTCAAACTATCTTAATTTGTTTAATATGAGTTATATACTAAATATAAATATATGCTTACTTACTTACTTGGGTGGCCATAACAACCTGTTACCGGGTTACGGCCGACCTCAAAAGCTCTCTCCAGGCGCCTCTGCTTTGCGCACGCCTTCTCCAATCATTCACACCAAGCGTGGATAGGGTTTCGTCGGCTTGGTCTTTCCATCGGAGGCATGGTCTTCCTCTTCGTCGTCGCCCAGCGGCTTCCGTATCAAACACCTTTTTCGCCGGAGCTTCTTCGTCCATACGCACAACATGTCCCAGCCAGCGCAGACGTTGAATAGTGATGCGCTTGACTATGTCAATGTCAGCGTAGAGCTCGTACAGTTCGTGGTTCATTCGAATACGGTAGTCGTCGCCGACGTGAACAGGACCGAAGATTTTGCGAAGAATTTTTCTCTCAAACACCCCAAGCGTGGCTGCATCAGTCTGCGACACAACCCATGCTTCTGCGCCGTAAAGTAGCACGGGTAAGATGAGCGTCTTGTAGAGTGTCAGTTTTGTCGGGCGAGAGAGGTCTCTACTACTCAATTGCTTACTGAGGCCATAGTAACACCTATTAGCAAGAGTTAGTCTTCGCTTTATCTCCAGGCTGACATCGTTTTGAGTGTTCACGGCGGTGCCAAGATAGGTGAATTCCTTGACAACTTCGAAAGTATAGTTGTTCGCAGTAACAAAGGATCCAATACGCCGCGTCTCCCTGTTTGTGGACAGCATATACTTTGTTTTGCCCTCGTTCACCGTCAAACCCACTTTCGCTGACTCTTTTTCGATAGCAGAGAATGCAGCAGTAACATCTCGCTTACAACGTCCAATGATATCAATATCATCGGCATATGCAAGGAGCTGAACACTTTTGTAAAAAATAGTGCCATTACGATGTACACTGGCTCTTCGCAACACCCCTTCCATCACAAAGTTGAAGAGGTTGCAGGATAATGGATCGCCCTGTCTGAAACCTCGTTCGGTATCAAATGGTTCGGAGAGGTCCCTTCCTACTCTAACGGAGCTGGCTGTGTTGCTCACCGTCATTCTGCAAAGCCGCACCAGCTTCGCAGGTATACCGAACTCAGACATGGTGGCATACAGGCAATCCCGTATCGGGCTATCGAAAGCTGCTTTAAAATCGATAAAGAGATGATGGGTATCGATCTGTTTTTCGTGGGTTTTTTCCAGGATTTGACGTAGTGTGAAGATCTGGTCTATGGTGGACTTACCAGGTCTAAAGCCGCACTGATAAGGCCCAATCAGTGTGTTGGCAAACGGCTTAAGTCTTTCACACAGTACAGTCGACAGGACCTTGTAAGAGATGGCAAGAAGACTGATTCCCCGGTAGTTAGCGCAGATTGACGGGTCACCTTTCTTCAGTACAGGACAAAGGACACTGAGATTCCAATCGTCGGGCATGCTTTCAACTAGCCATATTTTGCAGATGAGTTGATGCATACACCCTATCAGCTCATCGCCGCTGGTCTTGAACAATTCAGCTGGGAGGCCATCGGCACCAGCCGCTTTGTTGTTCTTAAGTCGTTGGATCACAACTCGTACCGCGTCATGGCTAGGTGGTGGTACGTCCACACCATCGTCGTTGATTGGTGGTAACGGGTTAATTTCTCCAAAGGCGGGATTGGTGGAGTCATCGCCAGCAAGCAGCTTGGAAAAGTGTTCCCTCCATAATCTCAGTGTACCCTGCGTATCCGTAACCAGATTTCCATGTTCATCTTTACAGGTAGATGCTCCGGGCTTGAAACCTTGGGTCAGACGCTTGACTTGTTGGTAAAATTTTTGAGCATCATTCCTGCCCCGTAACACTTCGAGTTTCTCACGCTCGTGCCTTTCCTGCTCTCGTTTCTTGCGTCTGAAAAGGCGCCTCTCATCCTTTCTCTTTTCCCGGTAGTTTTCGTGCACGGCTCGCGTTGCTGCTGACTGCAGGGTTCTTTTGTAGGCGGCGTTTTTCACTGCAGTAGCTTCGCGACACTCCTGGTCATACCATTGATTTCGCGGAAGTGGGCGTCGGAAACCAATGACTTCCTCAGCGGCAGAGCGCATGGAGCGGGATATATTCGCCCAAAGTCCACCGGCATCATCGGGTAGAGAGTCAGGTTGAAGGAGCAGTTCTGAGAGGCGAGCGGAATAGGCTTCGGCCGTCCGATGTGATTGCAGCTTAGCGACGTCCAGCTTTCGTTGCGTACCAGAGCGTACATCCTTTGCATTGCACAGCCGCATGCGTATCTTGGCTGCAACAAGATAATGATCGGAGTCAATATTGACTCCCCGGAACGTACGAACATCTAGCACGCTCGAAGCATGCCTTCCGTCGATCACAAGATGATCGATTTGGTTGCGTGTTTTCTGATCAGGGGACAGCCAGGTGGCCTTGTGGATATCGAGGTGTTGAAATCTGGTGTTACTTACTACCATGTTTCGCGCCGCGGCGAAGTCGATCAATATATGCAGCTAAGATTATATTAATGAATATGTGTTGCATATATTTAGTTTATTGTGAATACACTCAAATAGTTTTAAATCTAATTTTATGAATTTCTATTTTTTTTAAACATTTCAGAAAGATATTTAACATTTTAGTTAAACAATTTTTTTCCAAAAAAAAAAAAAGAAAAGTTTAAATAAAATATTTACATAAGGAAAATACTTCATAAGCTAAAGTAATAATAACAAAAATAAAATACTTATTTTCCTGGGGTACCCCGTTGCTCGTTGCTGCTGCTGACGTCGATGCTGGCGGCGCACAAGATAACCTGTTGTTTTTGTTTTATTTTAATTACAATGTAATTTTATTACGAATTTTTATTTTCTGCGATTCGTATCTTTTTTTCTCATTTAGTTTGATAAATTTCAGCTTTATTTTTATAGATTTTGATTTGTTTTAGAAATTATTTAAACTGAAAAAACACACTTCATTTAAATGCGCGTAGTCTTTTATTTTCTATTAATGTACTTCTATTGTAATTTCAACTGAAATCCGTGTAGCGCGCGGGCTTTTTTTAAGGAAAATTGCGTAAAATGTAGCAAAGGACAAATCTTTATAGTTAAATTAGAATGTAACTCATGTATGCATATTATTTTACTGTTCAAGTTATGATTTTATAATTTACGTTTATTTTCGTGACGTTTTTGTAAAATTTTTATCACTGTACATTTGCACTCGCGCAGCTTGCAGGCAGCTCCCACTTTTAAAGTTTTTCGCCTCATTTCCGCGAACACGTTTTTAGATTTTCGTTGTCTTAAATTTACCACTTATTATATTTTAAAATTTTTAGTTATATTTCAAAACTTATGCTTTATCAAAATTTATTTTCTTTAAACCGCGGTAGAATCATTTTGCTAATTTTTCCAGAGGATTGTACCGTACTTTACTGTCGAAAAGAACTCGGTTGAGTCAAAATTTTTCTGTTTTTAATTTCTTTTTGCTGATGCACCCGCACGCTGTCAAATTTTTCGGCAACTGCTACACGCGTTCTCAAGCGATTGAAATTTTTTCTTTTTTGTTCAAGTTCCACTCTTACCAACTGTCTCCAATACTTTTCGTTTCTTTGTTTGTTGCCACGTCAGCATTCTCCGTCTCAACTTACTAATACATTCATGCTTATGCTACCTAACGAGAAATTTTTATGTCAATGACAATAGCATACATAAAAAAAAGAGCAAGCAACATGAGCTGATACAAAAATAAAAAAACATAGAAGTGGCCTGTTTCTACCGTTGCAACTGTCAAAAAAATTCTTTCCTCGTATGTTCCTTGCAACAGTATTGGAGAATGACAAAAAAAAATTGACAATGGCATTTTCTACTAATTTTCATGCAAAACAGGGTGGAACAGTAAATTCGTTACACAGTGCGTAACGTTGCGGAAATGTTTCATTTGAAATGTTGCAAATGGAACATTACAGAAATCTTCCTGATACATTTCAAATGTAATGTTTCTCCTGCAATCATTCTCAAGTGTTTCTGTAAGGTTTCAGATTCAACGTTTCCAGAACCTTTCAAATGTAGTCATTCTGAAGTGTTTTTGAAAGGTTTCATATTCAACGTGTCCTGAAACTTTCAAATGAAGTCTTTCTAAGTAAAGATATGTGCATATTATAATAAAATTTGTATCAATATATAAATAATCAAAAACGTTTCAAATGAAATCAAAAAGCGGACATTGGCACATTGCAATGCATTGCAGAAAACTTTCTGAAATATGCTGTAAGGTTGTAGAACCACAGCTGAAATATTTCAGCAACGTTTCAGCAACACATCACGAAATGTTTCTGTGATGTTTCGGAAACGTTTCAAATGAGTGCAAAAAGTGAACATTGAAACATTGCAGAAGCTTTCTGAAATGAAAATGAAAGCGTTCAGAAACGTAGCTGAATGAAAGGTGTTCACTGGTCCTTAGGTTTTTTTGCTCTAGTTTTTTATCTATATACCTATAAATTTTAAGCTGAAATTTCCATTTCTTACTTTGACTATTTCAGGCAGAAGCATGATAACAAAGAAAGGTGAAGGATCTCAAGTAAAAGAATCAACTGATTCATCCAGTACAACATTGGAAGATGATGATGTAAAAGGTAAATTCTAAATATTCTGCTTTTCATTTAATTCACAGAGTTTCAATATGTTATTTCATTTAAAGAAAATATATGTATTTATATAAACAAAGCATTCAATTTAAAAAAAAGCTTCAATAAAACGGTGCACATGCAAAAGTTGAGCCCTTAAGGTCTAAATGTAAATGGACCAATAATTGCGTACATTTCAAATGAAAATAAATATTAAATAATATAGGAAAAAATGCGAAATACACCCAAAGCTATACAAAAAATAAAAGAAAAAAAATTCAAATTTTCTAATTTTTTATTTTACTTTTTACTAAATATTTTCTTTTAAATAACATTATGCATTTGTATATACTATTATTCTATTAGGTGTTATTTCTATATGCATATCTAACTATCAACCTGCTTAAAAAAAACTTGCATGCAGATTTTTGCTCACACTTACTTACTGAACTATTCCTTTTTAAAATAAAGCAAAAAATTAGTTAAGAACAGAAATTCACTTCCATATTTTTGTTATTCGTATTGCACTTTTCCTCAAATTTTTTTATTTTTAATTAAACTGATGAAAAATGTACACGAATTTGTTGTTTTTCTTACTGCATTTTTCGTTACAAAATAAGAAATTTACTTCATTCATGTTTCATAAAAAAAAACATTACTTGCGAATTTTAATTAGAAATTTCAAAAAAGAAGAACAAATTTAATTAAACTTAGAAGTCAGAAAAAACACTTTTTTCCAGTTTGAGTTAATCTGCTTGAGTTCTGCCACAGTTGCCCGCGGGAGGCAAAATGCCTTTCGCTGGCAGTGGTGCCCACTCCACATGCAAGCCCGCTCACAATAAGCTTGTGCCCGCTTTTTTACGCTCTTTAATGGTCTTTAAGCGCCTGCTCGTTTTCATTTTTACGCTCTCTGAGCGCCTACACGTTCTGTGGGCAGCAGCGTTCAATGGTTCAATCGTTCACCCTCTACTTCAGTTTAGTATCTAAACTTAAGTTAGTAAATTCTGGTATTCTCACTGGAAAAATTTATTTTCACAAATTTGCTGGAGTAAATGGCGCATTGCAAGTCTAAACGAAGGTACTTGAACTCTTCATTTCAAGTGGCAATTTTTAAAAACTTATATAAATAAAATAATTTTTATTAAAACATTTTCAGCATTGTGAAAAATATCGTTAGCAAATAAAATGTTAGAAATCAATTTTTTCCATTCTTAGGATTGATTGAGGAATAACATATAAAAAAATAAAAAACGGAAGATGTTATATTGAAAATATTTTGAGAAAAATTTTTTTAGTTAAAAAAATTAGTGTTTTAACAAATTTATTTGACTTTTCTTATAAAGTTATAGTCTTTCTTAACAAATATGATTAAATGATTTCTTATTCTATCTACTATAGTTTTTGAGATATTTCGTTTCAAAAAATGTTTAAAAATGTCAAAAAAAAAAAAAACAAAGTGTGCAGTTATTAAAAGAATGACCGATATGATATATAAAGTGCTTCTTTTGTGTAAAGTCTTGTACACCATTATGTTCCAAGTGATTTCACAATAAACCGTTTTTCCTGTCCATAGACCTCGGAAAAACTTTTTACCGCAATTCTCAATACGAAAGCCTGTGCAAAAAATTAGCATAATCGAAATTATTCCTAGGCTTGTGAAAGATTTTTCGTTCAATAAAATATAATAAGTTCAGGTGCAATGAAACGGAACCATTTTAAAATTTCCAAAAAGAACTGCATGTTCGAAAAAGAAATTATTTTGGTACAACAATAAAAAAATTCATCAAATCGGAAGTTTTTCTCTCTGCTTCAATTTTGAAATTTCATTTTTTATTTTTAGGCTTTTCGAGGCATTGAAAAAACTATTTTTTTTTTGGCTTCATTAATCGGACATATCTTATGATGACAGATCTTTGAAATCGTAATAAAATTCTGGCGTTTTAACGATCTTTTTGCAAAATCTACAAAAATCCTCATAAGATTGGCTAATTTTCTGAAGTTGGTATCTAAGCTTACAGCGTTGAAGTACGAAGCTCCCCAGCTAACCAGAAAGAGAGCGCCCCACAAAAGGACTCCGAAAAGGTTCCCTTCCGTAATTGATTTTCTCCACTCCAAAAACATTCCACGTTCTGAGCTTTTTGGTTGCTTTTGGCGAATAAATGCAGAGAGCCGCAGTTGCAATCGCATCAAGAGCGAAAGGCACCCGCTTATGAGCGTATTGAAGAGTTTTTAGCCAGTTGGGCCATATCTCCACACAGCTTGATTGTATTGGTAGGTTAAGTGTTTGACGCTTATCGTTTATACCAGCAAAAGACGAAGTTTTTCCGCTCAGTTTTCATGTAAATCTGCCTCGTGACAATACGATAGGCCGTTGATAGAAGTTGCAAGTTCAATTAGGGCTTACTCGCTTTTTTTGCATCATTTTCTTTGACAGTGTTAGTTTTATGTCCGGATATCATTTCTTGTGCTAGAAAGTTGTATTGGACTGTTTCAGCAGAAAGTTTTAGGGAATTGCTGACTAGTTTGGAACAACGGTGATTGATTTCGGCTTTTAATAAGTGGGTTGACTTTCTGATAGTTTATACCTACCTGTGTCCATTTCGCCCTAATATTTCTTTCAAGACTCTACTACATTTCACATTGGCATAAAGTAGCTTTGAAGTAGGACGCAAACTTATCCAAGGGAAATACTTGGCATCTTTTAGTTCTGATCTATCAGTAAACTCTCCTTGAGGTAGCATTTGTTAAACTTCCGTACGCTGATGCCATTAGTTACAAATTCTGGAGAGCATTGTAACGGCGATTTTGATTCCTTACTTTTATTCATTTAACCAATTACTCTTAACTATTAAAGCTGTTATACTAGAGATGACTTGCGTGACTAAGATTAGCATTTTTTAGCATAGGAAGTTTTGAACTTGTTCAAAACCTTTCCGTAGTTTCAAGTGGTTCCGAAACTGCTCAATTTTTTCAATATATTCCTGAGAGTTTAAACATTTATTTACTCATCCAACGTTTAACGACTTTGGGGAGGGGGGAAGGAACTCCATTTATTACGTACTGTTTTTTTTTTTTTGAAAATTCCCCTTGGTGAGATTTGGTGAGCTCTGGCGTGACCCCCCCTCCCTTCCGTGAGACTATAATAATATATAATCTGTGCATTACAACGTTGACGTGAAATTTTCGCTGACCCCCCCTTACTTTTGGTGAGATTTTGCCGCAACCCCTCCCCCCTTTTTTTGAATCAAGTAACCAACGTTTAACGACTTTTTCAATGCTTATCGCCTTAATAAACAATTTTCAACCATTTCAACATTATTTAATTTTTCAATATTATTAGCATTTTTCAACTTTTTTTAAATTTTATTTAAATAGACATGTATTCCATCTTTCAATTGAACAACATATAGTTATTGTCTTAAATTAGTCTTTACTAGTACAACATCAATGTACTAATATAATACATATTTACATACTTTGTACTAGTGTGCATGAACAATAGTTAAATTTAATAAAATACATTAAATATAAATATTAAATATATAAACAATGCTACTACAAATAATTAATGTAAAGGAATTTAATAAAACTTAAATATGTAATAATAATTTTTTAGCGATGGAGAGCAATATTGTTCAAAAATAAAAAACGAAGTTTAAAGAGGATAAAAAACCATAAAGTGAAAAATGGATTTTGCGTAGTAAAGTCGAGCAGTATGGTCAGTCATAAACTGAAATGTGGATTTCTCCGGAAAAAAAAAGATATCCAAAAAACCTAAGTGCATTTTACAGGGAAAGAGTATTACTTTTATTTGCCGTAAAAAGTTTTGTAGAGAAAAGTTAATTCATTAGAAATATTCCAAAATATATCGAAATAACCTGTTCTTAGCACTTTTAGGTTAAGATATCTCGAAAAACTGATGTGATAGAGCAATTTTGAGATCGGAATCTAGTTCAGCATGTCAAGAACCTTCGAAAGCATATAGTCTAGTCTCTGGGTATAAAATTTCATCTAATTTTGTTGGCCTGTGTTATAGTAAGATATCTTGGAGTTTGAGGTAAGAGAACGATCCTGTATTGCACCCACCATATAATTACACCATGATTCCGAGCTATTGTTTTTATATCGAAATTTCTTTATTGAATTGTATTTGTCAACAATAAGTACAAATTTAAAGTTGAAAAAATGTTCAGAAATTTAATTAATGTTCGCTCTGTGTACTACCAATCGACATTTTGTTAGATGAGGCAGCCTTAGCGTCAGCAGTTTCACCGACAGCAACCACGGTGCGCTGTTGCTCTTTGAAATTGTATTTTTCTTGACACGAAATTTGTCGCAATAGCTGCGGTTGCGATTTCAAAAAATGGTAAAAATCGACGCATTTATACTGCAAATTTATTTTTACGAGTAAAATCGATTTTAGAGTGTTCACTTCAAGCCGAGAGAACTCGGTTTTCTAGATGTTTTTTGCTGATAAAAAGACGCGCTCAACTGGTGAATTTGTTCAGGTAGGCACAGAATGAATTCGACGAGACGAGACGAGAAAATTCAAAATAAGACACTTGTGAAGCTTCCACGTGCTTAAATATCTCAACCCAGCGTTCTTCAGGTAACAATTTCTTCTCTTTCCATTCTTCAATTAGAATTACGCTTTTCGAAGCATGTGTGGAATATTTTGGAAGCGCAGTCCGATGAAATGAAGCTATTATTCGCTTTTATGACATGATACGACCAAACGCCTTCACATACCGTGGTGGTCCCAAATTAAAATAAATTGCAAAATTATTGTTAGGATTTTATTTTTTCTCTAAAAAAAATCAAAAAGTTAAACATACCCAAATAAGAAAATTTTCGATTTTGAGTTTTAAATTGCAAAATTTTTATTTATAACTTAGGAGAAGTAAATTTTTAATACGATAATATGAAAATAAACGTCAAATGCTAACTTTTAAGCCTCAAAGGTTTTTCCTCAGGACGCGCAACCGGAAAAACTTTTTCCAAAAACACGTGTCGAATATTTTTTGAGAAATCTAAATTTTCAATGTAAAAACGAGGTAGAATGACCGATATACCCTTTTCGATAGCGTCACAGTTTCTTTTTGTTGAAAATAGCCGAAAAAGCATTTGTATGGTGTATTGTAGAGGCTGTTCTTTACATAAGTAGTTACTTGCTTTTTAAATTTTTCCCATTGAAGACATTAATATGTACATTAGAGCGTACCAGAAAAAAAAGGTGCACCTTTGAATCCAAAGCATGTTTGCAAGGCAATTTCGAAAATTTTTTTTTTTTCTGACTGAGCAGTGGGGATGTCATATCTTCGGTATTTACAGTCCGATCTTTAAGTATGATATGTATTAATGTTTTTTCCTCGTGTTGACAATTTTTTTTGCTCCAAAGGTTATTGACATCAAGTACCCCGTTCTGGTTCCTACCCACCAAATCTCAGTTCTTACCATCCAAATGTACCATTCTAATGTCAGAAAATTAAAACTTGCGAAAAATCATTAAACTTTTCCAACGGAAGTATTTCGATTATGCCATTAGAACTATCTTAAAAAATATTTTTAGTTTTTTTTTCTTGCCAAACGTAAGGTGACCCCTTATTAAATTTTTCATCATATACTAGTTGCACTTTTTTTTGCCTGAAAGGCGGTACGGTCTAACGTAAATAATCCGAAGAATTTTTGTATTAGGTCATTAAAGGTTTGCATTTTACTTTAATAAGGGTGTGGCACATATTAAAAAAAGTTGCGCTTTAAATAAACAAATGATTTGATATTGTGCTTATCGATTTCGGCAATTCCCCTGCTTTAACTCCCTTAAAGATGTAATAAATATTACATTGCATATGTTTGGGCACATTTTTTGCATAGTTATCTTTGCATGTTTTTATAATTCATAAAAATTTCGTCACAATTTTTTTTTATTGAAATTTTTATTTTTTTTTTCGTCATCAAGATCCATTAAATATTCTTATGTGTATGGTTGTACTTGATATTTTCTTTATATATTTATAGTACTAATATTTTTGCTGTTTTATTTTGTTTACTGTGGATTCTATTTTCAACTGACATAATTTTTTATGAATTTATTATTCATTCTTTTATTTGAAAATTATTTTTGCTTATTCCTATAAATAAAATAAAAAAACAAATAGTGTGATAGTAATAATTGTATTGCATATAAACATATATACGTACATCCATATGCCCAATGGGAAATATAAATATGTGTGCATATTAAGGTGGTACAAAATAGTTTTTAATTTTTTCTTTTTTAATTTTCAAATCGTTTTGTCTTGAAAACAAAGAGACTGACTTTAAATTTTTATTTGCCAGTATTATAGCTTATAAAATTATCTTTCCTTCCAAAGTTTTAAAAATTGTTTAGCGAATAATGAATTTTTAAAAAATCTAAGCCGCCACATATTCATATATATGGGATATTTCACGTCAAAATGTACACCATTTTGCTTTTGCATCTCTGATTTCTTTTAGTACTGGTTGAGAGTATTCCATATAATTTTTTTTATCAAGCTATTTACGAGCAGAGCTTGAAATAAGCTTTTAAAAAAGTTTTGTTTTTAGGTAAAAGTTTACTTAAAACTTTTATATTTTTGAAATAAAAGCAAAAGCTTCCGTAAAACTTTTTCATTAGAAAATAAAAATTTAAAGTCTTTTTTGACTTATATTTCCAAAATATACAAAAAAAAAATTTTTTTGAAAAAACTTTTATTAATAAATGTCAAAAAAAAGCTTTTATTAAAAAGAGTTTTTTTTTTATTAAAAACTTTTAAAAAAACTTTTATTATTTTTTGAAAAACATTTTTTTAAGAAAAACTTTAATGCAAAAAGTTTTTTGAATAAGCTTTAATTCAATAAAAGTTTTTAAAGAAAGTTTATAATAACTTTTATAGCAAAAAAGTTATAGAAACTTTTATTTTTATGACTTTTTGAATAAAAGTATAAAAGTAAATCTGGTCTGATAGTATGCAAACGATAGGATCTATTAATTTTCGACTTTTCAATCCACATGTTTTTAGTTACCAATGTTAAAAACTATCCAGATGCGGCATTTTGAATAACAATGGCATAATTGAGCATTTCTAAAAGAAACAACTGTAAAAATCGTTTGTTTCCAAAAATTTGTGTTTCTTTATATAGATTTATAAAAAATTTAAAAATTTTGTGTAAAATACTCTTAACCAGTACTTAAAGAAAACTTTTTTTTTATGTCAGAAATGCGAAAGCAAAATGTTGTCCAATTTGATGTGAAATGCCCCATGTGCACATGAGGCATTACAATTCAAAACTGTATAGGTTTCTAAGGTCAACGACTTAACTGATTTTTCTTGTGGGTTCTATTTGACTAGTTGATGATGAAACATAAGTCTCTCAGAGATCAGAGTCACTACCTGATGGATATAAAATTCGGCTACACCTTCAAAGCAGGTATGGGTATAATTGAGTCACAAATACCAGAGGACGTCACTGAGCCATTCATCATTTTTTCCATTCATGAATCTGTTGAATCTTTCAGCTGATTTAGACAGATTTACCACTCACACAAAATTTAGTGAATCTAGACACCATTCAGATTCACGGAAAAATCTGTGAATCTGAATCTGCTTCTGCATTATTTCTAGTGAATCCTGATTCAATTCGTTTCACTCCGTATAAATATATGAGTGTTTCATGAGCTACTCATGAATCAAAGGCACAGATTGTATCAAAAAAGTTTGTGATACTCGCGTGGAACATTTTGGGAAGTTTTTTAAAATATGAGGAAAGGTCGAAAATTGTATTTTCTAATAATTTATTCCTTAACACTTCAAGGGTGGCTCCGGACCCTGGAAGGACCGTTTTTGACCCATTTTCGGAATTTTTTTTTCTGTAATTAATGGGAAAAGGTCGAAAATGGATTTTGGACTTCATTAAGGGTGGCTCCGTAGTCCGGCCCCGGGAAAGCACTGTTTTTGACCCATTTTTGGATTTTTTTGTTTTTTTTTTGGTGGTTCTTAAAAATTTTTTTTTTTTGCACCAATGCATAGGGAAATGTCAAAAATAGTCATTTTCGAGCTTTATATATGCATTGGTACAAAAAAAAAAAATTTATGAACCACCCTAAAATTTTTTTTTGATTCAATCAATTATGAAAGGATAACTTTAGGAGTAGCTCCGGAACTTGAAAACTACTAAAATGATCGAAAGCGGTCATTTTTAGGGTCCAGAGCCACCCTAAATGATGTCAAAAATTCATATTCGACGTTTTCCCATTAATTACAGAAAAAAAAAATTTTTTCCGAAAATAGGTCAAAAATGGTCTTTTCTCGGGGCCGGACTCCGGAGCCACTCTAAAAGATGTCCAAAATCCATTTTTGACATTTCCCAATAATTACAAAAAAAAAAATTCCAAAAATAGGTCAAAAACGGTCCTTTCCCGGGGCCGGGCTACGGAGCCACCCTAAATGAAGTCCAAAATGCATTTTCGACCTTTTCCAATTAATTACAGAAAAAAAAAACAAAAAAAATCCAAAAATAGGTCAAAAACGGTCCTTTCCCGCGGCCGGTTTACGGAGCCACCCTAAATGATGTCCAAAATCCATTTTTGACCTTTTCCTATTAATTACAGAAAAAAAACAAAAAAATCCAAAAATGGGTCAAAAACGGTCCTTTCCAGGGGCCGGTTTACGGAGCCACCCTAAATGATGTCCAAAATCCATTTTTGATCTTTTCCTATTAATTGCAGAAAAAAAAAAAATTTCAAAAATGGGTCAAAAACGGTTCTTCCAGGGTCCGGAGCCACCCTAAAAATGTTAAGGAATTGGTTCAAAAACGGTCTTTTCTACGGTCCCGACCATCCCTAAGTGATGTCCAAAATCCATTTTCGAGATTTCCCTATCGATAGGAGAAAAAAAATGTTTTCGAAAATGGGTCAAAAACGATCCTTTCAAAGGTCCGGAGTCACCCTAAGTGATGTCCAAAATCCATATTCGACCTTTCCCTATCGATTGGAAAGAAAAAAAACGGTTTTTTTGTACTACGGTTCAAAATAAGTGGCTCACGCTATTCACTGCTTCATGAATCTGAATCCATGTGAGTGTGAGCTTTTTACGCATTCACATTCATGAGCCTAGAGCTACTAAAAGCTCAGATTCATGAGCAGCCTGTCTTCTACGGATTCACTATTAGTGAGTGTAAGTATGATTCACACTCACTGTTTGCATGCAAAAGACACACTCACGGCTCATATTTTTGGTAGAGGCTCAAAACACTCAGTGAGCTACTCAATGACGTTCTCTGACAAATACGCCTACCGTATAAAACATTTCAAATGCTATATTGAAATAATTATTTGATGTTTGTATGCAGTGTCCAAATTTCACAAAAATACTAGGATTTACTTGGAAAAGCTTTGTACAAACAAAAATGAAAAATTTCGACAGGAGGGCGTGGCACCTCCCATGCAAGCAAAATCTCCAAAACGTGGTACTGAGAGAATTATTAAAGCTAATGAAGCCAAATTTCATCAAACAGTTGGAGTGAATAGGAAAAGCGCTGGACAAGAAGTAAGCGGATTTCTGTGGAAATAAAGAAATAAAAACTGAAACGCTGTACTGAGAGAACTATTTTAGGTAATACAATAGAACTGTTTTGACCTACCACAAGAAAAGCATGTAGACACATTTTGAAAAGAGGGCGTGGCACCTGCCATAAAAGTAAAAGCGTACTGAAGGAGTTTCTTAAAGTAGAGCAGCAGAATTGTATACTTATAATAGGAATGGTTCGGACAAGCTCTGGATGAAAACTTATGTTCCCAAGAAAGCAGAAATTCGATATTTTCACAAAAAATCGATACGAGAAAATATTGCAGACAAACATTACTTTGCGTATCCTAACACTTTATGTTTTAACAAATTTTTCGTAGAGTTGATATTTACAGGAATAAATATACCACTAAAAAATGATCATTGATAAGTCAAATACCCCCAAGAAAAAAAAGTCGGATGTCCAAGATTCGCCTATTTTTGTTTTGAACTGTAATTCTGTATGTAAACTACAAAAACATTGCATTTGATGAAAAACAACGTATTTTCCCAAAGTAAAATTCGATAAATATATATTTTCAATCCTAGTAGAGCATCCAAAAATTAAATCAAAATGAACTCCACCTTAATGTACATCACAGTGCGTTTGAACCAACAAATGTTGTTTGCAACGATTTTGTTTTAATTATAGAGCAAAATGTTAAAATTATTGTTCGAATTATTCGAATAATTCAAGTTATTCGAACCATTTGAATTATTCGGCTTATTCGATTTAATTAAATAGAAAAATACGATTTGTCGGAAATTATTCGAAACTTCGAATTCAGATGCTTTCAAAAAGTCTTATGGGAACTTTTGTTGTACATCATGGAATTTTTGAAAAAGAAAATTTCAAAAAGTTTTTTAAATTCACAAGCTTTCGACTTTTTGTGGTATCTCATGCTATTTATTAAAACAAAAAGTTTAGTTTTCTCAAATTCTCATAAGCTTTTCAATAACTTAATTTTTTTTAAAGTGACTAGCGATTTTTCGTGGTATCTCATGCTATTTATTAAAACAAAAAAAACGAGTGTGCTTTAGACCACACAACTGAAGTATATACTTCTTTAGCTCCATCTATATGTACATATGTATATATACATTAGGGTGATTCAAATTTTTTTTTTTTTGTTTTTTTTTAAGGTGCTGTTGCTTAAAAAGTAAGTTTATGATATGAAGAAAAAGTTCACGAAAATTCAGCTCTGTAACTCAATTTTATAAGGTGGTGCCGGAGCCTGTTAGTTTTACATGTAAATTGTATGGAAAATTATTTTTTACAAAAAAGGTATCTAAATGAATAGGTGATTAGTCTTGTTGAGCTGAAAAGGGTCGTTTTTTGACGTAATTTTTTTACGCTGAATCCGAATCTGGCCTCAGAATTGACCCATCATGTCAGAATCCTGAAATATTTGAGGTTAATTACCTGAAACATGATGTTTTTTGTCTACTTTCGAGGCCATGTATGGGATTCAAAGAAAGTTGATCAGCTTATTTTTAACAAAAGCATCATTTAGTACCATCTTTGCCCTTTAAAATGAGATTTCAACGGGTGATCTGTGATGTTTCCTTGCAAAGTTATAGCCGTTTTAAAGTGACATGAATTAGATCCCCTACAAAGGGTTGCAACCCAACAATATTAACCAACGGGTTTCAAATTCATGTCACCTTGAAATGGCTGCAACTTTGCAAGGAAACATCACAGATCACCACTTGAAAGCTCATTTTAAAGGGCAAGGATGGTACTAAATGATGCTTTTGTTAAAAATAAGCTGATCAACTTTCTTTGAATCCCATACATGGCCTCGAAAATAGAAAAAAACATCATGTTTCAGGTAATTAACCTCAAATATTTCAGGATTCTGACATGATGGGTCAATTCTGAGGCCAGATTCGGATTCAGCGTAAAAAATTACGTCAAAAAACGACCCTTTTCAGCTCAACAAGACTAATCACCTATTCATTTAGATACCTTTTTTGTAAAAAATAATTTTTCCATACAATTTACATGTAAAACTAACAGGCTCCGGCACCACCTTATAAAATTGAGTTACAGAGTTGAATTTTCGTGAAGTTTTTCTTCATATCATAAACTTACTTTTTAAGCAACAACACTTTTAAAAAAAACAAAAAAAATAAATTTGAATCACCCTAATATACATACATACAATTATATGTACATTAGAGTGACCAAAAAAAAATCGAGTTTTCGATTTTGATGTTGCTAATATGAAAAGTAGTTAGTGTTATGTAAAAAAATAAGGCATTTAAAAATAAATGAATAAATTTATGAATAAATTTCATTCAATGTATTTACGAGTGATGATAACTCTTCCCAAAAATTTTTTCCGCATGAGATACGGGCTGTTGGTATCGATTCTTATATTTTCGGGTCTTCTGAACACGATGGTGATAGTTGTTTTGTTATACAGTGGCTGAGTATCTTGGTAGCATCAAAAAACTCCCAGAAAACAGCGAAAAAACAGCGCCAATTTTGGTTCCAGTGAGGTAAACTTGAGGAATAAATTTTTTTTTGCTCTAATGCTCTTAGAGTCCGAAAACAAACCAGTCCTGATGTTCCAGTATTTTTTATCAGAAGACCAGAGCGATATAAAAATAAAAAACCCTCGTAAAAAGGCCAAAAATCAAGCTCAACTCAAGCTTAAATGAGATATATTTGGGTAATTCATTTTTAAAGATGGTTTTCTGAAGTATTTTTTTGCGATGAATCCGAATTTGATCTCAAAATTGACCCATCACATCAGAATTGTGAAATATTTGAGATTAAGTACCTAAAAATAAGGTTTTTCGTCTACTTTTGAGGACATGTATGGGATTCAAAACAATTTGTTCAGCTTAATTTTAATAAAACCATCATCAGTTGTTGACTGAACTCGATAGAGAACGGACGCCTTTAAATCGCTCTGCGCATATCTTGTTTCAATTGTTTTAAAAAAGTTTTAGAATATATTTATTCATTTTTAATTTAAAAAATTAACAATATGAACGCGAATTGTAATAAGTGTACCCGCGTGATTCCCGAAGAGTCATCTTTGCAATGCATCGCTGGTTGCAGGATGTATTATCATACGAAATGTGTCGGTATTGATGCAAATATTTTAAACATTATTAAAAACATACTAAACATATTTTGGCTTTGCAATTCATGTTCGAGTGTTTCAAATCTTGGTGTCTTATCAAAAATTTGTTCTATGTCTAACCAAATCAAAAAAATTTCTGATGAAATTTCTGACATAAAAAAACAGCAATCTGATTTTTATTGCGCGCGCTCAAATCTTGCTTTTGCCGAAATTGATTCTTCTACTCCAGCGGTGGGCAGAGAAATATAACAAAAGAGCAAAACAACAGCATCAATCAAGCAACAACAAACGAAATTTTAAAGTTTGTTTTTACTTTCATTTCCAAACTTGCCATTAGCACAAAAAAAACCAAATTGCACTACAAACAAAAACAATTGCTACATTCGTTGAAACGGCGCCGTCGTTATGCCTTTGTGTGCTGTTTTTGTTTTCATTTGAATTCAAGTCAACGCTGTGCCTCGATAGCGTTGAAATTCTTTTTCGCTTGCCTGTACGTCGAATAACGGTGAGAGCAATGAGAGCAAATAGAGCCACTATGTGCCCATCACTGTTCTACTCAATTGCTTCAGGCTGTCAGAAAACAGCGAAAAAACAGCGCCAATTTGGGTTCAAGTGAAGTAAACTTGTAGAAAAAAATTTTTTTTTTGGTCTAATGCTCTTCAGCATTGTAGTCCGAAAACAGACGAAGAAATATTGACCAGTCCCGATGTTCCAGTATTTTTTATCAGAAGACCAGAGTGATAGAAAAATGAAAAACCCTCGCAAAAAGGCCAAAAATCAAGCTCAACTCAAGTTTAAATGAGACATATTCGGGTAATTCATTTTCTAAAGATGGTTTTCCGAAGTATTTTTTGCGATAAATCCGAATATGGCCTCAAAATCGACCCATCATGTTAGAATTCTGAAATATTTGAGGTTAAGTACCTAAAAATTAGGTTTTTCGTTTACTTTTGAGGACATGTATGGGATTCAAAACAATTTGTTCAGCTTAATTTTAATAAAATCATCATCTCATACCGTTCTTCCCCCTTAAAATAAGCTTTTAAATGGTTATCTGCGATGTTTCCTCGCAAAGTTACAGACATTTGAAAGTGACATGAATTTGATCCCCTACAATCATGATGAAATAAATTTGTAGCCGGTTGGTTAATATTGTTTGGTCGTAGGGGATCAAACTCATGTCACTTTCAAATGGATGTAACTTTGAGAGGAAATATTGCAGATAACCATTTAAAATCTTATTTTGAAGAGGAAGAACGCTACTAAATGATGGTTTTATTAAAATTAAGCTAAGCAAATTGTTTTGAATCCCATACATGTCCTCAAAAGTAGACGAAAAACCTAATTTTTAGGTACTTAGTCTCAAATATTTCAGAATTCTGACATGATGAGTCAATTTTGAGACCAAATTCGGATTTACCGCAAAAAAATACTTCAGAAAATCATCTTTAAAAATCAATTACAAAAATATATCTCATTTAAGCTTGAGTTGAGCTTGAGTTTTGGCCTTTTTGCGATGCTTTTTAATTTTTCTATCAGTCTGGTCTTCTGATAAAAAATATTGGATCATCCTGACTGGTCAATATTTCTTCGTCTGTTTTCGGACTACAATTCTGAAGAGCATTAGACCAAAAAAAAAATTTATTCCTCAAGTTTACCTCACTTGAACCCAAATTTGCGCTGTTTTTTCGCTGTTTTCTGGGAGTGTTTTGATGCTACCAAGATACTCAGCCACTGTATAACAAAACAACTATCACCATCGTGTTCAGAAGACCCAAAAATATAAGAATCGATACCAACAGCCCGTATCTCATGCGGAAAAAATTTTTGGGAAGAGTTATCATCACTCGCAAATAAATTGAATGAAATTTATTCATAAATCGGACATTAGCGACCTCTAAATATCAATATTTTTTAATAAAATTTTAAATGCCTTATTTTTTTACATAACACCTAACTACTTTTCATATAAGCAACATCAAAATCGAAAAGTCGATTTTTTTTTGGTCACTCTAATGTACATATCGCTCACTTACTTCAAGACTGGCATAACTCAAAAAATATAAAGTGGGAGAAAAACGCATTTAAAGTTTTCAATAAGTTACTTGTTATATGAAAATAATGAAAAGTATGTCTACTTAAACTCTTCTCACAAAGCAAGTTTATGAGATAATTATCTGATTTTTTGACACAAAATAAAACATAGAATGGCGGATATTTCTGCATCATTAATCAAAAATCACGTTTTTTGAGTTTTCCAGTCTTGAAGTAAGTGAGCGATATGTATATCAGAGAACGTCATTAAGTAGCTCATTGAGGGTTTTGAAAGCTGTAGTAGTAGTAGCTCTGCGCTCATGAATGTGAATGCGTGTGATGCTCACACTTACATGGATACAGATTCATGAAGCAGTGTATGGCTTGGGCCACTTATGTTGAACCGAAGTACAGAAAAACTGTTTTTTTTTTTCTTTCCAATTGATGGGAAAAGGTCGAAAATGGATTATGGACTTCACTTAGGGTGGGTCCGGACCGTGGAAAAGACCGTTTTCGACCCATTTCCTTTAAATTTTTATGGTGGCACCGTGTTTGACTCATTTTCGGAATTTTTTTTTAATTAATGGGTAATAGTCGAAAATAAAATTTAGACATCATGTAGAGTGGCTTCGGACCCTGGAAAGGACCGTTTTCGACCATTTTGGTCCTTTTCAAGTTTCGGAGCCACTCTAAGTGATATCCAAAAGTCATTTTCAACCTTTCATAATCGATTGGAGCAAAAAAAATTTTAGGGTGGATCAAACTAAATTTTTTTTTGTTAGTTGATAATAGTCATTTTCAAGTTTTTACAAGTTTTATCAATTTTTATAAAGCCTAAGAGAATGCTACATTTTATGTTCAAATTCCGTAACATATTTTGTTCGCTCATTTCCGTAACGCATTCGCTAGTTTACCTCCATGCGCGTATAGAAGTATATACTTCAAAAAGTTCAGTTTCTCAAACTCTCATAAGTTGTTCTCAAACTTGATCTTTTTTAAAAGTGTCACTCAATTTTTCGCGGTATCTCATGTTATTTATTAAAACAAAAAGTTAAGTTTTTTCAAATTCTCATAAGCTTTTCATTAACTTAATTTTTTTTTTAAGTGTCAGGCGATTTTTCGTGGTATCTCATGCTATTTATTAAAACAAAAAATTCAGTTTTCTCAAACTCTGATAAATAAACTATATTTTTTTAAAAAGTGTCATGTGATTCTTCGTAATATACCATGTAATTTTTCTCAATTAAATGGTTTCTCATGCTATTTATTAAAATAAAAAGTTCAGTTTTCGCAAATTCTCATGAGCTTGTCGTAAATTTATTTTTTTCTAAAGTGACATGGGATTTTTCGTAATATACCATGTCGACCCCTGTGCGCGAAATTATCGTATGTGCCAAAAACCAAATTTTACAGGAGAGGGTTTTTTCTAAGTTTCTGTGCTTTAGCTACCAGTTCAAATTCAAAATTTCCATGTCAATTTTTGACGTAACTATTAGAATTTCAGCTACAATATTTTACCAGGTGATGCGTAGTGGGGTATAGATTAAATTTGCATCAAAAAGTCAATTTCGAAAAAATGGCACATACGATAATTTCGCGCACAGGGGTCGATGTAACATTTCTTAATTAGAACTCGAAAATTTTAAACATTTTTGGTAATAACGGGCTGTGATATATTTGTAATATTATGTATATATATGTGTGTTTGTAGATTAAAAACCACTGAATTATTGAATATCAATAATTATTATTCTAAAGCCAATAACTAAATTAAAAGAAAATAGAAAAATCTAAAGAAGTAAACAAAAAAATAAAAAAATTGATAAAAACCAAATTAATACAAAAACCAAAAGAAAGATTTTACTAATATTCAAAATTTTTGAAACTATTACTATTTGTTTTCTTTTCCCAATTTTTGACTCTCTTTTTTTTAGAAGAAAAAAAGGGCGCTGTAGATAGAAGCACTACAGTTATCGCAAAAGACCCCGAAGGTAAATTGTTATTTTATTGTGTCTTTTTCAAATTTTCACACATTCAAATGATTACACACACATACTCATACTATAAAACACACACATCAACACTTTGGCATACAAGTATAAGCTTAAATTATGTAAATATAAACTCGTATTTGTACTTGTTGTTACTAGTAATGCATATAAAATGTATTTTAAAATGTATAATAAAATGTATGTATACATACATACTATACATACTCATATCGCAAAGAAATCTCAATCTCACATAAACATAGAAAGTTCCATTTTATCTTGACTGACAATAAGCTGCAAAAAAAAAAACATGACCAGAATAATGATGCGTTGGATCCAGTAGTCCAACTTTAGATTCCCAATTTCAATTTCAATTACAATTACAATCAGTTCGAATTTTTTTATACTTGTAGTGAACTTCTGGAATATAAATTATGTCCAGTCAGTTCTAAAAATTAGCTGAAGTCTACCAACAATTGCCGGCCGAATGCGATATGCTTTTCGCTATTCAAAGTTATTGAGAGCGTAATAATTTTCCAGCTTGGAATCGCTGATCTCTGTAGCTATGACGCTCGTCACTAATGGATGTGTTTGCCTTTGGTAATAGTGTATTTAAATAGCATATGGTATATGGGGCATTTCAGGTGAAGCGGACAATGCAAAAAAAAATGAGATTTAGAAATTTGTTCTTATTCGGCTTAATTGTATTTCTTGAAGGTGTAAACACTTAACTTTATTTTCATACTCGTATAAGGCTTAGTTTTCAAGTTGTGGACTTCCGAAAATTGACGAAATATGAAAATTGGATTTTTCGGAAGCAGTTTTTCGAACTAAACAAAATTTCAATAAAATATGAAACATTGTGGTGTCAATAGGAAATTTACTGCTCTTTTCAATTATTAAATCATATTGGAAATTCTATTTTTTTTTCTTGTGGAAAACCGGAAGTGAACATTTCAGCTCAGAATTGAAATAATTTCGACACATTTTATTTTTTTTATTTTAACTTTAAAATAAAGCATAAAATATACAGGTAATATGCTAAAAATTTTTTAGAGTGATCTACATTAGTTTACAAGATATATGAATTGAAGTGCATAAGCACGTGCCGCACTTTGTATGGGACGTGGCACTTTCTTAAGTACTTTAATTTATATGTCTCCTTAACTAATAACGATCACGTTTAATTTTTTTTGTGAAACATTTATAATCTTAAGGCTTTTTTTTAAAAAATAAAATATTTAAAAAATATGATGTCGAAGTTACTGAAAATTTGATCAAACATTTTTACTTCCGGTTTTCCATACTTAAAAAAATTTAAAATTCGAATTTAACTAAAAAATTAATAAGAGCATCCTTTTTACTGGTTAAATCAATATTTTTTATATTTTATTATTAAATTCCTTGATTCCAATAACAGCGTTCAAAAATGACGGTCCTTAAACTTCGCCAATTCTTCAGAAGCCCATAACTTGGCAATTAAGCCTCATACGAAAAAAAAAATATGTGTACACATTTAAGTCTACTAGATGTATAACTTACCGGGATATAAACAAATTTCACGACCTCACTTTATTTTCATTGCGCGCTTCGCCTGAAATGCACCATATGGTAATTCCTTTTGCTCGTTGAACAACGAAACTTTCAAATAACTCTTCTATTCGCGTTCCATCAATGCCATACTTAATTAGCGTCTTGTCGATTCCTTTTCCAAAGCCATCAGCATTTATCAAATATATTGTTCCCAAAAAGGTTCTAAACTCTTTGGAGAAGTAGTAGCATCAAAAGCCTTGATTCACTAATAAAACTCCACTTCTGGATGGATTGTTCTTCTCGGAACTACCGTTAAGTATTTCGCAGGAGGCCTAAATTTCAGTCAGTTGGTTGGTCTTGTGCTTACCTGTCGTTTTGTCGAAATGTGGGAAGTTCACCAAAACTTCTAGGACATACTTAACTTTGCCAGAACAGTCTGAACAGAAAGGTTTCACTTCGTATTTGAAACACTGCGAACAAACTTATGCCGTTTCAGAAGGTAGAAGAAAAAAACTTCGTTGTGGCTCAAGTGCCTCAGGGTACATTTAAATGCCTTCATCGCTAGAGGTTGAGTATAGATGGCAGTATATGTTATGTATGACGTATTATCGCAACATAACTTAATGTTGTCGTTTGTTTTGTAGACGAAGCTAGAATAGATACAACATTAATAGCTCATGATGTTCTGGGGATTTTGATTCAATCGAAGCATATGTATATATGTACATACATATTAGGGTGTTTTTTTTCAAACTTTTGGAGAGGAATTTTATATATTTTTTCCTATATTATAGCTTGAGGAATAAAAATAATTGTCCCAACATTTGAGCTTCCTAGCTCAAACCTGTAAACGGCGTGGGCAGAGTTTATTTCCAATTTCGTTGAAATTTTACGAAAAAACCGACTTACTAAAACGTAGAAAAAGTCTGCTTTAAGTGCCAAGATATAGCGTTTTGGGATGTTTAGTTGAATGGGGAACGCCACCCACTGTTGTAAAACCACGCCCACACTTTTCGTGTGACTAAAAATGAGGAAAAATGCACCCGAAGGAGGAATTTTTATTTTTTTTTTAAATTTTCGGTCCCCAAAATTTCAGCTTCCTAGATGAAACCTGCGAACGGCGCATCCGCTTTGTTTCCTAGTACAATTCATATGAAATACGAAAAAGCAAAACAACGAAAAACAGATTTTTCTTTTGTGTTTTTTTAGTAAATTTACTGTTTTTCGTTGTTTTGCTTTTTCCCTTAATAGGAAAAAACGCTGTTTCGGCTGAACCGCATCGTCGATTTTGATAAAATTTGGTGAGGTGCTAGATTAAATCCTGAGTAAAGATATTTCTTTTGAGTGGGCGATGTCACGCCTCTTATAAGAAAAAAACTGCTAGGTATTTGTTTTAAATAGGACGGTGACATAATACGGACGGCCCATAATAGAAAAATATGTTGACTTAGCTAAATTAAGGGACCGATTAGATTCTGACCAAATTTCATCAAAATCGGTCCATTAGTTAAGCAGTGAAAAAGCTTTTTCTTATTAAATTCGTGGCACCGCCCACTCAAAAGAAATATCTTTACTAAGGATTCAATCTAGCACCATACGAAATTTTATCAAAATCGATGACGATGAACAGCTTTTTCTCCTATTAAGGGTAACGCCACGCCCCATTTCAGAATTCAAAGCTTCTAATTACTTTTCTTATGGCTCAATCTGTCACCAAACCAAATTTTATTGAAATCGGTCCATTAGCTTAGCCGTGACAACGTATTTTCTGTTAGGGGCGTGGCACCGCCTTCTATTGAAAAAAAGTATACTGCACTCCCTCCCTTCACAGCCTTCCTACAAAATAAAAAAATTAAGCGATTATGATTATGGCTGTTTACCAACTGCCTATTTATACATATGCATCCTTGCAATGTTCTACACACCTAGACTTCACGATTTTGGCGTGCAGTGCTTTGATTACTGCCTAAATGTCCACACATGTGGTTATGATGGAGGAAGTAAGCTCTCCGATCCTTATTGCCTCTGCGGCTTGGTCTATAACATGAATTTAAGTTTGAAAAACACTACAATAATTGGGTAGTCTGAAAGATATTTCCATGCCCATATTATCCGAATAAACACCCGCTCCTACGCCAAATTCCATATTTGATCCCTCTATAACTTTTTCAAAGAATGTGGTCACTCTTTTTAGAAATTGGGTCAGAATACGCGAAGCCGACATGTCTGAAATGTTTTTCAAAGTTTTTTATATAAATCAGTAGCTGCAGGTGGTAAAAATTAGTGTACGGAAAAATTTTTTAAAAAAAATTGTTGTTGCAATAATTATTGCCAGTCAAAGTTTTCATTAACCCTTTTTTTAAAATGCTATAAGTTTTGAACTACTTGACTGATTGTGACGAAATTTCTTAATTTCTGTAGATAATAAGTTGAACTTATGTATTAAAAAAAAAAAGTTGCAAAAATTTTGCATTTTTGCTGTTAATTAGCAATTTTTCTATCAACAATTGAATTTTAATGATGTGCTCCGCCTCGAAAAAATCTGAAAAAAAATTACAGAGATGCATTGAACCCTTCCAAGCTAGAATTCATCAAAAAAATCGTGGAGCCTCAATTAGTTTTGACGGTATAAATATTATAGTGCTACCGGGCGGACGAAAAATGCATAAAAATTTTGTTGTTTTTCAAAAAAATCAATAACACTAGTTTACAAGAAAAAGGATCGGGTTTTTCATAGACTTTTTTCCATGTATTTTGGGGCGTAGTTTCCAAAAATGGCAACCATTTTTTTTTTTCTTAAAAATCGTTTTCGAGATATCCCCAAAAAACACTTTTTCTGCACTTTTTTCATATATTTGGCTATATCTCGATTAATTTTTTTTTGACTCAAAAACGATTTTCAGCACTCCAAAGATATTTTTACTCCCTTTCTAACGGTATGCTGTTTCCTTGAATCCTTGACTACTCTTTTGCAAATATTTTAAGTATAATTTTGCGGATATCGGACAAAAAATGCAGAAGTTATTCCAGAAAACAGTAAAAAACTTGCAATAAAATTTAACGAAAATACATATGTTTTTTATATAATTTTATTGCAAGTTTTTCACTGTTTTCTCGAATAACTTCTACATTTTTTGTCCAATATCCGCAAAATTATACTTAGAATAATTGCAAAAGAATAGCCTTTTATTTTTAATTCTAAAAATATGGGAAAAAAAAAAATTTCATTCAAATGGAGCAGTTGAAATTTATTGATTTTTAAAAAAGTATGTTTTTTTGGACTTTGAGCGCTTGTAACTTCATCAAATCTTATTCGATTCAAGGAAACAGCATACCGTTAGAAAGGGAGTAAAAATATCTTTGGAGTGCTGAAAAGCGTTTTTGAGTCAAAAAAAATTAATCGAGATACAGCCAAATATATGAAAAAAGTGCAGAAAAAGGGGTTTTTTGGGGATATCTCGAAAACGATTCTTAAGACAAAAAAAATGGTTGCCATTTTTGGAAACTACGCCCCAAAATACATGGAAAAAAGTCTATGAGAAACCCGATCCTTTTTCTTGTATACTAGTGTTATTGATTTCTTTGAAAAACAACAAAATTTTTATGCATTTTGCGTCCGCCCGGTACCACTATAATATTTATACCGTCAAAACTAATTGAGGCTCCACGATTTTTTTGATGAATTCTAGTTTGGAAGGGTTCAATGCATATCTGTAATTTTTTTTCAGATTTTTTCGAGGCGGAGCACATCATTAAAATTCAATTGTTGATAGAAAAATTGCTAATTAACAACAAAATGCAAAATTTTTGCAACTTTTTTTTTTTAATACATAAGCTCAACTTATTATCTACAGAAATTAAGAAATTTCGTCATGATCAGTCAAGCAGTTCAAAACTTATAGCATTTAAAAAAAAAGGTTAATGAAAACTTTGACTGGCAATAATTATTGCAACAACAATTTTTTTTAAAAAATTTTTCCGTACACTAATTTTTACCACTTGCAGCTACTGATTTATATAAAAAACTTTGAAAAACATTTCAGACATGTCGGTTTCGCGTATTCTGACCCAATTGTAATAACTAATTCTTTCAGCCATTTATCAGGTAGTCTCTCATTTTCCCAATTGGTTTTAAAAAATGGACGAAGTAGTTTCGCCACTCAGAGTAACTTTTCATTAAGTTTCATATCATCTGTACATTACGTAAGTTGTTCCAGTATTATTACCTTTAAAGTTTATAACATGTAGGTACAACAGCTACCACGCTCACTATGGCTATTCTCAGATGTTAAAACTGCTTAGTTATAGTTTTTTTTGTTTTTCCTTTTTGAATTTTGTTCGATAGCTATGCCATTGAATAGTTTTAACCAAACGTTTAACGAATATCATCGACCAAGCGCCTTATTCACCTGATATGTCTCCGTCTGACTTTTTTCTGTTCCTGAAGCTAAAACTACCAATTCGAGAAGGTGGAGCTTTGAGTCGGTTAAAGTCTCAAAACCAAATTCGCTAAAGAAGCTGAAGGCTATTCCTAAGTCAACTTACGAAAAATGAATGTACGATTGGAGGCAATTTAAGGTGACTTAAAAGCAGAGTTCGGAAATATTCATTCATGATCGCTCGCGAATATGAACGTGTACATTTTAATTTTTGCTGAATCTATCATATTCATGTATGATAAAATGCAAACATTTCTAATCGATCGCACACATGAACTATTGGAAATTTTTTTTTGTCATCTATCGTATACGAATGTATGCTATTTTCACTATCCTATCATGAACGAGTAGATATCCAACAATTTTTCAATCTATCATTTTTTGATAGATATGATAAATGATAGATTCAGAATAGATTCATGATAGATTGATTCATAAGTACAAATTTTCTGTCGCTCACAGATTGAATCAAAAAAGTTTGTGATACTCGCGTGGAACATTTTGGGAAGTTTTTAAAAATATGGGGAAAGGTCGAAAATTGTTTTTTGACATCACTTAGGGTGGGTCCGGACCGTGGAAGGACGGTTATTGACCCATTTTCGGAAAAAATTTTTTTTGTGTAGTTAATGGGGAAAGGTCGAAATTGGATTTTGGAAGTGACAAGTGAGGTCCCCGACCCTCCTAAATGGGATTTTTGGACCCATTTTTCGAAAAAAAATTTACTGCACGAATCGATGGGAAAAGACCGAAAATGGATTTTGGAAGTGACAAGTGAGGTCCCCGACCCTCCTAAATGGGTTTTTTGGACCCATTTTTGGAAAAAAAATTTACTGCACGAATCGATGGGAAAAGACCGAAAATGGGTTTTGGAAGTGACAAGTGAGGTCCCCGACCCTCCTAAATGGGTTTTTTGGACCCATTTTTCGAAAAAAAATTTATTGCACGAATCGATGGGAAAAGGCCGAAAATGGATTTTAAAGGTGACAGTAAAAATCCCCGACCTGTTTTGGACCCATTTTATGCAAACAATGTTGCAGCCAAAAATTTATGTTTTAAGGCAAAAAATATATCAAAAGCAAGGGTTGTTGAAAAAAATCAGATACTCACATACGATTGCGGTGCAAAAAAGAACGAGTTTCAATATTGGGTTCATGAGAATGGGCCAATGAAAAAAATTTTAAGAAAATTTATTCATAAAATCATGAATGCGACATTTGAGTGCTCCACAAAAAAAAAAATAAAATTTTCCGAAAATGGGTGAAAAACGATTCTTCCACGGTACGGACTCACTCTAAATTATGTCCAAAATCCATTTTCGACCTTTCCCCCTTAATAACACAAAAAAAAAAATTTCCGAAAATGGGTGAAAAACGGTCCTTCCACGGTCCGGACCCACCCTAAGTGATGTCCAAAATCCATCTTCGACCTTTCCCCATTAATTCCACAAAAAAAAATTTTCCGAAAATGGGTCAAAAACGGTCCTTCCACGGTCCGGACACACCCTAAGTGATGTCAAAAATCCATTTTCGACCTTTCCCCATTAATTCCACCAAAAAAAAAATTTCCGAAAATGGGTCCAAAATGGTCCTTAAACGGTCCGGACCCACCCTAAGTGATGTCAAAAAACAATTTTCGACCTTTCCCCATATTTTTAAAAACTTCCCAAAATGTTACACGCGAGTATCACAAACTTTTTTGATACAATCTGTGAGCGACAGAAAATTTGTGCATATGAATCTATCATGAATCTATCCTGAATCTATCATTTATCATATCTATCAAAAAATGATAGATTGAAAAATTGTTAGCTTGCATTCTATCATTTAGGTATGCTACTCGTTGTTGAAAAAAATCAGATACTCACATACGATTGCGGTGTAAAAATGAACGAGTTTCAAGATTGCATTCATGAAAATGCGCGAATGAAAAAAATTTTAAGAAAATTCATACATGAATAAAATCATGAATGCGACATTTTGAGTGCGCAAACATGAATATTTCCGAACTCTGCTTAAAAGTGATTTAAACGAGTGGCACATGTTGTCCATCGATAATGCTCTCAGTTGTCGCGCCGTCAGTGCTTTGATGGTGTCAACGTTATCGAAAAAACAACTTTTGAGCACCAATTTCAGTTTCGGGAATGGAAAGAACTCACTTGATGCTAAATCAAGCGAATACCGCGATATACTATATGGGCAGATAGCGCTACACATTTAGGTGGAAAATTGTTGCCATGTGTGCACACTAGAGCGGTTCAAAATAAAAAATGTTTGATTTTTTCGCGATGTGTCAGCGGAATTCAGTAGCCTTATATGACTGGACAAGGCCCATTACTAGGATTTAAGTTAATATTGAAAACTGAATTAGCGCCCTCTGTTTTAAGTATACTACCCATTTTCAAAAATATTGATTTAAAAAATGGTGCAAGTTACGGAGGTTATCAAATTTTCAAACAAAATGGGTATGGTTTTCAGGCAATTATCGATCGGGGAATTCAAATCCGTGATTAGTTTTTCTTATAAAAAAATATAAAATTGACCGGACAAAAGTAAAAAAGTAGAGTGTACCCCAGCTTATTGTGATTTCTAATAACTGCCATCTAGTTAGCTAGCGCGAAATGATTTCAGGGGTTTTTCTCAGTGGCTCGAAAGTTAAGCCTCAAATGAAATGTTTCAATAATTATTTTTGTTTGAAAAATGTATTTAGTCATAATACGTTGTGAAATGGGTTAAATAAATCCCATTATTAAAAATGACTTTCGGTCAAATGGACAAACACTTTAAAGCAGGGATGGCCAGGTCAAACAAAATTTAATTATTCCTGCTCATTCCCAAATATGATCAACTCTCATATAAATTTGATGAAAAATGTCATTTGTAGATTCCACAAAAGGTAATAAACATTAAATACATGGAAACAACAATAAAAATTAAATATTGTTACATTTACCGTTACTTGTATGTTTTTGTCAACATTTTTGTAACTATTCAGTTGTTCATTATCAGTTCAATTCTTTTTCTTAACGTTTTTGTTTTTGTAATTTTCTATTTTTTCAAAATAAAAAGCAATAACAACACTCGCAACGAAAAATTTCTGAACACATTTGACTTCATACTTGTGTATCGAAATGAAGTCTGCGTAATTGTTGTTGCGATCGCTCACCTCGCATTTCATTGTTTTTCTGATTTTTTCAATTCTTGGAATTAGATTTTGCAAATTACGCATTTGCTAACTTAATCAGGTGATTAGCAGTTTCCTGCTCCCAAACTCAACTCTTCTGGCCATTCCTGCCTCATAGCATGGATGCGCAACCCATATCTTAATTAGCTCTTTTAGCTCTTACAACAATAACAAAAAATATTGAGCTCATCTCGAGCTCTTTCCATTATTCGAGCAAAATCACTTTGGTCCGCAATCACCGCATGTATTTTGTTCCTGTAATTTTTTCTTCAACACATCGACTCGTTCAACTCTTGCCGTTACTCAAGTTAAATTATTTGGGTCCGCAATCACCGCATGTATTTTGTTGCTGTAATTTTTCTTCAACGCACTTTATTGTTTGTGTGATTTTGTTTTCAAGTCATTCGCTCCTTCACCTTGAGATTTTTGTTTTTGCTTACATGCAATCAGCTAGCCGCAGCTATTTCAAAAGTTTCGTCAATACTAGGAATTTTTTCGCAAAATGTTTTTGATTTTTCTTATCTAAATTGATGTTGTTTAAATAAATATTCCAAGTGGAAGACAAAAGCAAAGCCGACACACTAACTGACACATTCCATTCTCATTCAACGATTGTTATGCTTACATGTTTGTTTCTTTCAAAGTCCGGGTTGTTGCGTTGACAAATTGAGAATGAGAGCGAGAGTAAAATTTGAATACATATTCCGTTTTTGTCTTCCATTGCATTGCCATATAAAAAGAAAACGCACACATACCAACTAACACACTAACTTGCCATTAAACGATTTGTTTTCACTTCTGTCGGCACTCCCGGAGTGCAACCCGCCGGTTTTTTTTTTTTGATAAAGTTCCGATATTTTGTGTACTTCTCTTATGCATTTATATTCCATTTTAATTTCCATAGGCCAATATCGCGAAAAAATATTAAGTTAGCGATGCTTTGGGTAAAAATTGCATGATTTCTAAGAGGTCAAATAACAAAGACCTTGTCTTTGAACTTGAAAACATTTATCAATTTTTATGTTTTTTTTTTTTGCTTGGTTTCTCAACAGATCTATGCAAAAGGAAAACAAATTCTTACAAATCAGCTTAAAAGTCGCTGATGAATCCGTTTAGCAATGAATGAAACTAGTATGCCCCTTTTTTCTGTTAATTTATCGCTGTTTGGTGTAACTTTTTTGGTATAGACAGACACTTTGTGGAACAGTAAGCTTAGTTGAATATATTTTTTTTAAAAGTACATTTTTTCTTTATGACGTAAAAAATCTTTAAAAAACATGTTAAAATAAACAAATTGACAAATTTAAAGATCTTCTTACTATGTGCGAATCTTACTGAAATTGATTATTAAGGTGAAAAAATTATATTCTATTCTACTATTTTTGTATTATTAAACGAGCTAAAATTGTATGTTTATATGTATAGTACCAGGAGACCGACCAAAGTTCGGTTTTTCGTTTTCAGGTTGAAAAAGTCGGATGATGAATGAGATGTCGGAAATATTTAAAAAATATTGAATATGGTTGAAAAGCCGAAAATTGTTGAAAAACATTGAGAGAGGTTGAAGCAGGTGAAAAATTTTGATAAACTCGATAGTATATTAAAATGTTGAAAACGTTGAAAGAGATTGAAAAGCTCGAAAAAAGTTGAAAGCCTCGGAAAAAGATGAATGAGGTTGAAAAGCCGAAAAAACTTGAATGTGGTTGAAAAAGTCCAAAAATATGGAACGTGTTGAAAAAAGTTGAAAAGGTTGAAAAATATTGAAAAAGTTGGAAGAGTTTGAATAGTTCGGAAAAATTTGAATAAGGTTGAAAAATTCGAAATATATGGAAAATGTTGAAAAAAGTTGAAAGAGGTTGAAAAATGTTGAAACAGTTGAAAGAGGTTGAATAACTCGAAAAAAGTTGAATAAGGTTGAAAAATTCGAAAAAATATGGAAAATGTTGAGAAAAGTTGAAAGAAGTTGAAAAATGTTGAAATAGTTGAAAAAAGTTGAATAACTCGAAAAAAGTTGAATAAGGTTGAAAAATTCGAAAAAATGTGGAAAATGTTGAGAAAAATTGAAAGAAGTTGAAACAGTTGAAAGAGGTTGAAAAACTCGAAAAAATATGAAAAATGTTGAGAAAAGTTGAAAGAGGTTGAAAAAGTCAGACAAATTCGGGAAATGTTGAGAAAAGTTGGAAGAGGTTGAAAAATGTTAAAACAGTTGAAAGAAGTTGAAAATCTCGAAAAAAGTTGAATGAGGTTGAAAAAGTCAATCAAATATTGAAAGCGTTGAAAATATTTGAAAAATGTAGAAAATCGTTGAGAAAAGTTGAAAGAGGTTGAAAAATAATGAAGCAGTTGAAAGACGTTGAAAAACTCGTTGAATGAGGCTGAATATATTGAGACCAAATATTATTAGGATCACTCCTTCAGTTTGCTAAATATGGCATCAACGTTAAAATTTTGTATGGGAGGTGCCACGCCCACTAATGAAATCTCATCAAAATTCATATATTTTCAAAGCTTATAGTAACCAACACCTCTACACCAAATTTAAAGAATATTACTCCGATAGCACACTAAATATAACATTTAAAGTGTTTTGCGTATATGGGAGGTGCCACACCCACTGATGCAATCTCGTCGATTTTCATTTAATTTCAAAGCTTATGCTAACCGACACCTCCACACCGCATTTAAAAAATTTGACTCCAAGAGCACACTAAATGTAGCCTTAAACATTTTTTGCTTGTATGGGAGGTGCCACGCCCTCAAATGCAACCCCGTCGAAATCCATTTAGTTTCAAAGCTTATAATAACCGACATCTCTACACCAAATTTTATAAAAATTACGCCCATAGCACACTATATATAACACGCCCACTAATGCAATCTCATCGAAATCCATTTAGTTTCAAAGCTTATAGTAACCGACATCTCTATACCAAATTTAAAAAATATTACTCTCATAGAACAATAAATGTAGCTTTTAACTGTTTTCGCTTGTATGGAAGGTGCCACGCCCATAGGTGCCGTTTTGCCCACTTTTGGTTACAATATACTCAATAGCCAGTATATTTGACATGTCAAATTTCATAACGATTGCGTTGTTAGTTCTCTTATTATAACGTTTATAAATATTGTGGGCTGTGCCACGCCTTTCAACGAGTTTTGCCAGTATAGTGGCATCGCTTGTTATAATGACCTCATTCAGCGGTTTTAACTCTGAAATTTTTATGATAATCCTCGATGCCGTTTTCGAGTAATATCGAATCAAAGTTTTCAATTATTGAAATATGCCACGCCCACTGTTCATATTCCGCCCACTTTAGATTGCATTTAAGATATTTATAATATGCATCCGTCTACCAAATTTTGTTGCAATACCTTGAATGGTTTGCAAGTTATCACGAAATAAAAATTAAAATTTAGGGCTGTGCCACGCCCCTTTTAGAATCTTGAAAAACTTTTAACCAATCTTAATTTTGTTCACATACGAACGAAATCCCGAAGTTTTATCAAAATCGCTGCAGCCGTTTTCGAAATAAAGTTCAGCCATATATAAATATACTTTACCTCGTTTAATAATAGTAGATATGTACAGGACTGAACTTTATTTCGAAAACGGCTGCAGCAATTTTGATGTAACTTGGGAATTTCGTGCATATGTGGACAAAATTAAGATTGGGCTAGGTTTAAAGTTTTTCAAGACTGTAACAGGGGCGCGGCACATCCCTAAACGTTAATTTTTATAACGTTATATCTTGCAAACCATTTAAGATATTTTGATGAAATTTAGTAGACTGATGCAAATCATAAGTATCTTCAATAGTACTAAAAGTGGGCGGATTCGGAGTAGAGGGCGTGGCATCTTTCAACAATTGAAAATTTTGATTCAATATTACTCGAAAACGGCGCCTACGATTTTCATAAAAATTTTGAAGACAATACCGCTGAAAGCAGTCATCATAACAAGTTATGCCACTATTCTGGCAAAGCTCGTTGAAGGGCGTGGCACAGCCCACAATATTTATAAACGTCATAATAAGAGAACCAACAACGCAATCGTTATGAAATTTAACACGGTAGATATAATGGTTATTGGGTATCTTGTAACCAAAAGTGGGCGCAACGACACTTGTGGGCGTGGCACCTTCCATACATGCGAAAAAAGTAAAATACTATATTAAGTGCGCTATGAGAGTAATCTTTTTGAAATTTGGTGTAGAGATGTCGGTTACCATTAGCTTTGAAATTAAATGAAGTTTGACGGGATTGCATTAGTAGGCGTGGCACCTCCCATACAAGCTAAGACCGTTTAAGGTTATATTTAGAGCTATGTATGAGTGATTCTAATAGAATTTGGTATGGAAATGTCGGTTACCATAACCTTTTAAGTTTAATGAATTTTGATGGGATTACATCAGTAGGCGTGGCACCTCCCATACATGCAAAAACCGTTAATAGTTATATTTAGTGTGCTGTGGGAGTAATTTCATTAAAATTTGGTGCAAAGGTGTCGGTTACTATAAGCTTTGAAATTAAGCGAAAATCGACGAGATTGCATTAGTGGGTGTGGCACCTCCCATATAAGCAAAATACGTTAAATGCCATATTAAGTGTACGATTGGAGTAATATTTTCAAATTTGGTGTAGAGGTGTCGGTCACTATAATATCTGAAATTATATGAATGTTGACGGGATTACATTAGTGGGCGTGGGACCTTCCATACAAGCTTAAACAATTTTATGTTATATTTTGTACACTATTAGAGTGATCCTAACAAAATTTGGTTTCAATATATTTAGTCTCATTCAACTTAGTTCGAGTTTTTCAACCTCTTTCAACTACTTCATTATTTTTCAACCTCTTTCACTTTTTTTCAACCTCTTTCAACATTTTCCATATTTTTTCGAAATTTTCAACCTTATTTAACTTTTTTCGACTTTTCAACCTGATTCAACTTTTTCGAGTTTTTAATCTCTTTTTACTGTTTCAACATTTTTCAACCTCTTTCAACTTTTCTCAACATTTTCCAAATTTTTTCGACTTTTTCAACCTCATTCAACTTTTTTTCGAGATATTCAACCTCTTTCAACTATTTTCAACATTTTCCATATTTTTTCGAATTTTTTCAACCTTATTCAAATTTTTTCGAGTTATGCAAACTCTTTCAACTTATTCAACATTTTTCAACGTCTTTCAACGTTTTTCAACATTTTCCATATTTTTTCGATTTTTTCCACCTTATTCAACTTTTTTCGAGTTTCTCAACCTCCTTCAACTGTTTCACCATTTTTCAACGTCTTTCAATTTTCCTCAACATTTTCCATATTTTTTCGACTTTTCAACCTCATTCGACTTTTTCGAATTTTGTAAACTTGAGATTTTCAACTTTTTTAGAAATTTTCAATTTTTTCGAGATTTTCAATCTCTGTCAAATTTTTCAACACTTTTCATATATTATCGACTTTATCAGTCTTTTTCGCATGTTTCAACCTCTCCTAATTTTTTTCAACATTTTCGATGTTTTATCGACTTTTTCAACCTCTTTCAATTTATTTCGACGTTTTCAACCTCATTCAACTTTATTCGAGTTTTTCAACATTTTCCATGTTTTTTGACTCTTTCATCGTTTTACCTGTTTCAAAACTTTTTGAAGTTTATTCAATCTCTTCCATATTTTCCGACTTTTCGAACAAAATATTGCATATTTTTTCGACTTTCCAAACCTTAAAACGAAAAACCGAACTAGGGTCGGTCTCCTGGTACTAAGATAAAATTTTGACCAAAACAGTTTTTATCACTAACGCGAAAACTGAAAATCATATGAACAAAACATAACTATTTTTTCCCAAAAAATACAAATTTGCAACAAAAAGCATAGTTGCAAAACCGGCCAAGTCCCTTTTCCATACTTTTGGACAAACAACGAAAAACGTTTATTTTCATCTATGTTAATTGAAAAATTAAAAAGTATTTCCCACATAATAGCTTATAAAATTTCTTACTCAAAGCACGTCAGATCAGACTTTTCAAGTTTTATTTGCGTATGTTTTTGAGAAAACAATTTTGAACTTGGCCGGTTTTGATACCAATGAACTGGACTTGGCCGGTTTTGATTCCAAGGCGTTGGAAAAAGAGTGGACTTGGTCGGTTTTGATACCAATGTACTGGACTTGGCCGGTTTTGATTCCAAGGCGTTGGACTGGTTTTGAAAGCAAGTTCATGGACTTGGCCGGTTTTGAAATCCATGAATCAAAAATAAATTAAAAAGTGTAATATTTCTGTCAAAAAACTTTTTTTTAATCTAAAACCATAGTAGAAAGATAAAGCATGGTCTAGATTTCGATATACGAGAATATATCAAAACTTGATTTGTTTGGACTTGGCCGGCTTTGCAACTGGGCGCCTCATATGTTTGTCTATAAAAAAACACTTTTGAGCTCGATTTAACCTTGAAAATTGGTTTCAAGGCCAAAGGCAAGTTCACTTCTACTTGACCCGTGGAAACCTTACATTTTTTGCCCAAAACATTTATGGTTATCTTACTTGGCTCCCGAGATATTGGCTTGGGCAAACTAAAATAGCACACAATTTATGTGAATGGCCTTTTATTATTTAAAATGTATATTTCTGAAAAATTATTCATTTTATTTTATTTTGAAATTATGTATATGTACAAATCCGCCAGAATTAGTCTTTTAGCTGGCCTGGTTTTTTTTTTTTTTTTTTGGAGTACATCTTTCAGCCATAGTTTTTCTGGAAGCTAAGGCTGTCTTGAATTAATATTCAAGGTTTTTCAATTAAAATTCAGATAGCTATTTTTTTATTTAACTTTATGTGTAACATTTCATGTTTTTTTAAGTTAAATGCAATTTTAACTATGTCTCCCTTTGAATTTTAATTGTTTCTCTTTGAAAATTAATTCAAAATAGTCTTAAATTCAAAAAAAACCATGTTTGAAGAGTCTTTTCCAAAAAAAAATCTAAGTTTCGTAGCTCGACCATGGCTTTGATTTTTTTTTTTTTTTTTGGAGCACACTCTTTAATTATGGTTTTCCTTGAAGTTAAGACTATCTTTAATTAATACTCAATTAAGAACAATTAAAATTTGAAGGGAGACATAGTTAAAATTGCATTTAAGTTAAAAAAACATGAAATGTTACATATAAAGTTAAATAAAAAAAATAGCTATCTGAATTTTAAAACTATGGCTGAAAGATGTACTAAAAAAAAAAAAACAAGGCCAGGTAAAAGGCTAATTCTGGTGGATTTGCACATATGCGGTCTTTGGCATCCATAGAATTTGAACACAGCTTTAAAACTATTTGTTTTTTTATTTTTTAGTTTACACGAAGATGAAAGAGAAAAGACGCTTTCATTAAACACAAAGCAAAATTAAAAAATGTATATATATATATAATATTTCAAGGAAGGAATACAGTAATGGCGAGAAATATTTATGCTATGGTCATTCGTATGAGAACTATGTTAAATATGAGATTAATAATTTGATAGTGTGATCCAAAAAAATAAACAGTGTCAAATAAAAAACAAAAATTTTAAATGCGGCTATCGTTTAAAAATGTTTAAAAATATTGGAAAAAAACTGTTCACAAAAATGTTACATACCTAATCAATTAACACAGCTCTCTGTATTCGCAATGCACAATTATGTGCAAAAATGCTCATGCATTCGCTTTATGGACTAAGTTTTTTCAACTTCGTCGACTTTTCCAAATCCCTTAAGAATTTTCGACTTCTCAACATTTTTCGATATTTATCTGCTGCTTCAACATTATTTGACTTATTTGACATTTTCAACATTCTATTTTACATTTGTTGCCTTACTTGGGTCTTAGTGGAGCATTGCTAATTTTGTGGTATATATCAATGTTGCCAGAATATTTTTAGGGAAAACTGCAAATTCTGAAAAAAAAACTGTAAAAAACTGCTACCTCCGAAATAAACCAGATTTCTTGGAAAATATAAAATTTTAGTGGTTATTAAATGTTGACCTTTTTTTAGACATAATTTCATAAAAAAAACTGCGATTTGCAAAATAAAACTGCCAGTGTGTCTAAAAAACTTGATTTTGCAATTAAAACTGCTAAAATGGCAACGCTGGTATATATTGACATTCATGCACTCAAAAATCACAAAAGTAAAGCGGTCGTTAGCTCTATTAGCAAAAATCGTTCAAAAATTTGTTGTTATTCGATTTACAAAAACATTGTGTTGGTTTGATGAATTTTTGAGGTATTTTTCTTAAGGAAAAACCAACTAAATCCACATTGAAAAATCATCATAAAAACAATTAAGAAAATTAAGCAGACTGATTAAAAATGTCAAGTGAAGAGCTGCAGTAGCTATTATTATATACTAGTGATACCTCACGTCCCGTTGTTTTTATAAACTTAAACTCCTAAGACTCTTCCTTCTTTGAACTTCAAAGCCAAATGCAAACGGTATAAATGTGTAGAAAAAAAAATAACAATAACAACACAGAACTCAAGAAGCATCATTAGCATAAGCAAAGAAAAATCAAACGAAATTTTTTTTGTGTGATGTTTTGCGTACTCTTAATCCTAAAAAAAGTATATTTAACTTTAAAAAATAACAAAAAAATAAGTATGCAATAACCTTCTCTAGCACAAATATGTTATTTAAAAAAAAAAAAATTATTAAAATCGGTTCAGAATATTTTGCGCTAAAGCGTTACAAACCATTTCCATATAAACAATTTTATATAAATAGTAAAAATAAGTAAGCTTTTATGGAACTTTTTCGGACGAATATGCAAACTGTCGTGCTTTTTTTTATTAGCTTAGTTTAAATATGAATGTTAACATGCACAATTGTATTAATAGCTACATATGTTACTATTACTGTTTGACTACACTTTATCTCATATGTATTTGCATCATGTGCAGTGGTGGATGCAGGATTTTCTTGAGGAGGGGGGCTTACATATTTCTTAAATGAAAACACACATTGATTAAATTTTTCAACGAGCAATACTTATATTTTTTGACATATTGCAACAATCTAATCAGTAGTCCAGTCAAGGGTTTCAAGACGACTAGGTTTCTTTTGGCAAAATAATTCAACAATTTCAGCTGAGCTGATATAGATTTCTTAATGATTATTTTCTAGAGCCAATCCATTCGAGCAATCTTCTGTCATTGTAGACCTTAAATACAATACAATTTCAATCATTTTAACACATAAAAGCTTTGTTCTGCTGGAATTGTGGCAAATACTTGCAGTAGAATTGTGATGCATTGGAAGAACGATTACATTTTTTTTTGGTTTTGATAAAACCTTTTACAAAAAAACAAAAGATCTGATTTCTCATATACTTTTTTCTATGTATTTTAGGGCGTAGATTCCAAAAATGATAACCAATTTTTTTTTCTTAAGAATCGCTTTCGAGACATCCCCAAAAAAAAAACTCTTTTTTTGCACTTTTTTCATTTATTTGGATAATTTTTTTTTTCTTAAGAATCGTTTTCGAGATATCCCCAAAAAACTCTTTTTTCAGCACTTTTTTCATTTATTTGGATAATTTTTTTTTCTTAAGAATCGTTTCCCATTTTTATTCAAAAATTAATTTTATCTTCTGTCTATCGGTTTGCTGTTCAAGCGTTCAGAGTGACTTTTTTGGTCTTTTCAAAAAAGTCACAAAATTTCAATTGCTCCGTTTAGATCCAAAAACCTGTCAAAATCTATTTTTTAAAAAATATGTATTTTAAACAAATATATACGAGTATATATTTGCTCAAATCGCACACAAAAAGTTAAAGTTAATCAAAAATCAATGAAAAAAGGTAATTTCCATATTTCCATGCATTCCCACATATCTAAGTCTGTTGGTTCATGGTGTAAAAGGAACCGTATTTTCATTTTTGATTAACTTTAACATTTTGTATCCGATTTGAGCAAATATATACTTAAAATATTTGTTAAAAAATAGATTTTCATCTTGAATATTAAAAATATAAAAAACAAAAGTTTTGACTTTTTTGAAAAAACCAAAAAAAGTCACTCTTTTTGGAATATGACCTCTTGTAACTCCATCAAATCCTATCCTATTCCCATGAACAGCAAACCGTTAGACAGAAGATAAAATTAATTTTTGAATAGTGTGCAACCGATTCAGGGCGAAAAAAAAATTGATAGAAATATGACCAAACAAACGAAAAAAGTGCAGAAAAAAGGGTTTTTTCTTAACGATTCGTAAGAAAAAAAAAATGGTTGTCATTTTTGAAATCCACGCCCCAAAATACATAGGAAAACTTCTATAAGAAACCAAATCTCGAGATGAGGCCAAAAATTGTAAGCTAGTGCAATGGGCAAGGCTTTCATTGCATTCAAAGTATCTTTGAAATCGGTTTTACAACAATGCTTATGACACAATTTAATTTCGGATTAGCGCTCAAACTTACTGCAGTTTAAATCACTTTCGTAAGTGAAGGCAGCCCCAATGATTTTGTCAACATGCCTCATCGAGTGATTACCGGTATAAAACGTTCTAAGGGTAAAATGCTCAAAAATGTACTCTGGAATTTTTATTTTAATTCTGAAATTTTATGATCCAAATAAGGATAGAATATTGCGGCTCTGAAACATTTGAGAATGAAATGTGAAATAAAAATAAATTAAAACTAGTAATATTCGGCCATGCCGAAACTCAAATACCAACACTGCATTGAAAGTACCTTCTAAATAAATGTCAAAAAGACGTTGAAGAGCTTGAATAAGTCGAGAAAAAATGTAAAAAGTTTGAAAAGTGTTGAAACAGTTTCAAAAGACTGTTTGAAGAAATTGAAAAAGTGGAAAAAATAAGGAAAATGCTGAAAAATGTTGAAAAATTGAAAATGTCGAAAAAATATGGTAAATGATGAAAAATATTGAAAGCGGTTGAAAAACTCTCAAAAAATTGAAGAGGTTTAAAAATGTTGAAACAGTTCAAACTCGATGAAAAAGTTGAATAAATAAAGGAAATGACGAATAAAGTTGAAAGAAAATGAAAAAGACGAAAAAATACTTATGGAATAAATATATTGGAAAAAGTTTAAAGCTTAGAAAAAGTTAAAATAATATGGAAAATGTTGAAAAAAATCGAAATGAAATTAAAAAGTCGAAATATCCCACGCCCACTTCTTCAATTCCGCCTTTTTTTGGATATTAAATAAATTTTATTTGTGATCGACATCCGCATACCAAATTTTAGCACAATAGCTTGTATATTTTGCGATATATGCCGTAATTAGTCTTACAATTTAGGGCGGTGACACACCTACTGGTACAACCCAGTCTGATTTTAATCTTGAAATAGCTTTCCATAAACAAACCTCTTAAGCCAAATTTTAGTATGATTGCTCACATATTTTGATAGATATGCCACTTAACGTATTTTTTTTTGTAATAAGATATCTTATAGCAAGTACATCTGCCTTGTAAAATTTAATATCGACTACGGTGTTAGTTCTCTTAATATACGTTTATAAATATTGTGGGCTATCCACGCCCTTCCATTTAATTTTATTTATGCGTTTTTTTGATACAATAATTTTATTTTTGACAAACGATTTAATTCGAGTATTCATAGTAGCATTTGTATAAAAAAAAAGAGTATGGCATTTAATATAAAAGTAAATAATATAGTTCAAAATGCCATTTTAAACATAATTCTAGAATATATGAGGCTCCCGGTTTCAAAACCGGCCAAGTCCAAAAAAATAAAATTTTGAGATATTCTCTTATATAAAAATGTAGACCATGCTTTATCTTTCTACAATGGTTTTAGATTAAACAAACATTTTTGACACAAATATTACACTTTTTAATTTATTATTGATTCATGGGTTTCAAAACCGGCCAAGTCCATGAACTTGCATTCAAAACCAATCCAACGCCTTGGAATCAAAACCGGCCAAGTCCAGTTCATTGGAATCAAAACCGGCCAAGCCCAAAATTGTTTTCTCAAAAACATTCGCAAATAAAACTTTAAATATCTGATCTGACGTACCTTGAGTAAGAAATTTTATAAGCTATTATGTGGGGAATATTTTTTGATTTTTCAATGATTTTTCAAAATTATGAAATATGGACTTGGCCGGTTTTGAAACCGGGCGCCTCATATATAAGTGTTGTGGGGTAACAACAGAATTTAATCACTAAATTTAGATATACAATTTAATTAGGATGTTTTTCACAAAAATAAAAGATAAAAATATAGGTAAAAATATTAGAAAAATTACATTCAAGTTGAAGTAAATGAGTGGCAATACAGTAAGAAAATTATCAAATAAGCAAAAAAATAAAAAAATAAAAAAGAAATCATAAAAAACATTACAGTGTAGGTCTCAGCAAAGTCTCGATTTCTAAATGATTAAAAATTAAAAGATTAATCCTAGCTAAATCCTAATTTTGCTCAAATTTGCACCAAATCACCAAGTTTCATTAAAATCGCTGCAATAGTTTCAATAATAACTAAATAGATATGTAAATATAAGAATATTTGTTGGTCAAATTACGTCGGAACGCGGAATTTGAAAAAAAAAAAAAATTTTGAACTTAGCTTATCCACGATCGGACCGGTCTCGAAAATTCTTATATTTATCAAAGTTTGTTTGAGAATTAAAAAAAAAAACGAAGAGGACTTACATTTTGGAAATCAAGTTTTTTTTTTAAGTGAACTGAAAATAAACAATGAAGGCTAAAATGTTTCATAAAGTCGTACTTTTTTCTTTAAAGAGCATCTATGCGTTACAAACGGAATGACAAAGTTATTATGCACTCAGTGTTGGGTATATTTTTCTTTTTATTATTTATTTCTTTAATAGCGGGGAATAATCAATGAAGCGTCTAACTCAACAGCGATTGAAGATGCTTCATTAAAAATATCATCAAATAACGTTTCATTTGTCGCATTTCTGAAAACAGGTTGATAATTTGCTTGACATGAGTACAGGCTGAAGAGATTTGTAGTGTCGGATCTTGTAGTTTGCGACTGAGAGACAATATAGGAACATTTACAATTTTCAGAATGTGTAACGATACTAATAAATTGGAGCGTGCTATCGAAGCTGAAAGTTGGACAGCTTTTGAAAACTCTTTGTTCTAAGTCTTGTAATGCTTAAGAGATAAACAGTAATAATTCGCTGAAAGTATCAGCGTATCTAGTCGCACACAATGCTTTTAAACGATTTTTCTGGACTCCGTTCGAAAATTTTATCTTTCAATAGTTCTACTCTTTTAGATGAATTCGAGAAAAAGTTTGACACTGATGAAACTGTGCCTAGCATGTTAAATATTTCAGAAATATTGTATGATTTTCCTGCGCACAAATTCAGAGACTGACTGAAAACAAATAGTATAAAATGCTAAGAGTTGGTTTTCAGATATCAAAGCCTGAACAGCTATGATTTGTTCGATCCTCCATGAACATTCTTGAATAAAAAAATTTTTTTTTCGCTCCCAGTGGGGGCTTCAGCCCCCATATCCCCCCCTTGTATCCGCCACTGATCATGTGTACTATAAACTGTTTAGTAACGTATCCTTATACCTATTTTTAACAATCTGTGTTAAAATTATATATACACTAAGCACAGGGTGTCGTAAAAATTGGTAACAAACGAAAGAGACCGCATGTCACTTATGTCTTAATACTGTAGACCAGTGGTCGGCAGAGCGCAAATGTCAAATATTTTCTTACTTTCAAAAGAGAAGGAAATGACAAAAGCACCAATCACTCAGTGCTGTCGTGTCGAAAAAAATTTAAGTGCTCAATTTAATATTTTTGGGTAGTACTTTGTGAAAATGGGTAGTACTACACTAATATATTTGTACTTACACCTTCTCATACCATGATAGTAAGAAAGTATTAATAAAAGTTAACAGTATTTGTTGAAATTCATTTATTATAGTATGTATTTATTGCATGAAGCTATTTGAAGGATATATTCTTTTTCTGTGTTGGTACCAGCTTTGGTTAAATTGGCGGTTTCTGCTTTCGACTTTATTAGAAACCTATAGTAAAAAATAAATCATTTTCCTATCAAGTTATACTTTGGTAAATTTGTGGCATACTTTTCCATTACAGCAAAAGAAAAAATTACATTAATTATGTATATTTAAAGACGCGCACAAGAAAAATGAATACAAGCGAAATTAGTCGCGTTCTAAAGGTATGAATCATAAACGTGGCTAGGTAAAACGTACCGCGTGCGGGACTGCGGCAGAATGAGAATAACTTCTCATATACATACGTATATAAAGCAGAAACGGTAAAATTTAATTCAGTTTGCTTTGAAAAGCGAACAAAGCACAACTACACATGCATTAAAGAACATTTAAGAGAAACACACGTGTAGTGGTTGGTGCCCAGCTCTGATCATAAATTATGATCAGAGCTGGTCAAAGTTATTCTCATTCTGTCGCAGTCCCGCGCGCGGCACGTTATGCCCAGCCACCAGGGCTGTCGCTGTCATTTCAATCGCAGTTTTTCACTGCGATTTAAAGTATGACACTGCGACACTGCATCTTTTTTGAAAACACTGCACTTTCATAAAAAAGTGTCGCAAAAGTAATCTAGCAAAAAATTTTCAAATTACAAATTTTCAGTCATAAGCCATTTCCATTTATAAGCCATTGAGGGATGTATACCTTGGCCCGAGAGCTAATTCATTTAGAGAAAGAAGCTATAGAAATCAAAAAGAAAAGTCAACAATTTTATATGATTTTATGCAAACAAGTGCTAAAAATAATTAATTTTAAAGATCCTGCTTTAAAAGCGTTTCAATCTGAAAGTCCGGTTTTGTAAGCTTGTTGACACTGATTCTGCTTTTTTCTAATCTGATAAATCTTGATGACATAGATGATGTCGAATCCAGAAGAAAAAATTTTGGAAGAATTTTGGCTCGCTATATTTCATTAAAAAAAGCCTTAGGCGAAACTACTGTATATCGAAATTTGTTGGCGCACTATTATGCCTACCTCACAGTAGCGCATCCAAAGACCGCATTTTTTCACTTACAAATCAAATAAAAAAATCAACTTGGAATGGTTTAAAAGTGGAAAAGTGGCTCATTAAAGGAACGTTTCCTAATGAAGATTTTAAAAATTGGGTGCCATCAAAACAATTACTAGCAAATTACAGAAAATAGTTGTACATAAATCATATTTTATATTTTTTTTTTAAATAAAAACACTTTTTCTGGCTTTAGGTCAGTGTTTTATATATAATTTTTCCCAATACTTCGAGGAAGATCCTTCCTTATCTTCAGGGGTGACTAAGAAATAATAATTAAAACAATACACAATTGAATAAATTAACAAAACAAAACTTACGTTAAAATTATAGAAAAGCTAAACTTAAACTAACCTAATTGTCAACTAAATGTCTGTATATATGTCAGTGGGGGTGTTAATAATGTGGAGCATCTCTAATATGAATCTCTTCTCATGATTATTTTCTTCTTGTAAGATCTCCACAGCGTCAAAATTAGGAAAATGTCCAAGCTCAGCACAGTGGGCTCAAAGGGCTGTCTTAGGGGCTTGTCCATTTCTGTTTTTTTTGTCCGATCTGTTTCCCGAGAGTCTTGTCCTTAATTTGTTTTTTTGTAGTGCCAACATATATATACCTTCTGGCATACATTGGACCCGTCTCCGTCACAAAGAATTTTGTAAATAAGGCAGGATTTGTCAAGTTTTGATATTGCTGTAAAATTGTCCAACTTTATTATCTGTCTTATTAGCAATTTTTATGTCCTTAAACGCACTTAATTTCGCGAATCTCTCTGTCAAACCTGGAATATATGTCATCGATTTATATATGACTGTACCCCTTTCCTGTCTTGGTCCCTTATCCTTATAAAAATTATCTTTTAATCTTTTTGTTGTGTGTTTTGGAAAACTGTTTTTCTCTAAGATTTTCTCAATTCTTTTTATGTTGTCCCTAAGAAATACTTGGTCGCTTACTTTTTTTAGTTTATTTTGATGTACACAGTACATAGAATATATAAACTTTTATTATTATCTTTTTTTTATAAAATGTACTGATTTATGCCATGAAGGCACAAAATGACAATGTTATTTGTTTAATTTTAACTATTGATTACATTTTATTAAAAATGTACCGAAAAAGTGTTTTTTTTTCATGTGATTTTAAAAATATTGTAGAATGTATCTTTTTCTTATAACACTGCAAAATTCACTGCACTTTTGTTTTAGAAACACTGCGAACACTTCACTTTTCCTCAACTTTTCGGAATTTTCACTGCGGTCAAAAATTCCAAAACGACAGCCCTGCCAGCCACGATCATAATCGGTGCTGCCCAGAGAACGAGCAGGCGCTCGAAGAGCTTAAAAATGAGATCGATAAGACGCTTAGAGAACGTAAAATAGTGTCAAAGAGCGTAAAAAACCGTGCACGTATACAGAATTATCAACACATGTTTATCGTTGCTTGTACTAGTGGGCACCATTGATCATAATCACCCAGCAGTTTTTGGGACCATGCATTATCATTTTTAAGGATTTGTAATCATTGATTTCATATATTATAATTAGATGGAGAAAACATGCATGCTAAGGGAAGCGAAGACGTAATGCACAAACAAATTTTCAAAATCACAATAGTGAGTAACATAGTGTAAAATAGATACCTGTAAAACAACTTTGTGAACTCTTAACTCTAAGTGCGTGAGTTCGATACACGGTCAGACATTTTTTTTAAACTTTTTTTTATATTGATGAAAAGTTTACATCCACGGTAATGCAAAGAATCATACACTAATTTTGCTATGACATCGCCATGAAAGATGAGATCAATGAAAGTTTAGATTACTATCCATGAAAAAATATGCTGGGCAGTGGTGCCCACTACTACATGCAAGTGCGCTCACGATTAGCATGCGTTGATGAGTTGCTTATCAATTCTGTATACATACATGCACGCTTTCTTACGCTCTTTAAGCGCCTTCTCGTTCTCATTTTAACGCTCTTTGAGCGCCTGCTCGTTCTCTGGGCAGCACCGATCATAATCGTGGCTGGGCAAAACCAAAAAGTATATATAATGAGAAAAAACAGAAATTACCTTTTGTTACTCACAATAAACACCTTTTATTTGCTACACCTTTTGAGGCTTTGTTACACAGTCCAGAGGTGACATTTCTCCCAGTGGTCAAATCTGCAACCGCAGCGGACAGAATGATTAGCTCTTACAACAAATTTTACCGCATCGTAGTGATCTTGTAAGAGTGTTTACAGATGGCTCTAAGACAGTGGTCGGCAGAGCGCAAATATCAAATATTTTCTTACTCTCAAATGAGAGAGAAATGACAAAAGCTCCAATCACTGTGAAAAATGCTTCTACGTTTCGCTGTTTACGCTCCATATGATATCTTATTTCAGGGGTTGAATTTTAGTTATAAAATGCCTTTTTATATGAAATTTATTAACTATCCCTAAAAATCACTTGTATATTAAGCGTTGCGCATTGACAAAAAATTTTTCAGCGAAAAAATATTTATTTTGCCATTTGATTTCAAACATTTTCGCAGTGCATTAACGAAATAACAAGCTCATTTTGTAGTTTGCTTACTCTCGCTTATTCTCTTCGTTTGCTCGTGAGCCTATGGGGCGCCGACCACTGCTCTAAGACCTCCAGTTTTGTTCGCAGTGGTACATCGATGTCTAGCGTTGACATTGAAGCATATTTTCCGTTAAACCCTGTCGCATCTTTTTTCAGCTGAAGCTTTTGCTATCATTGAAGCAATTAATCTAATTGCCGTGCAAAAGACATTCAAATTTCTCATTATTTCTGACAGCAAATTAGTACTCTTGTCCATTTCTGGCATATGCAACAGCAAAACACATCCTTATATTTTTCACATGTAGACGCTCCTTTACGACTCTATGCGCAAAGGCAAACAGATCCATTTTCTATGGGTACCTAGTCATATGGGTATCGTGGGCTACGATTACCATATCGCTTCTGATCACCCACCATTGCTTGTTACATCATTTTGCCTGTCAACTTTTCGAAAGCTAATCCTACTGATAAAGCAGAATTTGGAAGCCGCAAATTCGCAGTCCCGCTAAAATTCATTTTTATTTTGGTTTGGTCTTTCACGTAAGATTGTTATGCTCATAAAGAGTTTGAAATTCAATCATACCAGATGCAAAAATCATCTGCATAAAATCAACATTGTGGATAACAATACTTGCTTCTGTGGGGATTTTGAAACAATCGAACATCTTTTGTTGCATTGTCCTATAATATAAACCTAGTTTACAGATCACGGCTGCTTAGTGTGATGCGTGTTGCAGGCATCATTGCACATGAGACAGTTGACCTGCTCAAATCAATTAATATCAATTTAAATTTGGTCGTAGAAATTAATTTTGAAGTTTAGCAGAGACAGATAACACGTACTGCAAAGTATCCATTTTTTGGATATTGTGAGTACTTCATATCACTCAAATCGAAGGTACACATATATGTTTTTTGTAGTTATCGTTACATACAAATTTGTCACAAAGCTTGTAGCCAAAGAACCCGCTGTAGAAGAGTCGAGTTTATAAGATTATATGATGGGATGTACAGGAAAGATAATGATTCATTTTGGTGGAACTAACCGGTCGGTTTTAAATTTAAGAAAAAAAAAAACAATAAAGGCAACATAGAATTCAAGAAGCAGCACAAGCAGCCAAAAATCAGACGATATTTTTTTGTGCAAGATTTTGCGAAAACATAATCCTAAAAAAAGGATATTGAACTTAAAAAATTAAAAAAATAAGTAAGCAATAACCTGGAAATTTGAAGCTTAAGCGTTACAAACCATTTCCATATAAACAATTTTAAATAAATAGTAAAAATGAGAAAAGTTTTATGGAACTTTTTCGGGTGAATAATTTGGGTTTATAACATCTTGAGCTCCCGGTTGAGTCGCTTTACCAAAGCCCGTCTCGATGCTCGAAAATGACCAAATTATGCCCAATTTTGTTGTTTTAATTGAAAGTGTACAATATTATAGCTCGAAAATTACGCCTAATGATGAACTCGAAGAAGCCAAAATATAATATATAGAGTTGAATTGTCGAAACATGTCCTAAAAATGGGTTGCCACCGGTTTTTTTGTGTTAATTTTTGTTAATGTATATTAATGCTTGAATGTGTGCCAAACATCTACGAGCCTAAATAGTATCTATAAGGCTACTTTGTCGAATCTATGGATTGTCACCTTTTTTGGGGCCAATTTTTATCTTATGGGTGGCATCCCATGTTTGGGACAGGATTTAACAAGGAAACCCTAAATATTATATCCATGCTTCTTCAAGCTCTATCATTTGGCATACAAAAAAATTGGGCGAAATTCGGTCATTTTCGAGCATCGGAACGAGCTTTGGCAAGCCAACTCTGTTTGGTTAGCTTTACTAATAGGCTCTCCGCCACTTACAAAAAATAGCTGTTTTATGCAATTAGTGCAATAAAAAAAATATTTATAAATTAAAAATTTTTAGTTTTAATATCTCAATATTCGATATTTATTTTATTATGAAACATTATAATTATAGATGTAGTAACATGTAAATATAATAATAATGTTACATAATTCCACATTCTGTAACTCAAAGAACTAGAGGCGAATGTGGAGTAGGTTAACACATAAAACTTAATAGATACACAAGATCATTCATGGGGTCTTTTAAATATGTTTAAACATTGTACTCTGTTAGTTTTTCAATAAATAAGTGAATTTAAACAAAAAATATAAATTTATATTGATTAAAAGTAAATAAAATAAAAAAGAATGAAAAAATTATTTTTTACTGAGCCTTCTGTTCAGTACTGTTAGTGTGAAAAAAACACAAAAAAAATTACAGCGCAAAATGCATTTATGCATGAACAGAAGGCTCAGTAAAAAATAAATAAAATATTATGATCTGTTCTATAAACACAAACAAAAAAATTACCTTCGGTGAGCTTGCCGATTTTACATATTAGCACTTGCACCTTCGTTCGTATCGCCAAATATGCCTTCGACGGAGCGCTAGTCAAGAAATGTGTGATATCAAAAAGATTACAAGAACAATTCGCCATGAAGAAGGAAATGTAGTTTTTGGCGCACTATGTTTATATTTGTTGCGATGATTCTTAAACGGTCAACGCAAGAAGTAAGATATAGTATGCTAGTTAGACTATTAAATTTCGGCGAAAAAAGCTTACTGATGATGATGACGTAGCGGTAATCGAAACTAGTATAAGCTGCTGGTTTGCCCAAAAGAAATGATTTGTTTCTTTTTATGCATTTTGCGCTGTAATTTTTTTTGTGTTTTTTTCACACTAACAGTACTGAACAGAAGGCTCAGTAAAAAATAATTAAAGTATTATGATCTGTTCTATAAACACAAAAAAAGAAAAAATAAATGTAAAAAGAAAGTGGGCAGACAAAAGAAAGAATTGATCTTTTAAAATTATACTTGAATACGAAGAACTCGATCTAACTCTTCGTTTTTGAAACTGAAGAGCCACTATTTCACCTCAAGTAGGAAAGCTTGCTTGATTCGTATACAACGAATATTATTTGGTAAGCTGTTATACAATCTTGTAGCCAGTGCAGAATGTGAATGTAAGAAATAATGTGTATTATGATGTGGAATTACAGTTTTATTATATTTGTTAGTTCTTAAATTATAGTTTGTGTTGCTAGCGTTCGTCAAATGACCATCATTATGAAAAAACATTTTTAGAGTTTTATAAAAAACTAATGTTTAAGTGGTAGAATTTTAAGGCTTTTGAAAAGTGCAAAGCTATGTTCAATTCGACTTTTGCTGCAGATAATGCGGATGATGTGCTTTTGAGTAATTAGCAATGGACTAATTTTATTATGGTGTGTACCGCCCCAACAAAGCCGCCCATATTCCAATTTAGAGTAAAGAAAAAAAATTAGTCTTTTTAGTGCACTGGTATGTACCGACCATTTCATTTTCGAGTCCAACATAATCCCTAAATTTTTTAAAGATGTAACGCAATCAATTTTAAAGCATTTGGAGCAGCAAACTAAGTGGTGGTTAAAAGTAGTTAACGAATGATTTGTTATGCTACATGTGTAGTTATCAAGCATAAACTTATTATTGTTAGAGTGATATATACAAAATTATCACACTGAACTTCTCTAGCATTGAAAAACATTACTTTGGTTTTGTCACTTAGGACCAGCTTATGCATTATAAACGTGGCTGGGCAAAACGTACCGCGCGCGGTACTGCGGCAGAATGAGAATAACTTTTCATATACGTATATAAAGCAGAGAGCGTAAAATTTAATTCAGTTTGCTTTGAAAAGCGAACAAAGCACAACTACACATGCATTGAAGAACATTTAAAAGAAACACACGTGTAGTGGTGCCCAGCTCTGATTATAAACCAATGTCTCAAGAGACTTAGGTCATGATTTATACTAGCGGTCAAATCAAGTATGGAGTCACTCGAGTAAATGCCAGCCATATCATCTGCAAAAGCTACTGTTTTGCTCGAAAACTTTTGATTGAAAATTGTGTTGATATACATATGTATGTACAGGGTGTTTTTTTTAGAGGTATAGAGCTTCGAATTGAAATAAAACACAAGAAAACCGTTTTAATGTCCATCAATTTGGCTTTATTGGAAGGATAATTTTATGCCATTAATGTTTAAATATGATTTCGGGCATGTGGCCGCCGCGGCTGGCTCGAATAAAGCCAATTCCACAGGTCCAATTTTGAACCACTTTTTCGAGCATATGGGGCCGTATGTCGGCAATAACGCCACGAATGTTGGCTTCCAAGTCCCCTAACGTTTCTGGTTTGTTGGCGTAGACGAGCGACTTCACATATCCCCAAAGAAAATAATCCAATGGTGTGAAATCACACGATCTTGGTGGCCAATTGACAGGTCCATTCCGCGAAATTATGCGCTCATCGAATGTTTCCTTCAATAAATTGATTGTGACGTGCGCTGTGTGGCATGTAGCGCCGTCTTGTTGGAACCACAACTCATCCACATTCATGCCATCCAATTCGGGAACAAAATAGTTGGTTATCATGGCTCTATACCGGTCTCCATTAACGGTAACTGACTCTCCAGCATTATTTCGGAAGAAGTATGGCCCAATGACTCCACCAGCCCATAGAGCACACCAAACAGTCAGTTTTTGTGGATGTAATGGCGTCTCAAGGGTCTCATGTGGATTCTCTTCACTCCAAATGCGGCAATTTTGCTTGTTGACGTAGCCATTCAACCAAAAATGAGCCTCATCACTGAACAAAATTTTGCGATGAAAATCAGCATCGAGATCAATCTCATTTTCGTCCCATACACCAAAATCACGACGCATTGCATGGTCTCGCGGCTTTAATTCTTGCACAAGCTGGATCTTGTAAGGTCGCAAGCCAAGATCTTTGCGCAAAATCTTCCATAAAGTTGATGGACAAAGCTCCAATTGCTGTGCACGGTGGCGAATCGATTCATTCGGGTCCTCTTCAACATTTTGCCCTACAGCGGCAATTGTTTCTTCGGTGCGCACTGTTCGACGTCTCTGCGGATGCGTATTATCACATAGAGTAAACGTAGTGCGAAAACGACCCATGGTTAACCGAATTAATTGCTCTGATGGACGATTATGTCGACCATAAAATGGACGGAGCTTGCGGTAAACTTCGCGAACTGAACCATTATTTTCGAAATAAATTTGAACGATTTGCAAGCGTTGTTCTTTTGTCAACCTGTTCATGATGAAATGGCAAACAAAACTGAACATAAATGACATTAGAGTTGCCAGATTTGACCATAAAATGCCAGTTTTATCTCTATTCGAAAAACAAACCTCTAAAAAAAACACCCAGTATATCAAAAATAGTACAGGTCCTAGAACCGAACCTTGAGGTACACCTGTATCAATTTTGACGAAAGTGCTGAACCTATTATTTATTTTCACTCGTTGCATCCTGGAGCAAAACCATTTATGAACTGATCCTCTAAGTCCGCATTTATAAATTTTATTCAAAAGAATCTTGTGGTCGACAGTATCAAAAGCTTTGGTGATATCTATAAAAAGTTCAGCAGTTTGTTTCTTATTGTAAAGACGTAGACGTTATTGCAAAAATTTAGAAGAGCATCTTCGGTTGATAGATTCGATCTGAAAACATACTGGTGTTCACTAAAAAATTTAGTTTTATTTAGAAAATTAATAATTCTTGTTTTCATAAATTTCTCATACACTTTCGAAAATGACGGTAACATAGAAATTGGACGGTGATTATTCGGTAACCGACTATCTCCTTTTTTGAACAAAGGAATAATTTCCGCTTTTTTCAACTCCTCTGGGAAGATTCCAACGTCAATACTTTTATTAACTAAATGACAAAGAACGTCAACAATATTGTGCACTGTCTGTTTTATAAATGTATTTGAAATATTATTTTCAGTTTTTGTGTTTAAATTTTTCAGTGACATAATTATGCAATTCACAGTTCATAGTGAAATTACCATTTGTCATATCATACAACTATGAGCACAAAAATTTATTGTTTGCAAATTATGTTTTTGTCACTCTCTTTTCCCATACGATTCTCTCACCGAAATAGCAATTATTTATTTCAATTATTCAATTCTTTATTAATCCGTAGATTTGTATTAAGCAATATTATCAATAATCTTAAAGCTAAATAAAAAGATTAATAAAATGCAGTCTGTTGATCAAAGAACAAGTGGCGAAAGCCACGGTGGGCTTTAACCAACTTTAAATGACAAGTTGGGTTACAACAAAAACTGGAATGTGGAATTATTTGGGATGTTAATCAAAGTAGAAATGCATCAAAAGGAAATCTAGTATAATATGTGTATAACGTATGTATGAAGTTTAAAAAACATCCGATTGTGCTCAAATTTTGACACGTTAAAGAACCTAGACAGTCTTACATCCCAAATTTCAGCTGCCTTGGTATTCGGGTTCTTGAGTACTGATAGGTCGAATTTCGAAAAAACGCAATTTTTGCGAAAATAGCCAAATTCAATGTTTGATATCTCTGGGCCATTTGTCAACCATTTTTACTATATTGTATCTCATTTAAAAGTGAATAGATAGATAAACATAATAAGATAGGTCTTAAGCATTATGAATAAAACTACGATTTAGTACACCATTTTCAAAGCAGTCATATTTTACTAAGACGTATTTAACTTAATCGGGTCGCAAAAATAAATCTTAAGGTCTTGAGGTTTAAAACTATTTTTTATGTATAAAAGATGACATAACAAAAAAAAATTGATATCCACAACTTTAAATTTAGATTTGAGGGCTTTTAGAACAACTATTTTTAAGCCGGACAAACACGACTATTTTCAGGTCTAAATATGGTTCTTTCTCTAGACCCCGACCACCTAGGACGCTGAAATTTAGACTCTGGTGCTACCTATTAAAGTATTTTGACGTGTCAAAATTTGAAGAAAATCGAAAAACTTTTAAATTTCATACGTATGTTATGCATATGTAATATCATTGAAAAACAGTAAATATGAAATTTAAAAAAAAAGCTATAAGGATTTCTTATATTTTTCATATATCGACTCTAAATTACATCCCAAATAATCCCCAATTAAAATTTTTGTTGTAACTCACACTTTTATTAAAAGTTGGTTAAAGCCCACCGTGAAGCATTAAGCCTAAGATAAAACTAACAAAATAATACATAAGAAAAGTAGTGGGGTCTTAATCAATATAATTCAGTTTTACAATCAAAAGAAATAAAGGCGATAAAGAAAATTTTAATGCCAAAACCTAGATAATAAGCATGAACATCATCGAGATCCTAAGATGGAACAAAAATAAGGGAGTCTATGATATCAAAATCACTATTAAAAAGCCATGATTTCACTTCTTTGAGAAATTCGTTACAATTACGAATACATACAACGAATATTGCTAGGTAAACTATTGAAAAGTCTAGGAGCAACGCATGAAAAAAAGTAAAAAAATTATGAAAACTGTGCAAAGGCACATTGACAAGGTTTTGTTAATTTATCCTTAAATCATGACTCGTATGGGTTCGATTATGCAAGTAGCTAGATCTATTGTAATAAACCTTCAAAACTTTAAAAAAAATGCTTAATGGGTAAGATATTTAGGTTTTTGAACGATGGAAAACTATGATCCAGTCTATTTTTATTGCATACTATGCGGATAGCATGTTTTTGAGGGATAAGCAAAGGTTCTGGGGTACCACCCCAGAATATTAGGCCATATGGAAGTTTGAACTGAGAAATCCCGTGGTAAATACATGTAAGCAGTTTCAAGGAGCAAACAGTTTTTAAGATATACAACTGTCTTATTGTTTACACATTTCGGTTTTTGTCACCATCTTTTTCCTATACGATTCTCTCACCAACATTGAAAACGAATCCAACTTTCAAAATATATGCTTAAACACATGTTCAAATTTATCGACTAGTGGTAATTTGCATTTATATGGGAAACAATAACAACACAAGTTAATCATAAAATTAGAGACCAACTCCATCTCAAACCATGCACGCGGATTATTTCATGTTACGGTATCGGTTGCCGATTATATATGTTGTTTTTCAAGGAATATAAGGGGACCCATATTTCCCCGATTTGATTAAAAAAATTTTTTTATTAGGTTATGGCCATTTTAAGTTATACCCATTTCAGGCTGAAAATTGTTTCAAAAAAGCGGCATTTCCATCCAAATCAAAATATTTTACTTTTGTCTTTTGATTCTTATAGAACTCCTTAATTTCTGTTAGAATCTTTAAAAAAATTTCAAAATGGTTAAAAATTGGCATAGTTATAGCGATTTTTATGAGAAAAAACAAAGCTAATTCAAATCAAGCGTGGATAGGGTTTCCTCGGCTTGGTCATCGCAACAAACACCTTTTTCGCCGGAGCTTCTTCGTCCATACGCACAACATGTCCCAGTCAGCGCAGACGTTGGATAGTGATGCGCTTGACTATGCCAATGTCAGCGTAGAGCTCGTACAGTTCGTGGTTAATTCGAATACGGTACTCGTCGCCGACGTGAACAGAACCGAAGATTTTGCGAAGAATTTTTCTCTCAAACACCCCAAGCGCGGCTGCATCAGTCTGCGACACAACCCATGCTTCTGCGCCGTAAAGTAGCACGGGTAAGATGAGCGTCTTGTAGAGTGTCAGTTTTGTCGGGCGAGAGAGGTCTCTACTACTCAATTGCTTACTGAGACCATAGTAACACCTATTAGCAAGAGTTAGTCTTTGCTTTATCTCCAGGCTGACATCGTTTTGAGTGTTCACGGTGGTGCCAAGATAGGTGAATTCCTTGAAAACTTCGAAAGTATAGCTGTTTGCAGTAACATAGAGTCCAATACGCCGCGTCTCCCTGTTTGTGGACAGCATATACTTTGTTTTACCCTCGTTCACCGTCAAACCCACCTTCGCTGACTCTTTTTCGATAGCAGAGAACGCAGCAGTAACATCTCGCTTACAACGTCCAATGATATCAATATCATCGGCATATGCAAGGAGCTGGACACTTTTGTAGAAAATAGTGCCGACGATGTACACTGGCTCTTCGCAACATCCTTTCCATCACAAAGTTGAAGAGGTTGCAGGATAGTGGATCGCCCTGTCTGAAACCTCGTTCGGTTCGGAGAGGTCCCTTCCTACTCTGACGGAGCTGGCTGTGTTGCTCAACGTCATTCTGCAAAGCCGCACCAGCTTCGCAGGTATACCGAACTCAGACATGGTGGCACACAGGCAATCCCGTATCGGGCTATCGAAAGCTGCTTTAAAATCGATAAAGAGATGATGGGTATCGATCTGTTTTTCGTGGGTTTTTTCCAGGATTTGACGTAGTGTGAAGATCTGGTCTATGGTGGACTTACCAGGTCTAAAGCCGCACTGATAAGGCCCAATCAGTGTGTTGGCAAACGGCTGTAGTCTTTCACACAGTACAGTCGACAGGACCTTGTAAGAGATAGCAAGAAGACTGATTCCCCGGTAGTTAGCGCAGATTGTCGGGTCACCTTTCTTCAGTACAGGACAAAGGACACTGAGATTCCAATCGTCAGGCATGCTTTCAACTAGCCATATTTTGCAGATGAGTTGATGCATACACCCTATCAGTTCATCGCCGCCGGTCTTGAACAATTCAGCAGGCAGGCCATCGACACCAGCCGCTTTGTTGTTCTTAAGTCGTTGGATCATGGCTAGGTGGTGGTACGTCCACACCATTGTCGTTGATTGGTGGCATCGGGTTAATTTCTCCAATTATTCATCAGCTCGCACCAAGTGTGAAGCTATTGTTTGTAATGTGTTAGCACCAAATGCAATGCAACTAGTCGAGGCTGATTTGAGTATTGTCAATTTTATTACCATTTTTTCGGACTGCTCAAATCATGGTAGTATGAAAGTGTGCCAAGTACTTGTTAGATATTTTTTACCGGAGCAGGGTGTACAGTCAAAGGCTTTAAGTCAAAAATTGCTCGCTCTGTGTGCGGACAACACTAATTGAAATTTCGGGGGAGCCACAAGACGTGGAAAAAATAATCTTTTTCATAAACTAGCAGCATCTACCGGCAGCACCCTTATTGGCGTAAATTGTGCTGCTCACATTGTAAATAATTGTATTCAAGCATCAATAGAGTGTCTTCCGGTCGACATTGAAGTCGTTGTCGTAAAAATATATTCTTTTTTTTATATATATACGGTTAGAGTAGAGCATTTAAAAGAAATTTGTGACACTGTTGGTTTCGAATATAAAAAGTTGCTGGGATTTGGTAAAACAATAAAGCAATCGAAAAAATTTTAAAGCTTTTCAAACCACTAAAGAACTATTTCTTAGAACAAACTCACTGCCCCAGCATTTTAAGAACGTTCTTTGAAAACTCTTCCTCAGAAATGTGGCTTTTATTTGCGCATTGTCAAGCATCTCTTTTCCATAATTACATTACACAGATTGAATTTCAGAATATTTGCATGACAGAAGTTGCCTTGCTAATAAAAGAACTGAAATCAAAAATCACAGAACGCAGAGATGAAGTTTTTTTACCTTTCACTATCAAGAAAATAATTTCGGAGTTTGAAAAAACAGGAGCTGAAAACCTTAATGAAATTAAAGATTACGTCAAAAATTTTTATAATAATTGCATTGATTATCTAAAACGGTGGGATCATGTATTAAAAGAAGTTGAAGTGATGGAATGGGTACTGCTGCGTACAGTGCCATCTTGGGATAAGGTTGAAAGAAATTTAATATATATTATGGAAAAGAGGAGCCAAATTAAAATTAATGACAGCGAAATATTTGATGAATTTTCTTGTGTTAAAATTTATGTGACTTGTGAAAAACTAAAAGAATGGACTGACGGTGGAAAGCTAGTCGGCAATAAATGGGTTGAAATATTTCAACATTTTAAAAAAAAATCCATACCTTTTCAAAATATTTTAAGAATAGTAGAATTTAATTTATGTTTACCGCGATCAAATGTCCCCACCGAAAGGGTATTTTCTATTTTAAATAATATATGGACTGACGAAAAGTCCTTTATGAAAATTGAGACTGTAAAATCTATTTTAATAACGAGATGTAACTATGAACTTAACTGCTTAGAGTTTAAGGAATATTTACAAAGTCAGGAAAACCTAATTAAAAAAATTTATACTTCAGAAAAATACCAATGACTTGCATTTGATGCATATATTTTTATTGTTAATTACAATCAAAACAATTAAATGTGATTTATGTTTTTTTTATTCAATATAAAAAAAAGTTTCTAAAAACACAAAGTTGATCTGTTTTTTCAATTTAAATTTATGGTCACCGTATATATACAGAGATATAAAATATTTTGAAAAATAGTGCTCCTTTTTTTTTTTTTTGATAAATTTCAAAAAATTCAAAAAAACTAAACTTTAAACTAAAAAAAAAATTTAAATTTAAAAAATCTTTGAACAAAAATTATTTATTCAACTTATTTTCAACGTTTTATATTTTTTAAGAACTTTTCTAGTAGAGTCGAAAGATAAAAATATTTTAAAACTCTATCAGCTTTCATAAACTTTGAAGTATTGTAGCGCATTAGTGGTACGACTATTGACGAAATAATTTATGTTAGATCATGAACTAGTCAAAAACTATCAAAAAAAAAAAAAAAAAAATTCCAGCTCCTACCGTTTTGACACGTGTTAATATTGGCAAAACACAACGCCACATTTTACCGACATTACTTATTTTTGTGAACAGTTTTTTATGTAACTGTCGCGGCAACACCACAAGATAAATACCAAATACCACACATAGTACATAGAACAACAGAAGCACAATTGTGTATTGCAGTAGTCTTTTTTGGATACTGAACAAGCAATCGAACGATACGAGTACAAAAATTAATGACAGCAATACTTCCACCAACCACTGTTCCTATATGACTAGAATTCAAGTAGCACAATCTAATGATGTTCACAAAAGCGCTTTAAATTGCGAAGAGCCTGCCAAGTGCTCGACTGGATCAGCGTTAATGCAAACGATCAGAGGTACGTTTATATCACAGCTATGTATGTACTACAAATATGATAAATAGTTTTGAATACAAGTAACATTTGAGCTTAACTATTCGACACACATTTCATAATGTAAATACAAATAATCTACTACTTATTGTGTAGCCAGAACTCCTTGGGACAGTAAAGATTTATTCAAACTAATTAACTAATGATATTCAGTCGCCAAGTTGTAATTTTTTTAGTATACAGCTAGTCGGCCCTTTCCAGTAGTTCTGCGCGATAAATTTGGTTTGGTTAGTGTGCCTATATAAAAAAAATTTTAACAGAAGTGGTCGATGGTGCAAAGGAACCGAAAAGTGGCCGCGCCAATGACCAAGTGAGGAAAAATACGGGTTATTTAAATAAAAAAAATTGAATTGTTAATATATAAAACTATGTATTGGTAATTATAGTTCTTACATAGAGTTTTGAAAATAATATCCTGGATTAAAATATAGGGCGGTACAAGAAATTTCGGTTTTCGATCTATCTTCTCATTAAAACTTGCTTTTGCCTATATCTTTCATAAACGTAAGATGTCTTATTCATCTGCGTCAAATAATTGATGAGATATGATTGATTTGATTTGAATTTTATGTGGGGGCGTGGCATCGCATATTTTTTCGGGTCCAAAGTATAATATAAATTACTTCCAGTGTCAATTTACAATTATAGTGTAAATATGGTTGCTGTATATTAGTTTTTCTTATATTGCATGACCAGACAACCAACGAACGAACACTCGATCCTTAGAACGGGGGATTCAGTTTTACAGAAATATAATTTTATTTCAATAAAAACTTTGATAAACTGTATAGAAGTATTTACCAGCCGGAGCAAGCTCGCCGGATGTATAGGCGTGTATGAAATAATAAAACTTTGGAATTTCACTACGCTCTGTTTTTTTTATTTAATTATCTTTACAAAAATACTCAGGAACTCTAAGTTTAGTTTTTTCTGTCGCCTCTCAAGTTGCCCCTTGGCCGCATAGTGAACGTGCGATGTCTAAATTGCACGCAAGGGTTCGGTGTCCAAGTAAGAGGTTGGGTCTGAGAGGTTTATTCGAGACTAGCCCAGCCGGATCGAATAATCTTTCCAATAGTATCAAAGGCGAAAAAAAGATGATGGGCTTTGAAGAACTTTTAATAAAAGTGTGAGTTATAACAAAAAATTTAATTGGGAATTGTTAAAAATGTAAGTTAGAGTCGATATATGCTAAAACAAAAGAAATCCTTAGAGCTTTTTTTTAATTTCATATTTACTGTTATTTAATGATATGACATATCGAAATTTAAAAAATATCCGATTTTGTTCAAATTTTGATACGTCAAAGAACCTTAATAGATGGCACCACGGCTGAAACTTCAGTTCTTTAGGGGGTCGGGATCCTGAGGAATAGTCATATTTTGGCCTGCAAATAGCCGTTTTTAGCCCGTTTCAAAAATTTTAGTTCTAAAAGTCGAAAAATTCAAATTTAAATTTGTGGATATGATTTTTTTTTTTATTATGTCATCTTAAATGCAGTTAAAAAAAATTTGAGCTTCTAGACCTATTTTTTCGACTCGATTAAGTGAAGTTAGTCCTTGTAAAAAATTACAGTTTTGAAAATGGTATCCTAAATCATAGTTTTATTCATAATACCAAAGATCGATCTTATTATGTTTGTCTATCTATTCGCTTTTAAATGAGATACCATTTAGTAAAAATGGTTGACCTGGCCCAGAGATATCAAACATTGAATTTGGCTATTTTCGCAAAAATTGCGTTTTTTTCGAAATTTGACCTAAAAGTACTCAAGACCCAGGCAGCTGAAATTTAGGCTGTGAGACTGCCTTTTTAGGTTTTTTAACGTGTCAAAATTTGAGCTCAATCGGATGTTTTTTAAATTTCATATGTACGTACGTTATACACATATTATACTAGATAATATTAATAAAAAACAGTAAATATGGAATTAAAAAAAAAAGCTCTAAGGACTTTTTTATTCTTAATGTAGTTTAACTATACAGTGAGTTAAAAAAGTTTAGAAAGAACAACATTTATTTTTTCGCTGCCATGATTTTCTTTGTTACATACTTTTCCCAAATCAACGACAAAACTTGAAAGAAAAAACTTTCTCGTTAGAGAAAAAAGGAAAGATGACTAAGAACATACGAAATTGTAGCCAAAAAAGTTTAGAAACGCAGTACATTTAATTAGTTTTCGTTAGTACAAAAATTCATTGAAATCACGTTATTAACGTTCTATCTTAGTGGAGGTCCAGAAAAATTCAGATGTATCAGCTCCAAAAATAACTACTAAGACATAGAGCAATGTCGTACGTAGTTCAAAATTAATAAAATCAGCGAAATTTGCTTCCTAGAGGCTAGGTATAACGGAAAGGTGGCACGTTAAAAACCCTTCGTCGTTAAGAGAAACGCTAAAAAGCGCTTGGAGTTCGCAAAACCACATCCGTTTGATCCAAAAATATTATATTTTGATTCGTCATTAAATATTACATTATCCTAAAATGTGTTTGGCTGATTAACGTGGTTTTTGTGATTTTAAGGCGCTTTTAAGCTTTTCTCTTAAGGACAAAGAATTTTTAACGTGTCACCTTTCCGTTATACCTAAGCATACCAACTTTGAGTTTGAAAAAATAAGTACATTTGCCTAAAATCTATAGTTGAAAATAAGTACAATATCAATCCATGGTGTTTTTATATGGTGGGTGCAGTAAAGAGAAAAATCAAATAGAACAAAGAAAACATGCAACGACCAGCCGTCAACGCGGTGTGCTTTAGTGGTAAGAGAACGATCCTGTATTACACCCACCATATAATTACACCATGATTCCGAGCTATTGTTTTTATATCGAAATTTCTTTATTGAATTGTATTTGTCAACAATAAGTACAAATTTAAAGTTGAAAAAATGTTCAGAAATTTAAAGGATAATTAATGTTCGCTCTGTGTACTACCAATCGACATTTTGTTGGATGAGGCAGCCTTAGCGTCAGCAGTTTCACCGACAGCAACCACGGTGCGCTGTTGCTCTTTAAAATTATATTTTTCTTGACATGAAATTTATCGCAATAGCTGCGGTTGCGATTTCAAAAAATGGTAAAAATCGACACATTTATACTGCAAGTTTATTTTTACGAGCAAAATCGATTTTAGAGTGTTCACTTCAAGCCGAGAGAACTCGGTTTTCTAGATGTTTTTTGCTGATGAAAAGACGCGCTTCACTGGTGAACTCGTTCCAGGTAGGCACAGAATGAATTCGACGAGACGAGACGAGAAAATTCAAAATAAGACACTTGTGAAGCTTCCATGTGCTTAAATATCTCAACCCAGCGTTCTTCAGGTAACAATTTCTTCTCTTTTCATTCTTCAATTAGAATTACGCATTTCGAAGCATGTGCGGAATATTTTGGAAGCGCAGTCCGATGAAATGAAGCTATTATTCGCTTTTATGACATGATACGACCAAACGCCTTCACATGCCGTAAGGGTGGTGTCGGCTGACGAAGCAAAAAAGTTCGCAACAGTGTGGCTGTTCGATTTGGAAGACAACGCTTTCTTGCGTTTCCTGGATTCCAAATGCATATCGATTTCGCTCTTTCCGGCATTTGCGATGTTGAGTTCCGCGTCGTACAAATTACACCGTATATCACTTTCTGTTCTTCCTTTTTTCATTTGCGGATATTTTTTCTGAAGATCCGAATTAAAAATACACTTACGGCGTTGCGGCGCCATTACCATTTAATGAATAGAAACACGAAGCATATTAGGCGAAACACATAAAAAGCATGCATGCATCGTATGCTTTTTAATACACATAGAATGCATCTATTAAAACTTGTCACTCTCTTTTCCCATACGATTTTCTCAGCAAATATGTATTGTTTACAAATTTTGTTTTTGTCACTCTCTTTTCCCATACGATTCTCTCACACAAAATCTGTCATTGCTTCCATGCCTACAAAAAGTTGAAAGTAGGTTTGACATTTTTAAAAACTACAAGTCTGCGCTCTCAAGCTCAAATTTAGTGATGCCTCATATCAATTTTTGAAACATTCGTGTGTAAATACTAATTAAAAGAATTCTAGTTACAACTATTTCGGAATCATCGGGCCAGCGCAAATGATATTTATTATTAATTTGAGAAACAGATTTCGGCTAAAATAAGTACAAATTAAGTACGCTTTGAAAAATAAGAACAAACTAAGTACGCTTTGAAAAATAAGTACGGCAAGCTGAAAATAAGTACTGTACTTACTAAATAAGTACAGTTGGTATGCTTAGTTATACCTAACCTCTAGGAAGCACATTTCGCTGATTTTATTAATTTTGAACATCGTACGACATTGCTCTATGTTAGTTAGTTATATTTGGAGCTGATACATCTGAATTTTTCTGGACCTCCACTAAGATAGAACGTTAATAACGTGATTTCAATGAATTTTTGTACTAAAGAAAACTAACTAAATGTACTGCGTTTCTAAACTTTTCTGGCTGCAATTTCGTACGTTCTTAGTCGTCTTTCCTTTTTTCTCTAACGAGAAAGTTTTTTCTTTCAAGTTTTGTCGTTGATTTGGAAAAAGTATGTAACAAAGAAAATCATGGCAGAGAAAAAATAAATCTTTTTAACTTTTAAAGTGCATTTTTTGTTAATTATTAAAAATAAATCTTGCTGTTTCTAAACTTTTTTGACTCACTGTAAATAATATGCCAAAAAATTTCCGATTCAAGTTTTTCTTGTAACTCAACTTGTCATTTAAAGTGTTAAAGCCCACCGTGATTGATAATGTTCCAAGGGAATCTTTGGTGGAACTAGCACTTAACGGCTCGAAATATTGACTCCAGTATTCCCCAAACGGTGATTTCAAGAAATCCCAGTCAGACAAAAAATACTTTCAAACCAATGTCAAAATCGGAGGAAAACCCCAATCAATTAACACTAATTTAAAAATAATTTCCCTGAGGAAAACTGAACTACTTTTTCTACTTATTGGTCTTCAAATTCTGGTGGTCCTTATGATGCCTCCTCGCTACAGGATGGGCTCTGGATCGAATGAGTTCACAACTTCTAAAGGAACCGCTTCTTTTGTAATGTCATACTTTCTCACTGGACGATCCTTGCTATTGTTTCTCACTAGGATACACGTGTTGATTTAAATTTGTTTTTATTTTTGACAAGCATTTCTTGCTGTTTTTTGTTTCACTTTGTTTTCACTGTTGTTAACCTTGTGATCAAGTCAAACGCTGCTTACTGAGTGCGATAATCTGCACGTTGCGTTGCATTTTTTACACATTTTCAGCTGCCTAGCCAGAACCGGTTGATGTTGCATGTTCGCTCGAACCTGTTGTCTTGCAAGATAGAACCTGCATTTTTTTTGTATTTGCGCTATATTTGAAGAGTCCGTTGTTGTTATGCAGACTTATTTTGCTGTTTTGATTGGATAGGGCGGTTCACATTATCACACATGTTGTCCTTCATTGCTTGACAACATGTGTGACTGTCAATATTGCTTTGCGTTCACATTATCGAGCATGCCATCAAACATCAATTGCAGAACAATTTATCAGCGTCCACATCGAAGTAAACTGCCTGAAATCTTATATAAGATAAAAAATGTTCACTAGGCTTGACAGTCAGTTCACACAGGTTGTATAGTTCGACAAGCTAGCAGAAAAATCAAAAATTTTTGAAATCCATCCAACATGTGTGTCAAGCGGTCCATCCTACCGTCAAAGAATTATATATGAAAGAACTACGCTCCCAGAAATGTCGATAATCGGTTCGCTTCACTAATTTTCTGACAATAAAATTACAGTCTTAGAATGAGGGAAAATGTGATTTAGGCTTATGCTGCGCATTGGGGTTTTTAGCAACGAAGCTGAAATTCCCTCTGATCTGATCTGCTACCAGGCAACCAGCAAGTCCAACAACAAGATTTTTATTTTGACTTCGTCAAACTTACAAATTTGCAGCTGTTGTCGCGTAAATTTGTTGGTTTTTCTTCCGAAAAATTCAGTCAAAAAAATCCAAAAAAAAATGCGTGTATTTGTTGTTGCTTTTTTGTAGTTTACAACTGATACCGTTATTTGGAATTTTGTTGGTATTTTTTCGGCAGAAAATTTGAAGTTGAAAATCTCAAAAATAATATATATGTTGTTTGCTTGTGTGTGTGCTCAAATTATGCTATTTTTTGCAATCAGGATTTTTCCTTCGGGGCCTATAAATATATAAAAATTATGATCTTATATTTTTCAATTTTCTTGTTTTACTTGAAACAAATCATTAGATGAAACAAGTTAATACTAAATAAGTTCAATAAGAATAGCTTAATTACTAGACCTGATCCTGCATTTAAAAAAACACGAAAATCAAATTTTCAAAGATAAAAAATGGAGATTTCTTTAAAATTAACAAGGAAACTAAATCAATGTGCCAAAATACACTACTGCTATCGCCGTGTTATTTTAATTTGGGCTTAAGCCTTTCCGAATCCGGAAATATTCATATGAGGGGCTTAGCACCCTTGATCCCTTGATCAAGTACGTACATTTTTCGGCTCAAACTAAAAAATAAAAATGATATTCATGTTGTTTTATTTGCTGAGCGCCTGCTTCAAACAAAATTTCATTTGTTTTACGGATTGAATTGAAATTATTTTACAAAACTCAAAATATTTCTATAATTTCTATATTTTTCAAAATGATCATGGAAATAACAATAAAGGTTATACTAAATTGTCACATTAAAATTTGACAGCAAAATGTGGCTTCCCAGCTGCCAAAATCCAGTGCAAAATGTAAACAACAGAAATTGAGTTGAAGAATTTTTTGACAGCTACGAAGCCACGTTTTGCTGTCAAATTTTAATGTGACAATTTAGTATAACCTTTATTGTTATTTCCATGATCATTTTGAAAAATATAGAAATTATAGAAATATTTTGAGTTTTGTAAAATAATTTCAATTCAATCCGTAAAACAAATGAAATTTTGTTTGAAGCAGGCGCTCAGCAAATAAAACAACATGAATATCATTTTTATTTTTCAGTTTGAGCCGAAAAATGTACGTACTTGATCAAGGGATCAAGGGTGCTAAGCCCCTCATATGAATATTTCTGGATTCGGAAAGGCTTAAGCCCAAATTAAAATAACACGGCGATAGCAGTAGTGTATTTTGGCACATTGATTTAGTTTCCTTGTTAATTTTAAAGAAATCTCCATTTTTTATCTTTGAACATTTGATTTTCGTGTTTTTTTAAATGCAGAATCAGGTCTAGTAATTAAGCTATTCTTATTGAACTTATTTAGTATTAACTTGTTTCATCTAATGATTTGTTTCAAGTAAAACAAGAAAATTGAAAAATATAAGATCATAATTTTTATATATTTATAGGCCCCGAAGGAAAAATCCTGGTTGCAAAAAATAGCATGATTTGAGCACACACACAAGCAAACAACATATATGTATATTTTTTTTGAGATTTTCAACTTCAAATTTTCTGCCGAAAAAAAACGAACAAAATTCCAAATAACGGTATCAGTTGTAAACTACAAAAAAGCAACAACAAATACACGCATTTTTTTTGGATTTTTTCGACTGAATTTTTCGGAAGAAAAACCAACAACAAAATTTACGCGACAACAGCTGCAAATTTGCAAGTTTGAAGAAGTCAAAATAAAAATCTTGTTGTTGGATTTGCTGGTTGCCTGGTAGCAGATCAGATCAGAGAGAATTTCAGCTTCATTGCTAAAAACCCCAATGCGCAGCATAAGCCAAAATCATGGTGTAATAACCAAGGTGGAGTACTTAAAAACGAAATTCTCAAAAGTTTGGGTTTCTTGTCCTTCATTGTCTTGTTTCGTAATTTTTTTTTGACACTTCGGTGTTTTGATTTATTGGCCCGTTCAGCAACTTCAGTATTTTTGAAGCGCTTTAAACAACTTTTTATTGAGAGGTATTTGTGTTGAGTTTCAAAATTCTGATGCGAACAAAAAACTACGCTAAATAATGTAGCAAGCTTTAATATGATAGCAATAAGTCTTTTTTGTTTTTGCAATAACAACCACATCGACTAAGTTTTTAAGATTTAATGTAGTTTGCAGCTATCGTTCAGAAAATGTTCAAGACCTTACGCCTAAGCGCTGCAATTTATCAAAGCGCTTAAGTTTTCTGAATGGGCAATTGAAATGTTATGAATGTCAAAACTACAGCAAATAGGATGACAGATGATTGAAAATCGAGGCTCTCCCTAATTACTCCACCTTGGTTATTACACCATGGCCAAAATCACATTTCCCCTCATTCTTAGACTGTAATTTTATTGTCAGAAAATTAGTGAAGCGAACCGATTATTGACATTTCTGGGAGCGTAGTTCTTTCATATATAATTCTTTGCTACCGTTCTCATTATCGAACGTTGATGTTGTCAAACCATGTTGGACAGCATGTGTGATAATGTGAACTGGGCTGATATTTCGCTGTCCGTAATCATTATGCTGGGTTTTTGTCATCTGCTTCATACGATCAAGTCAAACTTTCCCGTTGTTGCTAATCGCAAATCTCCTTGTCGATCATTCCATTTTAAGGCGTTATATACAGTTGCGAGCAAAATAATAGCAGTGTTCTACATCATATTATATTATTCCTTGTAATCCTACTGGATCTTAATTTTTCAAACGGTTTTTTGCGTAAACACGTTTACCAACACTTTTTTTCTGTTCCGCCATATTCGAATAACGGTACATTTATCGGTATATTTAATAATAATAATTTTTTGACGCTGGTTGTGATTCGACGCGAGCAAAATAATAGCAGTGGAAATAATTCATTAACATAACATTAAAAAATATATTTTTAACATAATCAAAAGTAAGTGGAAACTTTTTATTATACATTTTACTATAATATAAAATATTTTCGTGCAGTATTTTTTGTTTTAAGTGGGCCGTGGAAAACATTGTTTGCATGAGAAGCGTGGTTTGATAAAAAACTTAATAAATTATGGAAAATCTTATAAAGAAGTGCAAACATTAAAAATGCTCGGCTAAAATGATAGCAAATGCTTTAAAGCATCAAAAAAGGCTGAAACACTCGGGCGCAAAAAGGTTTTATCAACAACTCATGTAAGACGCGTTGTAAGGGCTTGCAAAGAAAATCCTTCAGCAGCAGCTACGCAGATTAAAAATGACTTAAACTTGCCATGTGGTGTACATACTGTAAGGCGATGCCTACGAGACAATAAGTTGTTTGCCCGAAGTCCACGAAAAGTTCCACTTTTGAAGAAAATACACGTAGAGAAAAGATTAAAGTTTGCAAATGAGCACTTAATTTGGCCGCTTCAAAAGTGGAGGAATATTTTTTGGACTGATGAGAGCAAAATACTTCTTTATGGTGGAAGAGGCCCAAGACAATATGTAAGACATCCACCTAACACCGAATACGATCCTAAGTACACAACAAAGACACTAAAATATGGGGGATCGTTTATAATGATATGGGCAGGTTTTTCCTACCATGGCGTCGGCCCAATACGGTAGATTGAAAAGATTATGGACCAACATTTGTATGTCCATATCTTACAAAATAATATGCTGCCATATGTTGAACACGAAATGCCGTTGAAATGGGTTATGTAACAAGACAACGACCCAAAACACACCAGTAAAGTTGCAAAGCAGTGGTTTCGGGATAATAAGATTGAGGTCATGGAGTGGCCGGCGCAGTCAACTGACCTCAATCCTATTGAAAACTTGTGGACAGATATTAAGAAAGCAGTTTGGATTGAAAAGCCTAAAAATAATAAGGAATTGTGGGAAGTAGTTCAAAAAGCCTGGCATAATATTCCCTTGAAAAGATGTCAACATCTTGTTGACTCAATGAAGGACAGATGCAGTGCTGTTATAAAAAATAAAGGCAATGCCACCAAATATTAATAACATATCTACTATATATATAAAAATGAATTGGACTGCGTTAGTCACGCAAAGGCTCGAGAATGGCTCGACCGATTTGAATAATTTTTTTTTGTTGGATTTATAATTGTTTAAGGAAGGTTTAAAGCAATAAAAAAATTTTTTAAATTTGAAAGAAAACTCGGAAAATTGCAAAAAACCGAAATAGCGTTTTGTGTGGGAATTTTATATGGAGAATGTACACCACATTTGTGTTTTCCAGCAAGTAAATAATCTGCTTGAAGCAGAACAATGTCTGCCTATCCAAAACGGGGATAGGGATAGAGATAGGGATAGGGATGACGATAGATATGGTGGTAGGGATGGGAATAAGAATGGGTTAGGGTTGGGGCAACAATGGGGATAGGGATAAATTTGCGTATGGAGCTGAAGATAGGGACATGGAAAGTGAGAGCAGAACAACGTCTGCTGGGTATACCAGTTGTAAATAAAAATCATCAGAATTAACTTTTATTTTTATTTAAATTACATTAAAACGTCTTAGAACGTAACGAAATGTGAACACTGCTATTTTTTTGCTCCATACTTTTACGTACTAATTCATATATTGATGTTATTAAAAAAAAAAGAAATGTACAAAACTAATTTATATATGGGTAGTTCTTTGTCAAAAAGGCCACCCCCCTCTGCCCATTTCAGTTTTGACAAAAAAAAATGTTCAAGCATATGAAAAAAATCAGAAATTTTCTCAATTTCTTGATGCCGTCTGGTCTTTTTCGAAAAAATAGCTTTCTAACCTCAAAAAAAGTGTTTGAAAAGAAAGTGCTACTAAAAAATATACATAAATAGGGAATCTCTAAACGGTTGCACCACTTTTTCTCAGCCATAGCACAACGTAATCGCTCAATTTTTTTTTTGTTGGAAAGGTTGTAAGGAGAAGGGGGGACATGTATACTTTGTTTTTCAATAGTAGGCGGTGCCACTCCCCTAAAAAGGAAAAACGTTTCCTTGGCTAAACTAATGGACCGATTTTGATGAAATTTTGTTTAAAGATAGATTGAATCCTAAGAAAGATTATCTGAAACTCTGATTTCTAAAAAGGGGCGTGGCATCGCCTCAAATGTGAAAAAACGCTATCACGGGTGCCACTGCACCGATTTTGATGAAATGAAATCTGTAAGAGGCGTGGCACCGCCCACTAAAAAAAATATTTTAGCTTAAGATCCAATCTATCTACATACCAAATTTCATCAAAATCGGTGCAGTGGCACCCGTGATAGCGTTTTTTTCACATTTGAGGCGATGCCACGCCTCTTTTTAGAAATAAGAGTTTCAGATAATCTTTCTTAGGATTCAATCTATCTTCAAACAAAATTTCATCAAAATCGGTCCATTAGTTTAGCCAAGGAAACGTTTTTCCTTTTTAGGGGAGTGGCACCGCCTACTTTTGAAAAACTAAGTATACATGTCCCCCCTTCTCCTTACAACCTTTCCAACAAAAAAAAAATTGAGCGATTACGTTGTGCTATGGCTGAGAAAAAGTGGTGCAACCGTTTAGAGATTCCCTATTTATGTATATTTTTTAGTAGCACTTTCTTTTCAAACACGTTTTTTGAGGTTAGAAAGCTATTTTTTCGAAAAAGACCAGACGGCATCAAGAAATTGAGAAAATTTCTGATTTTTTCATATGCTTGAACATTTTTTTTTGTCAAAACTGAAATGGGCAGAGGGGGGTGGCCTTTTTGACAAAGAACTACCCATATAAAAGTTCGTATTAAAGTTGTGTCAATTACTTTTCAATAAAAAGTTGTCTAAAACTGCCTTGAAATTGTTTTTATCAGTATAATTTATATCTTTGGCTATGCACTGCTATTATTTTGCTCGCAGCTGTACATACATACAGTGGCACAAAAATATCAGTACACAAAACGATCACATATAGTGTTTATCAATGCTAAATTTCCAACCCCAGCTGCTGATATACAACGCCACACCATTATGACACGCCGCCGTACTTTATGGTGGGCAAAAATTTTGAGGACTTAGTTCTTGGGGTTGGAAATTTAACATTAATAGATACCTACTAAAACTGATTGTTTTAGGTACTTGGATATCCTACGTTGCAATCTCAAGGTATCAGCAACCAAGCTGGGTTGTTCTACTGGGTGGTACTTTCAGCAACACAATGACCCAAAACATACCGCGGGCGTTGTTAAGGAATGGCTTATATATACTGTGTCCTACCAACTTCATTTACCACCTCAGTCGCCAGACTTGAATTCCATAGAACATCTATGGGATGAATTGCGCCGCCGAGTTCGAAAAAGGACCATCAAAAATAAGCAGGACCTCAAAAACGCGTTAGCTGAAGAATGAAACCGTATACCTCCAGAAAATACCAAAACGTTGGTGTTTTCTATGAAAAACCGATTGAACGCCACTTTACAAACTAAGGGTGACCCAACAAGATACTGATTTTTTTCATATTATGTGTGTCAAACAGGTTATAATAATATGTTTTTTAAAGTATGCATACTTCTTTGTGTTTTAAAAATGAATTTTACTAGTTTTTGTTACTAAATGTTTAAGTGATATCAATAACTGCTTGTTAGAATAACCGAGATCAAACTTAATTTGAAATAGTTAAAAATTGCCGATGACAGCCGCTACTCACGACGACCAAACAACGACTGACTTCGCGGAGTTTCTCTCGTTGACAGCTCGGCCTCTCCTGATATTTCGGCCGCTAGGACGAATCTGAATCGGATAGCAATTTGTCATCATCTTTGTTACCCAAATCTATGTCTGGATTCAAGCAACACCATGGCTTCATATGATCACTTGATATAACGTTACAATACCGTTTGCGAGTTCGCGGAGCGTCAGGTAGATCCTTTACCACATATCTATCGAAATCTAAAACATTTGTTATGATGTATGGACCTTTGTATTTTGCTTCACGCTTATGCGTTTCGCCTGGGGCGCTGGGAACATGATCGATTACTACGAGTTGATTTTCTTGATACTGATAAGGTTGTTGATGTTTTGCATCGTACCGTTGTTTCCATTTCATCTTTTCAGTGCGTATATTTTCACATGCTTCGTCTGGTAACCCGTTTTCATCATGAAGTGCCTGAATTACTCGATTTTCGCTCACGTCACGAAGACTAAAGTTAAATATCAGCTCATTTGGACTAAACTTCGTTGTTGAGTTACTTTGTGAGTTTATACTCCACTGAATGGTTGGAAGAGTGGTGTTCCAATCTTTGACATCGTTTGCCAGACATCTTACCGAAGCTAAAATCGTTTTATTAGCCCGTTCCACTTGTCCGTTGGCTCTAGGTGTTCTTACTGCTGTCTTTACATGTTTGATTCCATACCGCGTTACAAAATTTTCAAATTCTTTTAAGGTATATGCTGTCTCTCTGTTCTTCTCTGGCTGACCAAATATGGACATAACATCACAAAACATTGAAATGTACTTACTAATTGCACAAACTAATACGATGACATACAAATTGCCTCTTTTACTTTTGGGAAACGGTCCCAAATGGTCCACATGTACTGACCTAAATGGTATGGGTAATACTTCCATCATATGCATCTGACCCTCATACTTTCCTGCTTTAACTTTATTGAGACAGCATTCAGGGCAAGTTGATATGTAAGATTTTATGTATCGTCTCATACGTTGGAACCAAAAATCTTTTCTTATACGTTCTAATGTTTTTTCTAGTCCAAAATGTCCTGCATTATCATGGCAAGATTTCGTTATCCGCCATCTAATATATCGTGGCACCACTAGTCTCAGGTCGTTTCCTATTTTACCATACAATCGTCCATTATGCAACTTATAGCCATTCTTAGCCTGCCTCGACATTTCGGAGTCGCACCCTTGCATTGCTTTAACTATTTCACGTAGTTCCACGTCTTGCAACTGCATCACGAATGTCATGATTTTTATCTGTTGACACTCTTAAAATATGGTCTGCTACTGTCTTAGGGTCGTTCGGTTTCAAACTAGGAGCTCTGCTCAAAGCGTCTACATGTGCCATCTTAGATCCTGGCCTGTGCTCACATACAAAATCGAACTCTTGCAGTCTCAACCACTATCTGCATATACGGGCGGGTAATGGTGTTATAGCTTTAGTCGTCGCTATAGCTTTACAATCGGTAATAACGCAAAAAGTAGTACCTAAAAGATACATACAAAACCTCTCTAGCGTTTCCACTATAGCGAGTACCTCTAATTCGTGACTTGCGTATTTCTTTTCGGGTTCACTGCATTGTCGACTATAGAAAAATACCAGTTTCAAGCCCTCTGGTGCACTTTGCAATAGAATGCCCGACAAACCAATACTACTTGCATCTGTGTGTACCTCATGTTGTTTATTCTGATCGTAAAGTACTAAAATTGGTTTTCGTGAAATTGCAGCTTTTAATTCTACAAAAGCAATTTCGTTTTGTTCTTGCCATTCAAATTCAGTCCTTTTTTTAAGAAGTGCCGTTAATGGTATCGCTATTTCACTGTACCTTTCAACAAATTTACGAAAGAAACCTGTCAACCCAAGGAATTATCTCACCTCGGTTACATTCGTCGGTCTAGGGAATTTCTCAATGCATTCAGTTTTTTCCTTACCTAATTTTACTATGCTGGCCATAAACTCACATTTAGATGGTCTTAAGGTCAAACCTTCCTGCTTTACTATTTTCAAGAATTCTTGCAATGCCTGTAAGCCTTCATTCACTGTACCTGAGGCGATAATTACTTCGTCGACATAGCTTATAACCTTTTTATAACTTTTTAATGTAGATATCATTTAATTCGCTGTTGACGTTGAATTTATGGTCACTTTTTAACTTTAGCTGCAAAGCTCCGGATTCGATAATCATTTTACCTTCTTCCTGACACAACACATCCCTTCCAAGTAGAATGGACAATATTTCATCAGGAATGATGTACAGATTCGCATTTACACATTGGTCGTCCATTTTTAACTCTGCTTGAATCATTTCCGTCACCTCTATTAAGGATCCACCAAACCCTTTAAAACGTTTATTAGTTGAATTCGTGGAACATCTACTGGTGTATGGTCACTTCCCGTATCCACGAATGCAAATTTTACTGCTCCATTCAAATTAATTTCTTTTAATATTGGTGGCACGGTGGTGTCTTTTGCCACATCACATATCTTTGCAATGTAGGTTTTAACTTTGCAATCTTTTGCGTCATGACCATTCTTTGAACATTTGGTACACTTGAGACGTCGTTGAGGTTGGGTGCACTTTGCTGCTATGTGACCGTATTCGTTGCAATTGTAGCATTTTATACTACGCTTTTCCGCTGTTCGTAGACTTGCTTCCAAATTCATTGTTGTGTTATTTGTCGGTGTTCCCCTCAAAAATGTTGTTCTAGCCCGAAACTCGCTAGTTGGAACCATTGACACATTTTCCAATAACGTGAGCAGATCTGTGCACGTTGACGTATTTAACGCACACAAAGTCCTGGACAAATTTTCATCACAAAGTCCGCCTATAATATAAGAGTTTATTGACGCGTCATCTAATGCTCCTTCTCTTCCTAGCGTTAACATTGCATAATAGTATTCAGTGATGCTTTCATTTCATCATCTCCCTGTGCACGTCAGCAGAATTCGTTGATGATGGAAAATCCTTCAAAAAATTCGACACAAATTCGTTCCATGTTGCAAACAACGTTGAACAAACATTTTTATCCTTATAATAAAATTAAATTTCCTCGCACGCTTATGAAACCTTTAAGTAAAATAGTTGGGTTCCATGACGGTTGACTTAGCTCTTATTTACTGAAGCGCTTAACGTAAAACTGAAATGAAACCATCACGTAACTTCGTACTTTCTGTGTGTCACAATAGTCATAGAATACTCTTATTCTATCTTCTCTATTAAAAAGTAACAAAAAAACTATTAAAAGAGAGTTTGTCATTTGAACTTCGAAGACAAATATACACGGCAGGGATGATATTGGCATATTTGTAAAAGGGTCAAAATTCGAACTAAAATAGGGCTTTTTTTAAATAAATAGGGCTTCTGTAAATCAAATCGTATATAACCATTTATATTATAACTACGGTGACCATCCGTTCAGAGGAACAGTTCTGTTTTTGAGGCGCTTGTTCTTCTCATTTTTTTTTTAAATGGATAATTACAAAAGTGTTCTATTTTTCGCAAATGTTCTGTTTTTTGTTCTGCTTTTATGCGCCATGCATATCTACTATTTACTAATCTTCAACATAAATCTATTTCTACTAACGGCAACCCTTTGCTGATCGATATGTAAGTTGCTGTCGATATCAATTAGCAATCCCTATCAAAAAGCTGGTTGTGCAATGTAATTACCGCTAAGTTTGTCGGTTTGGATTTGAACCGAAATTTTTGCTGTTTTTTCGCTGAACGCAGAGATGAAATTTGCTTACCTTTCTTGATCAAGAAAATAATTTCGGAGTTTGAAAAAACAGGAACTGAAAACCTCATTAAAATGAAAGATTGTATCAAAAGTTTATATAATAATTGCATTGATCATCTACATCAGTGGGATTATGCATTTAAAGAGGTTGAAGTGATGGAATAAATAAATTTATACGAAAGTTAGATAAAGAACAATTAAATTCCAATATTGAACAATAATTATTACATTGACTAATACATCTTGAAATAGTTTCGTTAGCAGCATAATTTGTTCTATGAAATGTATCTACCAACATACGATTACTACGTAAGTCCCTTGGTGCTTGATATAAAACGAAAAAAGCAGACAATTCACTGCACTGTATATTTGAATTTAAGATATTGTAAACAAAAATGAGGTCATATGTTATTCTTCTGATTTTTAATGGCTGGACTCCAAGCAACTTACATCGCACTTCATATGTTGGAAGATCACCAGGCCAACGAAGTTTTTCAATAGCATATACGTATCTTGTAAAATTTTTTTGAACTCTTTCGATGCGAATAGAATGTTCATTATAGTATGGGTTCCAGATAACTGAACAATAATCCAAGCATAGCTGGGCACCATTAATCAAATAGTTAACTTCGTTAATCGCTAATCCGTTACTAAAAAGGTTAACTTCGTTAAACGTTAATGCGTTACATTTCGGAGGATTTAACGCAAGTTAACGTTAATCGTTAATCCGTTAACGATTGCATTTTTTATATAGTTGCGTTATAGATCTTATAAAAACTGTTGCTTTGAGTTCTAGAAGTTAACAGGTTAGGAACAAAGAAAAAAAAGACGAGCATAATTGGAGTGTGTAATTTAGTCCTCTGGCATAATGTGGATACAGAAGCGTACCTAGGGGATGGCGGTCCGAGCATATATCTTATTTTGCTAGGGTTTTTGTTTAATTAAAAGTGAGGACCTTTTTTTACTAAATTATAAAGAAGTATAATTCAGTGTGAAATATCTCATTTCGCTACTGTTTTTGGAATCATTTTTTTCTTGTGTATGTAAGGCAAGTGAACTATTCTTCCCGGGCGCCAAAAATATGCACGGTACGCCACTGTATGGATATTCCCCTTCATGAACATTAATATGTTGAAGTTCTTGTCTGAAAGCGAGTCTCGTTTCGGCGTTAATATATCTTTGCCCGTGTAAAAAGATTTTCAACTGCAGCGCTTGAGGTTATAGCAGTATTATATTTAACAAACAGCTTTATGAATATCTGTTCCCTGAGGAATGCTGCATGGTTGAACATGCCACATTTTGACGAGATTTTGAGCTTTAGTCTTTAAAGATTTGTGGGTGTTAGGTTTTTCTTTAGACTGAGTTAAAGAATTGAAAAAGTCTTCCTCATCATTGTCGTTGTTACTCGCGTTATTGCCTCCGCCACTTAAACTATTTCTGTTCTGCGAACTTTTGGCAGCTTCTTGTCGTAACGCCTCTTCTATCTTTTTTTATGCATTTTTTTATTGTATCCACTCGACAACTGTCATACTTTTTCATCCATATCAACCGGAACGTATATGTTGTCAGAACGTGTTTTTCGTGGCGCGGCGCGGAATGAGTGGTATCTTTTTGGTAAATAGTAGGTACTGGATTAACGATATTTAAATTTAAATTATTCAGCATACACCACTCGTGGAATCTTATTAGATCATTTTTTTAAAAATAATTTCACATCATCTGCAAACATTAAACACTGATCATATTTGAATGTTTAAGGCAAATCATTTATAAATATTAAAAAAAGTAGTGGGCCACAATGTGTGCCTTGTAGGATTCCAGAAATTGCATTTATTGGTGATTCAGAATAAGTGCAACCAATTTTAACAAATAATTTTCTGTTATTAAAATAACAAACAAAATAACAAAATTTCTGAGCTTATACAGCAGGATACTGTGGTTAACTTTATCGAAAGCCTTAGAAAAATCTGTATAGATCACATCCAATTAACTTCCACTTTCCATGGCGTTCACTATATGATAAATAATCAAACCTAAATTTGTACAAGTAGACCTGCCTGGCAAGAAACCAAGTTAACAGTCAACGATGCTATTTTTCAGTTTATGAGAAAGCTTGTTTTTAATAATGAAATCAAATAATTTAACAAATGTACATTGTTTAACAATAGCTCTATAATTATTGATATCATTTCTTATGCCCGATTTAAAAATCGGTTCAATCGAACAATTCTTCCAACAGTCAAGGAAAATGCCATTATTTAAGCAGTTGTTAAATAAAATAGCTATTGGATTTAATAATTGCTCCGCACAATTTTTAAAGAATATGGGATGAAAACTTCCTACTTCATATTTGAAACTAGGCTTTAAGTTTGAAATAGCATAATGAATGTCTTCTTCTGAAATCACAAAGTTTTCCATAGCATCTGGATTTGATATATCACTAAAAAAGCTATTAATTTCAACAGAATTTGGATAATTCTCATACACATTTTGGAAAAACTTGGCGAAGAGATTGCACGATTCTAATGTAAGTACTATTAGATTTTTCTCCGTCGAATTCCATACTAGAAGGAAACCCATTTGTTTTGCTTTTACTGTTTAACCCTAACCGTACGGACGAGGTACCTGGGTACCCACGACAACTTTGATTGAATGTATCTCTGAAAGTTGTGATCATAGCAAATTATGAAAATAGAATAGTCAAAGTATGTATAAAACGTGTTTTTAACTTCAAATGTATTTTAAGTTTCGAGTAATAAGCCTTTGAAAATTCAATCCGAGATTCGGACGGACGTGGGTACCTGGGTACCCAATATTTTGTAGTGCAAAATGTATAGGAAAAATCAAAACAACAATTTTGTTTGGGGCTTTTCTAATACATATAATTTCATTGTTGCTGCTTGAAATATTATAAAGATTTCACAACTTTTCAAACGGTATTCATAGCAGGCACTCGAAATCCGAACATACATTTGTAGAGTGCTCGGCACACATTGACTTGAAGCAAGACGAACATTGAGTATGAGTTTCGCGTCGTTTTTAGGTTTGACCGAGACACTTGCAGTAATGGCACACACCTTTCACAATTTTCCTCGCGTTGGTCTGCAGGCTGATGTTGTTAGTCTGCTGGTGGAGAGCACAACCAATACTCCAGTTCCGTTTTTATGGCCAGTCGATTGGAAAAATGCTGGGTTATCCGTGGTATTCTGGACCAGGCCACAATATGTAGGCAGCTGAATTGATTCGAGAGATCCTCCAGAAAAATTGTGCAAAAACTTTGCAACATTTTTCTTATCGTGGAGTTCTTGATAAATGATGTAGGAAACCAGGGCAGCAACATCCAACATGTTATAGAAAAAAGCGAGAGGCCATTTATCTATTTGTCTTCTTTTCTGGTTGTGCAGTTACGTAGCATCCTATCCATAATGTTCACGCCTCCATTGGTGCTATTATAGTGGCTATTGATATTTTCCGTGCCATATATTTGTTAAAACATGGCAGTACATGCTGCTGAGCATGTACACGGATTACTTCTTCTTCACGACACAACAACGACGAACAATCTTGCCGATAAACTCAGCAAACACAACCGACGTCATCGGTAGGGGTAGGATGCGGCTTCAATTCCTATAGAATGTAGAGCTTATTCTGGCACAAGGTCGCCACCAGCGTTAGACCCATCCACAGAAGAGAGCTCTTCAATCAAAAAAAACGTGAAGTAATTGTCCATTGTAACGTTCCTGTTTGAATTCTCATACATTTTGACTAAATCAATGACAAAGCTCTCGCTTAAGTTCGTTTGGCGTTGAGCATTAGGCAGCTTTCTTTGCTAGATATAACAGCCGGTGGCCGCCTTATAAAGCCAAAACAGTTGAAATAAGTGTTAAGGAGCACTCTAGCAAAAATGAAAGCTGTAACAAAAATCTCATTTCATATAATCAGAACGATTCTCGATGAGCGCTTGAGTAAAAGCGAGAGCTGTAACGAAAACTCCATTTCGTATCATCGCTCCGAGTGACGAATTTGATACAATACACTTACGCAAATAAAAAATAAGCTCTAACGCTTATTAGTAGAGCTCGTTTATGAAAATGAACCCACAAAACGGAAAAATTTTACTTTCACCAGCACTCATGCCATACAATATGTATGAAAACAAAAGTGGGTACCCAGGTACCTCGTCCGTCCGAATATGTATAGAAAGTTCGTCAGTACGGTTAGGGTTAAGTAATTCCAAAAGCATTTCGGGTTTGATTTAAGACTATTTTCAATTTTAAAGATATGCTGGTTGTATAAAAATTTGTGTAGTGAGTCGAAATCGTTTAGTAATTGAACAAAACGCAAACGATCTAACTCACTGTTTGTTACTTTAAATTTTTTGTAAGCATAATTTTTGGGATTTTTTAATTTGGATAATCTTGAATTAAACCACTGCGGCTTATTCCTTAGAAATAAAGATTTAAAAGGAAAAAATTCAGAAACTGCATGTGAAAGTTTAGAAGAAATAAATTCATAAATTTCAAACTATTGAGTGAATTTAAAACAGACTAATTTATAGAGCCCAAATATGAACTAATTGCATTAAAATTCGCTTTTGAGAAGTCAAGTTGCCTTGATTGTTCACTTTTATCATCATACTTGTAAAATTCAAGTGTAACAGTGATAGCTTTGTGATGCATGCTATTACTTGTAATTGGTGACAAATTTTCGACGCAAACTGATTTTAGATCATTCGTTACAAATATCAAATCTAGAATTCTATTTAAGTTATTTTTAATAAAATTAATCTGACAAAAGTCGTTTGAAAGAAAATAATCAGCTATGAGTGATTCAATATCAGACTTGACATTAAAAGAAAGAATAATTTTACTATCTAAAATCCATTGAACGCTGCCTAAACTAAAATCACCCATAACTATTATGCCATTACTAGTACATTTAGATTCAGCGATAGTGGAAATGTTATTAATGTGTTTCAAATACACATCGAAAGAGCTACTTGGTGGAATGTACGAAGCAAAAAGAAAAATAGAATTCTCCTTTGTACAACTAATTTCAACACAAATTTGTTCTATTGTACTCTCTGAACAAGATAAATGCACTAGTTTACTAATTATATCTGCTCTAACAGCTATTAAAACACCACCGCCTCTTTCATAGCCAGTTGAAGTAGGGCAACGATCAAGACGATAAGTTATATAGAAATCATCAAAATATTCTGAAGAAAAGATTTCTTTATGCAGCCACGTCTCTGTCAGCGCCAAAATATCGTTATCATGCATTGATGTAGCACGCGGAAATTGCGAAGTTTTTGTCGACGAGATGCAACTATGATCTTATTTGCTTAGAGTTTATAGTCTGCGATCCCACGATACCTCGACCTTCACCCATCTGCTTACCGAATGAAACTTATTTTTTATTAAATTTCGAATATAGACGAACACATCCAGGAACATTTGCCTATTGAAATATGGTCATGGCTATTTTTAATTAAAAAATGTTTTTCATGTAAGCTTTTTTTTTACAAAAAAATCTAGAAATCAAAATTTTCGCTAATAATGTATTCAATTAGTAAAAATAAAAGTACAGCTTCTCTGCACTAAAACTAGTGTTGACCTGTGTTATAAATCAAATAAAACTTTTTTCATATAAAAACCTCTCTGGTTTTCAATTGCAATTTCAATTTGAAGTTTAAAAAGTTGAAAGCCATCGTATTACTTAAGGGTCCACTAAAATTTTTTAGGAGAAAAAAAAAACTTAAGTTTCATCCCAGTCAACAATAACTTATCCCAGTAAGCTTTTCTTTGAAAAATAAAAAATTGTGATTATTTTTCGGTAAAAATTCGCAAAAGGGCCTAAAATGAATAAAAAGGGCCACGGGGCTTTTGAAAATTAAGAGGACTCTAAAAAGCCCTAAAAGCCCCCAAATATCATCCCTGATAAATGGTACAAATAAAAAAAAGAAGAAAAAACAACTATAGCCACACAGAGTTCAAGAAGCAGAATTAGCGAAAAGTCGAACAACAATGTTTGTGTAAGGTTTTGTAAGACTTAATCCTAAAAAATAAGACATTTACCTTTAAAAAAATAAAAATAATATGTATGAAACTATCTTGTTTAGCACAAATATGTTATTTTAATAAAGAAACTATTAAAATTGATTCAGTATATTTAGCGCCAAAGCGTTACAAAAAATTTCCACATAAGCAATTTTATATAATTTGTAGAGATAGGGCTACCAGATGGCATACTTTAGTAGCAAATGTGCTACTTTTGCAAGGCTTTGCTACTTTTCACTTGAAATGCACTACTTTTGGATGGTTTTGCTACTTTCGATGTTTGCATTATAAAATAAAAGTTATTTCAAATATTCTTTTAATTTTGCTGGGGTTTTTCGTAAGAAATAAGGACCTTTTTTTTTTTGCTCATCAAAAATATTTTTATGTGACTAAATTTTTGGTTTTCATTCCAAAATTGGAATTTTTTGACATACACTACTTTTGTAGGCATGTCATCTGGTAGCCCTAAGTAGAGATGCTTTTCATCTATAGATGTGATAGTGAAAATTCCATGGCGACCCAAATATGCGTAGAAACTAATGCTTTTCATTTGATTTGTTCACAAATCTTCGATCGTTGAAAAATTTTCAGTCCCACCAATGCCCATGACTCTTTTTGAGGGAAAATGTGACCTTTTTAAAATCTACTCTTATTGTTCACCCCGATTTTAGGAATTTATATCATTAATATTTGCAGAGTATTGTTGATTTTGAATCTCTCTATAAATGGCTGGCTTTTTTAACCACAAATATTGCATTTTAGTAAAGATATACAGTATTTTAAATACCAACCTTTGAAAAATTCGAAATTTTTGCTCATTGTAAGTTCTACTCTTAATTGTGTTATCTCTGAGTTTGCAGAAAATAAAGATAAAGGGACATCATACTTAGACTTAATCCTAAAAAAAAATACATTTACCTTTAAAAAAATAAAAATAATAAGTATGAAACTACCTTGTTTAGCACAAATATGTTGTTTTAATAAAGAAACTATTAAAATTGATTCAGTATACTTAGCGCCTAAGCGTTACAAAAAATTTCCACATAAGCAATCTTATATAAATAGTAGAGATGCTTTTTATCTATAGATGTGATAGTGAAAATTCCATTGCTAGTGCAGTCAATAATGAATCCAGCGACCCAAATATGCGTAGAAACTAATGTTTTTCATTTGATTTGTTCACAAATATTCGATCGTTGAAAAATTTTCAGTCCCACCAATGCCCATGACTCTTTTTGAGGGAAGATGTGACCTTTTTAAAATCTACTTTTATTGATCACCCCGATTTTAGGAATTAATATCATTAATATTTGCAGAGCATTGTTGATTTTGAATCTCTTTATAAATGGCTGGCTTTTTTAACCACAAATATTGCATTTTAGTAAAGATATACAGTATTTTAAATGCCAACCTTTGGAAAATTCGAAATTTTTGCTCATTGTAAGTTCTACTCTTAATTGTGTTATCTCTGAGTTTGCAGAAAATAAAGATAAAGGGACATCACACTGATGTTCGAGCGATTCTTTCAAGCATTGATTTCAGTGGATTACTATTTTGCGATTACGGATAATAATTAAGGTACAGATACGTTCACAAAAAACACAAACAGGTTCACTTAAACATACACATGTGTACATAAACAAACTCACATACATATATGTTGAAAAAGATATTAAGAAAATCCAATTATTTTGTGATTTTAATTCTTTTTGCTTGTGCAATTTTTTCTCTTTATTTTTTTTTTTCAATAAAATACAACCATAAAATACAAATTATGCGCAAAAACCAACAATATTTGAAAAAAAATGAACAAAACTAAACACGAATATAAAAAATGAAAAATAAAAAAAATTGAATTTTGAAATCATTTGCCATAATGACAAACATTAGAGATAAGGATTGTCTGTCCAGCGAAAACTTGTCAACAACTTTCAACAAATTCTCAATGCTCAGGTATGTGTTACTCCAAGACTTTTAAAAAAATAATGAAAGTTTTTCTTTTTGTTATCTAGTCGAATGTTACCATTGGTTGAAATACAAATATAAATATCAAAATTTCAATGGAAGTTAATAGATAACGAATTTCTTCACTTAGAAAAATCACTTTTTTTTCAAAAAATTTTGAATAGAAATATTCCAAACTTAATTTAGATATTTAAACTAAATTTTTTTTACAAAGGTTAAAATCGATCTTTTCCGAGTTAAAACACACAAAATTCATTTCCCCCTCTTCTTACAAAGTTTCTGTAACGTTTCAGAAACGTTTCAAGTGAAGTCAAAAAGCGAGTCTTGACACATTGCAACAAGCTTTCGGTAATTGAAATGAAACGTTTCTGAAGCATTACTGAAACTAAGTAAGATTTCACGTGAAAGGTTTCCGAAACGTTACATGCCAAGTAAGATACTTAACGTGTAAAAGTTTTATGGATTAGTGATCTGTATGGATTTTGAATTTATTTCCATATAGATATGGTCTGAAGTAATTTACAGATCATAGTATTGCTATAAACTCTGAATAATTTTGTTCAGGATTATTCAGTGTTCTAGCTGCAAACCAAGCAGGGTGGTCTTCTTGTGAAAGAAAGTGGTCTATTGCACCTGTTGAGTTTTGGGCACTAGCAAATCTTTTATTACTTTAATTTTCTCAGAATTTGGATATAAGATATGTCGTTAACATTAAAGACTTCCACAATTGCGTATATGTTTATAGCGTTCGACTCGTTAACATAAAAAATAATTTTTCATTATACAAAATTAATAAACATTTAATATTATGTAGCGTACACGTTTGATTTTTGTCTTTTGGTTTGCAAACAATTTTGTAGTTGCTCCATTATCCCATTAAATGTTTTAACTTCAAAGTTCAGAAAATCGCTTGAAATTATTGAACAACTCAAAGCATGCTTTTGATAAACATAATAATGTACAATAAGCAAAAGTTGCAGGCTTGTCAAAAATATCGTATGATTAAAAATAAGAAAACAATATATATAAATGCTCGATAACTTAAGCTAAGCTACGCACTGTATACACTTTGCACTTTGCGATTGAAAGGGATTGTTGATGTAATATTTATGTAGTTAAATTGTAAATACAAGTAACATTTTGATTTCTTATTTCCATATGTATATCGGTCATTCTTTTGGTAACTGCACACTTTTTTTTTTTTTTTACGTTTTTGAACATTTTTTGAAACGAAATATCTGAAAAACTATAGTAGATAGCATAAGAAAACCTTTTAATCATAATTGTTAAGAAAGACTATAACTTTATAGAAAAAGTTAAAAAAGTTTAAATAAATTTGTTAAAACACTAATTTTTTTAATTAAACATTTTTTCTCAAAATATTTTCAACATAACATCTTCCGTTTTGTTATTCCTCAATCAATCCTAAGGGTAACTAGGCATAACTTTGGAAAATATGATTTTTTATAAAGGCGCGCATCAGTCTAATTGTATGAATTGTATGCTATTTTCCATTTTATGTTGAAAAAACATGGTGCGCGTCATCAGTAAGAAATTCATAGTTTCCAAAGTTATGGTGGAAATTTCGATATGAAAGCACATACATTCTTAGGATTGATTGGGGAATAACATATAAAAAATAAGAAATAAAAAAACGGAGGATGTTATATTGAAAATATTTTGAGAAAAATTTTTTTAATTAAAAAAATTAGTATTTTAACAAATTTATTTACCTTTTTTTAAGTTATAGTCTTTTTTAACAAATGTGATTTTTTATCCTATCTACAATAGTTTACGAGATATTTCGTTTCAAAAAATGTTCAAAAACGTCAAAAAAACGAAGTGTGCAGTTATTAAAAGAATGACCGATACACATTACACATGTTCAAAAAAAAGTCATGTTCTAGAATACTTCAAAAGCACTCGATTTTCGAAAATTTATTTATATTCGAATATTTCCTCATTTAAAAAAATTTTAAAAAAATATCCTATAGCTGCTACCAGAGCTGCAAAAATTTAATTTTTTGGAATTTGGCCAAAATAATTATGAAAATTTGATTTTTTTTTATTAAAAATATTTTTTTTTTTTGAATATTTTTTCGATTTTTCTAATATACACTAGGATGTTTTTTTCAAACTTTTGGAGATGGATTTTATTTATTTTTTTTTAAAAAAATTGCGGTCCTATATGCCTATATAATAGAAGATAGCTTGAAGAAAATTCTTCCAAAATTTCAGCTTCCTAGATCAAACCTGCGATCGGCGCATTTTGTTTCATTTTGTTTCAATTTTTTTACTAAAAAGCAAAAAAAAATTTGTTCTTTCGTTTTTTTGCTTTTTCGTTTTTCATATGAACTGTAATGAGAAACAAAGTGGATGCGCCGTTCGCAATTTGATCTACGAAGCTGAAATTTTGGGAGAATTTTCTTCAAACTATCTTCCATTATATAGCCATATAGGACCGCAAATTTAAAAAAAAAATTAAAATACCTCCTTCGGGTGTATTTTTTCCACATTTTTAGTCACACGAAAAATGTAGGTGTGGTTTGACAACAGTAAGTGGCGTCCCCCATGCAACTAAAAAACAGAAAACGCTTTATCTTGGCACTTAAGGAAAACTTTTTCTACGTTTTAGTAAGTCGGTTTTTCCGGTAAATTTCAACGAAATTGGACATAAACTCTGTTCGCGCCGTTTACAGGTTGGAGCTAGGAAGTTCAAATGTTGGGACAATAATTTTTATTCCTCAAGCTACTATAATATAGGAAAAAATAAATAAAATCCATCTCCAAGAGTTTTATGTATCGAAAAAAATTTGCTGCTATTTTCTAATCCTATATATAAGAAAAAAAAACTCTGGTCTCTCCGCGAGTAGAGCTTTGGCGTTTCTTGTGTCACAGCTCAAATCCTTTGTTTTTTTTTCACTGCTTTAACCTTAATACACTAAAATTTGAAATTGTCAATGGCACAACATGAATTTCCATTAAAAATAAATGAGAAAAAAAAATTTACCATTTTTGGTCCAAAAATTATAAAAATTAATTTTTTTTTTAATTATAAAGTTTGAAGTTGCTATTAGAAATAATTTTTCCATCTAAATAATAGATATTGTATTATTTATTTAGTCATAATAATTTATTTTAATGACAAAACCAAAAAAAAGCATTAAGCTTAAAAATGTTTATTTGTAATTAAATAATTTGTGAGTTAAAAATTAAATAACGAAAGCGAACGTTGGCTACAATAATTTTTAATTCACAAACTTCAAACTTTATAATAAGAAAAAAATTAAAAAAGTCATTTAATCAATTTTGGACCAAAAATGAAACATTTTTTTTCTCATTTATATTTTTAATTGAAATTCATGAATGAAATTCCAAAAAATGAAAATTTTGCAGTTCTGGTAGCAGCTATAGGATTATTTTTTTTAAATGAAGAAATACTCGAAAATGAATAAGTTTTCGAAAATCGAGTGTTCTTGAAGTATTCTAGAACATGAGTTTTTTTCGAACATGTCTAATATTTGTACATATAGTACATAAATGACAAATATACATATGTGCCTGACGGATCAACGTATAAATGGAGAGTGCAAAGGCGCTTTTATGAGCACTAATTTTTTGTTTTTTTTTTTACTGGCAGTTATTCACTCGGCATGTAACGTTTCAGAAACAGTACGTAACGTTGCAGAAATGTTTCATTTGAAATGTTTCAAATAGAACGTTGCAGTCAATAAGAACGAAACAAGGTAATCGTAGAGTATGTTCCCACTTGGTATGTAAGCTTTACATAGCTTCGGAGACACTACAGAAAGCCTGCATTTTCATTCCAGAATGCTTTCTGCAATGTTCCGCTATTTGCTTTCACATGAAACGTTACAGAAACATTGAATGATACGCTGAAATATTTTTACACTACTTGTGTTAAATAAAAAAATATTTTTTTGTTTTAATTGCTCATTATATACGGTCTCACACTTATACGAAATGCACATATTTGGATATACGCTTACAATATTATACAACGTGTCAGAAAGATTTAATATGAAAGTTTCGGCCAACGTTGAATCAAAACCTTGCAGAAACATAACAACATGATTGAGGGTGAAACATTATATTTGAAATATATAAGAAAGATTTCTGTAACGCTCCATTTGCAGCATTTCAAATGAAACATTTCTGCAACGTTACTTACTGCTTCTAGAAATTTCTGAAACGTTTCTTGCCGAGTCGGAAGTAAAGCAATCTTAAAAAATTCGAAATTTTTTTAAAAATTCAAAGTACTTCGAAACAGTCAAAAAAGCTGCGAAAGGTTACATCGTAAAGTTTACCGTAAAACTAACCAGTAGATTTTTTGTTTTAAGCTTTGACCCCGTGTAAAACTTTTGGCACAATGCCGATGCGATATTTCATTTATAGCATTAATAATACAAATATTCAGTTTCCTCTATAAGAATTATTTGATGGGTTCTTATGCTTCCTTTTTTTGTATTATGACTGGAATCAATAAAGTACGCTTTATGTTCCAAATATATTTGAACAATGGGTGATTCCACGCAAATATGACACCCGTTATAAGCTGACAGCATATTAAGTAACTGCACATATGCAATTTTTAAAACTCTATATATGAGGCGCCCAGTTGCAAAACCGGCAAAGTCCCTTTTTTATACTTTTGGAAAAACAACGAAAAACGTTTATCTTCATCTAGGTATGTCCATTGAAAACTTAAAAAGTATTTCCCACATAATAGATTATAAAATTTCTTACTCAAAGCACGTCAGATCAGACTTTTCAAGTTTTCTTTGCGTATGTTATTGAGAAAACAATTTTGGACTTGGGCGGTTATGATAACAATGTACTGGACTTGGCCAGTTTTGAAATAGTATTCAATTTTGTTTCAAAAAAAGTTTACTTGGCCAGTTTTGATATCAATGTACTGAACTTGGCCGATTTTGATTTCAAGGCGTTGGACCGGTTTTGAAAGCAAGTTCATGAAATCCATGCATCAAAATAAATTTAAAAAATTTAATATTTCTGTCAAAATTTTTTTTAATCTAAAAACATAGTAGAAAGATAAAGCATGGTCTAAATTTTGATATATGAGAATATCTCAAAATTTGGTTTTTTTTGACTTGGATGGTTTTGCAACTGGGCGCCTCATATATCTAAAATAGTTGTATACATGTTATATTATCAATGGGTCCTTGAAATCGGATAGTTCGTTTTATATTCATAGGTAAAGTGAAATGTACGCAGTTTTTTTTGCTTTTTTTTAACTTAAAAAAATATATATTTCAGCAATGGAACAAAACTAAAAAAGCGTTCAAGAAAAATAAAATCACGGTGAAATAGCTGCTGTAAATAAAATTTTCATTAGAAAAACCTTGCAAATACCCTTTTAAAAGTAGATATCGAAAAAAATTATTCAAATTCAACTCTTCCTTTATTCACTGATTAATCGATCTAATTATTAAGAGAACTTTTACCAAATAAATGAAATTGGCTAAACAAAAAACATCCCAAAGAAATATATAATTTGAATGTTAGTCTTTTAGACGAAATTGGCAAAAAAACTGATATTGCTCTTACAGCAATGAAAGAATCACACAGAACTATATTGTTTTTCAAAGAGTTATAAGAGTCTAAACGTTGTATCTTGCAGAGAAATTTTCCGCGAAATTTTTATCTATTTTGAGAAATTTTTTTGGATACATTTTGTAAAATATTTGTGTTTTTCTAGTTCAACAAGAGAAGACTTGTTATGTAATTGAAACCTTTAAGTCACTAATATCCTACTCAGCATGTAAAGTATCAGAAAGTGAAATGAAAATGAAAGCTTTCTGAAAGGTTTCCGAAGTGTAACATGCCGAGTGGTATATTGTGCCATTTAAAATAAATTGACCTGAAAAAACTGGCTTTCAAATATCTTGAAATTCCTTGTGCTGAGAATTGCCAGCAGCAGCTGTATGTATAAGCACTAATTTTTATGCACTAATCAATGAAACCCATTTAAAGAAATCATTTTCTAACAATGAGCTTAAAGCCTAAACCAAAATAGACGAGACGAGACGTAACGAGTAAGTTCGAGTGTATGTAAACCAATGCAAAGAGATTATTTAGTCTCTTTGACCAATGTTGATAGCCAAAATGAACCAACGTAATTGATCGAAAGTGAACGAAACATTTTGACGAGACGAGTTGTTCCGTAAGAACCGAACTTCTAAACGTTGCTACTCATCATAACAGCTTTTTTGGTTCGTTGGCTAGCGTAACATTTCGGGTTAAATGTCAAAACAGACGAAACGAGTGCAAACGTTCGTTCAATTGCTACCGTCTCGTCACGTCTATTTTGGTTAAGTCTTAACTCAGACTTTTTAGTCTTATAAGTATAAGAAATTGTAATATTCTGCTAATAACGTATACAGAATGTGTATTATTCTCATTCAAATTTGAGCAGTAATGTATTCAATTAATGTCTAAAGTATGTGAGTATATCTTACCAATATTTATGCATCAATGTATTTCTCTTTAATATATCCCCATTTTCGATCATAGGATAATTCCATGGCCACACACAAAAATAGCAACTTTTGAAAAATAAGTTTCTAAACCTTAAGTAGAAAATTTCAGACATCAAATGCTTAGAGGCGGTCGCTCAAGGTCGATAAAACTTTTCATATAAAAATGTATGTAAGCGACTTCATTTCTGCTAAAGCTGCGGAAAATGGCTGAGTTTTCAATTTTCAAATTAGTCTTGTTGTGGCCAAGAAATGTTGGAAAAGTCATTGCAGTCAAAAAAAAAAGTCGGGCATATTAAAAAAGGTGAAAAAATGTTGAAAAAGTTGAAAAATTTTAATAACGGAGGAAAATATTAAAAAAGTTGAAAATTTTAATTAAAAAAAAAAAAAAAAAAAATGATGAAAAATGTTGAAAAAGTCATTAAGTGTTGTAAAAGTCATTAAGTGTTGAAAAAGTCAATTACTGTTGAAAAATTCGAAAAATGTTGATAACGGAGGAAAATTAAAAAAGCTGAAAATTTTTATAAAAAAAAATGTTGAAAAATTTGAGAAATGTGTAAAAAGTCATTAAATGTAGAAAAATTTAGTAAATGTTGAAAAACTTAGTAAATGTTGAAAAATACTGTAAGTGTTGAAAAATTCGAGAAATGTGAAACATTTCGAAAAATTTTGAAAAATTCAAGAAGTCGAAAGATATTGAAAAGTCTAAATATTTTAAAAAATGGATAGAGATTTTGACAAAGTCAAAAAATTGGGAAAAACTTGAAAAATGTTAAATATTCGTTAGTTCCGAAAAGTTTAAAATACAACTCTAGCGTAAGCGTTTGCTATCACTTTTAGCCAATTCACTCCGGTATAGATACACTTGCATGCAGTGGCGTAGCTATGGGGCACGTCGCCCCGGGAGCAAAGGCTTGGGACCTTGGTTTTCATTGTGATTTACTATAATATTGATCGGAAGTTTTATTCAATTTTATCCGAATGAACTATTTTTGTTTTTTTTTTAGTGAATTTTTTCAGTATTTGATAAGAAACATGTGAACAGAAAATCAGTAACCAATTTTTTTTAAGAACATTTTTATTTTTTTTATGAAAGTTTGAAATTTTTTTTTTTAAGGCAGTGTGGGTTCTTCGCCCCGTGGGCGAAATATTCCCGCTATATCACTGTGCCTTCGTACTCACCAGTAAGGGTGTTCACACAAATCAAAAAACATAAATAAGAAGTTAGTTCTCAAAAAAAAAAAAATCCACAGACAACAATTTTAGCCATTATATATATATATTTTGAACAATTTTATATGAATGAGCGCAGGCTATAAAGATTCGCATTCGAAAAATTCTTTGTGGATACTATAAATTTTCATATAAATTTGAGAAAAAGAAATTTTCCCAGAAAAAAATAATACCCTAATATCGTGCATACATATTTTCATTTAACCATATTTAAATTTAAGCAATAATACTGCATAACGTAACTTAGCAAAGCAATGTAATTGTATGTTTTAATAAAACATTAATATAAATCTTATATTTTCTAACATATCAAGCAGCAAGACGCCAAGAAATTATCAAAATTACAGAGCAGTTAATCGAGGCTATAAATAGTGGTGATATTGATGGATATACGTAAGTGTCAAAGTTCAATATAACGTACATAAACATAAAAATTAATAAATGTTTTTGCAGTAATCAGCAAAATTGTAAATAAATAATAGTGGTATTCAGACCGATTCGATATTCGTTACTTTTTTATGTGTAAAATTATCGAACTATTATAAAAAAAAAGAAAAAATATTTAAAAAATGCTGTTAGACTTTGCGCCCCTATATGTGATATTTTCGTGGTAACATTTAAAAATTCGATTTACTTTTCAGTTTAAAAACACAAAAGCAGGGGCCGAATCGCGGCAGTCGTTATCGAGTAAGCAATCGTATCGAATAAAATTTCGAAACGAGTTGCTGGATCGCTGCACTGGATTTGAAACGAGACGAAATTTTACGATAAAGTTATTGATTTCTTTTATTATATTATCTGACAAAGAACGTCAAAATTTCAATTTAAATTTAGTGTAGTAGGTAAAATTTGTGTTAACAAAAATGAACCAGTCTGCAGTCCATTAATGCAGGTTAGGCATTCGTTTCTTTTTCGGTTTCAATCACGTTTCCGAAAGACTTTACAGAAACACCTTCGACCATAGTATCCATTCCGGTTGCTTGTAGTAGCTGCTCTTTTGCTGCATTCAACAGCTTTTACTCATATGGACCTCCACCAGTTTGTTTTTTGAAGCCTTATTGAAAGAAAGCTTTTTCTTAATATTGTGGTTCTGGTCAGTGAACACCTATCATTGAGAACAATTTTACATTTCAGGGTTTTCCCAGAAACTTAAACAAACGTACCTTTCGCCATAATTTCGAATCTTTAATGGCAGGACCTGCAGCATTTAATTTTTTAGTTAGCTGCTCCCAGAGCCTTTGGGACAAGCCTTCCTCTTGCGCGCAGTTTTGCAGACGGTTTTTTGCAGTTTTGAATTTTGATGCTCCAGCATAAATTCTGGCATCATTCTTTTTTGTAGAGCGTTAATTTTATTTGGATTAGTCCTTAAAAGTGGTAAAAAGTTAAATCATTTATTTAATTTAATTTTAAAAACAAAAATATACTTACATTTTATTTCTTTCAAAGAACTCTTAGAAGTTTAAAATTTTTTTCAAACAATTCAGTTCACAGTTGATCTAACTAGTGAGGTTTCGTATGGTAGCATTCGAACGACTACTCGTTATGGCATAATCTCAATTTTCGAAATGTTTCATTCGATAACGACTGCCGGAATCTCTCGAATCGATAACGACTGTCGCGATTCGGCCCTATTTGTTACTATCAGTTTGACGAAACAAAACAAAAAGTTGTCTTCAAAGTTAAAAGTTTTACTGAATTACCAGCTAACGATTTATCAAAACTAACGAAGCCGTTGTGAATACCACTAATACTAATAGTTATAAATACATACAGTCGTGGTCGAAAGTATTAGGCACCCGTATATTTTTTCTAGTACCACTAGCATTTAAAAAAAAAACGAGTGTGCTTTAGACCACACGACTGAAGTATATACTTCTTTAGCTCCATCTATATGTATTTATATTAGGGTGGTTCTTAAGAAAAAAAAATTGGCGACTCCTCCTCAATCGGTTCGAAATTTTTAAAAAATGTCGGCTTAGGTCAAATTTCATTTTGCAACTAATTCTTTAAATTTTTACCGTATTTCGAACCAATTGAGAGGGTGTCCCATTTAAGTTTCGCAAAAAGTACACTTAAGAACCACCCTAATGTATATATGTTTACCCAGCAGGCAAATGAGTAAGGTCTGCCTCGAAGAAGGCCTGCTAGCACTGCTGCGATTATGTAAGGACTTCTTAAAACTAGATTTTCATGCAAATAAAAATACAATCACAGAAGGCATAATATGCCTTCCCACAACAGACGTGCTATCAGGCCTGATATTAGAAGGTAAAGAAGAAGGACCCCATTTACTTTAAAGTTTTTCTGTTTCTTTTTTTATTTCATGTATTGTAATGTTTAATGATTCGGCATTACTTTTTTGTCATATGCATTGTACATATACGACATGAAAAGTAGACGCATGGTTAGAAATAAAGAGAGATGTGCATATTGCCAGGCAAGTCTTCTGTTGTTTCATGTTATGTTATAGGAGGTAGAGTTTTGAGTATTCTTTGTCAAATTGTAAATTAAGAAACATCACAAAAAAAAAATCATTAAAAAAATATCAACGCAAGTGAGAAGGCGCGGATAAAAAAAAACAATTAATATCTAGAGTCTTTACGATGTATAAAAATCTAATTTTTGTCAAGTACTTCTGAGAGTCCTACTACGGTAAGCGCTCTTAGAAAGCCTGCTTGAGAAGGCCTGTTTTATTGGGACATGTTATATAAAAACGAAAGTACATTTGAAAGGAGCGTGGAAGGCCTTATACTTTCCAAGGAAGGCCTTCTAGAAGCACAGTTAGCTCCTGCCCTTGCCTACTGGGCATATACAGTGGGCAGCAAAAGTGTAAAAGTACACGGTTAGAAATTTTGGAATAAATTTTAATACTTTTGGGCTTACATATATGACTACACCAGAATTGTATTAAAATTTAATACTGTCTAGATATTAAAATTCATTTTTAATACAAATTTGTATTAAAATTTAATACTCGTTTTTATTAAAATTTAAAAAAAAAATATGTCGTATCCACTGGGATTCGGACCTGGTTCCCTTTCAATACAAGGGTTGCATGAACATTTTAACGAATTCAGCCAACGTAGTATTATATTTTCGTTGGCTATATGCTATATGCCTATCTGCGTCAACTACAGGGGTATCAGTCTTATTTCCATCGCATATAAGATCCTCTCGAGCGTATTGTGTGAAAGATTGAAGCCGTATACAGAAACGCTGATCGGATCCTATCAGTGTGGCTTTAGACCTGGTAAGTCCACCATAGACCAGATTTTTACACTACGCCAAATCCTGGAGAAAACCCATGAATATCAAATCGACACTCACCATCTATTCGTCGATTATAAAGCTGCGTTCGATAGCCCAGTGCGGAATTGCCTATACGCAACAATGTCTGAGTTCGGTATACCTGCAAAGTTGATAAGGCTCTGCAGGATGACGTTGAGCAATACGTGTAGTTCCGTCAAGGTAAGGAATGACCTCTCCGGAACTTTTAATACCGAGCGAGGTTTCAGACAAGGCGACCCGCTCTCGTGCGATCTCTTCAATTTCATTATGGAGGGGATCGTACGAAAAGCCGGTGTGCATCATAATGGCACCATTTTCTTCAAAGGTGTTCAGCTCCTTGCGTACGCTGATGATATTGATATCATCGGTCGGAGTAAGAGAGATGTTACAGCTGCTTTCACAGCTATTAAAAAGGAATCAGCCAAAGTGGGTTTGACGGTAAACGAGGGCAAGACGAAATACATGATGTCTACTAACAACAACAAGAGAGCACGGGATCTAGACTCTCATGTTACAGCGGGCAACTGTAAATTAGAAGTTTTCAAGGAATTCATTTACCTTGGCACTGCCGTAACCAGCAACAATGATGTCAGTCTGGAGATTAAGCGGAGAATAACAATTGCTAATAGGTGCTACTACGGTCTCAGTAAGCAATTACGTTGCAGAGCTCTCTCTCGATCGACAAAGCTAACACTCTACAAGACGCTCATTCTACCTGTGCTTCTTTATGGCACTGAGACATGGGTGGTTTCGACAACAGACGCAGCCGCTCTTGGGGTGTTCGAGAGGAAAGTTCTCCGCAAAATCTTTGGTCCTGTTCGAGTTGGCGACGACTATCGCATTCGAATGAACCACGAGCTGTATGAGCTCTACGCTGACATTGACATAGTTAAGCGTATAACAATACAGCGACTACGCTGGCTGGGTCATGTCCATCGTATGTATAAAGAAGCTCCAGCGAAAAAGGTATTCGAAGGGAAGGTCCCCGGTCAACGACGAAGAGGGGACCATGCCTCCGGTGGATAGACCAAGCTAAGGAAGCCCTGACCGCGCTTGGCATTAACGATTGAAGAAGGCGCGCGCAAAACAGAGGCGCCTGGCGAGAGCTAATGAGGTCGGCCGTAACCTGACAACGGGTTGTTATGGCCATCTAAGTAAGTAAGAAAGTCTCCCCCTTTGTGAGACTTGGTGAGATTTTTACGGTCACACTCCCTCTATTTTGACTCACGTTATTTATGGACTTCCCCGTATCGGCTAGGCTAAAATCAAAAAGGTATTTTTTAATGCAGCGCGCATAAAAGTAACAAAAACTACTTTTTAGTATTAAAAAACTGAACTGAAAAAGAGTAATTTTTTGCCATCGTTCCAAAAATTTAAGTCACAGTACATATCATGTTGCTATATCCCTACCACTATCTCTTTCTCTTCCTTAGGGTGCAATTTGTTTCCAAACCAATTTTCATCAAAATCGGTTCATTAGCTTAGCTGTGAAAACACATTTTCCGGCTGGAGGTTGGTACCGTCCACTTTAAAACAAATAGCTTTCCTCAGATTTCAATCTATCTCTGTACCAAATTCCATCAAAATCGGTTCATTAGTTTAGCAGTGAAAATGATTTTTCCTGTTGGAGGTGCTGCCACGCCTCCAAAAAAAATGTGAGTGTATTAAAATATATTCCAAGATTTCTAACCGTGTAATTATCACATTTTCGTTGAAATTGATTTATTATTGTGTTCTATTACAAAAATATTTATATTTTTATATAATAATATCTCTTCTGTTTCAGAAAAAGAAATTAAAAATATCTTCAATATTTTTTGTAAAAAAAAATTAAACAAAAATACTTCCTCACTTTTCCAGTTTTGCACCTTTTGTTCACAAACATGTTTATTATACAAAACCAGTACTTTGTCCAAAAGCCTGTATTTTTGATAACGCTTTTTATGCGTTTGAGCATACTCTTCACCAAATTTTCGATAAAATTTTTCGGAATTTCGGACCATTCTATTTGTACCCGGTTCCAAGTTGATTCCCTTAGCGCTCGTAGCATCTTTCTTTCTGCATAGTACACTGTCAACAAGACACAAGAGAAAACGGTTTCCTTGAATACAACAATTTATATTCGATAACAATAAATATTTGATTGAGTCAAACATAAACATCAATTTTTCCTGAAAAATTTTAAGATTTTAACGTAAATTTGATGGATTTTTTTGCTGCTTTGCCGAAAAATATCTGTTCACGTTACTCTATACCAAATATACATACATACATACAAATCATTTACTCAGTTTTTTTGGGAAGTTTTACTCCACTCCTATTTTTATACATTCGATCAATTACCGCTTGTTTGCATAAAATAGTTTGCGCACCGTGTATTTTCCACAAATTCTCGATTGGAACTAGTTCTAAATATGAGAGAATATGCAAAGGTGCCTAATACTTTTCACCACCACTGTATGTGTATCATGTCATTTTTTTTCGTAGATGCGCGGTCTCGAATTTCTAATTTTGAACGCACCGTTAACTCAATTTTGAAAAAAAGGAGTATAAAGTACTTGTTCATATAATAACATTATTTTCCACATCGACTTCATTAACATTTTGCGACAAGCATCGATATTATTCGAGACTTCGATATACATAATTTGAAATTTTTCAACATGTATGTTTTAGGATTTCTCAACAATATTCGAATTTTTGACTTATTCAACGTTTTTCAAATTTTTCAGCAATTTTTAAAACGAATCGATATTCTTCAACATTACTTGAGAATGATCGATTTTATTCGATATTTTCTAACGTATTTTGAGCTTTTAACAATATACGAATTTTCCAACATAGGAGTATATGTTACTATATGTATGTATTAGACCGTATCAGAAAAAAAGTGCACCATCGAATCCGAAGCGACTGAACATAGGGGTAGCGCATTTAATTTTTTCGTCATATCTTCGGCATTTAAAGTCTGATTTTAAAGCATGATACATCAATGTTTTTGTCTCGAGTAGACCAATTTTTTTGCTCCAACCCACCAGATCTCAGTTCTTACCATCGTAATTTACCAGAAAATATTTCAATTTCTCAAATATCAGAAAATTAAAGCTTGTATTTCGATTATTCCATTAGAACCAGAGCTTGAAATAAACTTTTATAAAAGTTCTTTTTTAGGTCAAAGTAAACTTTAAACTTTTATTTTTGTGAAATAAAAGTAAAAGTTTCCTTAAAACTTTTATATCCGAAAATAAAAGTAAAAGTTTTTTTTAACTTATATTTCAAAAAGTCAAAAAAAAACTTTTAAAAAAAACTTTTATAATTAAAATGGGTCCAAAAAACCCATTTAGGAGGGTCGGGGACCTCACTTGTCATCTTCAAAATCCATTTTCGGCCTTTTCCCATCGATTCATGCAAACAAATTTTTTTCGAAAAATGGGTCCAAAAAAGCCATTTAGGAGGGTCGGGGACCTCACTTGTCACTTTCAAAATCCATTTTCAGCCTTTTCCCATTGATGCGTTGAGCACAATTTTTCTAAAAATTACAAGTGCATAATTATCATAAATTTCTTTCTATTCAGAAACATGTTAAGGATTTCCCTTTGGACTTTATTATCAATAATCCTAAGTTTTCTCCTTTGAAATTTGTTGCTTAGTGATCCAAGATATTATTTTAATATTTTCCTCGATCTTTCATACAAAAAAAACTTTTATTTTCGCCTTTTGAAAAATAAAAGTCAAAAAAAACTCTTTGCATGTGACTGTTAAAAATATAAGTTAAAAAAACTTTAAAAAAAAACTTTTATTAATAAAAGCCAAAAAAAACTTTTAAATTTTTTTTTAACTTTTTTCAGAAATACTCTTATGAAAAATTTTTTCATAAAAGTTTTTCCAAAAAGTTTTTGAAAAAGTTTTTTGGAAAAACTTTTATTCAATAAAAGTTTTTGAAGAAAGTTTATAAAAACTTTTATAACAAAAAAGTTTAAAGAAACTTTTATTTTGAAAACTTTTTGAATAAAAGTATAAAAGTTTCAAGGTCTGATTAGAACTACAGTGGATCCCGATTAAGTGCTTCCCCGATTAACTGCACATCCCGCTTAAGTACCAACTTTTTTTGGGGCTTTATGTTTTTACACCAAATCCCATACAAATTTCCCCTTATAAGTACTTCCCGCTTAAGTACCTAACTTGTTTAAGTAACCCAACTTTTTATATCTGAATTATATTTTTGCCCAAGTTTTTCCCCTTTTAAGTGCCTTATATTAAAAAGAGAAAAAAATCAAAATATGGCAACGTACCTTAAACGATTATTTGGACACATCAGCATGTATATAATCGATTATCGCTAATTGTCAAAAAACAGCTGGTTACCTATAAAAGCAAAATCATGTCTGGCAAAGGGCGAAAAGTGACAAATTTAAGTATAAAACAGAAAATGCAGATTCTTAATTTAATCGACAGTAAAGTGAAACCAAAAACTGAAATAGCTAAGCATTTCCAGTGTGATATTTCCACAAATAACAGATGTATACGGAATCGGAGAAAAGCGGAGGAGGCCGCTAACACTAACAACTTAAAACGTAAACGTTTACGAGGAAGTGCAGGCGTGGATAAAATGCTCTCTAAATGGTTTGATCAGACGAGGGCTGTAAATGCTATAATTTCATGGGCTCAGGTTCTCCAAAAGGCAAGAAAATTCGCCAACAAGCTTAATTGCGACTTTGCGCCAACAAACGGATGAATGTGTCGTTGGCAGCGGCGAGAAAATATAAAATTTAAAAAAAATTCAAGGGGAAGCAGGTGATGCTGACGTTGCAACGGCCGAAATATTTCAAAATCGAGTGTTGCAAGGTATATTAAAAAATTATGAATCCTGCAATATTTTCAATGCTGACGAGAGCGGTTTATTTTACAAGCACTACCCACTGGAACCTTAGCAAGGCAGGGAACTAAGGTTGCAGGTGGAACAGCACAAAAAGCGCGGTTGACCATGCTGTTTCTGTGTAATGCTGATAGCACTTACAAAAAAGTTTTTACTATTGGGAAAGCAAAGAGCCCCAGGTGCTTCAAGGGAAACAACATTCCTTTGCCATACTTTTCTCAGAATAAGGCCTGGATGACAGCTTCGCTACGGTCAACCATCATGAAACAGTTTGATCGTGAAATGATAAAGCAAAATCGAAAAGTTTTGCTTTTTATTGATAATGCTGCTTGTTATAAGGTCAACGATCTAATCTTGGAAAATGTTAAGATTGAGTTTCTGCCGGCCAATACTATACAACATTGATATTACAGCCTCACTATCAGGGCATTGTACATTGTTTTAAAGTCTACTTTAGGCAAATCATGGTTAGGAAGCAAATGCTTGCACTAGGGTTGTTGATAATTTACTGATATATCAAAATATCGATATCTCAAGGGATATCGTTTGCAATATTTTCAAGATATTTTTAGCACACGATATATCGATATTCGATATCAGATTTATCATATCGGTTTATGATATCAGTTGATGACGGAAATCTTTTGGCTTTTTTTTCTGAATTTCAAAAAAAAAAACTGACTGCTCAATCAATTTGCGAAACACAATCTGTCTCTCTTTCTTCAATTTTCTTTTGTTTTCTGTATTCGAGTGTGTTGAGTGTGCTGGTGCGGTGGCACCAAATCGTATTTTACGAAAGTTAATCATTTAAACGAGACGTGCAATGTGTGCGGACAAAATGTGAAAACAAGCGGCAACGCCAGCAATTTTCATTCACACATGAAGACCAACCACAACTCGTTAGCAGTGCTGATTTTTAGTGATTCAAGTGGTCTTTCGAGGAAGAGGAAGCAACCTGCGAATAACGTGCAGGACGTTTAGGAAATTATGGATGACTCATCTTTTTCTGCTGTCTTCAGAGCGTGTAGGGTCTGTCCTTAAACTTTTCGTTCCAAGTAATCGAAGCAGTCTCACGCATCGGAATGTACAAAAACGTGTGTTTTTGAAATCCCTTGATGCCAAGTTTTGGCATTTGTAGTTTATGTTTTTTATGTATTTATGCTTAACTTTGATAAATAACTATTATTATTTATTTAAATAAAAAGGTATTGCCTACGATATATCGCTTATCGTTATTTTTCGCTGATATATATCGGTCCGATATTTTTCGTACTGTAAAAATATCGATATTTTTGATATCCGATATTTAATACAATATCAACAACCCTAGCTTGCACTTGAAAAAGAGGTAATCATAAAGAATTTTGTAAAATCCATATCCATTTTGGATGCATTGACTTTTATTAAAAGAGCATGGTGGCATGTTAATACTGAAACTATAAGAAATTGTTTTCAGAAGGCATGTTTTTGCTTGCATTTTCTAATTTTTTTACTTTTACACATACATTTTTGTACGTCTGTGTAGGCTGAAATTGTAACTAATGATGGCGACTCCCTGAATAACGTTGATCAGATAGTAGATGTTCCAATAGAAATTGAAGAATTTGAAGAATATGTTGAGTGCGACAACAATGTGGAATGTTTTGGCACATTCACCGACGACGAAATAATTTCAAGCGTTTTAGAAGAGGAACTCTATGAGCAATCATCGGAAGATGAAGGGCAAGCTATCGATCCCCTTACCAATTTCAATTCAATTCAATATTTTATTTATCAATATACTTTACAAAGGTTGAGATGCATTATTCATAAATTATTAACAAAATATAAAAGTAATAGTTGTAAGTACATTGGCAAAATGTCTGTATTCTGTTATTACTGAGAACAAGTGACGAATACAGATCAGTTAATATTTTAAACTAGGAATAAAGCGTGGGGCCTTGCCAATAAATAAAATTTTTATTTTATACTCTTAATTAAGATTAAATAATAACAACAAATGAATTATTATTATTATTATTCATTTATTAAAAAAAGTAATAAATTACAATCCTTAACCTTAAAGCTAGCACTAGCAACTGGGCCTTCGGCTAGGTCCTTTGTAATTATCAATTAATTATTTATATGATACGAATTAAGTTATAAAATTACATAAAATTTAATGATAGATGGTAGATGATAAATGCATAAATATGTAGAAAATTTAATATTAGATATCATAAAATAACTGAGATCTTTTAAGGAATTTTGAAAAAAGTTTAATGTTTAAGTTACTAGCAGTACACAGCAGATTTTGTAAGCTTATAATTTTCAGCGATTGACAGATATTTTTGGCCGCAGAGCAATGTTCGATTATATGATTGACTGAAATCGTAGTTTCTTGGCAAAGTGGGCATGTAGAAACGATTGAGTGTTCAAATATGTGTTTGTGTGTAATCCTCGTGTGACCAATACGGAATCTTGTGAAAGCAACTGCCTCTCTTCGAGTTACTGTAACTGGGTACTTAGGTGGGATTTTATAAGGATTAAAGGATTTGTATATGTGGGAGTAGTTTGTCCAGTCGAGTGCATCTGTTTCTAAAATAATTTTGTCGATGGCTTTGTTAATATCTTTTTTGTTATAGAGAATTTGCTCAGAAAGTGGAAGTCTGGTAGCTAACTTGGCTTTTTCATCAGCAGCTTCATTCCCAATAATGCCTATGTGGCTGGGGATCCATAGAATTTTTATCTTTTTGTTGCGAATCAAAATGTCTCGAATTTTGCTGATGGTGTATGCATTATTGTTAATGTTGTTAACTGCTTCAATCACGGAGAGTGAATCGGTGCAAATTATTGTGTTTTGTTTTTTTCCCTGTGCGTATACGCATGCGTAGAGAATGGCTTCAGCTTCCGCTGAAAATACAGATGAAAAACTTGCAATTCTGGCTAGCTTGATCACTGTTGCATTTTCGTCTACAACACTAAATGCTGTTCCAGATTCGGCCTTCGATCCATCGGTGAAAATAAGTTTCCAGTTTGGATGCCTGTTTTTGATTGCAGTGAATTCTTGCAGAAAAATACCGCTGTTTGTATCAGTTTTATACCATTGGTGTAATGTAAGGTCTGTGGACTCGGATCGGTGCATCCATGGAGGAAAGCTTAATTTGTATTTATGAACTGGATTAGCTATGAAGTTGTTGTTTTTCGAGAATTCCAAGACACGGCAGATTGCAGATGGTAGTTTTGGATTCATTTTCTTTTTCATTTGATTATTCACTAGCTCATTTAGGTTGGAGTGATCCGGAAAATTTAATTTAGAAACTAGTCGTCCAGTCAGATGTACACGTCTTTTAAGAAGGTCTGGGAGTCCTGTCTCCGTCATTATGTTTTTTATTGGCGAGGAACGGAAAGCACCCAGTGACAACCTGGCTGCTGCGTGATATATTGAACTCAGTTTACTCAAGTTGCGTTTTGTCGTGTATCCATAGATGGGAAGAGCGTAGTCAATTTTTGATAAGATGGTGGCTTTAGTGATGTTGACTAGTGAGTTTGTGTTCGGTTCCAGATTTAAATTACTTAAACATTTAATTACATTTAGTCTTTTATAAAGTGATATACAAAGTGATTCAATATGTGCTGACCAGTTGTATTTTTTATTAAAAGTTAGACCTAATATCTTAAGATTATCTGTGTTTTCTAAAGTTACAGAGTTTAGTGCTACAGTTATGTTTCTACAACTGGTCTTTTTGCATATATGCAAATGCTTACATTTTTCTGCAGATATCTTTGCTCCACTGTAGTCGCACCAGTTAGAAATGGAATCATATAATTGATTTAAGTTATTTAGAAATGTAATTGAATCTTTGAATTTGCAAAAAATGTATAAATCGTCTGCATATATGATGTGGTTGAAAAATTTATGCTCTTGTATTATAACGCTTAGCTTATTATAAGCAATTAAAAAAAGGACTACTGAAAGTGGTGATCCTTGTGGAATACCGTTTTCAAGTTGCATTATGTCAGAATAGCAATTGTTGACTCTAACTCGAAATTTTCTATTGGTCAAAAAGCTTTTAACGTAATTTATTATTTTTGGACCAAGTTTCCAATGGATAAGCTGATCAATAACAGAATGAACTCCTACACGGTCAAAAGCTTTTTCTGTGTCTATAGAAATAATTGACATATGATTTTTGGTAGATAAGCTATTGCAAACGGAATGATCAAGAGATAGCAATGCATCTAAAGTACCTTTTCCTGATTTGTATGCCGTTTGTTTGTTGGAAAGTTTGCATTCTTGTGAAAGTAACCAAAAGAGTCTGCGAGAAATTATTTTTTCTAAAACCTTGCTAAGGCACGAAATTAAGGATATGGGTCTGTAACCCGATGGGGAGTTGATGGGCTTATTTGGTTTGTTGATTGGTATGATAGTAGCAGTCTTCCATTGTTGAGGTATAATACTTGTATCAAAGATCTCATTGTAAAATTCGCACATAGTTAATTTATTGGCAGTTGGAAGATTTTTTATCATAGGGTATGACACTTTGTCAAAGCCAGGCGTTTTCCCGCTAAGAGTGTTAAGGCAAGTCTGCAATTCGAATAATGTTATTACTTTTTCAATTTGTTTAGCTCTGTGCGATAAATTATAGTTAATAGTAATAATATTACCAACGTTTTGCTTATGTAATAAAAATTTATTCGAAAAGTTGTTGTTGAGAGAATAATTGGACCAGCTTCCTGCTAAAGTATTTGCAATATCTATAGGTTTGCTCAAAGTATCACCGTTTGGTGTTTGAATAAAACGTATTGACGTTAAGGGGGGAGTGCCACTCAATGAGTGAACTTTATTCCACATGATTGAAAGAGGAGTACGACAGTTTATTTCTTTGGTATATTCAACAAAGGAGATTCTTTTTGCAATTTTGACTTCGCGTTTAAATTTTGCATTTAGTTTTTTGTAAGCAATAATATTATCTGAGGTAGGTGATCGTTTGACGATATTCCATTTTTGATTTTTTCCTGTCTGTAAATCCCGAAGATTGTCATTCCACCAACAAACCGCTTTTTTTCGGTACTTGTGAGAGGTCTTAGGAATTGATTCGTTTGCGCAACGTATAATGGATTTGTGAAAACGGGCTACAGTTTTGTTTATATGGGAATTACTGACATCACTTATAATGTACTTACTAGCTAAGAGCTGAAATTTATCCCAATCTGCTAAATTTGTTTTGAACGAGACAAGCTTTTGTAAGTTGTTATTTGATGGCGTACTGAATAAATTAATTTCTATAGGATAGTGATCACTTCCGCACAAATTATTATTAACTGACCAAATGGCTGATGTAAAGAGACGAGGGGAACATAAACTGATATCCACACATGTGAATGTTCTTTTGGTCGAAAAATGTGTTGGTGAATTATTATTCATTATTAGTAAGTTATTGTTTTGGATGAAGCTGGATATGATCCTGCCACGTTTATTATATTTGTGAGAGCCCCACCGTGGACTCCATGCGTTGAAGTCTCCTATCAGCAAAATTGGTTTGTTGAAATTGCTAATTAGGTTAATGAGATCATTTTCTGAAAAGTTAGTGGAAGGGGGTATGTAAACGTTTATAATTATAAATGAGAATTTTGCATGCACTTCGACAGCGACAGCTTGAATTCTTGACCTGATGTTAACAACTGAGTGTTCTAGACTGTTTGAAATAAGTAAAGATACTCCTCCTTGAGCATGATTGGAGAAAGAGTTGTACGTTTTATTATAAAATGAGTAGTTTTTTGGAATCATAGAAGGTGGTGGGTTATCTTTTAAGTGTGTTTCTTGTAAGGCAATTGCACTTGGAATTTTTTCGTGAATTAGAAGTTTGAGTTCATCGAAATTATTGTTGTATCCGTTTAAGTTCCATTGCAGGATTTTAAACACCATGACGATGTAATAGATTTACAATTACCTTTCCAATTACGAAATTTGAAGCAAGATGCTAAGCCGTTGAATAACAAGTTGAAGAATGAACAAATGCGTGAGAAAAAGTGATAGATGAATAAAAAATGCTGTATAAATCGACTAATGAATAGTTTAGGTGAAAAAATATAAGAGTTGCCAATCAGAAGCAATTTACTATATCGTGTGTGTTTGAAATTTTTAGTTGTCTTTATTATTAGTTTTAAATAATATATTAATATGCTCCCGACAATAAAATTATAAAAGAGAGGGCTATTGTTTTTGGTGAAGCTGCCAGCTTCAAAAGGTGTAAAAAAGAGTATATTTGATAGTATGTGTGTTGCATTAAAGTTAAAGAAAAATATATTATTTATAATTTGATATCTTTGTCTCAGGTTATCAAGTGTTTGGGGTAAGAGTTCTTCTATACGGTATGAATAATGTGTGTATAAGAGTATGAATAAGAGAAAGATTTTGTGAACCATTGATATTATTGAAATAAAAAGCTCTTTGTTAACAATATAATAGTAACAATGTTTCCAATTAAGGAAACTTAAAATTATAATCGTTAGCGAGAAAGCAATTAGAAATCTTATCATTTGTATCATGAATATACAAATTAAAGATTTTAAAGTGTTTGCAAATCATCATCAGAGCTTATGTTTTGAATGTCGACAGATTTATTTTTTATGTATTCTGGGAAAGAGAATGTATTTTTTTCCGAAGTGATATTAGTGGATGAAGAGTGAGCAGTGTAGCTGCTGCTACCAGGATTGTGAGAGTTAGGTTCTTTGAGAGAAGTGTTATCAGTAATAAGTGGAGTGAATTTTGTTTTAATTGTTGTTGTAGACATAATGTTTTGATCGTGTTTTTGAGAGTCGGTTGTGATAGTTTTTTGGAGGTTATTTGTGTTGTTGTTTTCTGTGGTATTGTTTTTGTCAGATGAGATGGTTCTTGGACTATTAGTGGTAGTTTTTTTCTCATAAATACTTGCTTTTTGTTTTGTGGAAATTGCTTCTTCTAGTTTCACAATAATTACATTATTTATGTTATTGATTTTCTGCTCATTTATTGCTTGCGTGGCATCGCGAAAAGTGCATTTATTAATAGTTTTATATTTAAGAATTGCATGACGTTTTTGGTATGTTGGGCAGTTTTTGTTGTTCGATCTGTGCTGCTGCTTACAGTTTATGCATTCTACTTTTGTACATAGTTCAGGGTCATGCTCGCTTGCCGAACAGACGAAACATTTTTTGTCATTTTTGCAGTGTTTTTTTGTGTGGCCTATTAGAAAACAATTTTTACATTGCATTGGTGATGGTATGTAGGGCGATACTTTAACTTTTACCCATGCAACCTCAAGTTCAGTAGGAATGTCGTAAAGATCAAAACTAAGTATATGAAGTGGTGTGTTGATAAGTTTTCCGTCTTTAAATTTGGTGATCTTTTTGCAATCAGTTACATGTTGGTTCTTAAGACCTTCAACAATTTCTGCTTCTGTTAGTGAGATCAGATGTTCCGAATAAATGACACCTTTAGAAATGTTCAATGTTGGATGTAAAGAAACTACAATATTGCATAAATTAGATAGCTTATTTGCTTTAAGAAAACGGGATGTTTGAATTTCATTTTTAGTTAGAATTAACAAATGACCCTCTCTAGTAAAAGAAGTTTGGAGCGTTTTTTCTAAAGTAATACTTTCTAATGCTTTTGCAACTGCAAAGATGTTAAATGAATTGATTGGTTTTTCTGAATTTATATTTTTTATCAAAACAAATTTCTTGCATTCACTGCTTTTCACTTTTTTTATTGCTGGTAAACTAGGAAAATCGTTTCGATTGTCTACTTTAAACTTTCTTTTTGGTGGTCCATCATTTAAAATGGAAAAGTAATTTTGGTCTCCACCACCTGGGTCGGAGGCCATGGTAATTCAATGATGGAATACCAAAAACAAAATTTTTATTACGCGTAAACACAGAATAAATATCAAATAACACACGAAATAGAAAGAAGAGAAAAGTCGACCGCACTCGATGGGAGATGATTGGCAACTGAACAACTCTAAATTAAGATTAAATAATAACAACAAATGAAATTTGGATGTGAAAAAAGAAAAAGATAATTAATTTAAAGCGAATGTAAAATGAAATCAATTTCATATTTCAAAAACATAAGTCGGTGAGACTTTAAAGAGACGTTACACGCGCTGACGCTTGTTAAAAAATTCATGGACTGGCACAATATTGAGCAAGAAGAAATCGAAGCATTGGAAGCAGTATTGCCACCGTGACATAATTGATGTCACTTGAGACATAAATTTTTTGGTGGTGACATAATTTAAAAAAGAATTATGCCTACATAAAATTCAAAATGGGCAATGAAATAAATGACATAATTTTAGTTCAAATAATTGGGTTTCGCAAAATGAGCTCTTATCTTATTATGCTAAGACAAAAAAAAGTATTCTAAAATGTTCGGTATAGTTCCAATTTCGTAAAGCTATAAAACCAGGGCAAATTGTGTCACAAATTGCAACCTCAATGGGATGCGTTTTTGTTTGATGTTTTGCTCGAATTAAATGTCAAAATCAAAATGACAAAAACGATTCGGTTCCGTTATTTTGCGATGTAATTGTTTTTTCGTGGGTCTAAGCTGTTCAGCCTTTTCACGAGCTTTTTTTTGAAGGGTTGAGCTATTAAGGTTAGGTAGGAGTGGCAGTCAGTTGCGAACTGACACACTTAGACCAAAAATGATCCATTGTGATACCACAGGGTGTCTCACGACACGAACCGAGTGTTTTGTGGCGTTTCCTAGCAAGTGCGGGGCAGGAACAGAGAAAATGTTTTATGTTTTCTTCCTCCTCCACATCTCCGCAACTTCTGCAAAAGTCAAAAGACCTAACACCTAATCTCTCCGAATGTTTGCCAATGAGGCAATGTCCAGTTATGACTGCAACTACTGTCGAGACACTATGTCTAGTGCGAGAAATCAGTTCTGACGAACGCTTAGCATCCCCTTTCGGCCAAATCTGCCTAGTTATGTTACAAGTTGACCCTTGAGTCCACCTTTTGTTAGCATTTTTTACCATTTCTTCTTTAAGCAATAACTTGCAGGTAGCAAGTGGCAAGCCAACACCTTCCTTATCTTGAGGAATTTGTGTAGTAGTCCCTTGCCTAGCAAGTTCATCAGCTTTGCAGTTGCCATTAATGTTCCTATGCCCTGGCACCCGGATGAGGTGAATATTAAAATGCTGGGCCATCTCATTTAGAGATGAGCGACATTGTTGGGCCACTAGTGAATTAAGGAAGACTGATTCTAGAGATTTTATAGCAGCCTGACTATCTTAATAAATGGTTATATCCTTTCTGGATACGACATTCATTCTCAGCCAGGATGCTACTTCTTCAATCACTATAACCTCTGCCTGAAAAACGCTACAGTGGTGGGCCATCTCATTTAGAGATGAGGGACATTGTTGGGCCACTAGTGAATTAAGGAAGACTGATTCTAGAGATTTTATAGCGGCCTGACTATCTGAATAAATGGTTATATCCTTTCTGGATACAACATTCATCCTCAGCCAGGATGCTACTTCTTCTATCGCTATAACCTCTGCCTGAAAAACGCTACAGTGGTCTGGTAACCTCGCAGCGATACTAATCCTCAGCTCCTTAGAGTAAATACCATAACCCACCTGGTTATTTAGCTTGGAACCATCTGTGTAGAAATTAATATGGCTCCTTCTCCCCGGGATTCCTCCCTTCCAGTCATCTCTAGATGGAATGTGAGCTATGAAAAAAAATGCATTTAAACTGTTGGATACCCTTGCAAATTTGTTTTCGATACGTTAGACCGAAAGTTATCTATGAAAAACTTATATATGCATATTGTTGTTATAGCGTACATCGGAAGTCATTCCTGATATCTTCCAAAATATTTCAAATTTTATTTCGTATAGAATTTATTTTTCATTCAAATTTTCAATTGGAAAAATATTCGATTTTTTACTTCCACCCGGCGCCTCCTCCAAACACTTATAGTGTTGTCCAAGATCATCAACACTCCCTCCTCTCTCCGACCGACGGTCCCCTCTTCTAGGCATTTACCTTCTATTGACATATGTTTCTGTTATGTTTAAAATAAATAAACTTTATTATATTATGACCAGAGATGTTATAAATGCATATTTGCATATTGTGTATGCATTTTGCATATTTGGTATATTTGATACTTTAGAGCATATTTTGGGCTAATTTAGATATTTTTGCATATTTGAGCATTTTCGTTAGAAACTCATATAAAAATTAAATTTTTGGGGTCCTCGATGGCAGCCTTTAAGCTTACATTTCCAAACACACCTCTGCCACCATCTCCAATTATTACTCGATGGGGCACTTGGCTAGAAGCAGCAGTTTATTACAGCGGCAATTTTAAAGACGTATAGGCAGCTGTTAAAGATCTCAGTGAAAATGATGCTGAAGCCATACGAACAAAAAAAGGACTGCCGCTATCTACAAGCTTAAAAGCTGGGATAAGCTACATTAAATGTAATTTTTTAATACTAATAGTTGATTCGATTTTAAACTTAGAAACTCCTGGCTTAGGGCTCAAAGAAAGCGTAAGAGTTTTTGAAAATGTGCGCAAAAAGTTGGCTACTCTAAATCGTGCGGATATCAGTAACACATTTGAAAGCGTGATTATCTGTAATTTTTGATATCCATCAAGTTCTTTACGAAGATACTACTTCAAAAAGCCCGTTTTGTGAACAGTATTCTCCTAGCTCGTTTTTTAAACGCACTACTGATTGAAAAGCGATAGCATTTTTTATTCCAGAATTCGAAGCAGCATTTAATAGTTTATGCAAATTTGATTCTTGTAGAAATGTAATATCTTAAGTTTTTGTATGTTCAAATATAAAAAATCAACAGCAGTTTTTGACTTTTTTGATATATTTTTTCGTGCAGGAACTAGTCTTCATGAAATTTTCAAGCTGTTTTTCGTGCATATTTTGGTGTTTTTTGAAGCATATTCTATGCGCTTAAAACGTGTTTTATTTTGCATATTTCCAGTCTCTCTGGTTATGACTTACAAGGATTCAGTATATTTTTTTATTACTTAAATTATTGGACAGAGCAAAATAAGTGTGTATAAAGGAGTTTTAGTTTACTTTTTTTATTTTTTTACTCTCGCTAGAGAATTATGTCACTGACATAATTTTTAAGTCGTCGTGACATAATATTTTTCAGGTTGATGGCAACGCTGATTGAAAGAGCGGCTATTCCAAAAAAAAACTTTCAAAACGTGCAGAAAAAAATAACTGACTTTTTCATGTAATATGTACATTTTCATTTAATTTTTTGTACCTTATTTTCGAATGATCTCATAGATATACATATTGTTACAAAATTCCTGTCTCTTAGACGATAATTTCGATCTCCTTCACTTTTCTGAGTTCGATCACTGGATTGTGTAGCAATCAAAAACACACAAGCGTATTTAATTATAAAATGGTTTATTGAAATCACAAAAGTTAGTTTTTACACGGTACAATTGTTTATTTCATTAACATTCAAACTCTAATATTAATCTGGCACTGCATAGACAACTGTTTTACTTAAAATCCACTGTGTTAAAATCAAAATATCTTACTTTACTACTTAAAGTCAACTGTGTCACGTTATTGCTTAAATTCAACTGCCTTTCGACAACTCAGATGACAACCTTTTATACTACAGTCATCACTTTCTCGAATAATCCAGTACCTTCTAGATGGCGTATCGGCGTGGAATCCGCAATTATCCAGAATGTTACGAATACCTTCTAGATGGCGTATCGGCGGTGATAATTTCTCTCGGCTGTCGACTTTTATAGTGTACTGCAGCGCCTTTTCGGCTTATCATTTTTAGTACAAAAACTACATTTGGCCGCTAGATGGTGTACAAGTATTTTTATACAGCCAGTGATTCTAGCTAGTATCGTTTAGTATTCTTTCGTTGGTTTTTATTTCGGGAATTTTCTGGCATAAACCAAATTTCGCAACAATATGTACGTACACAAATGCATATCGATACGTAAAACGTATAATTATTAAATAAATGAAATTTTTTAAGATTAAAACTTTTTCTTGGACATGTCCGATTGGACTAGAAGTCTTATGTATGGTAAGTACCTCGAGGTACTTAAGCGATATTTTTTAATTGCCTCGGGGTACTTAAGCGAGACCCGCTTGAGTGCCTAACCTGCTTAAGTACCTCAAAAAGTTGACATTTTGGCCGAGGTACTTAAGCGGGATTTACTAATTTTAAAAAATATTTTTAATTTTTTTTTTTTGCCGAACGCAAGGGTTTTCGTCATATTATATTTAAATGAACTCTTTTTTTAAAAATGATTTGCAAATAAATTTAATAGTTTTATTTATTTTACATGTATCTTTTTTTTGTTTAGAAAGATCTGCGATCCACATTTAACGGCATTTGAGCCCGAAGCATTGGGAAACCTTGTCGAGGGAATTGATTTCCATAAGTTTTACTTTGAAAACTGTAAGTATCTTCCGACAAATTTTACTGATTTATAGTACAACAACAATAACAAGACAGTATTAAAGAATTAGGATAAATATAAGCAACGAAAAATCAAGCCACAATTTTTTGTGTGAGATTTTGCATAAGCTTAATCCTAAAAAAAAAACATTTAACTTTATAAAACAAAAAATTAGCTTGCAATAACCTATAGAATAAATATGTTGTTTTAAAAAAGAAATTATTAAAATCGGCTTGGTATAAGTTAATAGTTGGTGCTTCCTCGTAACTACTACGATCAAATTGAAAATAAAAGAACGCACGACTTGTATGAGCGGTAGCTATCTTTATTCTGAAAAGCTTAAACTTAATTTCACATATTTTGTCGACATAGCATAGGATTTGTTTATTTCCTGCTTTAAGCTTAGGTTCACATTGCAGTCGACATAGCATAGCATTTGCTTATTTCATTTTCGTTATGTGCTGAAAAAATATCATATTTATGCTCGCTCAGCAGGATAGGGCGATAAACGAATGGTATGCGATATCGTAACAATGGAAAAAGAAAAAATAAAATTAAATAAAGCAAATGCGATCGTAATAATAATGCGATATCATGACATTGGAATAATAATAATAATTGGTATCGTTTAGGTATGTATCGTTTACTTATATTTTGCGCCAAAGCGTTACAAACCATTTCCATGTAAACAGCTTTATGTAAATAGTATAGATATGTATGTAAATAAATCGGTTTTCTTTTAATTTCTTGAGTTTTGTATAAATACTATAAATTAAAGCTTATCTCTCATTAATCTTATGAAACTTTGCCTTGGCATCTAAAAAGTTGCAGTTGCATTTACATTTATGAATACTATATAGTCAGCGTTCTGCTACAGCTAGTGGTGGAAGTATAAAATTGGTAGCGCATCGAATATACAGTGCCAGAATTGCTATGGCAACATTCTATCGGTAGTAGGATGGGGGACTACTATAGTACCAGGACTATAAGCTTAGCCCCAGTGCCAGGTTCAGGCTAAAAAGACTAATACAATTTATATGTTACAGAAAAACCTAAGCAAAATCTTTCAGATTTTTAAGAGTTTTCTAAGGTTGTAATTTTTTTAAAATTTTTAAATCAAACCTTTATATTACAAACCAACTTAACAATTTATTTTTATATTGTCTAATTTTATAGTGCTGGGAAAGAACTGCAAGGCAATCAACACTACAATATTGAATCCACATGTTCATTTACTGGGCGAAGATGCTGCCTGCATTGCCTACGTGCGATTGACGCAGTATATTGATAAGTGAGTAGTTTAAATGCATTCATATTAAGGCCGAACTCGTTACCATATCGTCACCTCAGAGTGTAAGTGTCCTCTCGCACTTTTTGACAAAATTTTTTTAACACGCCAACTTACTTAAGAAAATACACTCTTACGTTTGGTGATATCGAAATTTAGCTACTTCTTCCCGTTCCAAATAAAATCTCGGAGTGCAAATGTCCTTACTGCTTTTTTTTTGCATTTGAAGTCACATTAAATAGTAAACAATCGCTCTCAGGTCAAAAGTGAGAATGGACTTTTGTAAGAGAGAGGAAAAGGTATCCCCGGCGGTAATTTGGCCTCGTTTCAAGACAAAAAATTTCTGGAACCAATCGTTACAAAAAGGCCGAAAATGGATTTTGAAGTACGAATGGTACTTTCTTATATCTGTTTAGGCCGCATTTAATGAAAAAAAAATTATTCCACCAATTTATGACTTGTGACTTATTCAATAATGTGACTTATAAAATTATTATATTTTATTTTTTGCATACAGCGCCCTCTGTGAACAGATTTTTGAAGTACTAATAGCTTTATTATACTCTTCTGGTAATATAAAAACAATTTCGTTTGTCAAAATCGGCTCAGTAGTTTAGAAGTTTTGGTCTAAAATATAGCACTAGCATGAGCGTGCCGTGAACGATAGCACTACGCGTGACATTACGGTTCAGCCAAAACACTTAAGAATAAATTTTTCTATAATTTTAATTACAGAAAAATCAAAGGTAAGTTTCAATAAATTTTTTTCAAATACCGTATAGGTAATTGCAGAGAGGCAAAATAATAAAAAAAACATTAATAATCCTTAAATAACAAATCGCAGAGAAAATAACTTTAAAACGCTGTTTTATCAGTTTCATGTTTTTGCTGATAGGACACCTACACTTACAAGATTACTAGAAAATCAGGCGTGATAATTGAATGGTATTTAGTGCACAGTCTAAAACTGTTAACGTAACTTGTGGGATAGAAAATGGGCGCAATTGGTTCGAAGAGACGCCTACCGCCTATACAAAGAAAACATTTAAAACGCTATATTAAGAAAAATATTTGATGTTCGATACCCAAAATTGACAAAATTGGCAGTTCGCAAAAACAAATCATTTGATAAGTTTTTTGAAAAAAAAAAACACCGACGCGCGCCCCATTTCAAGTCCAAAAATCGTTTTCAGCTTCACCTGTTGAAATAATTTGTTTTTTTAAATGATCCAAAACTCCGCTGTGACACTTCTGGTAAAATGAAAAGAAAACATTTGTAAGTCAAAATGCATATATAAAATGGTTCTTTATTCATCCCAGCGCCCCCCGTACACAGTGACGTACCGTGCACATTGGGCGCCCGTGGATAAGCGGTAATTTGCCGCCCGCCAACAATAGAAACTATTTCCTCATTTTGAAATCAAAAATTTTCTCACTTAAAAAAAAGTGCTCACTTTCGTTTTTCATCTTTTTCGTAATTTCATCTAATTAGATTTTTTTCCATACATTCTATCGAACCTAGGCAGGGGCACGCACATACACATCAGTCAGAGGAGACGCGTGTATGGCACAAGCGAGATAACAAATGGCAGAACGTACATTTTCATCGAAGCGCATCGGGAAAAATAAGCGGAGCAACGACATTCGACTTTATTCAACAACAAAAGTAGAAAGCAACATCTTGCAGACAATAACTACTAAAACAACAAACAAACAGCACATACAACAACAACATCAGCATCAGCCACAACAGGAAAACTGTAACAGGAAAGCAACAACCAAATACCATATAGCAACAAGAAGAATTTTGAACGAATAACACAAAAGAGAGCAAGAAATAAGAAGATGGACAGCAAAATAGCACAATAAATCCTGGCAACCTGTTTTAAAGCGCAACTATTAGATGCGAGTTGTCTATGTACCCACTGTATGTAGAATCTCCAGAGAGGCATGTGTTGTGTCTGTGTCTGCGTCGTCGTGTCGTCTCATAACGTTAGTAACTTTCACGTGGTAGTCACAAAGAAAGAGCAACATTTGTTCGACTACAAAACCATCTCCTACAACAAACTTTAAATTTTTAAGTTGCTCAAGAAAACTAATAAAAAATTCACAAAAATAATTTCAAGAAAAATACTAATGAATTAATAAAAACAAAAAAAAAAAATATTTAATTAAAGACAGAAAAAAATTAAAAAACTACTGTTTTTGATGATTTAGAAAGAATTGTAGCAGTATAAATAAATACTTAACTATATACGAAATTAAATAAAAAAAATATCAAAATAGCCAAATGCATGTAAAAATACAGTGGCGTAAAGTATAAAGAATTCAGATATACGGGCGTGTTTTTTTCCATGTTTATAGATAATTATTGAATTTAAAAAATATAAAAATAAAATAAAATACAAAATCTAGTAAGAGACATATATACATAAACATGTGTAATGTATAAAATGTTATGCATATACAAACATACATACATACGTGTTGATATACATATATAAATATTTATACATGTAGGCATACATATTTGAACAGGGTGTTTCTCAAAAAAAAAAAACCTTTTTTGAATTTCAATGCAAGCTCTCCTACAAAACCTTGTAAAAACAACAAAAAAAATTCCTAAAAAAGTTTGAGTTTGATACCTGAATGTTGGCGCGTGCCCGAAAATTTTGTATGGAGAAACTTTGAACTCATATATCTCAGCTAAAATAAAATCGTAAGCTGTGTGGAAAAAAATTCACGCTTTAAAGAACCAAACAAAATGGTAGTCGCTATGAGTTGAGATTAATTTCACTTTTCAATATTTGTTGAAACATGTGTTAAATGTGACCGTTTTTAGTACATTTTTTATGAAAATTTTTTCCCAAGGCAGGGGGTGGCAGTTTGGTTCTTGGCTGCGGGTGACAAATTTTCACGGCACGCCACTGCAAACACCACTTTTCTTATGTTATTTGGTTTGTGCTGAAGCTAAGTATATCCAACAGCTTTATTACTTTTTAATGTCCAGCTCCACTTATCACTATATTGTAATATATATATAAAATACAAATGTCACTAACTGTTCACACGGTAAACTAAAACTGTAAGCTAGTAAGAATTTAAATTTTATACATTTCTATTTTAAGAGCATAATAATACATTGTTTCGTATGATTTAGTAATTGAAAATGTAAGTTATAAAATCACAATGCACTTTCTTTAAAACAGCTGTAACTTTTGCAAATATAAATATGTACTTATGTGTAGTATATTAACTTATGTAAAACAATTTTTTTTAAGCCAAGTCATATGAGCTATTTAACTACAAAATTTTTTTTTCTATTATGTTTTCATACAAAATTGCACAAACAACTTCAGCCTCAATGGGGTCATGTGTTAATATTGAAATATCAAGCACAAAATGCGCAGGGGGCGCATGCCCTTTAATACAAAGAAAAAACTGCTTAAAAATCATGCTCATGTAAATAAGACATATGGGGGTTCGTGTATTGCATAGAGTCCGTCAATAAGCGCTTGTTCTTGTATTTCTTTTGAAACTTTTGGTTTGTTTTATTGGCTTTCTTAATAATATTAATAATTAAATGATTATTGAACTTTAGCCATTTTTCGCAGCGATCAACATTTTTATGTAAAATTTTACAAGTTGATACAATGCTTTATGTATTAAACAAACGTTGATAACCAAGGAAAAAAACAACAACAACTCTAGAATATAGACATATGTTTTGATTCTTAAAATCTCATCAGTATATTTTTGGTTGATGTCTACGTCAGCACTCAAATTGCACTCGCTATATTAATGAAAATCTATCGAAAAGCTAATTTTTTATTTGAAGCAAATGTGGTTAATATTTTAAGTGAATTCTAAGATCACACCATTGCGTTGAGTTTTTCAATTAGCTGTACCGTTTTCTTTGTTTTGTTTACATCATTAAAGCAAGACGCCACGTGAGTGGATTAAACCGTAGTTCTCCTTTGTTATCGCAGTTTCTTAAATTATTTGTTTATGTTGTAATGCACATCCATTGGCTGTGAGACATTACGTGTTCAAAATTATGCGATCCTATGTCTATATTCTAGAGTTGTTGTTTTTTTCCTTTGTTATCAAAGTTTGTTTAAGGAGGGGATAGGGTTCTGACGCAACATTTTAGGCATAAGTTTAAAAATGTTTTTTAGTGTTATGGTAAAAGTAAATTTATTTATTTAAAGAGCATATAAAAGTACAATATTTAAAGAGTATTCTGTGAAAATTTAATTAAAAAATATTGCAAAATAAGCCATTGGCAGCAAATTTCCGCGGATGCCTAAAAAAAAAGGTGGTTTGCGGTGGACAAGATATCTCATCACGTTATCATCTAAAATAAAAAAAAAAAAAAAACTTTCTTTAGCTTATAAGTTTTTAAATGTATTGACGAAGGGTTCTTTTTCTTTGACGATTTTTAGGATTTTGGCATAGTTTTTAAGCCAAAAAACGAATTTTTTTTAAAAAAAAGGCAAAAATCAGTATATTTATTATTGCAGAACTGGTTGTAATGAAAAAAAAAAAAAAACCCCTCGTCATTACCTGGTTTTATATGTATTAAAAGAGTGTGCCAAATTTCAAGAAAATCGATCCAGTAGTTTTTGAGAAAAAGTGTCCACCGACTTTGAAAAGTTAGTTTCGAGAAAATCACGTCAAAGTTTTAGCACTGTCTTTTTTTTCATATACTTACACAGAATCATCGAGACTCAAGACACTGTATCTTCGTCAGTTTTACTCCAATCGACCTCAAATTTCAACAGGATACTTTTGAAGAGTTATACTATTAAATAAAAAATGAAAAAAAAAAATTTGGCAAAACCCGACTGCCCTTTAATACATAAAGCATTGTATCAACTTGTAAAATTTTACATTAATGTTGACCGCTGCGAAAAATGGCTAAAGTTCAATAATCATTTAATTATTAATATTCTTTGGAAACGTTGAAAGATCAGAAATTTTTGCATTTAACATAATATTTAGTAAAAAAAAGTGTTTAGGGTTGCTAGCTGATATTAAGTCAAAAAGAATGCATAACTTTTTTATTTTTAGAAATTTAAATTTTTATTTTTCTTTTTTTTATTTTTTTTTAATATAATTTGATATTGTTCCATTTTACTTGAGCTTTCAAATTTCAAGCGTTCCCGCAGAATTCAAGCACAAAGGTTTTTTTCGACAGTCTCTACTGTACAAACTTACAGCTAAGGACAATAAAATACAATTCAGTTGTTTTATGCTCAAACTATATACCAAATTATATTTTCATTGAAACAAATATTTGCTTACTCACTTGGATATCGATTCGAAAGATGTGTATGTTTTTTTTTTTAATAACAAATATAAAGTCGCTTACACTTTCATAAATGCCATCGTAAATTGTCCATGTTACTGCAAAGTTTTCCGGGAACGCATAGAGTTGCGGAAATGTTTACTTACTTTGTACAGCCAATGCAAAAATTCTTAAATTAATCGCTCACTACATTGTCTTTAAACCACAGTGGATACAAATGCTCCACAATTTATCTTTGAACTTCTCAACGGTTGCTGTATACCGCTTCAAATATTCTAACCCATGCGCTGGCACGATATCTACCTGAAGGATTCAATTTTTCCTCTTGCGATGTTATTCGGCCGATGATGTCTGTCCAACGTCATTTTCGCTTTTCAACTTTTTTGTTGCGACAGTTTTGTCTATGTTAAATTTATCGACGTCTGAACTCGTTGGTATCTAAGATTCATATTTTAAGGAGCTATTTAATACCTGTGTTTCGGAAAGTTGCTTGCCTGGAGCAACAAGCAATCAGCAGCAAATCTACGTTATCGGAAATGACCGATACGTCCCACTCAGAGGCGTCAATTGGGTAGGGCTGTGAGGGCATGTGATGTTGTTATTAAATACATCGATTCAATTCAAAATATAATCGATTCGATAAGGTATTTAATCTCTCGCCCCTCTAAAATCTTTTGGTGAAATGACGCTACTGGTCCGACTGTGCAACGTTTTTTTCAATGTCTAAACAGAATTGGGACGTGCGATTTATCTTCAGTGTCAAATCGCACCAAAAAATAGAATGTTTTCTATTTCTCTGCGATTTATTATCTAGTGTCAATTTTGTACTCATTACGTATGGGAAAAACAGAAGAAAAATCGCACGTCCCAATTCTGTTTAGACATTCACACTGGGTCTTGGTCTTGCAAAATGAGTAGGGATCACCACCAAAACTTCAAGACCATGTTTGATTTTGCTAAACTTTAGTAAAGGGCCAAATAGACGTTCATGCGTGCATGATCAATAAAATGACGACGCCATCATGATTTCGGCACACACCATTCATGCACGCATGATGGATATCGTTTTTGGTTGAACTTTTAACGTGTTGACATTATGACGTCAGAAGCATGTGCGGCAATTAAAATTGCATTTAATATTAAAAAAAAAGTACGAAATGAGTTTAATTTAAGCTCAAAAAATCTTTAAAAATGTATTTTAAAAAACAAAGTTCATACAAAAGTTTAATTATTTCATCTAATTATCTTTAGTGCATAATATTTCTAATTTCTTTTCCGCACTCATTGTCACCTTCTTCGTCAAAAAATATGTAAACTGAGATAAGTTCAGCACACACTATCATGCATGCATGATCAATCAAAAAAATATCAAAATATTTTAATATTGCTCATGCGCATGACCAATCAGTCAATCAGCCACCTACACGGTCAGTTTGCATGAGCAATCACTTGATTCATCATGCACGCATGAACGTCTATTTGGCCCTTAAGACTTGGCCTTAGACATTAGTTATTCGCCTTGCAATTACAGCAGTGTCTGTGATTGATTTTCCAAAATAGTTCTGTTAATTTGAAAAAATGCAGATATCTCGGGTTTGCAATAAGGAAATGATATGCAGTTTACGGCATTCTGTTAAGCAAATAACAGTTCATTAAAAATGATGTAACAAGGGATCGGGAGCAAAATAATATGGGTGATTTTGCAACTTTAAAGTACAATATCGGAATTTTTTCATTTTTTTCGGTCTATTTTGAATTTTTTAGTAAGAAAAAAAGAAAAACTAATCACGGATTCGAATTCCCCGATTGATGGTTACTGTTTGAAATAAAAAAAAAATTAGAATCACCTTCATATGCAAGTTTGTCGACTCCGATTCGGAAAAAATCAGGTCTGTTAATTTAGAAAAATGCAGATATCTTTGTTTTAAAATAAGATAATCATATGCGGTTTCGGCATTCATTTAAGGGAATATCAGTTCATTAAAAATGATGTACCATGGGATCGGCGGTAACATAATATTTGAGGTGTTGGAGCTAGAAAGTGGAAAATCTGTACTTTTTTACTTTTGTCCGGTCAATTGTCAATTTTTTTGTAAGAAAGGAAGAAGAAAAAGAAAAACCAATCACGGATTTGAATTCCCCGATCGATTGTTTCCCGAAAACCATACCCACTTTGTTGAAAAATTTTGTAACCTCTACAACTTGCAGCATTTTTTAAATCAAGATTTTTGAAAATATGTTGCTTACTTAAAACAGAGGGCGCTAATCCAGTTTTCAATATTAACCTTAATCCTAGTAATGGGGCTTGTCCAGACATATAAGGCTATTGTAATCCGCTGACACATCATGAAAAAATCAAAAAGTTTTTTTTTTGAACCGCTCTACTATACACCTACAAGTGCAGTTGCTCTTGGCTCAACTAGGGAAAATAAATCGCTGAGAACTTATGGTATTGAAGAATTGACTAATATTTCATGGCATTAGCTTCGAATTATATTATCTAGAACTAGATAAACTTAGTAGATAAACTTGACACTACTACTTTTAACTCATTAATCAAGGCCATGACCAGTTAATGTATTGATGTTCCTATCATAACATAAACAAGTGCCTTTTTGATACTCGTAGTTAGATAGCTTCAACTACTTGAAAAAGTAAACAAAAATTAAACTGCCAGCATGTTTTCGAAATCATGTTTGACTACGCTGAGAAAACGATTTGTTTTAATATAACAAACGTACATTTCATATAGAGCAATTAAATATTTGTTTGAATAAATTGTTTGATAAAATACTTCAACCAACACTTACCACTATTTGGTTGAAATACAAAATGTTTGACTCAAATAAATATTTGATTGCTCTATATGAAATATGCGTTTGTTATATTGAAACAAATCGTATAAAATTCTACCACAGCTTAAAATAACCCTAGATATAATTTTTCCAGTGACACATGGGTCATTTTAATGGCATAAGCATAAAACAATTAATTTTATTAATGTATTGTCTGTAACTGCCTGTACGCATATGTGTATAATATACTCTGTATATACTTATAGCTGTTAATTTATAAATACATAGTTCGTAATTGGCGAACCCAATACCTCCATTTAAAAAATTTCGTTCAAATCGGTTGATTTTCTGCATTTTGAGTTAAGCAAATCTGACATCAAACCGCCAAAACCCTCGTACACAAAATTTGCTGCAAATCGTTTAACTATCAAAAATTCGGCCACCATATTGGATTTTGGGACGCCATATTGGATCCGTCATGTTAGATTTTGTTAAACCGCCACGTCAGCTTTTTAGGGGTGTCCAACAAGTACAATTTGAGTCAAGATATGACCCGATCAGTTTGCGAATTTTTATTTTTACAATTATTTTTTGCTGGACACTCGATTTTTGTCCGGCTTCCGGCCGATATATTTAATTTTCCAAAGGCGCACCCAGCATTTGAAAGTCGACGCTCTAAGCTTTAAATTCGAGTTCTTGGTCGATTTTTTTGGTTGCTTCTTATTTTGTTTGTAGCTCTGATCCAATTGACACGCATTATCCTATATGTATATTAGAGTGACCAAAAAAAATCGAGTTTTCGATTTCTATGTTGCTTATATGAAAAGTAGTTAGTGTTATGTAAAAAAATTAAGCCCTGAAAATTTAATTAAAAAATATTGATATTTAGAGGTCGCTAGTGTCCGGTTTATGAATTAAATACATTCTTTTTATTTACGACTGATCATTACTCTTCACACTAGACAATTCCGCATGAGATACGGGCTTTTGGCCTTGATTCTTATATTTTCGGGTCTGCTAACCACGATGGTGATGGTTGTTTTGCTACACAGTGGCTGGGTATCTTGGTAGCATCGAAAAACTCCGAGAAAACAGCGAAGAAACAGCGCAAATTTGGGTTTAAGTGAGGTAAACTCGAGAAATAAATTTTTATACCCTAAACCGAGGGTATATTCACTTTGTCATTCCGTTTGTAAGACACAGAAGGGGCCGTGGCAAGTATGGAAAAGTATATATATTCTTGATCATCACCTGAGTTAATTTAGCGATGTCCGTCTGTCTGTCTGTCTGTCTGTCTGTCTGTCTGTCTGTCTGCTTTCCGTCTGTTGAAATCAGGTTTACGGGAAAACCAATAAAGCTGAATGAAATAAGCACACTCAGGTCACACCTTCTTGCAATCATCTTGCTATTGAAAATGGGCGAAATTGGTTTACGGACATGCCTACCGCCCATACTCTATGTATAATTACCCACGCCCATTTTGAAAAAAATTGCAGCGATTTTGATGAAACTTGGGGATTTGATGCATATGTGAACAAGATTAGGATTAGGCTAGGTTTCAAGATTTCAAAGCTTCTTACAAGGGCGTGGCACAGCCTTAAATTTTAACCTTTACACCGCCATATCTCCTAAGCCGTGCAAGGTATTGTGATGAAATTTGGTAAACAGATACATATCAAATATAACTTGAATTGAAACAAAAGTGGGCGGAATTGTAAAAGTAAGCGTGGCACTTTTCAACAGTTAAAAATTTTGATTCCATATATCTCAAAATTGGCACAAGCGATTTTCATAAAAATTTTAGAAATGATGTCACTGAAAGCAGTCATCAATACAAGCTTAGCCACTTTACTAATAACTATAAACGTTATATTAAGTGAACTAACAACGTAATCGTTATGAAATTTAATGAGGTAGATGTACTTGCTATATGGTCTCTTATTGCAAAAATTTGGTCCACTTGTACTTGTGGGCGTGGCACCTCCAATATAAGCAAAAAACGTTTATTGTTATAGATAGTGTGCTGTTAGAGTAATCTTCATAAAATTTGGGGCATAGATGTCAGTTACTATAAGCTTTAAAAATAAATGAGTTAAGACGGCATTACATCAATGGGCGTGGCACCTCCCATATTAAATAAATTTTTAAGCGCTGTTACATCAGTGGGCGTGGCACCTCCCATATTAAATAAATTTTTAAGCGCTGTTATAAGTGAACTATTGTAGCAATTGGTATGAAATTTAATGTAAGTGGTTCATTTGCTATAGAGTATATCTGAATCAAAGGTGGCTGAAGTAGCACCAGTGGGCGTGGCACCTCTCATACAAATAAAATACGCTAAGTGGCATATTTATCGAAATATGTGAGCAAATGTGTAAGAAGTTTTATTTATGGAAAGCTACTTCTGGATCCAAACCGGACTGGATTGTACCAGTGGGTGTCTCACCGCCCTAAATTTTAAGGCTAACTACGGCATACATCGCAAACTTTACAAGCTATTGTGCTAAAATTTGGTATACGGATATGGATCACGAATATAATTATTGAACCAAAGTAGGCATAATTGTAAAGGTGGGCGTGGCATATTTAAAATTTTTCATTTATATTCGATTTTTTTCAACATTTTCCATATTCTTTCGACTTTTACAACCTTTTAACTTTTTTCAATATATTCTATATGTATTTGTTCCACTGTTTAAGCCTCTTTTAATTTCTTCATAAGTTCCTTTATTTTTGCGACTTCTTCATCAATTTTGAATTGTTCCAATATTTTTCAACCTTTTTGAACTTTTTAAAGAGTTTTTCAACATCTCTCAACTTTTTTCAACATTTTGCATATATTTTCGACTTTTTAAACATTTTTCAACCTCTGTCAACCTTTTTACAATATCACATTTTTTTCGACTTATTCAATCTCTTCAACGTTTTTATAACATCTTTTTAAAAGAAACTTGCAGTGCAGTGTAGGGTATGTGAGTTTCGGCCTGGCCGAAGATAACACCTTAAGCTGGTTTTTCTTGGTTTAGTATTCTTGAGCATTGTAGTTCGAAAACAGATGAAGAAACTCAAGCTTATATGAAATAAATTCGGGTAATATGTTTCTTAAAGGTCGTTTTCCGAAATAACTTTTTGCGCTGAATCCGAATTTGGCCTCAAAATTGACCCATCGCATCAGAATTCTAAAATATTTCAGGTTATGTACCTATGTAAAAAGTGAGGTTTTTTGTCTACTTTTGAGGCCATGTATAGCATGGATGCGCAACCCATAGCTCAATTAGCTGTTTTAGCTCTTACAACAATAACAAAAAATATTGAGTTCATCTCGAGCTCTTTCCGTTATTCGAGCAAACTCATTTTAGTCCGCAATCACATGCATTTTTTGCTGCCATATTATTTTGCTGCCGATCCCTTGTTACATCATTTTTGATGTACTGTTATTTGCTTAACAGAATGCCGTAAACCGAATATCATTTTCGTGTTTCGAACCCGAGATATCTGCATTTTTCTAAATTAACAGAACTGACATAATTTGATTTTTTTGAATATTTTAGAGAAATCTATAGAATAGTTCAATTATGGCAGTTCTGTTAATTTGAAAAAATGCAGATATCTCGGGTTTGCAATAAGGAAATGATATGCAGTTTACGGCATTCTGTTAAGCAAATAACAGTTCATTAAAAATGATGTAACAAGGGATCGGCAGCAAAATAATATGGGTGATTTTGCAACTTTAAAGTACAATATCGGAATTTTTTCATTTTTTTCGGTCTATTTTGAATTTTTTAGTAAGAAAAAAAGAAAAACTAATCACGGATTCGAATTCCCCGATTGATGGTTACTGTTTGAAATAAAAAAAAAAATTAGAATCATCTTCATATGCAAGTTTGTCGACTCCGATTCGGAAAAAATCAGGTCTGTTAAATATTCCAATATTTTTCAACCTTTTTGAACTTATTAAAGAGTTTTTTAACATCTCTCAACTTAGGATTGATTGAGGAATAACATATAAAAAAATCAAAACAAAAAAAATATGTTATATTGAAAATAAAAATTTATGTTTTAACAAAATTATTTAAATTTTTTAAATTTTTTTTATAAAGTTGTAGTCTTTTTTAACAAATATAATTAAATGATTTTTTATCCTATCTACTATAGTTTTTGGGATATTTCGTTTCAAAAAATGTTCAAAAACGTCAAAAAAACAAAGTGGTCAGTCGATCTCTATCTTTTAGGTGGTTGGTGTAAGGAGTTGCAAAATGTAAAGCAAATAAATAAAAGATAATTTAAACCCACAACTCATTCAAGAGCTCCAATTTTGGTGTCCACAAAATTTAACAATTTTCGAAAATCCGAGCAACTATTTTGCTCGAATTTTGAAATTTTTTTGTTTTTCACACGAACCAAAATACTTTCAGCTCGTTGAGTCCTAGTCCGTGTCTACTTTTTGTTTTTCCTATGGAGTACGAAATAAAGTTTATTTTAAAAATCACATTGCAAATTATGTTCTCCGAAGATTTCGTGATTTTCAGTTTTTCAAACTTTTTTCAGTGTAAATTTTTTTTTTACTAATTGTACCTTTGTAACCCTAATTTGACTCAATGGTATAAAAAAAATCAATATAAAAACAGAAAATGACGAAATGAATGTTGATGACCTTTTGAAAGGTTTCTACACTCAGGTAAAAAAGCAATGATTTTATGTTTGATTCAACTATAAACGGCCGAAAATGTTTAAATTGAAGAGAAACATTTTTGATTTTGACTTAAAGAGGATCCAGTTTGACTTAAAACGAATCCACTTTGATTTAAAGTGATTTCATAAATAATTTAAAGTGACAAAGTGTTTGTAAAATAAAAAAGAGTGAATTCATACACTTTGCAACTTCCAATTGAAGTTTTCTACGATTGAAGTAAAGTTAAAAAATGTAATTTTCATACATTTTAAGAATTTGTTCGACCTGTTTTCTATTACAAAATAAAAATACTTTTATGGCTTTAGGTCATTAATATTTATTTAAAATTGTTTCGCAATATTTCGATATTTTTGTTTTTTTTAGGCTTTGACCTGAAACTTATGTGCCTACAGAGTTTATAAATTTGAGGTTAACGCAAAATTTTCAATTTTGTGAACGTCCATGAAAGTCCGTGACTCCATGGTAATGTGACTTGGGCTCTAAAATGCTAGGGATCAAATTATTTTAACATGAGCTACTTAGGTATATATAAAGTTTAAGAAAAACCAATAGTGGAGGAGTAGCGAAATCAGTGTTACAAAAGCTGAATTCGTAAAAAAAATCGGTTCATTTTTAAATATTCAAATTTTTTTTTTGTAGTATCATTAAGGAAAGCGTATACGGACACAGCGAGCCTAAGTTATTCTAAGTTTACTGTGTTCGTGTACAGTACAATCCATTGATCGTAATATTTAGCATTTTAAGAATAAATATTACTACATATGGTATTGAAGTAATAAGAGTGATGTTTTGGTGAGTCAAATTATTGCTTATGGAGACCTTTTGACCAATTTTTTTTTTTTTATTAGGACTTAATTTTTCTAATTAATGAGCAAATCCCTAAAAGAGTATGGTCCTTTTATATTCATATGCTTTAATATAATTTTGAGTACTTATTTTATTTTTCGAAAAATAAATTAAAAATTTAATAAGACCATTGAATTAAACAGTTTGTACCTGTGGTAAAAAAAGCAAAACAGGCTCTCAGACGACTTAAGACCAATTTTGTAAAAGCACTGTGCAATTTATTTTGAGAAATTAAACATAAATCTCGTCATATACGGATATTATTTGTAATTTATTTGCGTAAAAATGTATGTCAATAGACAAAATACATAAACAAAATTAAGTAACCATACTGAAGGGAACCTAATTTTCTAAAAATCTCCACAGCATTAAAACTCTGCGATCAATGGTCTTCGAGATATGCGCTTATAACATGAACTATATGGGTCATTCCATCTATAATTTGCTTTTTTTACCCTGACGTGTTTTAAATTGACTGAAAATTTTTTGAGTGGTTAAAGCATTATCTAATATATAGAAAAACATTATATCAAACTTTTTCGACCATTAGTTTTGATAAAAAAATTAATTTCTTACCTCTGTTCAGAGCCGCTCGTGAATAACACAAAACCTTGAATGATGAATATTAACAAACAAACACAATTCAAGTTAGCTTTCATATTATTTTTAGGTAGCTGTGTACTAGTAGATGACAAAAAAACTCCAATTCTGGAAAAATTAACGCCTAAGCGTTATATATACACGGAAAAAAAAAAATTACGTTTCAGGAAAACATCGATTTCTCAAATACTCCAAAATCGATTTCAGTTTTTTTAGGCTCAATATGTTCAGAACATATAGGAGTACCATCCTTTAAACTTTTGTTTATGTTTTTGCACCCTATTTGATTTGACAAGCATTTTAGTGAAGATTTATGAAACTTAAAAATAAAATTTGGGTATTCCATTGATACTTGTGTTAATTTTTCGAGGTTTTTTTGTAATTTTTATAATTTTTTCAGACTTTCGAAATCTTCACCTTCTTTCAATTTTTAAAAGTTTTTAAATTTTTTTAAGTTTTCTATTTTTTTGAAAATTTCAAAAATTTAAGAAATATTTAAAATTTTAAAAATGAAAAAATTGGCTTAAAATGAAAAACTTTACTATTTTATTAATTTTTATTTATTTATTAACTATTTTAACTATTAATATATAAACGCATACTTCAGTCATTATGAAGACCAAAGGCAATATCTACCTAAAACAAATGCATTTTTGCGGTTAAAGTAAGATAACTGATAAATTTGACTTTGAGGGCTTGTTGTCAGTTTTCTTTAAAATGATCAATAAAATTTTTGTTTTCGATTAGAAAATGTTGGTTTGTGATCGGAAAAAGTCGTTTAAAGCATGTTACTTTGAAAGTAATTTAATTATAGCAGAGCATTTCGTCTAATGGAATTTTCTAATAAAAGTATTTTTATTAGTAATATAAGCTTATAGTTGAAAATTTTTTTTTGATTTCTGCATTTTAAGCAAAAATTATGTAGGACCCTTACATTTATTTCGGCTTTAAGCGACGTCTAAATGCTTGAATTCAAACATTCAAAAAGATAATTCTTTTTTTTTATTTAAAACAAATTATGTAAAAATATTCCATGTGATGCAATGTTCTGTAAAGTTTCAGCAACATTTCAAATGATATCAAAAAAAGAACATTGAAACATTACAGAAAGCTATCTGGCATTAAAATGAAAGTTTTCTGAAACGTTTTAGGTCTTATGTGAAAGATTTCCAAGTGGGTAAATAAGAGAAAAAGAAATTTATGAATTAAAACACCCTAATATATATATGTATGTATGTATAAGTATATTGTGGTGTGCATTAACAAAATTATTTCTATGGTACATTACTATTACATAATGACGTACTATTGCTGAGACAATTTTTTATTTATTTTTTTATTTCGATTTGATTTATCTGTCAATTAAAATTCTACCCAGGAAAATTTTTTGTCAACAATCACCTGTATGTGACGAGATCCATGTTAAGTGTGTTAAGAAAATGAAAAAATTTTTTTTGCCCAACTTTCAGTATATTTTCGAAAGGATTTTTCAGAGCTTTTCGTAGTCAGAAAAAAAACAATTTCATTTTTAGTATATTGTGGTGTGCGTTAACAAAATTGTGGAGTAACTAAGAGAGAGAGAGAGAGAGAGAGAGAAGAGGGCCACCGACCCGGGTGCAAAGGTTTGAGGGGCGGAAAATGGTCCTTGGGACTTGCAAATATATTAAAAGTTTAGTATACTTTCTTACGATAATTTAAATTTTTTTTAAGTATATGATTAAAAATACATTTATTATACAAAAACTAGGGGGCTGCAGATTGTTATTCATCCAGGGCGAAAATTGTTTAGAGTACGCCACTGCATATGTACATTAGACATGTTTAATCCACTTAAAATCCGATAACTTAATCATTTTCGAGTTGGTTGGTTAAGTTGAGCATTTATGAACAGTGGCATGGACAGGGGCGACGTAGCGAAAAAAACTCGGTTTGGGACGACGTAGGTTCAATTCTAATCGATGACAGTTAAAAAACTTAGATTCTCCCTTGAAGTTTTAAGATCGCAACACAAATAAATTAGCAATAAATTCCAATTAATAGAATATAAGCTGTAATAGAGAAGATATGGAAAAAAAAACAAAAAAATTGCTTTACGTTAGCCAATTTTTTTTTCCTGAGTGTGCCACATCAAGCACACTGATCAGTGCCTCAACAGGCACACTGATCAGTACCGCATTAGGCATGTACATCAGGTTTGCCTGGCTCCATGCGTTACTATCCGAACCTGATCCGATTATCTAAGCCCGGACCGGACTTATAGAGCCAAACATATGCGATCCGGATGAAAATTCTTACTCGGGTATTTGATCATTTTCGTTTTCAATAGAGCTTGAAGCTTGGTGGGTAACTATGAGTATCAAGTTTGGAAACTCAATTTTTTCCGATTGTCCGTTAAGAATGGAAATTTAAGTACGCGAACGTGTTTGTAAGCGAGCGTTTCATACGCTTAGCTTAAATTTATCACTTTCGATATTGAAACATACTTGATGCCGGTTGGGAGGGTGCGATATTATGCAAGAAACGATTTAGTTTGGTATATGCTTGAAGGTACATTACACATTTTGTATGAAAATCTAAAAACAAATTTAGCTAATAAATGTGAAAAAATTGTAAACTGTAGCAAAACCCTTAGTTATAACAAAAATGCCGAACGCTGTAAGTCAGCAGATGAAGAACACAAAGATGTAAAGCTGTTTAAAAACCGACAATTAGTTCCGTAATAGACATTGATTTAAGTCAAACCAAATCTGATTTGAAACAAAAAATACCGCTACTTACATAAACGTAAGGTCCTATGTTACGGCTGTAGTTAAAGGCCATCGTAGTAGTCTATTTACTTAAAGTGAGTTATCGGAAAAATATTGGTCACACTAGAGTGTTGAGCACTGTTTATCAGGTCGGATTAAATTGTATGGGGAAACATTTTTAGTCCGGAAATTCAATTTTTTTGAAAATTCGTTAAGCTTTAAGGAAAAAGTCCGCTACACTATATGGCTACAATGAATGTCGATTTTGCAAGTGTTTATTTAAAGCAGTTAAAACTATTCAAACTGATTAAAATGCTATCCGGTGGCAGTTTTCAGAACTTTAAAGTTTTCATTCGCTTCCTCAACTCGTAAGAAATAAAATTATGTTTCCTCATTCAAATCAGTACTTTGGTTCCGAAGTTATGTATTCAACTGTGCTGTTATGAGCTGCAGCTTCGTATTAAAAATTTCACAAAACACCAGGCAAACAGAAACAGCAGCAGGGATAAGTTGTTCAACAGTTTGGTTTAAGCCAGCGGTGGGCATAGAAATCTAACAAAAGAGCAAAACAACAACATCAAGCAACAACAAACGAAATTTTTAAGTTTTTTTTTACTTTCATTTCCAAATTTGTCATTAGCACAAAAAAAAAAACCAAATTGCACTACAAACAAAAACAATTGCTACATTCGTCAAGACACAATGCGGCGCCGTAGTTTATGCCTTTGTGTTTTGTTTTTGTTTTCATTTGAATTCAAGTCAACGCTGTGCCTTGATAGCGTTGAAATTCTGCGAAGTTTTTTACGTTTGCTTGTGCGTCAAATATCGGTGAGAGCAATGAGAGCAAATAGAGCCACTATGTGCCCATCACTGGCTTAAACTTGAATAACACCGAAACTAATGGACCGATTTGAATGAGGAAAACGTCATTTTATTGCTTAAGAGAACGAAAAACTGTAAAGTTTTAAAAACTGCCACCAGATGGCGCTATAAGCAGTTTGAATAGTTTTAACCACTTCAAATAAAAACTTGCAAGGTCGAAATTCATTGTAGCCATAAGGTGTAGTGGACTTTTTTGCTTAAAATTTGACGAATTATCAGAAAAATAGAGTTTCTGGAGCACTTAAAAATTTAATCAGCCCTACTGTTCATATACTGTCGGTCATAAGCATTAATAAAACTTTTCCTCTTTATATTTCTAACAAGCCCCCGCCTTAAAGTAAAATTTCGACTTTCCATTTATGCCGTATATACTATACATACAAAACAATATCTCTAATTTTAAATTAAAAAAAAAAAGGAAAAAATTACTAAATAAATAAATAAATTTGCATATATTTAATAATAAAAAGTGAACAAAAAACAAACGCAAACATAATTGAAATTATATTTGTATAATTAAATTTTACTAATTACTTTAGAGTAAGGAAATTAACCAGATTTTTTGTGTCGTATTTGAATAAAAGGAAATTGTATTTAACTTTTTTTCGCCTACATATGCATTTGCATGTATGTATTATACATATCGCTCACTTACTTCAAGACTGCCATAACTCAAAAAACATAAAGTGGGAGAAAAACGCATTTAAAGTTTTCAATAAGTTGCTTTTTATATGAAAATAATGAAAAGTATGTCTACATAAACTCTTCTCACAAGGTAAATTTATGAGATACCTTTCTGATTTTTTTCACACAAAATAAAACATGAAATGGCTGATATTTCTGCATCATTATCTCAAAAATCACGTTTTTTGAGTTATGCCAGTCTTGAAGTAAGTGAGCGATATGACTATTGAGTGCATTAATAGTCGTATAAACAATTAACTGATTTATTGTATAATAATATGCATACCTGTATATATTTGTATGTATTTAAACATAAATAAACTGTATACACACACATAAGGCTACTAAAAGGGTACGGCACTACCCAGTTTAAAAGGGTAATCATGCTAGGACTATCAATAGCATGTTTGCCTGGGTAAGTTGCTTCTCCACATTGCTAATGTGCTTATATCACTTAGTAAACAGAATTAATTGCCGCTAAGCTTTTTCTGGTAAGGCGCGAATTTTCCTAAAATTTCAAATTATCATAAATTCTACATTACGCGGTAAAGCACAAAAGCCATGGGATCAGCAGAAAAATTGAATGCCTGAGAGTATCCTATATTCTATGTTTATTATTTTGTATGCAAAAACTGTATCAATGCACAAGCATTGGCTGGATTAGTTAGCGCGTGGTCTAGTGAGGTCCCTACTTAGTGTTCTAGTTTTAAAAAAAAAGTGTTTGTTTTTAACTAAATTTTTATTTAAAAAAAATAAAAAATTTGAAGTTTAGGAAGTAAATATTAATATTTTTAATTATTATTAATTTGTAGCTAACTTATTTAAGTCTTTAACTTTTAAAAACTTTGAGCTGTCAATATTGAGTAACGATTTCACAATATCTCTGTTGGTAGGACAGCGCACTAAAAAATGGAGCACAGTCGTCAATCAAAATATGTACATTGCTGAAAATGAATTTAAACTCTAGAATGGCATGAAACTAATTTTTTTCAAAAGCGGCGAAAACGTGTGGGTCAGCATGTCAAAATTAAATAAAATTAAATTTTTAAGCTGCTTACCAACTCATTTTTCGCGTTGATGACAACGATCTGTGCTAGAAAGTTTAGGTAATTAACATTTGCCTCTTTTAGATTAAGTGTCTCTAATTGCTTACTGGGTATAATTGAAGAATTTCGTTAAGCTTAAAAATGTGTAAGCATAATAAACTAATAAACTAAGTTTGCAGTAGTGACAAAAATTTAAGCTGCAGTCCAAAATATCTTAGGCATGCGACAGTAGTACATTCTACCAAATATAAGTTTATGGAGCATTAGGGTCGTTCATTTTTTTTTCTTAAATTTTTTGTTTTAAACAGGTATACTAGTTGCAGGTAGATCACAAAAAAATTGCTGATTCAAGAAGATCTCATAATTTTAATATTTACTGGTGGGTCATTGAGCTTTTAAGTATTCCATACGATTCATATGTGAAAGAATGCTGCATTAGACAGTTTTGTCTATAACTCGTGAAAAAAAAAATTAAACCCGAACGGGACCAAGCCCATTGGAAAGCACATACAATTTCCCATTAAAAAGTATAAAATCATTTTTTTCGTGAAGCTAATATTTCGTCAGCTTATTAGCTTTCAGAGTATAGGGATTTTTCGTAGATTGAGAATAACAAAACTTTTTTTTTATATATTTTTTGCTCTTTCCGCTTAACTTGGTACCGTTCATGTAAGATTTTTTTTTGTTCATAATATATAGACGAAAATGTCTAATAAAGCATTCTTTCACATATAAAATGTATAGAAAACTAAAAAGCTCGTTGAGCCACCAGTAAATATAAATATTATGAACGCTGCTTGCACCGGAATTTTTCTCTCAAGTAACTGCAACTATTAAACCTATAAGCAAAAAAAAAAAAATCAAAAAAGTTGGAATCACCCTAGGAATGTGGATTTTACTGATTTTTTGTAGTTAGCAATTTACTTGTTGATGATTTACCATAAATCATTCGGCGAAATTCGACTTTAAGCTTGACCAAAACTCAAATTTCGTGATTTATATTTTTTGTTCTTATTTGATACAAAACGAAAAAAATAAAATATATTGAAAATTGAGTTTTTGACAGTTTCAAATTTAACTTAAAACATTATTCACCCTTTGAAAGTTTTTTTTTTGCAATAGACCAACTAATTTCTAAAATTTCATGCGCCCCCATTATTTTACTAGGGTTAATATTTTCAGAGCTTTAAAATTCTTTAAAAAATAATATATTATTTTTCAAAAGCTTTGAATAAATTATGAATTATTCTTAATTTTTATATGAAAAATTTTAACTTTGAAACACTAATGGCAACTCTGACTTTGATATTTTTCTTTGTTGGATAAGCTTCTTAAGGTGTCAATTTTCGTATTTTAAGCGTTCCTGAAGAATTCAAAAATGTTAGATTTTTTCGGCGGACTCTAATGTATATTAATATACTATGTATAAAATGAATGTTTGTGTTTAAATATATATGAGTATATTTCCATGCGTGTTTCTTTCACTAAATGCAAAACAAACAAAAAAAATTATATCGCTTAAACCAAGCAAAATATAAATACAAAATAAGTTTATTAATTCCAATTTAATTTTATTAAAAAATAAAAAAATTCAAGAATCTTAAAAGATTTCGCACATGTTCACGAAACTTTTGCCAGCAAGAAATTTATTAAAACAAAAGAAAAATAAAATAAAGAAAATAAAATTAAACTATTAATAAAAATAGAATTTTAAATTCAATTTTACTAACAAAATATACAAAGAATGTTTTCAATAAAATCAAATTCATTATCAATAAATTCTTTTTATTTATATTTACTATATTGAAGAGAGTCTATTTATTTAAATTGCACACAGATTTGTCCATGAATGATAAAATATGGAAAGGCATGTGGTAAGTACGCGGCGATATAGAACAATAAGAGGTTGATGTGTGAACTACTAATACATCCTGTGTAAGTTAAAAATGTATTGAAGGTGTCCATAATGTTACAAAAAATTTGATAAGACTCCAAAAACTATGACACCACATTTACGAAAATCCGTAGAGTCGTTGCCGAGTTACAGCGATTGGTACATTGAGTTTGCCTAGAGAGCCATCTACTGGTAGGTTGTCAAAACAAAATTGACGTTATAAAACCGGCTCCTTTTTGGAAATATTATGACACCGCACTTACCAAAATCCGTTGAATCGTTGCCGGTTAGCGGTTAGTACATTGAACTTGCTTACAGCGCCATCTATGGCTAACGCATATGACGTCATAAAATTCTTCTTCCTATAAAAGATATGACCACCACATACATATATCACAATCCGTAGATTCCTTGTCGAGTTATAGCTGTTAGAATATTTAATCGCCTAAAGCGCCATCTATTGGCAATTTGTGAAAGCACAAATGACGTCGAAAGAATCTACTTCTTCTTACAAAAACTATGACACGTCATTTGTCCAAATCGGCTTTGTAATAGCCGAGATATTGCGTGATAAAGATTTCTAAATCACAACATTTACTTGCTGCTGGTTCATGGTGACCTGGTGTTCCAATTTTCTTTAGTACAAATTGTGAGTTCGACTGTTTTGGCAAAACGTATGGGATGTGCAACAGCTTTGTTAAAATTTGAATAACTCCAAAACTAATGGACCGATTTGAATGAAGGAAACGTCATTTCATTGTAAATGAGTTGGGGAAGAAAATAGGAAGCTTGAAACTTCTGAAAACTGTCACCAGATGGCGCTTTAAAGTAGGTAAAACTACAAAAGTAAAAATATTTGCTTTGCATTTCTCAGCAACCAATTAAGTTTCAAATATACAGCTGTGATCAAAAAAAATAGTAGTGCGATGTCATTTATGTATGAATTGAAAGAAAATATTTCGAACAAATGACGTTTTCTTATCTAATCTTTTGAAATACACCAAACTCTCTTTTTACACGGTAGATACGTTCCTTAGAATACCGTGCAAAAAAAATAGACAATCCTATATCTTCTATTTAGGCTCATCGAGCTCTATCATTTGGCATACATTTGGAGCTGGAATCGTTAACCATAAAATTTTTTCTGATAAATGTTGCCCCAAAAAATGGGTGGCAACCCTAGTTTAGAACAGACCTTGGCAAAGCAACCCTATATATTCTCTTTAGGCTCATCGAGCTCCATCATTTGACATACATTTGGAGCTGTTATGTACTACAGTTTTAATTAGAACAACAAAATTGGCTAAAATTCGGGCATTTTCGGCCATCGGGACAGGCTTTGGCAAGACAACCCTATATACTATTTTTATGCTAATCGAGCTCTATCATTTGACATACATTTGAAGCTGGAATCTTTAACCATAAAATGTTTTCAAATAAATGTTGGCCCAAAAAACGGGTGGCAACCCTAATTTAGGACAGGCTTTGGCAAGGCAACCCTAGATATTCTATTTAGGCTCGTCGAGCTCTATCATTTGACACACATTTCATGCTGTAATCTTATACACTTTTTATTAAAAAAAATTGGCCCAAAAAACGGGTGGAAACCCTAGTTTAGGACAGGCTTTGGCAAGGCAACCCTATATTTTCTATTTAGGCTCATCGAGCTCTACCTTTTGACACCCATTTCATGCTGTAATCTTATACACCTTTTATTAAGAAAAAAGTCGGCCAAAAGTGGGTTTTTTTCGGCCATCGGGACAGGCTTTGGCAAGGCAACCCTATATATTCTTTTTAGGCTTTTCAATATCTATCATTTGGCACAAACTTCAAGCTATTATCTTCATTAATAAAAATTGACCCAAAAACCGGTGAAAACCCATGTTTGCGACAGGATTCAACAATGCAATCCAAGGCATTATATTTAGGCCTCTTCATGTTCTATCTTTTGGCGTACATTTGGAGCTGTTATGCACTACAGTTTTAATTAGAATAGCAAAATTGGCTAAGTTTCGGGCATTTTCAGACATCGGGACAGGCTCTGGCAAGGCAACCCTATATATTCTATTTAGGCTCATCGAGCTCTATCATTTGACACCACTTTCATGCTGTAATCTTATACACTTTTTATTAAAAAAAATTGGCCCAAAAAACGGGTGGCAACCCTAGTTTAGGACAGGCTTTGGCAAGGCAACCCTATATTTTGTATTTAGGCTCATCGAGCTCTACCTTTTGACACCCATTTCATGCTGTAATCTTATACACTTTTCATTGAAAAAAATTGGCCCAAAAAACGCGATGCAACCCTAGTTTAGGACAGGCTTTGGCAAGGCAACGCTATATTTTATTTATAGGCTCATCGAGCTCTATCATTTGACACCAATTTCGTGCTGTAATCTTATACTCTTTTTATTAAGAAAAAAGTCGGCCAAAAGTGGGTTTTTTTCGGCCATCGGGACAGGCTTTGGCAAGGCAACCCTAGATATTCTATTTAGGCTCATCGAGCTCTATCATTTGGCATAGGTCCCATGGTGTAATCTTATACACTCAACTTTTCTACAGCGGGCTCTCCGCCTATCCCCCAATTGCATTTTTGTGACTGTATACACAACTTTGCTGCACAACTTAGAATTGACATTAAAAAAATCTTTTTTGAGATTCGTGCAAGAACAAAAAATTCATGTAAAAAAGTTTATTTGCTCTTATTTTTGAACCGTGTTATTTCAAAATCGTATAAAAAAGTACCGTGTAAAAAGAGAGTTGCGTTTATAGTTACTTGATAAGTACACAAAATAAGCACATGACATTTTGTTCCAAAAAAATAACGGTACTTTTTAAGTTTGCTATTATATGGAGGAATTTGTAATTTTGAGTGATCAAAATAATAGTAGGTAGTGTTTAACTTCATTACTTCTGAAGATTTGATATTTATTCTTATTAAAAAAATTTGTTTGTAAAAAGTTAGTTCTATTATTTTTGTATAACATTTCAATGATTTTTTCAAGTTCTTGCATTTTAGTGGGCCGTGGAAAGTATTCTACGGCAGAGCAAAGTAAAACCATTAAAAATTTCATTTCGCAATGTAAGACTTTTGAGGAAATTTGAAATTTTATTTAATTTAAGGGGGCTTCAAAGTACCCGTGCGCAAAGTCCGATCTTTTTGTGATATGTATTTTTTTTTAACAATGGAACTTGTCGTTGATTCTGGGCACTCAAATTCATTTCCCTGAATCTTCTTTTAACGGTTTCTACACTCGCTTCTATATTTAAGCAATTTATTTATTTCCGTAGCAGGCAAAAACGGATTATGTATCGAAAGCCGTTTCGAACAATTCACGTCCCGGGGGGACATGGAAGGTATTCGTCCTCGTGTTTTTCATTTATTTGTGTATTTTATCGTATTCGAAACCATTTTCGCAGAACTTCCTATAAAATTTTAAATTTCCTTAAAAGTTTTACCTTACGAAATGGAATTTTTAATAATTTTAATTTGCTCTGTCGTAGAATGCTTTCCACGGCCCACTAAAATGCAAAAACTTGAAAAAATCATTGGAATATTATACAAAAATAATAGATTTTACTTTTTCCGAACAAATTTTTTTTAATAAGATTTATTATTTTGATCACAAATTACAATTACAAATTACTCCATATAATAGCAAACTTAAAAAGTACCGTTATTTTTTTGGAACAAAATGTCATGTGCTTATTTTGTGTTCTTATCCAGTACCTATATTTTAAAAGATTAGAAAAAAAACGTCATTTGTTCGAAATATTTTCTTTCAATTCATAAATGACATCGCACTGCTATTTTTTTGAGCACAACTGTACGTTTCATTTACAATTGTTTGTTCCATCATATTTTAATAAACCTTTTTTCTAAGCCAACCCTGATAACCTATCTCTCATCGAATAAAACAAAACATTTTTTATTGATTCTTTATTTAGTAATAAAAATGTACATATGTACATTAAATTTTTTTTACTTATATGTATTTAGTTATTTTAATATTAATGTGAAATGTCTGATTCTTTTTTTTTGTTTGGATGTTTGCCGATCCTTGGTGACTAAGAGACAATAACATAAAAATTGAAACATTAATTTTAAAACGATCACATTTTAATTTTATTTTCCCTATAATTAATTTGATGACTTCGAGCACTGCAAAGCCTGAAACCAAAGAAGTTGTGGCAATTCCGGGTATAATCTTGCCGGCAATTAATTTAGACTTATGACGATCGGCAGGTGCAATTTTATAATTGGCTGCGGGCAAATTCGATCGTCCTCCTCAAAATCGAGTGGTGTTATGTGAAAATTTAGTTTACCAAGAATTTTACTAACGCGATCCTAATCAACTTCGGAATCGTCATAGTTATTGGCAACAGCAGCGATTTTTACACCAGATCGTAGGTTTGAAATCTGGTTCCTGAAAGAAAAATAGAAAAGATCGTAAGAGTAATCGGACCAATTCTGTATCTAATTTATTGTGCTGATTTTTCTAATACAATAGACAATATAGTGCAGTACATATTATGAAAAGTGGAAAATAAAACTAAATGCTTCAAAAACGTTAGCAATCTTTTTCACAAGAAAAAGACACCCTCGATATAATCTCAACACTAAATTAATCATTTATAACACAGAGATAACTTGGGTTGACATTATTAAATATTAAGGGGTTCATCTTGATCAGAAACTGTTGTTCAGTTTACACATACCATTGTTACGAAATAATAGTCGGTAGTGACCACTTCCCAATTCATATAGATTTCTTAAACAAGAAATTCGAGTTTCATAAGCAAACACCTCGTATTAAAATATAATAAGCCAACTGGGGCGGATTCAGTATTACTTTGCAGAATCTAATTAAATTTATGCGAATTTCTAGAAACATAAATCAGGAAGTAGCCTAATTTGAGAAAAAGATTAAACTTGCCGCAACCAAAATATTCCCCGGACCCATACTTTTAGATCATCCAAATATGGAATATGGTGGAATCCTCAATATGGTGGAATCCTCAACTAGGAATCCTTCAAAAAAAAAAGCAACAAAATTGGAAACTGTGTAAAAGGAACCCAACTTTAGATAACGGGCAAACGCACTTTTTAAAAGATAAGTACAGCAAGCTAAAAGGATATCGTTCATTAGCTTTACTCAAAATATAAATCCAAGCACTCCCTCAAGTATTTTGTGGAGTAAAGTCAAAACGTTATCTTGAGTAAACAAAAGTGTTAACGTTCACTCAATTCAGAGAAATGACGGTACAGTATCGACCGACCCCTGCGAAACAGCTTATATTTTTTCAAAAAGCTGGTCAGCCAAAGACGAAAATTTTTCAGAATGCTTCCGCAATTCCAAAAGAAATTACCAAATCGTATAAATGTTATCTACGCCATTGATGCGCACAATTATTTTTTCGCGAGCTGGCGGCTACAACAACATCAATTAAGATAAAAAAAAACAAAAACATTTTGCGAAAAAATTCCTAGTATTGACGAAAATTTTGAAATAGCTGCGGCTAGCTAATTGCATGTAAGCAAAAACAAAAATCTCAAGGTGAAGGAGCGAATGACTTGAAAACAAAATCACACAAACAATAAAGTGCGTTGAAGAAAAATTACAGCAACAAAATACATGCGGTGATTGCGGACCAAAGTGATTTTGCTCGAATAACGGAAGGAGCTCGAGATGAGCTCAATATTTTTTGTTATTGTTGTAAGAGCTAAAAGAGCTATGGGTTGCGCATCCATGATCTACGCTGTAAACAAAAAAGCCAGTGAAATTGAAAAACCTTTTACTTTGTTTGAACTGAACTCCTGCCTCCTTAAAAGGTAAAACACCTGGGTATGATCAAATATAATACCCAATTAGTTAGGTTAGGAGTTTCCTTAGGTACAGAAGAATACGCACTAAAATCGGTAACGTGTGTCCTCAGCCAAGAGATGTATGTAATGGGATTCCCCAGGGCTCTCTTTTATCGGTAGTCATTTTTTTGGTAGCGACTAATTGCTTGAATTCAAAAATAAGCTATGATAAATATTTTAAGCACGTAATGTACGCAGATGACTTATATGAATTTGCAAAGTTCAAAAATAATTATGAATTTTTCAACAAATTACATACTTTACATTGTAATATTAAGCTTTGGTGTGAACGTAGTGGCACAAAGTTATCCATTGAAAAAACAAAAGTATATATTTTAAGATATATTTGAATATGTTGTACCTGTACATGACCTCGACACTGAAGAAAATATTTTTAGAATGGCAACACTGGTTTACAAAATATGGGTCTTTGAAAATTTAAGAAATCGTAAGGTATGTACTACTTCAAATGCCATTATTCAGCTTAAGCAATTCTGGTAAAATTAATTAACTACTAGATTTTATACTACATTTATTGGCCTTTTAACCTCATAATTAGATTTTAAAAATAAATAAAAAATACACTGAAAAAAATGAGAAATATTTTTGTTTATCGTTTTTTTCAATGTTCTCCTAACAAAAATTTTTTTTTTAGTGCATTAAACATTTTGCTGTTGTACAACCTCGCGTTTTTAAAAACTTTATTTGATGCTTCCTAAGCTTCTTTAGAAAGACGTCCAATTAGAACTTCTAGTTCTTGCATAATTTGACTTCCATGCACAATAACTTTGTGCACGGAAGGAGGCATGTTGTCCTTTTTATGAAGTTCCACAGTTTTTTGGGTATATTTGTGAAAGCTTTCGAGATTTATAACTTCTCCGGAAGCCAGAACTTCTAAAATATTCTACTATATTTGTTTTAATAAAACAACTGTAAAATATTAAGGACAAAAGCAATATTCGGCCGCAATGACTTTTGAAACACTGTCCGTTTAGTTTCTAATGAAAACATAAGTTTTTTCTGAACATATATTAAAGACATTAAAAACATAAAATAAATTTAATGGAAAATATAAAAACATAGAATGATAACTATCATAATTAAGGACATAAGAATTTAAAATAAATTTTTTTGAAATATATTACGATAGTAATAATAACAAAAATGGTTATAACCGGACCCCCTATGCCCCCTATGCTGCACCATCCATATCTGCACAACGCTATGTTTAGTTCTAAAAAAGCGAAAGCAAAGAGGGATGAAAAAAATTAAAAACAGCCTTAACCAGATCCCCTCCATTTGAGGGAACTCCTATCTAAATTGAACCAACTTCCTTCACAATGTAAGCTTTTACAATTTATAAAATTGTTGAAAAGCATTGCAAAATGCTAAGATACACAAATATTTTTTTCTTCAAATATTGCAATAGAAAAAAAAATCATTAAAAAAGAAGTTAATTATATGCGCAGTTTTTTTTGCTAACCATACACCTTCGCACATAATATATAAAAAAATTTTTTAAATCTGGAGATATACTTTTTGGTTGTTGCTGTTAAATATTGCGAAATTTTTGAATTATGACTTTTTCAGTCCTAATTTTTAAAAAACCAGCATAATTCAAACAAACAATTTTTAAATAGTACAATTTATGACATTTTTGCCAGTATGCAATTTTGGTAAATTTCGATACAAACAAATTAGTGAAAGCATTTAATAAAAGTCGATATATTTTGTTCCTTCTAAAACTATATTAAGAAAAACCTGATTAAAAAAAAGTTATGAATATGAGCAGCTTTTTTTTTTTGCTTACCGTACCTTCGCATATAATATATTGTAGCGAAATTTGGTTTAAGCCAGAAAATCCTCGAAATAAAAACCAACAAAAGAAAACTAAACGATACTACCTAGCATCACTGGCTGTATAAATACTTTTACACCATCTAGCGGCCAAGTGCAGTTTTTGTAAATAAAAATGAAATTATCGCCGTCGTACAACGCCATCTAGAAGGTATTGAATTATTCGAGAAAGTGATTGTGAACTCCACGCCGATACGCCATTTAGAAGGTACTGGATTATTCGAGAAAGTGATGACTGTAGTACAAAAGGTTGTCATCTGAGTTGTCGAGACACAGCAATAAAGTGATACAGTTGATTTTAAAAGTAAATTGTCAATACAGTGTCAGATTAATATAAGACTTTGAATGTTAATGAAATAAACATTTGTAACGTGTAACAACTAACTTTTGTGATTTAAATAAACCATTTTATAATTAAATAAGTTTGTGTGTTTTTGATTGTTACACAATCCAGTGATCGAACTCAGAAACGTGTAGGAGATCGAAATCATCGTCTAAGAGACAGGAATTTCGTAACAATTGGTGTCAGAAGTGGGATTGTGTAAAAAGTGTTGTGTGTTAATCACAATATGTTGTTTTAACAAAAACGACATATTGTGGTATATTTTTGGGATGATCAACATCATCCAATAACAGTAAATTTCTGTTATTATAATACGGCATATTTTTGGGCATTTGCTTATTTGTTGGTCAGTTTAAGTTGCTATGTGAAAATTCTACTTGTTGAATAATAACAAGAATGAGAACAATGCAATGAAACTGCAACAACAAAAAGGCAAATAATGCAATGCAAGTTATGAAACCCGGAAATATGCCAACTTCACTAGGTTTGTAAGCCAAGGTTTTTGTAAACCAAATTCTGCAAACCAGAATTAATTTTTGTAGACGTAAGTTTTTGTTATTGTATTTTTAAGTAATTATTTTATAATGTATTTTGTTGTTATAATTATCTGTATAAGAGGTGTTAAGTTATTTAAGATTTTCAATAAAGACTAGAGTTTGTTCTAAGTAGTAAAAGAAAAGTACTTCTTTTATTTAAGTGAAGAATTTTAGGAAGAGTCAAAGGAAATACTGGTAAGTATCCTCCCCAATATAAAACATTAATTAAATTCTTTACAGATACAGCTTTCAACTTGGTATTATCCCTCGAAAGGATAGTAACAACATAACAACATTGGCGCAGCCGGTTTTTCGAGCCACTACTCGGAACCACAGTACAAGGACTAAAAAGGACAAAAAGTATGTAAGTATCCTTAGCACATGCCACTAATCCATAAACTTCCGAAACACATCGGCACTAGCCATTCCTTAGGAGAGCCTTACTTTGGCAATCATCCTCACGAACTTAGGAACATAAACTATGAGCGATCCTCATAGTCTATGTTCTGCAACATTTAGTAGGGAAGTTAGGTTTCATTAAGGCTTAATTCATAAACTTATTGGAAGTTTATGAATTATAAAAAATTAGATTTCATTAATTCATTTTGATTAATTCTTTTTATCTTTCCAATTCAGTTGCAACTGAAGTTTTATTGAAGTTGGAAATCTTAAACTTTGAAGCATTTGTTTTAAATGACGTTTACGGTTTGATTTTCAGTGTTTTCTAAAAACTAAGATATTAGAAGCTATTGAATTTTATTGAAATAAATAAGTGGTCGATTGTCATCTAAATTTTCAATTAAAAGCTTTTTTATATTTAAATTATAATTTTAAAATTTTCCAAGTATCTTGTGCCCTTAAAAGAAAATTTATAAGTGAACTTTCGATAAAATATTAGTTTCTCGGAAACATTTTTATTCCATACGAAAAACAAGTCTTGTTGAACTTATTTTTGGTTCCGAAGAATTTTTTAATTCTGAGGATCAGTTTATTCAACATAGACTCGCGTTTAATTGCTATAAAATATTTTGATAACACGTATAAAAAAATTTGTGGTAGGTCATCTTTTCCTTAATTGTCAGCGAAAAACGTTTTATTTAGTATGTCAAGTTCTTGGTAACAATTGAAGTCATTAACTTTAAAGAAAATCAAGAGTAATCAAAATTCAACAGTCAAGGTTACACAGCGTTTTGTTTACCTATAAACATTTTGTTTTTATTTAATATAATTATGAAAATTTTTCTTACTGGTGTTCAAATGTGTTGGGCTTTAAACAATTTAAGTACACCGACAAAGTTTTATATTCATAATGGGTCTCCTAGAAATCTCTAAGTTGGTGAAGAATATAGTACCTTATTTTTCAGGGGCTAGTTCACCAACGTTAGAATCAGATTTACATAGGTTCTTAGAAGGATGTGAGACAGTGCGGAATGAAATTAAAGATGAAGAAGAACCTTAACTCATAGCACTCATTAGGCTTCATTTGCATGGTGATGCATTTGAGTTAATCAGGTCGCTTAAGTTTAAATCATTAGAAGAGCTACGCAAGTTATTAAAAATAACATATATTAAAGCAAAATCTATTCATTTGATTCGAGAGCAAATAGAAAACGCACGTCAACTTCCTGAAGAAGAACTGCGTGCATTTGCAAGACGAATGAATGCGCTACGGAACGAAGCCTTAGATAAACTGAAATCAACTTAAGAAAATTTATCGGATGAAATGTGCAAAGAAGAATTGAATTTGTCAGTGATAAAAAGATTTAAGACAGGAGTACATAATCAGATGTTACGGATGTTGTTGATAAATCAAAATACAAACAACTTAGATAAGTTGTTAGAGGAAGCAATCGGAATAGAAGATTTAATGCAAGATGATTTAGAATTAAATTCAGGAATTAATACCGTGCAGTCTGGCTATGAAGAAGACCACCCAGTGAATTCAAGCATTAGAAAATTACCAATGAGAAGCTTAGAAACAGAAATATTCACACTTAGAGAGCAGGGGATTACAAAAAAATTTTTGGCCAGAAAGTTTTTAGGCAAATGCTCATTTTGCAATGTAAGATGACATACTAGAGATGAATGTTTAGCTCGGAAAAATTCACGGGAGTGTCAGGAAACCGACAAAAGGTGCACGAAGAATAAAAGGAAAACAGAAATTGATTTCAACTATCAACAACAAGGCATAGAAAGCAAAAAACAGAGAACAAAAGACACAATTTTACAGGTCCAAAATAAGGTCGATGAAAATACACCTACATGCCGTTGGTGTAAAAGATTGGGCATGTAATAGAAAATTGTTATGCCAAAAGAGACTATGAGACGTCTCAGGGAAACTAAGAGGGGCCCAAGACCGGCCAATAGTCTGGGACCCCAAAAATCTTAGTAAATTAGGGCCAACTAAAGTAGTAACTGTAAATCAACCACAACAATGTGCAGTTGATACGTTAACTACAGTATGTAAAACAAATAAAGTTTTAGGGAAAAATTTTGATAACGTAGTAACAGTAAATCAACCACAACAAAGTGCAGTTGATACGTTACCTACTGGAAATGAAACTATTACAGTTTCAAAGAATATTTTTGATGAAGTAATAAGTACAAATCAGCCACAACAAAGTGTAACTGATACGTTAACTAATAAACGCATAAATAATAAAGTTTTAAGTAACAACTTAGAACAATGTAAAGCAGGAACAAATCATACGCAGAAAACTGTAGTTGGGGCGTCCCTTGCAAAACCCATAGAATGCGAAAAAAATTGTTAACGATATCGAAACTGGGAGACATATCTTGTATGGAAGGCATAACGAAAATTTTTACCAAGTAAATCAAAATGACGTGTTCATAGAAGTGCCCTGTGAAGAGGCACAATGTGGAAAACTTATTTTGTTGGTAGATTCCGGCGCCGATACAAGTTTGGTCAAAGAAGGTGCAATGCTGCATTTCCCAGAACTAGATATAAATAATGTAAAAGATTTGAGTGGAGCATTTGGCGGTAAGGTTACCACCTTAGGTACAACCACTATTCAACATAATCAGCATCCAGATCTAAGTTTAAAGTTACACATAGTGTCACTAGATCATGGTGTACCAGCTGATGGAATAGTAGGTAGAGATATTTTGTGGAACCGAACTGTCATAAATGCCATGGATAAAAAAATAACGTTTTTCAATGAAAAACGAAAACAAATAATAGCATTCAAGCTTAAGCCAATGAATGACGTTAACAAAGTACTATATAATACAGAAACAGCAGTCGAAGCTCGAACTGTAAAAATAGTACCGTTGTGTGTTAAAACAACATTAGAAGAAGTTGTTATACACAAACAAGAACTTTCACAAGGAGTTTACATGGGAGAAGCCCTAACCAAAGTGAAAGATGGCATAGTATATGTGCCAATATTAAACTCGTCGGAAAACCAGTTTATAATTGATAAATATTTCAAACCAAAGTTTTCTAATCATAATAAATTTAAAGTGGAAACAAATACCACAATAAATATTATAATGGAACAAAATGTGAGGGAAAGATTAGATAAACTATTTGAATCCATTGATTTGGATCCTAACTTAAGCAGTGAAGAGAAAGATAGCATGGAAAATATATGTGCATCTTTCCATGATATATTTTTATTAGAAGGTGATTGCTTATCATATACTCCAGTTTTAAAGCACGATATCCCTACATTGGCGGGCCAACCTCCAATAAATCAAAAACAGTATAGACTACCCCATTCTCATAGAGTGGAAATTAATAGGCAGGTAGAAGAACTGTTGAATGAAGGGATAATTACGCCTAGCACCTCACCTTGGAATTCACCATTATTACTTGTTCCTAAGAAAAGTGGTAAAAATGGCGAGAAAAAATGGAGATTAGTTATAGACTTCAGAAAATTAAATGAAGCTACAATCAAACAAGTATTCCCCATACCACGAATTGATGAAATTTTAGATCAATTAGGACATAGTAGATATTTTTCCACGCTGGATCTAGCAAGTGGATACCACCAAGTATTAGTGAATGAAGATGATAAAGAAAAAACAGCATTTAGTACGGGGTTAGGATATTTTGAGTTCAACCGAACGCCGTTTGGTCTGACGGGAGCACCAGCAACATTTCAACGTATTATGAATCATATACTCACAGGACTACAATGTCTAGAGTGTTTTGTTTACTTAGATGACATTGTCATATACGGGAAAAACTTACGAGAGCATGAAGATAGGCTTCGTTAAGTGTTCACGGTATTAAGACAACATAATCTTAAATTAAACACGAAAAAATGCAATTTTTTGCATCGTGAAGTTGTATATTTAGGACATAAATGTTCAGAGCATGGTGCTTTACTAGACCCAGATAAGGTGAAATGTGAAAAAAACATACCAGTGCCTAAAAACAAAAAAGAAGTACAGGCATTTCTAGGTCTGGTAAATTACTACCGAAAGTTCATAAAAGACACGGCAAGACTAGCATTACCAATAAACAAATTATTGAGAAAAGAAGCTTAGTTCATTTGGTCAAAAATCATTTGAGGACTTAAAAAAGGCGATAATGTCACCACCCATATTGATATACCCAGATTTTTCCAAAGAGTTTTTGTTAACCACGGATGCCAGCAATGATGCAATTGGTGCAATTATATCACAAGGGGAAGTCGGTAAAGATAATCCAATAGCATTTGCCAGTAGAGCGCTAAGCGATACCGAAAAGAGGTATTCAACAATTGAAAAAGAATTTCTCGCTATAGTTTGGGCGACGAAAAATTTTAGAGCATATTTGCTTGGCAGACATTTCAAAATATATACCGATCATCAACCATTACGTGGTATATCAAACCTTAAGGATCAAACATCACGTTTGGCACGCTTCCGACATAAACTATCAGAATATGATTTTGAAATTATTTACAAGCCTGGGAAAAGAAACTTAAAGGCAGACGCTTTAAGTAGATTACCACAAACAAATAAACTAATAACAGTGGTACAAACAAGATCAAAGGCTAAAAATTCTGCAATAGAAAAATTTAGTATTTCAAATGAGGTGGATAAGGACATGGTGATTGAAAGTAACACAGAAAAAACAGTGGTCATACTTAAAGATCCTAAAGAGATAGAAATAGTATTAAGGGATTTTCATAGTACACCATTAGGCGGGCATCTGGGTGCAGTAAAAACGCTTCTAAGAATAAGGAAGCAATATAGATGGCCAAGCATGCAAAAAGATGTAAAGGAATACATTAAAAAATGCACCAAATGTTAAATAAACAAGAGTTCAAGACTCACAAAAATGCCTATGGTTTTGACAGATACACCAAACAGACCTTTCTGTATAAGAGGTGTTAAGTTATTTAAGATTTTCAATAAAGACTAGAGTTTGTTCTAAGTAGTAAAAGAAAAGTACTTCTTTTATTTAAGTGAAGAATTTTAGGAAGAGTCAAAGGAAATACTGGTAAGTATCCTCCCCAATATAAAACATTAACTAAATTCTTTACAGATACAGCTTTCAACTTGGTATTATCCCTCGAAAGGATAGTAACAACATAACAACAAAAGAATTAACAATCAAAAAAAAAATGGTTAAGTTTGACGAATTGAAAGTGGATCAACTGAAGAAGGAGTTGCAGAAGCTGAATCTTCAATCATCTGCCGGAAAGGTGGAGTTACAGAAACGCTTACGGCAGGCTCTTGAAGCTCAAGGTGTAAACCTGGAAGAGAATTCATTTTATGTATCAAAATCAGCAGCGAAAGTGGAAGAAGCTTCTGAACCGGCGGCAAGTGGTGAAGTTGGAGAAAATGTTAATGGCGATGACGCAGACAATAAATCTACAGATGAATAGCAATATCCAGGCCGTTCGGGAAGAAATTGGTCAGAACTTAAGTCAAAATGCACTACAATATCCAGGCCGTTCAGGAAAAAATTGATCAGAAGTTAAGTCAGAACGCGCTGCAGATCCAGGCGTTTCAGGAAGAAATTGATCAGAGCTTAAGTCAGAACGCGCTGCAGATCCAGGTGGTTCGGGAAGAAATTGATCAGAGCTTAAGTCAGAACACGACGCAGATACACGATGCTGTTCGAACGGAGATTTCCAAAATGGTAAATGGCCTCGATGCAAAAATGACTGAGTTACGAGATGACGTTGAATCATTCAAGGAAGAAGTTCAAAATAGTTTTGAGGACGTTAATAAAAGGATTCAACAGTTGGAAATAAGCGAACCAACCACTCAAATGATAAGAAAAATCAGCGCAGTGAGGCTTAAGGCACCCTCGTCCGATGAAACAACGCCATTTAGTGTTTTGAAGCTCCAGTTCGAAACAACATCTGGTCACAATCGTTGAGATAACGATAGCGCAGCTGCAGCGCTAATTGTGGCATTAAAAGGTCTCAGTAAGCAATTGAGTAGTAGAGACCTCTCTCGCCCGACAAAACTGACAATCTACAAGACGCTCATCTTACCCGTGCTACTTTACGGCGCAGAACTGATACAGCCACGCTTGGGGTGTTTGAGAGAAAAACTCTTCGCAAAATCTTCGGTCCTGTTCACGTCGGCGACGACTACCGTATTCGAATGAACCACGAGCTGTACGAGCTCTACGCTGACATTGACATAGTCAAGCGCATCACTATCCAACGTCTGCGCTGGCTGGGACATGTTGTGCGTATGGACGAAGAAGCTCCGGCGAAAAAGGTGTTTGATGCGGAAGCCGCTGGGCGACGACGAAGAGGAAGAACATGCCTCCGATGGAAACACCAAGCCGACGAAACCCTATCCACGCTTGGTGTGAATGATTGGAGAAGGCGCGCGCAAAGCAGAGGTGCCTGGAGAGAGCTTTTGAGGTCGGCCGTAACCCGGTAACGGGTTGTTATGGCCACCCAAGTAAGTAAGTAAGCTTCGCGACACTCCTGGTCATACCATTGATTTCGCGGAAGTGGGCGTCGGAAACCAATGACTTCCTCAGCGGCAGAGCGCATGGAGCGGGACATATGCGCCCAAAGTCCACCGGCATCATCAAGTAGAGAAACAGGTTAAAGGAGCAGTTCTGAGAGGCGAGCGGAAAAGGCTTCGGGCGTCCGATGTGATTGCAGCTTAGCGACGTCCAGCTTTCGTTGCGTACCAGAGCGTACATCCTTTGCATTGCACAGCCGCATGCGTATCTTGGCTGCAACGAGATAAAGATCGGAGTCAATATTGACTCCCCGGAACGTACGAACATCTAGCACGCTGGAAGCATGCCTTCAGTCGATCACAACATGATCGATTTGGTTGCGTGTTTTCTGATCAGTGGACAGCCAGGTGGCCTTGTGGATATCGAGGTGTTGAAATCTGGTGCTTCTTACTACCATGTTTCGCGCCGCGGCGAAGTAGATCAGCCGTAGACCGTTGTTTGAGGTGGTCTCGTGAAAGCTGAACTGGCCGACAGTGGGGCCAAATATACCTTCTCTTCCGTCCTTTCAGTTGAAATTCCCGTGTACAATTTTAACGTCATGGGCCGGGCAGCGGTCGTATACTTCCTCGAGTCTCGCATAGAAGGCATCGTCCTTTTCCTCCGTCGGGGCGTGCACACAAATCAAGCTGATGTTAAAAAATCGAGCTTTGACGCGGATCGTAGCCAACCTTTCACTAACAGGAGTGAACCTGGAGATATGGTGGCGAAGTCTCTTGCTTACTACGAATCCGCATCCCAAGTCGCGCCTCTCCGCATGGCAGCTGTAGTAGATATCACAACAAAGTGGATATTGGCAGGTGGAAATAGATGAAAAAGACAAGGAGAAAACTGCTTTAGTATTGGGAATGGTCTATGGCAGTTCAACGTCATGCCGTTTGGTCTTTGTAACGCTCCAGCTATGTTTGAGCGGTTAATGGAACGAGTTCTCAAAGGACTACATTGGAAGACTTGTCTAGTGTATCTCGATGACATAATCACCATGAGTAAAGATTTTGATGAACACTTGAAAAATTTGGAGGAAGTGTTTAAGCGCTTGGAGGCAGCTGAACTAAACTTAAGTGCGAAAAAGTGCTCACTTTTCCAGCGTGAAGTCAACTTTCTTGGGCACAAGGTTACGTCAGAAGGAATACACACAGATGAAGATAAAATAAAAGCTGTGAAAAATTGGCCACGACCATCTAATCTTCATGAGTTGCAAAGTTTTCTGGGTCTATGCACTTATTACAGACGCTTTGTTCCTGGTTTCGCAAATGATGAAGGCAGTCTACATGAGCTGACACAGAAGAATCGGAAATTCGAATGGAGTGGAAACTGCATTCCAAAAGCTGAAAGAATTACTGTCTACAGCGCCAATACTCGCGTACCCAATACCCGGCAAAGAATTTGTATTGGACACCGATGCGAGTGGCCATTGTATTGGAGGAGTTTTGTCCCAAATCATCAATGGACAAGAAAAAGTCGTCGCATATTTCAGCAAAATTCTGTCGAAACCTGAGAGGAATTATTGCGTAACTCGGAGAGAGTTACTGGCAGTAATGGAATGCGTGAAACACTTCCATAAGTACCTATATGGACAGCACTTTCTCCTGAGGACAGACCATGCGGCATTAAGGTGGCTACTTCAATTCAAGGATCCTGAAGGTCAAATCTCACGGTGGATAGAGCGCTTGCAGAGCTATGATTTCACCATAGAACATCGCAATGGAAGCCAGCATGGAAATGCGGATGCACTTTCCCGTCGTCCATGTAAAATTGAATGCGGTCATTGTTCACGAACGGAAAATAAAGCTGGAACAATTGATGTGCGCCTTTTGAACGTTTTGCCTGAAGAAAAGTGGACAAAAGAGGAGGTAAAACGGGACTAGCGCAGTGATACAGATTTGGCAACTATAATTAAGTATAAGGAGCTGGGTAGGAAACCGGCGTGGCAAGAAATCTCAAGTGAAAGCCAAATCTGTAAAGCATACTGGGCGCAATGGCAAAGTTTGGAGTTGCATGATGGTTGTCTCTACCGAATCTGGGAAAGCGGGGATAGCAAAACTCGCTCAAAACTGCTGGTTATTCCAAAGGCCAAATTTAAGGAAATAATCGAGGATTATCACAATGGATCGATTGGTGGACATCTGGGCATAACGAAAACCACAGAGAAAATAAAGAAACGGTTTTATTGGGTAGGATGCCAAGAATCAGTTCTTGACTGGATCCGCCGTTGTGACCAATGTGCAATTGCTAAAGGACCAAGGATACGCACTCGGGGAAAAATGCATCAGTAAAACGATGGAGCTCCCTTTGAGAGGATAGCCATGGATATAGCGGGACCTTTTCCAATCAGCAATGCAGGAAATAAATACATCCTTGTGGTATTTGATTACTTCAGTAAGTGGCCAGAAGTATATCCCATTCCCAATCAAGGAGCAAAAACAGTGACAGACATTTTCATCAAAAATTGGATTTGCCGAAATGGAGCTTCACTTGAGTTGCATTCCGACCAAGGACGAAATTTTGAGTCGACACTTTTTAAGGAGGTTTGTGACATGCTTGGAATACAGAAGACACGTACCACAGCTTTGCATCCTCAGTCCGATGGCATGGTCGAAAGGTTCAACCGTACTCTAGAGGAGCATTAATAAAAGGTTGTCGATAAAGGACAAAAAGATTGGAATGAGCATCTACCAATGTTTCTGATGGCTTATCGGTCGTCAATACACGATACTACTACAGTCACGCCAGCAAAAGACATTTTTGGTTCGGACTTAAGGCTTCCAGCAGATTTGAAGTACGAAGTAAGCGTTGTCCCAGAAACGACCAATGCTGACGATTACATGTCGCGGAAAAGAGAAAAATTAGCAGATATACATGAGCTTGTCAGGAGACGTACTCAATTGGCTAGCGACAAGATGAAAGCTCGGTATGACCTGCGAGCAAATACTGAAGGGTTCAAAGAAGGTCAACTAGTGCTGCTACATAACCCACAACGAAAACGAGGCTTGTCTCCTAAATTACAGACTCATCGTCACAAGGATTAATGATGTTGTGTATCGAATCCAAAAATACCCCGGAAACAAAAGTAAATTAAAGGTAGTCCACATTGAAAGGCTGGCACCTTATACTAGGGACGGAGAGACTCTTGTTCGGGACGAACAAGTTTAAGCGGAGGGCAGTGTAGCAAAATTTGGTTTACGCCAGAAAATTCTCGAAATAAAAACCAACAAAAGAAAACTAAACGATACTAGCTAGCATCACTGGCTGTATAAATACTTTTACACCATCTAGCGGCCAAGTGCAGTTTTTGTAAATACAAATGAAACTATCGCCGTCGTACAACGTCATCTAGAAGGTACTGAATTATTCGAGAAAGTGATTGTGAACTCCACGCCGATACGCAGTTTAGAAGGTACTGGATTATTCGAGAAAGTGAATGTGCATTACACTTCGACACGCCATTTAGAAGGTACTGGATTATTCGAGAAAGTGATGACTGTAGTATAAAAGGTTGTCATCTGAGTTGTCGAGACACAGTTAAACTTAAGCAATATAGTGAAGCAGTTGTTTTTAAGCAATAAAGTGAAACAGTTGAACTTAAGCAATAAAGTGAAGCAGTTGTTTTTAAGCAATAAAAAAATCGAACGCGGCCCACCACGGCCAGCTTGCGGTTTCCAGGGAGGGTTATAAGCCCGCCGCGTTAGATCGAGGGATGTACAATAATTTCCGTTTCCGGTTTTGGCCGGAAATGAAAATAAAAAAAATACAAATCTATATTGACTCAAAATTGCTGAACTGATATGACTATGAAAATTTTCTAAAAACAATGAAAAGAATAACAAAAAACTAAAACCAATTAAACCTTTACTGCAAAAAAAAAAATTATCTAAACAACAAAATAAAGGTAGCACCTCAATACGCAATCGACACCAAATTCAAACGCAAAATGCACACCAACAACAATCAGAATTACACACATGAGTCTGGAATTAGCTGACCGCTTCCTGCGTGCTCGCCCATCCTGTGTCATTTAACAACTTTTCACATGACACCCACTACAGAACCCAGCCGCATTCTCATTTTATTGGCCTACCCCATTTGCCCTCCATCACCGGTCACGACTTTCAACCCCCCCATAATTCAACTTTAACGCATCATATTGGCTTTTTTGATTTTCTTCACAACATTTATTTTTTTTTTTTTTTATTTTTTTGAATTCATACGACTTAAAAACTACTATTTTCTAATAACTATAAATCTTTCTCTTTTCCTCCTGTAGGATCCCGGAAGGAAATAAATTCATATATTCACAAATCCACCTTCAAATTCGGGTAGTTTTTGGAAATTACCAAAACTTAACTAAGAACTTTTCTAGGACTAATTTGACCAAAACGAAATGTTTTAATATGCTGTGTAACAAAAAAAATATAATATAAACACTTACATTTAAAAATCAAAAATAAATTGTAGAAATTAATTTAACAAATAAAAGATATATATATATAAATTTAATACATTCAAAAAAAACACAATAAATATAAATTTCAATTGTCGCAAGCAAATCAGCGTAAGTCGGAAAAATCCAATTTAGGAGCGTATCCAAACAAAATTATTCGAAACCCAAAAAAAAACTGCAAATTTTCCTAGTCCTAAAGGAGCACGCTCAGGATTTAAAAAGAACAAACTTTACCTTCCCACAAAAACTTTTAATTGCCGCGGAACTTCGCTGCAAAATGCTCCAGACTAACTGGGACCTTTTCCAAAAAAAAAATCAATACAAAATCTAGGAAATGAAATACAATTAAATATATAATATTAATTTTCAAATAAACGCTAGCTAAAGCCTAAAGACACATCAACTGGACTTCTATAGTTTTCGCACACTGTGTTTGGGTTTCCTTTGTGGAATGCAGACGCGATGTGAAGCGAGGCTACTCTTTTACTGTCGCTAAAACAGATTTTTGCTTCACGAAGTGAACCTTGCTATTATGTTGCCCCACATAATGGTTTGTGTCTTTGGGGCACTAAACTTCTCAACCCTATAAGGTTTCGCACTTGGGTGATTTTTCAGCTTCTGATTCCACCGAAACGAACTATAATTTTCTTTTATTTGCTGCTAACAAGATTAGCCTATGGCCTCCAACTTTATAACTAATTTTACGCTGGTTCTTAAGATAAATGAAAATTGTGACTGACTTAGCTGTGATTTAGTTCTTCCTTGTGGGTTTTGCGACTCATGGCCTTCTTTAAAAACTTCTCCAGCCTTGTATCCAGTGTCAGTCACACTACAAAAATATTTTTATATGTTATGCATACATTTCTTACAAACGTTATCCTTTTTTTTTTCTTCTCTAATTAAAGGAATAATAATTAATTGCCTTAGACACTTACATTTTCAAATTTTTTTTTTATACAAGCCAATAACTCTAGAATTAGGATGAAATTCCGCCACTTTTCCTCTCGATGATCTTGTGGATTATGCGAACGAGTTTTTATTTATTTTCATACAGCTACCACTTAAACCAAATTTAACTTTAAAAATGGTGAACTTCAAATTATTTTAATTTTAAAAGAGGGCGACTATACCACTTTTAAAACACGGAACGATTTTACTTTTTAAAAATATGACACAATTTAACCAAACATGATTTATACGTTCGCGGGATTATTTTGGAATGATCTTTCGGAATCTAGAACTTTTGTTACCAAGCCTAGTTTACATCAGAGCTTGAAATAAACTTTTATAAAAGTTTTTTTTTAGGTAAAAGTAAACTTTAAACTTTTATTTTTGTGAAATAAAAGTAAAAGTTTCCTTAAAACTTTTATATCCGAAAATAAAAGTAAAAGTTTTTTTTAACTTTTATTTCAAAAAGTCAAAAAAACTTTTAAAAAAAACTTTTATTAATAAAAGTTTTTTTTAAAAGTTTTTTTTGACTTTTATTAATAAAAGTTTTTTTTAAAAGTTTTTTTTAACTTATATTTTTAACAGTCACATGCAAAGAGTTTTTTTTGACTTTTATTTTTCAAAAAGCGAAAATAAAAGTTTTTTTTGTATGAAAGAACGAGGAAAATCCAAAAATAATATCTTGGATCACTAAGCAAAAAAATTCAAAGGAGAAAACTTAGGATTATTGATAATAAAGTCCAAAGGAAAATATGTACTTAAGATGTTTCTGAAAAGAAAGAAATTTATGATAATTATGCACTTATAATTTTTAGAAAAATTATGCTTAACGCATCAATGGGAAAAGGCCGAAAATGGATTTTGGGAGTAGGGGGGAGGTTCCTGACCCTCCAAAGAGGTGTTTTGGACCCATTTTTCGAAAAAAATTTTATTGCACGAATCGATGGGAAAAGGCCGAAAATGGATCTTGGAACTGACAAGTGAGGTCCCCGACCCTCCTAAATGGGATTTTTGGACCCATTTTTCGAAAAAAATTTTATTGCACGAATCGATGGGAAAAGGCCGAAAATGGATTTTGGAAGTGACAAGTGAGGTCCCCGACCCTCCTAAATGGGATTTTTGGACCCATTTTTCGAAAAAAATTTTATTGCACGAATCGATGGGAAAAGGCCGAAAATGGATTTTCGAAGTGACAAGTGAGGTCCCCGACCCCCCTAAATGGGATTTTTGGACCCATTTTTCGAAAAAAATTTTATTGCACGAATCGATGGGAAAAGGCCGAAAATGGATTTTGGAAGTGACAAGTGAGGTCCCCACCCTCCTAAATGGGATTTTTGGACCCATTTTTCGAAAAAAATTTTATTGCACGAATCGATGGGAAAAGGCCGAAAATGGATTTTGGAAGTGACAAGTGAGGTCCCCGACCCTCCTAAATGGGATTTTTGGACCCATTTTTCGAAAAAAATTTTATTGCACGAATCGATGGGAAAAGGCCGAAAATGGATTTTGGAAGTGACAAGTGAGGTCCCCGACCACCCTAAATGGGATTTTTGGACCCATTTTTCGAAAAAAATTTTATTGCACGAATCGATGGGAAAAGGCCGAAAATGGATTTTGGAAGTGACAAGTGAGGTCCCCGACCCTCCTAAATGGGATTTTTGGACCCATTTTTCGAAAAAAATTTTATTGCACGAATCGATGGGAAAAGGCCAAAAATGGATTTTGGAAGTGACAAGTGAGGTCCCCGACCCCCCTAAATGGGATTTTTGAACCCATTTTTCGAAAAAAATTTTATTGCACGAATCGATGGGAAAAGGCCGAAAATGGATTTTGGAAGAGACAAGTGAGGTCCCCGACCCTCCTAAATGGGATTTTTGGACCCATTTTTCGAAAAAATTTTATTGCACGAATCGATGGGAAAAGGCCGAAAATGGATTTTGGAAGTGACAAGTGAGGTCCCCGACCCCCCTAAATGGGATTTTTGGACCCATTTTTCGAAAAAAATTTTATTGCACGAATCGATGGGAAAAGGCCGAAAATGGATTTTGGAAGTGACAAGTGAGGTCCCCGACCCTCCTAAATGGGATTTTTGGACCCATTCTTCGAAAAAAATTTTATTGCACGAATCGATGGGAAAAGGCCGAAAATGGATTTTGGAAGTGACAAGTGAGGTCCCCGACATTCCTAAATGGGTTTTTTGACCCATTTTTAGAAAAAAACTTTATCGCGCGAATCGAAAATGGATTTCGGAAGTGAAGGAGTGGTCTCTGAACCTCCTTAACGGATTTTCCGGAAAATATGAATTTTTAGTTGAAGGTTAGGTCCTGGTGTTGTTTAAACTGTTTGATATGCGTTAGGATTGCTTGAAGAATAACCTATAAAAGAAATCAAATGAAAAAAAAGATGCTATGTCGAAGAATATATTTTAAGAAACATTTTTACAACTTAATGTAAATATATAAATTTAATTAAAATTCAAAAAAAAGAAGTGTACAGTTATTTATAGAATGGCCTACAAACGTATGTGTATATTATGACATACCGTTTCATGTATAATTAAATAAAAATTGCATTACAATAAGTGCTTAAGATGTGAAGTAGATGACAATTGAGTAGCGTTGAGCTAATTTTAGTCAATTTGTTGATTTTAACATCATACCTGCATGATAGATTTAGGAACTGAATATTTTATGTACAGGTATAGAATGTGAAATCTTTTTGCGAATGAAAACCTTAGAGTATCAGAGAAAAAAACTTACAAAGAATGATTCACACAGGTATACTCCACATGTACATACATACATATATACAATCGTTAAACGACTACACTAGCAAATAACATCACTTGTGGGTGAAATGAATAGATTTAAAACTTCTATTTGCAGGTAGCCCAAATAAAACATAGGTAGTTTCGATTTCTGAATATTTCGGAAATTTTGATAGTTATTTCCAATAAGCATCACAGAAAAAAACAAATAAAAATTTAATGCCTCCTTCATTTATGAAATTTTTTATTACCCGTTTAGACCCTTACGCAAATTCCATGAGTTTTTTTTGTTGAGAATTGATTTGCAAGCGACAATTTATTAGGATTTTAGTTCACCGAAACAAAAAGCAAAACGCTCAACATAAATTTTGAAAAAAGGATGCAGCACAGTAAACGGTGCTTTTGAAAATTCAAATATTCGAAAAGAAATATTTCCTTAATATGCTTTTGATATATTTTTTTGCCTTAAAACATAAATTTTTGGCTGCAACATTGTTTGCATAAAATGGGTCCAAAACAGGTCGTGGATTTCTCCTGTCGCCTTTAAAATCCATTTTCGGCCTTTTCCCATCGATTCGTGCAATAAAATTTTTTTCGAAAAATGGGTCCAAAAATACCATTTAGGAGGGTCGGGGACCTCACTTGTCACTTCCAAAATCCATTTTCGGCCTTTTCCCATTGATTCGTGCAATAAATTTTTTTCGAAAAATGGGTCCAAAAATCCCATTTAGGAGGGTCGGGGACCTCACTTGTCACTTCCAAAATCCATTTTCGGCCTTTTCCCATCGATTCGTGCAATAAAATTTTTTTCGAAAAATGGGCTCAAAAATCCCATTTAGGAGGGTCGGGGACCTTACTTGTCACTTCCAAAATTCATTTTCGGTCTTTTCCCATTGATTCGTGCAATAAATTTTTTTTCGAAAAATGGGTCCAAAAATCCCATTTAGGAGGGTCGGGGACCTCACTTGTCACTTCCAAAATCCATTTTCGGCCTTTTCCCATCGATTCGTGCAATAAAATTTTTTTCGAAGAATGGGTCCAAAAATCCCATTTAGGAGGGTCGGGGACCTCACTTGTCACTTCCAAAATCCATTTTCGGCCTTTTCCCATCGATTCGTGCAATAAAATTTTTTTCGAAAAATGGGTCCAAAAATCCCATTTAGGAGGGTCGGGGACCTCACTTGTCACTTCCAAAATCCATTTTCGGCCTTTTCCCATCGATTCGTGCAATAAATTTTTTTTCGAAAAATGGGTCCAAAAATCCCATTTAGGAGGGTCGGGGATCTCACTTGTCACTTCCAAAATCCATTTTCGGCCTTTTCCCATCGATTCGTGCAATAAAATTTTTTTCGAAAAATGGGTCCAAAAATCCCATTTAGGGGGGTCGGGGACCTCACTTGTCACTTCCAAAATCCATTTTTGGCCTTTTCCCATCGATTCGTGCAATAAAATTTTTTTCGAAAAATGGGTCCAAAAATCCCATTTAGGAGGGTCGGGGACCTCACTTGTCACTTCCAAAATCCATTTTCGGCCTTTTCCTATTGATTCGTGCAATAAATTTTTTTTCGAAAAATGGGTCCAAAAATCCCATTTAGGAGGGTCGGGGACCTCACTTGTCACTTCCAAAATCCATTTTCGGCCTTTTCCCATTGATTCGTGCAATAAAATTTTTTTCGAAAAATGGGTCCAAAAATCCCATTTAGGAGGGTCGGGGACCTCACTTGTCACTTCCAAAATCCATTTTCGGCCTTTTCCCATCGATTCGTGCAATAAAGTTTTTTTCGAAAAATGGGTCCAAAAATCCCATTTAGGAGGGTCGGGGACCTCACTTGTCACTTCCAAAATCCATTTTCGGCCTTTTCCCATCGATACGTGCAATAAAAATTTTTTCGAAAAATGGGTCCAAAACACCTCTTTGGAGGATCAGGAACCTCCCCTGTACTCCCAAAATCCATTTTCGGCCTTTTCCCATTGATGCGTTGAGCACAATTTTTCTAGAAATTATAAGTGCATAATTATCATAAATTTCTTTCTTTTCAGAAACTTCTTAAGTATTTTCCTTTGGACTTTATTATCAATAATCCTAAGTTTCTCCTTTGAAATTTTTTGCTTAGTGATCCAAGATATTATTTTTGGATTTTCCTCGATCTTTCATACAAAAAAAACTTTTATTTTCGCCTTTTGAAAAATAAAAGTCAAAAAAAACTTTTTGCATGTGACTGTTAAAAATATAAGTTAAAAAAAACTTTTAAAAAAAACTTTTATTAATAAAAGTCAAAAAAAACTTTTATTAATAAAAGTTTTTTTTAAAAGTTTTTCAAAAAACTCTTATGAAAAAGTTTTTTGGAAAAACTTTTATTCAATAAAAGTTTTTGAAGAAAGTTTATAAAAACTTTTATAACAAAAAAGTTTTAAGAAACTTTTATTTTGAAAACTTTTTGAATAAAAGTATAAAAGTTTCAAGGTCTGGTTTACATAATAACCTAAAACAGTTTCAAAATAATTAAACATAATATATATATAACATACAATAACCAACAAGCATATTAATAAACATTTCTTTTTAGGTACATGACATTCAATGTATTTGACCATTTAACCTATCTCCATTTCATTCTAAAATTTAAATGTTCCTCAATTCTTGCAACCTTTTCTTCGACTTTTGAGTCTTGCCCAAGCAAAAGTTGAAAAGCTTTTTGTTTCATCTGTTAACGTAAACAACATTACCGACATTACTAAAGAAAAAGTGGTGGAACTTTTATTGGAACCTAAAAGCAGGGAAGCTATAAATATTTCACAGATTGACATTTGCCAGAAATCAATGATGGCGGAATCATTATTTTTGTTTTGCTTTTTGTTCCTGGCCATCCGGTGTGAGGTAAGTGCAAGCAACCAAATTATAATTTTTTTTTGTTACTTTTTTCTTGCAGATTCAATAGGATGGTAGCGAATTTCAGCAGTCCACCCCACACGCAACAAAACTCTACGTCGGCTACAGACTCGCTACAGTCTACGGGCGGCGTAGTGTGCTGTGTGGGAATAGGTAGATGAAGCATGCAAACGTGGAGAACTAACCTCAAGACAACAATTTCCCAAACCAATTACAAATATGCAGTAAGGATTTGTTATTAGTGTTTTATAGTTTAAGTGGCAAAATTGTGTTTCCTTTCTCTTTTCATTCTATTTTAAACAATGCATATAATAAAAAAAAATATGCAAGAATTTTCGTATTGCAGCAGGTGCCCTAACGTAGGCTTCCGCCCACACCCTGAGTTTAAGAGGCTCATGTAGACCGATCGGGTTAGCCGGGCTTATCAAATGCTACGGAGTTCCTTGGCTGCTTATGCGTTTGTTTTTATATTTATATTTTTTTTTATTTTTCTTTTAACATATTTTCTCTTTCTTTACAGGATGGACATCGGGATATGGTTTCTTTTAATTATGCGGTTATGCTGTTTATATGCCGGGATGTATAAATCTTATTGTGATCTTAAGAATTTTACTTTGTTAAATTTTTTTCTTTTTTTTTCTGCAGGTACTCGTGAGTGGACATTTACTACTTCATCTAATTATTGCACGGTGGATTATTATACCTATCAAATGACTTCATTCGACACACTACGAATATTTAAATACAATAATTGGTGACAAATATTGCACGGTTTGATTTTATTACATATTTGTAGTAATAAGTAACGTTTATTGCGCCTGTGTGTCATGCTTGACCTTCTTCAGTATCACAATATTGTAGAATGTATTGCAAATGCCGCTATTTTTGTTTTATCATGGCTTTAAGTCCTTGACATGAAATATGCCTATAGATTTGCCTGACAGTGTTTCGAGCTCGTACATGTTATTGCCGATAAGGCGTACGACTCGACACTTTGAGAATTTCTTACAAAATTTTGAATTTATGTTGTTCTTAAAATTACTCAGGATAAAGTTTCGCTTGTAAATTTCTTGGCCGGGAACAAATTTTATATCACGGCTGCGCTTATTATATTGCCTTGCCCCTCTTTCATAAGCATTGTGAAGGTTTTGTGTCAATTTATTTCTAATCAAGGTAAATTGGTCTCCCTGGCTCATAATAAATAAATGAAGTTCACTTAAAGAGTTCAGTTTTCGGGCTAGTTGATAATCGGCACCGTTAGAAAACATTTCATGGCCAAAGAGTGCGAAGAATGGTGTTATGCCTGTAGCTGTGTGAACGGAACTTCGCAATGCACACTCTATTTCAGACAGGTAGAGGTCCCAGTCACGATGGTCGTCTTTCATATATGAACGGATCGCTGCTAACACAGATTGGTTTACCCTCACGGCTGCATTAGCTTGAGGTGCATAAAAGGCCGTTTTTAATTGTTTAATTTTATATGCCTCTAACACTTTGTTAAACTCTTTGGATACAAATTGTTTCCCATTATCCGAATGAATTGTCTCTGGCACCCCAAATTTGTGGAACACTTTGCGAGTCAGAAATTCTACTACCTTGGACGAAGTCGCTTCTCTCATAGCCTTCAACAGCGTAAATTTTGTAAAGTGGTCCACCACTATAAAAATGTATGCATTTCCCCCCTTTGACCGAGGATATTTTCCAAGGAAATCAATATAGACTTTCTGAAAAGGTCGCTCTGTTTTCACTTATTGTCCTAGAGTGGGCCTTAATTCAGAGTTTATTGATTTCGATTCCTTATATACCACGCAGTTTCGGATATAATTTTGAACGTGGATCGCCATCTTCGGCCAGTAGTACCACTGCCTCAATCTATGAAGTGTTTTTGCAACTCCACCATGCGCTGCTGTCTCTGGAATATGTGCTTTTTCAATTAGCGTTGATGTAAGGGATTCTGAAACCCACAACTTCCATTGTATTTCATTGTCCACCTGTTCACACCGTGTCCGCTTAAATAAAACTCCATCTTTACAAATTTGCAAATCTGGCAATTTTCCTTGGTTTTCCTCTACGGTTTTTAATAGTTCCATGTACTCCGCGGACTCAAACTCGGTAGTATCCATATCTAACCATGACGTTTCTGTTGCCTCCAGTTCTTCAACCCATCGCGACAAGGTGTCGGCCACAACATTTTCTGACCCTTTTCGATGCTCAATTTGAAAGTCAAAGGACTGTAGCTGCAAGGACCAACGAGCGAGTCGACCTGCCAGATCCTTCAGTGACATAAGCCATTTTAAACTGGCATGATCTGTTATGACGGTGAAAGGCATTAATTCTATGTATGGTCGAAATCTTTTGATTGCCAGTACAGCTGCCAGGCACTCTTTCTCCGTCACACTGTAGTTGCGCTGACAGCCGTTGAGTTTTTGGGAGTAATATGCAATTGGGTTTTCATTGTCGTCCGCATCTTTTTGATATAAAACAGCTCCTACGCCCACCTCGGAAGCATCGCACTGTACAAAAAATCTTTTAGTGAAATCTGGATGTTTCAATACAGGGGCGGTTGTTAAAGCCTGTTTTAAGCCGTTAAAAGCTTGTACAGCCTCGGGTGTCATGGAAAACTTTTTGTTCTTTTTTAATGTATCACTCAGCGGTGCAGAAAGTGTTGCAAAATTTTCAATGAAGCGTCGGTACCATCCCGCTGTACCAAGAAAACTCCTCACTTCTCGCATTGTTTTCGGAATGCCAATTCGCTGAATAGCTGAAACCTTTTCGGGATCAGTCTTCAACATACCTCCTCCTACCAGAAATCCTAGGTACCTCAACTCTTTAAAACAAAACTTTGATTTTTTTAATCCTATAGTGAGATTCGCTTGTCTCAAGCATTCTGCAACTTCGCTTAGGATTTTTAAGTGGGTCTCAAAGTCTGCCGCGATAATTAACAAATCGTCCAAATATATAAATACATTCGATTTCAGATGCTGCGGAATTACTTTATCCATAAGGCGGCATAATCTTTGCGCAGCGTTGCAAAGTCCGAAAGGCATCACCGCAAATTGATAGAGTGGCCTTCCGGGCACTGTAAACGCTGTATAGGCCTTACTATTTTTCTCGAGCTCTATTTGCCAGAAGGCAAACTTTAAGTCTACACTACTTATGTAGTGGGTATGATCAATCCGACTCAGGATCCCTTCAATGTTTTGCAGCGGATAAGCGTATTTCACGGTCCGCTCATTAAGTTTACGCGCATCGAGGCAAAAACGGTTTTTTTCTGGTTTCCAAACTATTGTGATTCTATTACTCCATGGACTCTCACTAACTTCAATTACGCCCAGTTCCAGCATTTTGTCTATTTCAGTGTAAACTAGGTCTTGCACCGCTGGAGACATGGGGTAGTGGCGGTCTTTAACCGGAATTGACCCTTCAAGTAGCTGAATGGTATGCTTTTCCAAATGAGTTTTCTCAGTCCATGTTCTTCGAAGGTTCGAAACAGTTTTTTGACTTTATCCAACCGCTTTTGTTCTTCTAGGCCTAATTCATGCCGTTCAGGTTCTAACTCTGTGTTCTTTGTGTCACAAAAATGATTACTAATTTTTTCTATTTCTAACTCTGCTACACCTATGATATCAGTTGCTAGCTCAAACACTCGCCAGGTTTGGACATAAAAAGAATGTTATAAATTTAGTCTTTTCACGGTACGTGACTGGAAGTGTTACCTTGCCAATAACAGCGTGTTTTTGACCTCCTGCCGTTCTAACTTTTGAAAAATATCTATCTTTATTGATTTCTAACGCTTCTACCAACTCTCTACAGCCGCGCCCTAGTATAAATATTGATGCCCCAGTGTCCAAAAGGCCTTTGAGCTGACTGTCGCCGATTTCCACCTCCGCATACGCGCGTGGGTCTATGCCCGCAGCTTTGTTTACTGCTGCAGCTATCTGTAATCTGAATCGCTTCCGCTTAGCGAAATTATCACGTGCCTTCTTAACCCTTTTGGATACCTCTCGCATACCGTGGAGTTTATTACCATTAAAAATGCGCTCTCTTGCCTCGTAATATATTTTCATCCTTTGTTCTAGCGGTTCTGTTTCACCTAGTTTTACGGCTATGCTATTTTTGTTGACATCATAAGCTGCTTTTATAATTTTAAAATGTTTCTCCTTTTCAGAGGGACTACTAGCGTTTACATCAAACAAGTCATTGGATTTCATTGATTCTCTGCGGGATTCGGTTTGGAGCGTGACTCACCCGCTGAGATCACGTTCCGTTTTGAGTTTCCCACCGCACAGTTATTACATTTGGGGGTTACAACGCCCGGATTCCCACATTTATAGCAAAATATGTTTCTTTGCTCGATCGGGCAATCTATGAACATATGGCCCTGCTGCCTGCAGTTCCAGCATTTTAAAGCCTGATTTATCTGTTGCTGTTGATGTTGACCTATTTGTTGTTGCGACTGTTGCTGTCGTGGTTGTTGCTGTTGAAGAGGAGACGGTCGCCTGTAGGATTGCACTTCTTCCACTTGTAAGTTGTCGAAACGTTTTTCGTCTTCAACTTCTAAATCCATTTCGTTTAGATTATGGCCTCGTGACTGCCTCGTAAATTTGTGACTTGCTGGATATACACTCCGTATGTCACGACGGGACAAGTGTTGTTCAGCGGCAATGCACTCTGACCGAAGATGATCCACTGTATAAATTATGATGGAGTACACAATATCACCAATGCTACGTCGCAAATTTTGTTTGATAATTTTGATTATATCAAAAACTGGTACCTGGTTCCTTAGCTTGGACCGAATCTTTAGCATCGCGTGAAAATATGAGTCAACACTTTCCCCATGCTGCTGCTTCCTGTCATATAGCTCACTCATGACTTCAAAATCTGTGCAGCTATTCTGGTACTGTCTCTGCAGCGCTTGCTTCAATATTGGCCAGTCTGTGACTGCATGAGTTTTAATGTGCAACCAATACCATTCTCTGGCGTTGCCTTCAACAAGTAAATGGAATTCTCGCATTACATCTCTCCACGAACATTTATAATGCATGACGAGATGCTCCAGGCGCCATATAAAGTCTTCAACAGACAATTTTTCAGTATGCCCATCGAAAGACAGACCCCACCTATCGATCTTTATGTTTGTTGGGATACCGCTGCGATTTTTAAATGATGGTGATGATAAAGGTTGTTGATTGGACTATTGTGCTTCTTGTTGATTATCAATTTCTTGACGCTGAGGCTCTTGATTATGCTGTTGTGAGTTATATCCTAATTGGTATTGGTGATGCCAAATTGGTTGAGATGTGGCTGCCAGACCCATCATGTGCTGAGGCTGCTGTATATTATTTGGATTGTGACGCCTTTGAGTATAATTTTGCTGTAGTATTTCACCCCTTGAATACCATGGAGCGGTCGTTTCTATTTGACGGTTATTAGTGTCATTATTATTTGCCTTTGTAGTTCGACTTTGACCCTTATTATTTTTTCTAGCATTTACTTGTGTCGACACCGAGTCAGACTCAGTACTTCGTCCACTACCTACACTATTGCCTCCCGCTCTGGATGTGTCAGAAGTTTTGGATGCCCTGTGAACATCTGGACCCTTGCCTGGAGTAAGATTGAGCTTTTTTAATATTTCTTCTAAACTCGCCTGCATGCAATCTTTAATTTTACTTTCGACTGTACTTTCGAAATTTCTCACAAACTTTGAGTTTGCACTTTCAACTAATTCAACTATGTGTTTCTGCTGTTCGTTCGCCACTTTATTTAAAGGCGGGGGAAAAGAATAGTCCGGTATGAAGGCTTCCGTAGTTTGTGCTGCCATTCCTTGCCGATTTATTGAAGTCGTAGCTGAGCCTCCGACAGCTCCTACCAGGACTTCTTGTTCATTTGGTCGAATCAATGTTTTGGAAAAGTCATGGAAATTGGAATCGTTTGAGCCTTCAACCTGCTCTACCGACTTTGTGGTTGGCGTTTTCTTATTCGGGCTTCGGAACATGTTTGGTCTACAAGTATCGTAAAAAGATGCTCGTTTGTTTATTTTCCGCGGGCTCTTCATAAGTGCCGTACGTGTTACCGAGTAATCAAATTTTAATTTATGTAGATCACAAGTTGAATTTTTTTATTTTTGAATTTTACAAAAAAAAATTCAATCTTTTATGCACTCTTGTGTGCTAAGCCTACAAGTGTTTTACAAAAACAAAGCGTATTTAAATAACAACAAAAAAACTTTATGTAAAGAAAATTAGGGGGGTATATATTTCGTGACCAGTGCCAGGGTTAAGGTGCCAATTCTCTTTCGAGCTCCATTCCCTTTCGCGCATTCTTCTTAAACGTTTATGTAGTATAAAACTAATTGAACTTTTACGGTTTGCTCTCTGTGACTCTCATATAAATAAAATTATTACTAAGCTATGTGCTTTTAGCAAAATTTAAACCAAACTCCAATACAATGACTTTGTCGGGTTTTTAAAATTCGAGGCACCTCACCTTCGGCGATACATCGAAAAATTTTCAAAACTCAATCCGACACCTTACATTATTTTTCATTTGTGAATTGACCCCAAATAGAAAACGTTCTCTTCACATTATTTAATTAATATTTTAAACCACTATTTAAAATGATTTTACTAACCGTTGTGCAAAGAAAACCAAAAAGTTTGTTTTTTTATCAAATATTTAAAATCCTACGCAACGTTTCTATAGAAATCAAACATTTTAACGTTAAATGAAAACTTCGTTTACTTTTTTGAAAACTTATTCTCTGTATGATTATGGCTTATTTATTTCCATTTTTTTTTTAACGCGTTCCAACATCGTTTTCTTCGCTTGTTTTCCTCCCTTGTCACAAAGTGCAAAACCTTATCCGTTTTCGATGTTCAGTCAACTGAGCTCAGTACTCCGCTGCAATTAATCTTCGGACTTAGCTCCCATGATTAAGTCAGCGGTGAACTGCCAGAAGATTAAACACCTCAACATCACCTCAATAAAAATTAAGCCTGATGCAACCAGCTTTAGTGATGTTCTACTCCTTGCTAGGACACCAAACTCAAAATGCTAAGGTGCTGCTGCTCACCGCAACCGTATTGCACATTCTACTTTTGAACTTTAATCATTTTACAACAACTTGTAACTTTTGACCGATATCAATTGCTAACGAGATAATTATGTTTTGTCAGACCACAAAGTCTTCGGTTCCTCCATTTTATGTTGCAGTTGGTCTTGCTGATTAAGCTGGACCAAGTCACCATCTTGTTAGAGAGTACGAAAAGTAACGGTCTGAAATATCTAGATTGGCATGTCGTCGGTGCCTCCATATCTCCGTGCGGTTAGCTCTATAGCTTAAGCCAGGCTAAGTCACTTTTGATATAGATAGCACGAAGAGATGCTATCGGGACCGAATCTACAAACTTGACCGGGGTCGTTGGTGTTTTTAACCCTCATTTCGTATGGTTTATGTTGGGCGCCATATTGTAACGTGTCCCCATTTTATCGTATCGAACGCGGCCCGCCACGGCCAGCTTGCGGTTTCCAGGGAGGGTTATAAACCCGCCGCGTTAGATCGAGGGATGTACAATAATTTCCGTTTCCGGTTTTGGCCGGAAATGAAAATAAAAAAAATACAAATCTATATTGACTCAAAATTGCTGAACTGATATGACTATGAAAATTTTCTAAAAACAATGAAAAGAATAACAAAAAACTAAAACCAATTAAACCTTTACTGCAAAAAAAAAAATTATCTAAACAACAAAATAAAGGTAGCACCTCAATACGCAATCGACACCAAATTCAAACGCAAAATGCACACCAACAACAATCAGAATTACACACATGAGTCTGGAATTAGCTGACCGCTTCCTGCGTGCTCGCCCATCCTGTGTCATTTAACAACTTTTCACATGACACCCACTACAGAACCCAGCCGCATTCTCATTTTATTGGCCTACCCCATTTGCCCTCCATCACCGGTCACGACTTTCAACCCCCCCATAATTCAACTTTAACGCATCATATTGGCTTTTTTGATTTTCTTCACAACATTTATTTTTTTTTTTTTTTATTTTTTTGAATTCATACGACTTAAAAACTACTATTTTCTAATAACTATAAATCTTTCTCTTTTCCTCCTGTAGGATCCCGGAAGGAAATAAATTCATATATTCACAAATCCACCTTCAAATTCGGGTAGTTTTTGGAAATTACCAAAACTTAACTAAGAACTTTTCTAGGACTAATTTGACCAAAACGAAATGTTTTAATATGCTGTGTAACAAAAAAAATATAATATAAACACTTACATTTAAAAATCAAAAATAAATTGTAGAAATTAATTTAACAAATAAAAGATATATATATATAAATTTAATACATTCAAAAAAAACACAATAAATATAAATTTCAATTGTCGCAAGCAAATCAGCGTAAGTCGGAAAAATCCAATTTAGGAGCGTATCCAAACAAAATTATTCGAAACCCAAAAAAAAACTGCAAATTTTCCTAGTCCTAAAGGAGCTCGCTCAGGATTTAAAAAGAACAAACTTTACCTTCCCACAAAAACTTTTAATTGCCGCGGAACTTCGCTGCAAAATGCTCCAGACTAACTGGGACCTTTTCCAAAAAAAAAAATCAATACAAAATCTAGGAAATGAAATACTATAAAGGTTCTAATTTTAGATGATTTCTATACCGGAAATGAGTTTTGGATTAGAGGTCCTAAAGTCCTATTTTTGGCTTTATTAAAAGCTCGCCAAGAGCTATCAGTTAATCAGCCACAAAGGCTACAGGGGTGAACAGATGATCCTTTGAGACTTAATAAAAACAAAGTTTTATGATCTTAAGTCAAAGTCAGATCTTCGATTGATTTTATTAGTTTATGATTTTTTCTTATATACATTTTTTATTTGAGTGAAAAGACACAATTCTTCTTTTCACTCGTTATCCAAAAATTCTTACTCATCATAATTTTACAAAAATAATTGTAACACATGCCATGCATCTGTTACATTAGCTCAAAGCAAAACGATAAACAAACAATAGTAAAAGTGTTATGTTACATCCCATTGCTTTGGCTTTGTGTGTGGCGTCAAATGCATGACACACTTATGTTGTGCATCTGCATGGCACACTTATGTTGTGCATTTCCAAATGTATGTCAACCAGACATTTGTTGTTGTTGCACAAATTATTGGTCATCGTAAATAATGTGTTTGAGTTGCCGCTGACCTTGTCATAATATTTTATTGTATTGATACGCTACAAACATTGTGTTGGTCAAAGCCCTTTATGCACAATGGTTGGTGCGAACCCTACAATAAGCAATACGTACAACACCTCTACCCCTTTTGGAAATGCATAACGTTTATTAATAGTTCTTAAATGTGAATAAACGCTTATGCGCTTGTACCATATGTAAATATATTGTTCTTGATGCATGGTGTGTATTTAAGTTCTAGTGATATATTGATATTTTGTTTTATATAAGTATGTATCTTAGTAGTTATGTAATAATATTCATATATTTAATTATGTTTATATAAAAAAAAATTTTACTATTTATTTAATTTCTATTCTTATCTTACATTTTTATACTGTACTATATTTATTGTTTACAGTCACAATTTTTGCTTATTTGCAAAATTTAATTTTATTTGTCTTACATATTTTTATGCTTTTCTATATTTATTGTTATACAATTACAATTTTGCTTATTTGCAAAATTTAATTTTATTTGTCTTACATATTTTTATACTGTTCTATATTTATTGTTATACAATTACAATTTTGCTTATTTGCAAAAGTTTGTTCTAAGTGTTTACTTAGTGACCTTCATATATTAATTTTCAAGTTCTGATTTTATGCTTAGGTTTGCTAAATTCATACTTGTAGAGTTTAATGCCTTAATTTAATGTTTATTTTTATTTTTGTTTCATAAGCTATTCTTATTTCTAGCTAATATAATATTATTGTTATGAACTTCTTGTATCTTGTTGTTTATTTTTATTTTACTATTTGGGCCTTTTGTTTCTACAATGGTGTAAGGTCCCTTGAATGGTTTGTCAAATTTGCTTTTGTTTCCTACTTTTAGGTAAATCTTGTCTCCTATTTGAAATTTCTGATTACCTGCATTTCTATTTGAAATCTCAGCTACTTTTAGCTTGTTACTCTCTAGGTTTTCTTTTGTTTTTTCGTGTGCATATCTCAATTTTTGTTTAAGCTCAATTAAATAGTTATCAATATCATAGTTTTTTGTATTATTATTATAAATTTCGCCAGGTAATGCGCAGATTTTGCCGTATACAAGCTCGAATGGAGAATAAGTCGTCGTGCTATGTGGAGTTGTGTTGAAACAGAATACATAGTATGGCAATAATGTTGCCCAGTTGTCGTTTTCTTGCATATTTCTCAGATATTCATTAAGTACTCGATGGTTTCTCTCAACTGTTCCTATCGTCTCATGATGATAAGGTGTTGAAGTACGTTTCTCGATTTGTAAAGCTTTGCATATGTTTTGTAGTAGTTCATTTACAAATTCGGTTCCTTTATCAGTTTTCAGTGTCTTGAAGCATCCGTATTTTAATATAAATTGTTCCACGATTGCTTTTGCTACTGTAATGGCTGCTTTATCTTCTAAAGGAATTGCTACTAAGAATTTCGACAATTCACATTGGATTGTTAGAATGTACCTATATCCTTCTGATGGTCTCATCGGTCCGACTGTATCCATAGTCACTGTTTCAAATACTGTAGATGGAGTTTCCGTTATGCACATTTTCTCTCTCGTATACTTTATTATTTTCGTTTCATTGCATAGATTACAATTATTTATATATGTTTTTACCATTTTGGATAGATTCTTCCAAATGTACTTTTGTTTTAACTTCGCGATGCATCTTTTGATACCTACATGACCTCCAGTTCGTGTGTCATGATGCTGTTTTATCAGCTGTATTTGTTCTTCTTTATTTTTAATTTCATTAGGGGGCTGATACAATATTATTTTTAACGCGTTTTTATTTTTATGCTGCAGCTTATTATATAATTCTTTTAATTCTGGAACTGTTATCAATGTGAATATCTCATCATTCGTTTCCAGCGCTAGCGTTTTTATCTCTTGTTCTTGTGTTTTTGATATTAACTTCCTCAGAACCAATTTTAACTCTGGTAAAGATTTATCGTGTAATATCGCAAGAACTTTATTTTGAGCAATGATTATTTTATCATTTTTACCTTGATTTTTTGATGTAGACTTCCTCTGAACCAATTTTAACTCTGGTAAAGATTTTTCGTTTGACATCTCAAGATTGTCTGCTCTTTCAATATTCTTATTTTCCATGGAATTGTTCATAAATTTTAATCTTTTTAGGCCTTTAACTTCTGAAAATGATGTAGCTTCCCATATATGTAGTTGATCAGACTGCACTCGCTGAGAACTAGCACCACTGTTCAGTTTTTTCGTGATCACATTATCTTCATTATTTAATTTTTCTTTTGCCGCCCTTGTAAGTACTTGCACGTGCTTTTCTTTTGGTATCATTTCTTTTAATTTATTTGAATCTATTTTTATTCGTGAGAGTGCATCTGCATTTGTGTTCATTTTGCCCTGTTTGAAAATTATTTCAAAGTCGTAATCCATTAAATCTAAACGTATTCTTGTTAATTTTGATGATGGATTTTTATGCGTAAATAGACTCACTAAAGGTCTGTGGTCTGTGTATACTGTGAACTTTCTTCCGTAGAGATATGGTCTAAAGTAGTTTATCCCCCAATGTATTCCAAGCAGCTCTTTCTCGATGATTGCTTTATTGACTTCATGTTTGTTTAGAGTTTTCGAGGCGTAAGCTATTGGCTTATCTTGTCCTGGTTCACCTTGGGATAAGACTGCTCCTAATGCGTATTGTGATGCGTCTGTTGTGAGAATGAATGGTTTCTCGAAATTTGGATATGCTAACAGTTGCGGTGATATCAGCTTTTCTCGCAGTGTGTTAAAAGCTGTGTTGCATTCTTCTGTCCAGTTGAACAGTTGTCCTTTTTTTAACAATTGATTTAAAGGTCGAGCAATTTCTGCAAAATTTTCAATAAATTTTCTGTAATAGTTGCAGAATGCTACGAATCTACGTGTTTCATCAGCGTCCTTCGGTTGTGGGTAATTCCTTATGACGTCGTGTTTTGCTGGATCTGTTGTTACACCTTTAGATGTTATCAGATGCCCTAGATATACTACTTCTGTTTTCAAAAACTCACATTTGCTAAGGTTTAGCTTTAGGTTAACTTTTTGTAGTTTTTGAAATACTTGTTCTAGGTTTCTGTTGTGTTGTTTCAAGGTAGAACCAAACACTATGATGTCATCTACATAAAGAAATGCTGATTCCTGTAGTCCACTTAAAGCAATTGATAGCATCCGTTGGAAACTATTTGTCGCAATTTTTAGTCCAAATGGCAAACGTTTAAAGTGGTAATGTCCTGAATTTGTTGAGAATGCCGTTAGATGTCTTGAGCTTTTAGTTAATGGAATCTGATGAAATGAACTCGTCATATCTAGAGTTGAAAAATATTTTGCGTTTCCAAGTTTGTCTAATACGTCTTCCAGTCTTGTTAGTGGGAATTTATCATTAACAATCTTTTTGTTTAGTGCCCTAAAATCTACTACTAGTCTCCATTTTGCTGTACCACTTTGTGATTTCTTTGGTACTACTAGTAACGGTGAATTGTATGGGCTGTACGATGGTTCAACGATGTCCTCTTCTAACAATTTTTCTACTTGATTTTCTATTTCATGAAGTTGAGATTGTGGAAGTCTATAGTTTTTTATGTAGACAGGTGACTCGTCATTTAGTACTACATGTTGTTTGTAAAAGTTGTTTGTAGCTAATATATCTCCTTCTCTATGAAAAATATTTTTGTACTTGTTGCATAAGTCCATTACTTCTTGTTTCGCTTTGTCATCATATCCTTTAATTGTTGGTTCAAAACTGCCGTTTTCATTGGGATTATCTTTGAAGCTCAGGATTTGGAAGTTTTTTAACGGTTCTAATGATATGTCACATTCTTTAATATGAATGTCATTATCTGTTGTATTCAGAATTTTTATATGTTTATTACCATTTGCTGGGACTATCGCATTGGCTATAAAAATACCTTTTTGTATTTCTCTTGCTTGTACTATGGAGTCTTCATTTAGGTTCACATTTACGCTTGTAATTATTTCACTTCTCTTTGGGATTGTAATATTTATTATCCTTGTGGGCAATTTCATGTATATTGGAATGTCTTCTTGCATTTCCGACATGTTTAGTGTGAGAACACATGTTTCGTAATCTATTTTGCAATTGAATTTTAGCAGGAAATCTCTTCCTAGTATACCGTCTGTAACTATGTCGATTTGTTTATCTGCTACATAGAATTCATGTTTTATTTGACCGCTATTTAATTTAATGTCTAATTCGACTTGCTGGTCAATGGTTATTGGCTTGCTTGCTATTCCTGTTATCTGGCATGGCTCAATCATCAATATTGGATGATTTTCTATGATATTTTGCTTAATTATTGAGATATCTGCACCTGTATCTATTAGGAGATTAATTGTCCTATTATTACCTATATTAATTTTTATTATATTTGTATTTTGGGTTTTTAAGCAAACTATTCTGAATTTCTTTAATTTTGCTGTTGCCCTCCATTGCCAGGGCTTCTTCTGTTTCCCGATCCACGTCCGTTATTGTTTCTATAACCATTTCTATTATGACGTGTATTATTTTCTGTATTGCGCTCATTTTCACCACTTCTATTTGAATTTTGATTTGTACGCCTGTAGTTGTTATCGCGCCTACCATAACTATTTCTATTGTAGTTGTTTCCTCTGTGATTATTTCCTCTATAATTAATTCCTCTAAAGCTATTTCCTCTATAGTTATTTCCACTATAGTTATTCCTGTACCTATCATTGTAACTACGAGTCTGAAATGTCATGACATTATGCGTGGGATTGTTTTGGTTATCTACATCAGTGGCAATTTCAATTGCTTTTGCAAGAGTTTGCGGTTGAGCCGCAAGCAATATACTTTTATATGGTTCGTTTAAACCATTTTTATAGGCGTTTAGCGCTAATTGATCATTAAGTGTTATGATCAAAGTTTTGTTGCTATCCCCTTGTGTCGTTATTTGTATGTCATTTAGTGATGCTATCAGAGCCTCTAATTTCGAAGTAAAGGAATTTATTGTCATTGAACCTTGTCTTAATCTACCTATTTCATTCTGTACTTTTAATGGATTGTTACACGTCTTATAGTGCTTTATTAGTGCTGTTTTTAAATCAGCTATTGATGTGGGTGTAGATTCAGGTAAAAGTCTGTTTTTTACTTTTGCAGATAGCTTGACTGCAAGAATAAATTTTACTAGCAATGCTTTTTGTCCATCATCTTTTAGTGTGGAAGCATAAAATTCTATTGCTCCTAGGAATGTTGACAATTTCTTTGGTTCCCCATCAAATTCTTCTAACAGCTTTGAAGCTGTCCCTATTTCAAAATTTGACATTTCTAGTTCTGATTCTGATTCACTTTGTAAGTTTTGTTCTATTAATTCTTTATTCTTATCTATTAATTCCCTAGTTTTTAGTATATATTTCTTTATTGTAATTACTTTATCATATTCTTTTGTATTTTCTTCTAAAATTCTCAATTCTTTTTCTATTTTAATGCATAGTGCTAATTTCTTGTCTAATGTTTCTGCTTTGAACACACGTGATGTGGATTTTGAAAGGCTATTTTTTAATTTTATAACTGTTTCTAATAAGGAATCCATTCAAATGAACCTAAACATTTGCATTAGCTACTCTTTTCGTAACATAACCCTTATAGTATGAATTTATCTTTTTTATAATATATATTACTAAGGCTATTATCGCAATCACAACAAAGAAATCAATGTAAGTTTCATACTTATTTTGTATGCCACCATTGATTGCAATGTTTTCTGTGATTTTTGTTTCCTGTCCTAACACTACCATTTTTGCTGCTATAAGGTCATTTGGCATTAATATAAGAAGTCTAATAAAAAAATTTTTTTTTTTTATATGTTTATTTCAAATGATTCTTCATCATTTCTTCTGTTATGCGAAAAAGTTTTGAGTTTTGTGTTTCGTTCCTTCATACTCGAGTGTGAGAACTAAATAATTTTTTTAGTTTATCGTCTCGTTGTTGGTGTTCTACAAAAGGGAAATTCCTATACTAACTGCTGTATGTTTGTTGTTGACGTTGTAATTGTCGTTGACGATATTACACTATCGTCAGCTTTCTCGGCCCAGGAATCGGTGTTGGTTTGTACACCGGTACTTCTTTTGGTGCTTCTACCACGTACTTCTCAATGGTGTCTTGACACCTAGCAAAAATTTCGTCAAAGTTATATTTGTTCATTGAATTTCAAATTTAGGAAGATTTCAGGATCAGGTCCGCAGGATCGCAGGAAGATTTCAGGATCAGGTCCGCAGGATCGCAGGAAGATTTCAGGATCAGGTCCGCAGGATCGCCATATAAAGGTTCTAATTTTAGATGATTTCTATACCGGAAATGAGTTTTGGATTAGAGGTCCTAAAGTCCTATTTTTGGCTTTATTAAAAGCTCGCCAAGAGCTATCAGTTAATCAGCCACAAAGGCTACAGGGGTGAACAGATGATCCTTTGAGACTTAATAAAAACAAAGTTTTATGATCTTAAGTCAAAGTCAGATCTTCGATTGATTTTATTAGTTTATGATTTTTTCTTATATACATTTTTTATTTGAGTGAAAAGACACAATTCTTCTTTTCACTCGTTATCCAAAAATTCTTACTCATCATAATTTTACAAAAATAATTGTAACACATGCCATGCATCTGTTACATTAGCTCAAAGCAAAACGATAAACAAACAATAGTAAAAGTGTTATGTTACATCCCATTGCTTTGGCTTTGTGTGTGGCGTCAAATGCATGACACACTTATGTTGTGCATCTGCATGGCACACTTATGTTGTGCATTTCCAAATGTATGTCAACCAGACATTTGTTGTTGTTGCACAAATTATTGGTCATCGTAAATAATGTGTTTGAGTTGCCGCTGACCTTGTCATAATATTTTATTGTATTGATACGCTACAAACATTGTGTTGGTCAAAGCCCTTTATGCACAATGGTTGGTGCGAACCCTACAATAAGCAATACGTACAACAATACAATTAAATATATAATATTAATTTTCAAATAAACGCTAGCTAAAGCCTAAAGATACATCAACTGGACTTCTATAGTTTTCGCACACTGTGTTTGGGTTTCCTTTGTGGAATGCAGACGCGATGTGAAGCGAGGCTACTCTTTTACTGTCGCTAAAACAGATTTTTGCTTCACGAAGTGAACCTTGCTATTATGTTGCCCCACATAATGGTTTGTGTCTTTGGGGCACTAAACTTCTCAACCCTATAAGGTTTCGCACTTGGGTGATTTTTCAGCTTCTGATTCCACCGAAACGAACTATAATTTTCTTTTATTTGCTGCTAACAAGATTAGCCTATGGCCTCCAACTTTATAACTAATTTTACGCTGGTTCTTAAGATAAATGAAAATTGTGACTGACTTAGCTGTGATTTAGTTCTTCCTTGTCGGTTTTGCGACTCATGGCCTTCTTTAAAAACTTCTCCAGCCTTGTATCCAGTGTCAGTCACACTACAAAAATATTTTTATATGTTATGCATACATTTCTTACAAACGTTATCCTTTTTTTTTTCTTCTCTAATTAAAGGAATAATAATTAATTGCCTTAGACACTTACATTTTCAAATTTTTTTTTTATACAAGCCAATAACTCGGTTCTAGAATTAGGATGAAATTCCGCCACTTTTCCTCTCGATGATCTTGTGGATTATGCGAACGCGTTTTTATTTATTTTCATACAGCTACCACTTAAACCAAATTTAACTTTAAAAATGGTGAACTTCAAATTATTTTAATTTTAAAACAGGGCGACTGTACCACTTTTAAAACACGGAACGATTTTACTTTTTAAAATTATGACACAATTTAACCAAACATGACTTATACGTTCGCGGGATTATTTTGGAATGATCTTTCTGAATCTAGAACTTTTGTTACCAAGCCTAGTTTACATAATAACCTAAAACTGTTTCAAAATAATTAAACATAATATATATATAACATACAATAACCAACAAGCATATTAATAAACATTTCTTTTTAGGTACATGACATTCAATGTATTTGACCATTTAACCTATCTCCATTTCATTCTAAAATTTAAATGTTCCTCAATTCTTGCAACCTTTTCTTCGACTTTTGAGTCTTGCCCAAGCAAAAGTTGAAAAGCTTTTTGTTTCATCTGTTAACGTAAACAACATTACCGACATTACTAAAGAAAAAGTGGTGGAACTTTTATTGGAACCTAAAAGCAGGGAAGCTATAAATATTTCACAGATTGACATTTGCCAGAAATCAATGATGGCGGAATCATTATTTTTGTTTTGCTTTTTGTTCCTGGCCATCCGGTGTGAGGTAAGTGCAAGCAACCAAATTATAATTTTTTTTGTTACTTTTCTCTAGCAGATTCAATAGGATGGTAGCGAATTTCAGCAGTCAATCCCCACACGCAACAAGTGATACAGTTGACTTTAAAAGTAAATTGTCTATACAGTGTCAGATTAATATTAGACTTTGAAAGTTAGTGAAATAAACATTTGTAACGTGTAAAAACTAACTTTTGTGATTTAAATAAACCATTTTATAATTAAATACATAAGTTTGTGTGTTTTTGATTGTTACACAATCCAGTGATCGAACTCAGAAAAGTATAGGAGATCGAAATCATCGTCTAAGAGACAGGAATTTCGTAACAATGTGAACAATTTTTTAAATCTGGAGACATACTTTTTTGATTTTTTCTGTTAAAATCTTTCACTTTTACCATTTTTCATTCTAATTTTTAAGAATTCCGTAAAATTCATATGAGGCCGATAAAAGAAAACTAAATTAATTTGCATCAACTGAAAACAATGTACTTTCCGCCCATATGCTACATTATTGCAGTTTGTTTCAAACAAGTTAACAAGAGCACCCTATCTAGCAATTGCTTATATAAAAAAAATTCATAGAAAATTTTTGGAGTACAAAGTTCAACTTTGAGCCTACTGTGTCTGTCGCTAAATCCAAAACAAATTTAGCACTTTTCACTTTTGTTTTCATACCCTAAGTACAGGGTGTTTTTTTTAGAGGTTTGTTTTTCAAATAGAGATAAAACTGGCATTTTATGGTCAAATCTGGCAACTCTAATGTCATTTATGTTCAGTTTGGTTTGCCATTTCATCATGAACAGGTTGACAAAAGAACAACGCTTGCAAATCGTGCAAATTTATTTCGAAAATAATGGTTTAGTTCGCGAAGTTTACCGCAAGCTCCGTCCATTTTATGGTCGACATAATCGTCCATCAGAGCAATTAATTCGGTTAACCATGGGTCGTTTTCGCACTACGTTTACTCTATGTGATAATACGCATCCGCAGAGACGTCGAACAGTGCGCACCGAAGAAAAAATTGCCGCTGTAGAGCAAAATGTTGAAGAGGACCCGAATGAATCGATTCGCCACCGTGCACAGCAATTGGAGCTTTGTCCATCAACTTTATGGAAGATTTTGCGCAAAGATCTTGGCTTGCGACCTTACAAGATCCAGCTTGTGCAAGAATTAAAGCCGCGAGACCATGCAATGCGTCGTGATTTTGGTGTATGGGCCGAAAATGAGATTGATCTCGATGCTGATTTTCATCGCAAAATTTTGTTCAGTGATGAGGCTCATTTTTGGTTGAATGGCTACGTCAACAAGCAAAATTGCCGCATTTGGAGTGAAGAGAATCCACATGAGACCCTTGAGACGCCATTACATCCACAAAAACTGACTGTTTGGTGTGCTCTATGGGCTGGTGGAGTCATTGGGCCATACTTCTTCCGAAATAATGCTGGAGAGTCAGTTACCGTTAATGGAGACCGGTATAGAGCCATAATAACCGACTATTTTGTTCCCGAATTGGATGGCATGAATGTGGATGAGTTGTGGTTCCAACAAGACGGCGCTACATGCCACACAGCGCACGTCGCATAATTTCGCGGAATGGACCTGTCAATTGGCCACCAAGATCGTGTGATTTGACACCATTGGATTATTTTCTTTGGGGATATGTGAAGTCGCTCGTCTACGCCAACAAACCAGAAACGTTAGGGGACTTGGAAGCCAACATTCGCGGCGTTATTGCCGACATACGTCCCCATATGCTCAAAAAAGTGGTTCAAAATTGGACCTGTAGAATTGGCTTTATTCGAGCCAGCCGCGGCGGCCACATGCCCGAAATCATATTTAAACATTAATGGCATAAAATTATCCTTCCAATAAAGCCAAATTGATGGACATTAAAACGATTTTCTTGTGTTTTATTTCAATTCGAAGCTCTATACCTCTAAAAAAAACACCCTGTATTATCTGACGATTGTACTACAAAATTTTTCGATGCCTAGCACTTTCAAATTCTTCCTATTTAGGGTCACAAAATTCCACTGTGTGGCGTCACAGGGTGGTGGTCTCCTTGTAAGTTGGGCCAATCTTTCACATAAACGAGTTTCACACACAGAGTTTGGGCATACACAGCTTGGTACTCTGTTTTTATTTTCCATAAAAATTTCATTAAGATATGATTACACTTAATCGGGTAAAATTGTACCGAACTGTTTTGTATTGTCACTATAATGGTTGCATTTCAACCAATGGACGAACTCTAGTTAAATTAAAAATTAAAAACAGTCTCTCATATTTTATAATTTCAGACAAAGATTAAAAGAAAGACGAACCTTATATCTCATTTTAAGACATAAATAAATTATTGAAGGCGGTAATTCAGCAATTTCGACCGAAAAAACTGACCAAAAAACTTATGGCCGCTAGTTAGAAAAGATTTATAAATTTAAAAAAAAAAACAATCAACATGTCATACCTTATAAATTTAGACTATATCTGAATGTAAGGAAGGACCTTATCTCCCCATAGTTTAGACATTTCGACCGAAAAATCGAATCAAACTCATGGATAGTTAGAAAATATCAATTGAATTAAAAACATAAATAACATATTGTAGCAAAATTTGGTTCATGCTAGAAAATTCTTGAAATAAAACCAACAAAAGAAACTAAACGATACTAGCTAGCATTCTGGCTGTATAAATACTTTTACACCATCTAGCGGCAAATAATAAACCGAACAGACGCTGCAGTACACTATAAAAGTCGAAAACCGAGAGAAATTATCCGCGTCGTACAACGCCATCTAGATTCTGGATAATTGTGAATACTGGTAAATTATGGATAATGGTAGAATACACGCCACGTAGAAGCACTGGTAAATTATGGATAATAGTAGAATACACGCCATCTAGGAGGTAGTAGATTATTCGAGAAAGTGATGCCTGTAGTATAAAAGGGTGTCATTAGAGTTTTCGGACACAGTTGAATTAAAACAGTGAAGCAGAACAGTGTATTCCGTAATAAAGTGACTTTAAGTAGTAAAGTAAAACAGTTGTGTATACAGTGTCAGATTAATATTAGAATTTGAACGTTAATAAAATAAACCATTATATCGTGTAAAAACTAACTATTGTGATTTAAATAAACCATTTTATAACTAAATAAGTTGGTGTGTTTTTAATTGTTACACAATCCAGTGATCGAACTCAGAAAATTGTAAGAGATCGAAATTATCGTCAAAGAGACAGGAATTTCGTAACAATTGGTGTCAGAAGTGGGATTGTGTAAAAAGAATTAACAATCAATTAAAATGGTTAAGTTTGAAGATCTGAAAGTGGATCAGCTGAAGAAGGAGTTGCAGCAGCTGAATCTGCAATCTACTGGCGGAAAGGTGGAGTTACAGAAACGCTTACGGCAGGCTCTTGAGGCTCAAGGTGTAAACCTGGAGGAGCATGAATTTTATAGTGATGTATCACAATGTCAAAGTGCGAGAAAATGTTAATGGCGATGACGCAGACAATAAATCAGACCGCGCTGCAGGTCCAGGCGGGTCAGAAAGAAATTGATCAGAAGTTAAGTCAGAACGTGCTGCAGATCCAGGCGGTTCGGGAAGAAATTGATCAGAGCTTAAGTCAGAACGCGTGGCAGATCCACGCAAAGAATCAAAACATTTAGGCTGTTCGAAAGGAGGTGGCCAAAATGGTAAATGGCTTCGATGCAAAAATGATTGAGTTACGAGATGACGTTGAATCATTCAAGGAAGAAGTTCAAAATAATCTTGAAAAAGTTCAAAACAATCTTGAAAAAGTTCAAAATAATTTTGAGGACGTTAATAAAAGGATTCAACAGTTGGAAATAAGTGAACCAACCACTCAAGTGATAAGAGAAATTAGCGCAGAGAGGCTTAAGGCACCCTCATACGATGGAACAACGCCATTTAGTGTTTTCAAGCTCCAGTTCGAAACAACATCTGGTCACAATCGTTGGGATAACGATAGCGCAGCTGCAACGCTAATTGTGGCATTAAAAGGCGCAGCTGCAGAAGTATTGCAAACGGTTCAAGTGGCGGAGCAGAAAAATTACAAGGCGGTGATGGATGCCTTACAGCGAAAATATGGCAGTGACCACATGAAGCAGATTCACAGATTGGAGTTGAAAAGTAGTATCCAGAGTGAGTCCTTGCAGGAGTATGCTGCGGATATTGAGCGATTGGCACACCTTTCCTATCCTGACGAGTTAAGTGTCGTAGCTGAAAAATTCAAAATAGAGGCATTTATTGACGGCATACGTGACTCAGATACAAAACGCGAGACAATGAGGAACCCGAAGACAGCATTTAACGATACAGAAACGGTTGCCCTCACTCAGGAGACGATTGCGTTGACATGCCGCCCATCACTGAAAACTCGTCGGATGGAGGAGGAGGCTGAAAAGAAAAATTCATCGTTCGCCAGCGGTAGCTTCAGCGGAAAATGCTACAACTGTGGTAAGCAGGGACACATGGCACGTGACTGCAAATCACGTCGTAAACGATCTGCATCACATTCACCAAGAAAAAGAATTGGAAATAGGGTGGACGATGGCGCAAATGGTAGCGAGCAGCAGTTGTTAAACTGAAGAGAGTCAGTACAGCGGGGCTGAGCTGACTCTAACAGATGATTGCCCCATAGTCTTGGTTTCGAAGCTCTGCCGAAATTCCAACAGCCTTACCATCGGTGGAAAAATCAACGAAAGACCATGTGAGCTTACTTTGGATACAGGCGCATCGCATTCAATTGTGGGGAGAGACTTATTTGATAGACGACGAGTAACGCCATTAAATGGGATCCAATTGAGAACAGCGACAGGAGAAATTGCGCAAATAGTAGGAAAGTTACAGCGAGTATTCTCATCGGCAACAAAACTGTGGAACATGATTTTATTGTTGCAAACATCACCGATGAGGTTATCATTGGCGTGGACTTCATGATTCGACACGGGTTCACTTTGGATCTTAAGAAAAAAACTTTGAGGTATGCCAATGTAGAGTTGCCTTTAGACATTGGCTGTGGACAAACATTAACAATTGCAAGAGTCTACATAAGTGAGCGCTGTCGAATTAAACACAACACCGAAGAAATTATTTGGGCCACAACAAATGAAGACTGTGGGACAAGCCATCTGTGGGTAGTGGAAGCAGATAAGAAAAATTTAAAGAAAGACCTGATTATTGGAAAGACCCTAGTAAAAACAAGAACGGACAGAAAAACACCGGTACGAATTTTGAATCCAACAAATAAGTCAAAATGGATGCAAAAAGATGAACTTATAGCGCAATGTGAGAAAGTTACGGCTGTGATAAATTGTGAAAATGACCAGCAGAACACACAAGGTACAACTTTAACAAAATCGGCGGCCTTGGATGTATTGATGAAAGAATGGACGAAGGAGTTGTCTGCTCAGAACAAAAATAAAGCAAAATGGTTTCTGCAAAAACATTGGCGGATATTTGCGTCCAAAGGAGAAAATAATGGCCGAACATCAGTTGTCAAACATCGCATTGATACAGGTAATTTTCAGCCGATTCATCAACCTCCAAGGAGGCTAGCACTCGCTAGAGAGAAGAAATGATGGGCCTTATAGAAGATATGGCGCGAGAAAATGTCATTGCACCATCAGAAAACCATGGAGTTCACCGGTCGTACTTGTCAAGAAAAAGGACGAAAGTATGCGATTCTGTGTGGATTACAGAAAATTGAATGACGTCACCAAAAAAGACAGCTACCCGTTACCCAGAATCGATGATACACTGGATACGTTATCTGGAACAACTGGACATACAAAGTGGATATTGGCAGGTGGAAATAGATGAAAAAGACAAGGAGAAAACTGCCTTTAGTATTGGGAATGGTCTATGGCTGTTCAACGTCTTGCCGTTTGGTCTTTGTAACGCTTTAGCTACGTTTGAGCGGTTAATGGAACGAGTTCACAAAGGACTACATTGGAAGACTTGTCTAGTGTATCTCGATGACATAATCACCATGGGTAAAGATTTTGATGAACACTTGAAAAATCTGGAGGAAGTGTTTGAGCGCTTGGAGGTAGCTGGACTAAAATTTAGTGCGAAAAAGTGCTTACTTTTTCAGCGTGAAGTCAAATATCTGGGGCACAAGGTTACGTCAGAAGCAATACACACAGATGAAGATAAAATAAAAGCTGTGAAAAATTGGCCGCGACCATCTAATCTTCATGAGTTGCAAAGTTTTCTGGGTCTATGCACTTATTACAAACGCTTTGTTCCTGGTTTCGCAAATGTTGCAGGCAGTCTACATGAGCTGACTTAGAAAAATCGAAAATTCGAATGGAGTGGGGCACAGGAAACTGCATTCCAAAAGCTGAAAGAATTACTGTCTACAGCGCCTATACTCGCATACCCAATACCCGGCAAAGAATTTGTATTGGACACCGATGCGAGTGGCCATGGTATTGGAGGAGTTTTGTCCCAAATCATCAATGGACAAGAAAAAGTCGTCGCATATTTCAGCAAAATTCTGTCGAAACCTGAGAGGAATTATTGCGTAACTCGGAGAGAGTTACTAGCAGTAATGGAATACGTGAAACACTTCCATAAGTACTTATATGGACAGCACTTTCTCCTGAGGACAGACCATGCGGCATTAAGGTGGCTACTTCAATTCAAGGATCCTGAAGGTCAAATCGCACGGTGGATAGAACGCTTGCAGAGCTATGATTTCACCATAGAGCATCGCAAATGAAGCCAGCATGGAAATGCGGATGCACTTTCCCGTCGTCCATGTAAAATTGAATGCGGTTATTGTTCACGAACGGAAAATAAAGCTGGAACAATTGATGTGCGCCTTTTGAACGTTTTACCTGAAGAAAAAGGGACAAAAGAGGAGGTAAAACGGGACTAGCGCAGTGATACAGATTTGGCAACTATAATTAAGTATAAGGAGCTGGGTAGGAAACCGGCGTGGCAAGAAATTTCAAATGAAAGCCAAATCTGAAGAGCATACTGGGCGCAATGGCAAAGTTTGGAGTTGCATGATGGTTGTCTCTACCTAATCTGGGAAAGCGAGGATGGTAAAACTCGCTCAAAACTGTTGGTTATTCCAAAGGCCAAATTTAAGGAAATAATCGAGGATTATCACAATGGATCGAGTGGTGGACATCTGGGCATAACGAAAAACACAGAGAGAATTATTGGGTAGGATGCCAAGAATCAGTTCTTGACTGGATCCGCCGTTGTGACCAATGTGCAATTGCTAAAGGACCAAGGCAACGCACTCGGGGAAAAATGCATCAGTATAACGTTGGAGCTCCCTTTGAGGGACCTTTTCCAATCAGCAATGCAGGAAATAAATACATCCTTGTGGTAATTGATTACTTCAGTAAGTGGCCAGAAGTATATCCCATTCCCAATCAAGAAGCAAAAACAGTGGCAGACATTTTCATCAAAAAATTGGATTTGCCGATGTGGAGCTCCACTTGAGTTGCATTCCGACCAAAGGCGAAATTTTGAGTCGACACTTTTCAAAGAGGTTTGTGACATGCTTGGAATACAGAAGACACGTACCACAGCTTTGCATCGTCAGTCCAATGGCATGGTCTAAAGGTTCAACCGTACTCTAGAGGAGCATTTAAAAAAGGTTGTCGTTAAAGGACAAAAAGATAGGGATGAGCATCTACCAATGTTTCTGATGGCTTATCGGTCGTCAATGCACGATACTACTACATTCACGCCAGCAAAAGCCATTTTTGGTACGGACTTAAGGCTTCCAGCAGATTTGAAGTACGGAGTAAGCGTTGTCCCAGAAACGACCCATGCTGACGATTACATGTCGCGGAAAAGAGAAGAATTAGCAGATATACACGAGCTTATCAGGAGACGTACTCAATTGGCTAGCGACAAGATGAAAGCTCGGTATGACCTGCGAGCAAATACTGAAGGGTTCAAAGAAGATCAACTAGTGCTGCTACATAACCCACAACGAAAACGAGGCTTGTCTCCTAAATTACAGATTCATTGGGAGGGACCTTACCGGATCATCACAAGCATTAATGATGTTGTGTATCGAATCCAAAAATACGCAGGGAACAAAAGAAAATTTAAGGTAGTCCACATCGAAAGGCTGGTACCTTATACTAGGGACGGAGAGACTCTTGTTTGGGACGAACAAGTTTAAGCGGAGGGCAGTGCAGCGAAATTTGGATTATGCTAGAAAGTTCTTGAAATAAAATCCAACAAAAGAAACTAAACGATACTAGCTAGCATTCTGGCTGTATAAATACTTTAACACCATCTAGCGGCAAATAATAAGCCGAACAGACGCTGCAGTACACTGTAAAAGTCGAAAACCGAGAGAAATTATCGCCGTCGTACAACGCCATCTAGATTCTGGATAATTGTGAACTCAACGTCGATACGCCATACTGGTAAATTATGGATAATGGTAGAATACTCGCCACGTAGAAGCACTGGTAACTTATGGATAATGGTAGAATACACGCCATCTAGGAGGTAGTAGATTATTCGAGAAAGTGATGCCTGTAGTATAAAAGGGTGTCATTTGAGTTTTCGGACACAGTTGAATTCAAACAGTGAAGCAGAACAGTCTGTTCCGTAATAAAATGACTTTAAGTAGTAAAGTAAAACAGTTGTGTATACAGTGTCAGATTAATATTAGAATTTGAACGTTAATAAAATAAACCATTATACCGTGTAAAAACTAACTATTGTGATTTAAATAAACAATTTTATAACTAAATAAGTTGGTGTGTTTTTGATTGTTACAAAATCCAGTGATCGAACTCAGAAAATTGTAAGATATCGAAATTATCGTCAAAGAGACAGGAATTTCGTAACAATATTATACCTTATAATTTTAGACTACACTCAGAAAAAAATGAGCTAAAATCAAGAATATAAGTTCAAAATCAAGCCGATCCGTTGATGAAAGTCTATTGAAGTTGAAAACTCTTAGATCAAGTGCGAAAATCCTATAAAATTAAATCAAAATTTAATTGGAAGTTCTTAATTGAAGAGATTTTAATCTAAGACCAAAATAAACTTAATCTGAGACCAAAATAAACTTAATAAAAAATTGCTTTGGGCTTAATTCAAGACTGTTTAATCTTGATTTAAGATTGATCTTGTCTTCATTTTTACTTTCGAAATTCGATATTACCTTACCCCCCCCCCCAAAAAAAAAAAAAACAAATCGCATTAGGTAATTATAATTTATAGAATTTTTCAATTTTATTTATTTATAAATATTTTTCGAATATGTACAAGTGAATTTCTTTAAAAGAGCATACTACACATATTTCAGCTTTACATTAGTTTTACCATTATTTACACAGTATAAATGTATAAGTATACTATAAAATCTGATATTTTTTTTATATTAATATTTTCCATTTTACTACCAATTTCATATGACTGATAATGACAGTCAAACCTCTTTACTTGACTCAGGGACGGACTGGGGTACCAAAGTGGCCCGGGAATAACGGAACTTGCGGCTCTTTACCCTCTGAAAACAAATTTTAAAGTTCAAATCATAAAACTGATCGCCCTCCGCACAGCTACACTTTAAGTCCTAAGTCCAACGAACTATAAAAATGTCAAGATATTTATAGTAATAATAACAAGTTACTTATGTGAATATCAACTGATTCGATTTGGGTTTCGGCATTGCAATGCATATAGCTCCAAAACGGCTGGACGGCCAACTATCAAACTTGGCACGAAGTATAAGCATACTATAAGCTTTTCTTTAATGCACTAAAAAAAATTTTTGTTAGGCGATTGAAAAAAACGATAAAGAAAAATATTTCTCATTTTTTTCAGTGTATTTTTATTTATTTTTAAAATCTAATTATGAGGTTAAAAGGGCCAACAAATGTAGTATAAAATCCAGTAGTTAATTCATTTTACCAGAATTGTTTAAGCTGAATAATGGCATTTGAAGTAGCACTTACGATTTCTTAAATTTTCAAAGACCTATATTTTGTAAACCAGTGTTACCATTCTAAAAATATTTTGTTTCTGTGTCGAGGTCATGTACAGGTGCAACATATTCAAATATATCTGAAATTGGAAACATGACCCCATTTCTCCTGTCCGCTTCGCGTGAAATGCCCGATATACTTAATAATTATAAAAAGACAAAAAGTGAAGTTTGCAACGCAGCTCTTTTCAAATACCTCATCCTGTGCTGTAATGCGCTGTGAGGAACTTGGAATGGAGATATACAATCCAATAGAGACTGCAAACTTGCTTAAACTAGTAAACGATTCGCAACAAAGCAGCCATATGGGAAAGCACTCCTTGAACAGAGCGAAGCATCTCATTGTTCAAGTAGAAGTTGAACAGGCCATTAAAAAGCTGCTAGAAGATCCATTGGCAGAAATGCGTGTCAGAGTCACAGCGCCGAACAAGCGCGAGCAAGTACGAGCGTTTGTTACGCTTGCGCAGGAGAGGGCGGAAAAACTGCTCAAAGAAGATGGCATTAAAATCGGCTAAGTCAGAGCCAGAATTAGACTCTGTCCAAGCATCAAACGATGCTTCCGTTGTTTCTAAACGGGACACTTGCAAATGGACTGCAAGGGACCAGACAGGAAAGGTGAAGGACTGTGCATGAGATGCGGAGAGCCAGGACACAAAATAAAGGAGTGCAGCAAGAGACCAAAGTGCTGCCTGTGCACAGAAGCGGGCCGTAGCCAGACGGATCATGTACCTGGCTCAACTAAGTGCAAAGCGACAAAGTGAGGATACTCCAGGCCAACATACATCGAAGCAGAAAGGCTGATGCACTAATAGAGCAGATGGCAGTAGAAAATAACGCGGACGCTGTCATTATAAGCTAACAGTATGGGCGAGTGAGTCGAGAAAACTGGTTCGGAGATGAGACCGGTACTGCAGCAATCTGGTTACCTAGCAACAGCAGGTTTGTTTATGCGCAAAAAGGTGCAGGGAACTGCTTCGTATATGTGCAAGCGACAAGCTTCACACTGCTCAGCTGTTACCTAACCCCAAGTGATAGCATTGCTGAGTTCCAGAAGAAGATAGAAGGTATTGAAGACAAAGCGCTGGAAATCGGAGGCCCCTTCATCATCACAGGAGATTTTAACGCCAAAGCTGCCGAATGGGGAATGGCAGCAACAAACTCTAGAGGCAGACATGTGCTAGACATGGCCGCTCGACTAGGCTTAACCGTCGCAAACATAGGCGCAGCTACCACCTTCAGAAGACCAGGGTGCGAAGCTACCACACCGGATATCACTCTAGTTTCAGAAAGTATAGCTGGAATGCTTAAAGAATGGAGAGTCCTAGAAGACTTTACCGGTAGTGATCACCAGTATATCACTTACTATCTAGACTCAGGACGTCGCCCCATCCAAGCACAAAAAAGAAGAGGGACACGAAAATGGAATGTCATGAAACTTAGAGTCGAATCTTTACTGGCAAATATCGACGAAAACCCACTACCAACTGACATAGGTAGAGACGCCAGAACTCTCGCCCATATAACTACGCAGCGATTAGACCAAGGCTGTAACGCATCGATGCCAAAAGTTGGCACAAATCGCAGGAAAGACTCTGTTTACTGTTGAACGGAAGAAATCGCGCAAATTAGACGTAACTGCCTAAGGATAAGGAACATCGGGGGACCAAGACAAAGTAAACGGAAACTCCTAATGGCGACAACGAACTTGATACTGCTCTACGGCAGCGAGATATGGGCAGACACGCTAGATATGAAATGCCGGCGAAAGACGCTACTGTCAGTGCAACAAACTGCTGCTCTCAGAGTTGCATGTGCATACCGTACAGTCTCCGAAGCGGCTGTGCTAGTAATAAGCGGGGTTATCCCCATTGACCTGCTAGCCAGCGAACGTAAAATGATCTGGGAGGCAAAAAAGGAAGGAAACCTGGCCATAAGCTCTGAAGACGCAAGGCAAGTAACCCTCTCTAAATGGCAGGATAGACATTTTTCGGAAGTCAGCGGCAGGTGGACAGTAAGACTGATCCCTTGAATAAGAAGATGGTTCGAGAGAGACTTTGGCGAAGTAAACTATTATCTTACTCAGTTTTTATCGGGCCATGGATACTTTCAGAAATATCTACACCGTATTGGCAAAACGTCAAATATTGGAAATACGTCAAACGTCAAGCTGCTAAAAAGTGTTTTTTGTTTGCTCCTGTTAAACCTTAAATTTAAGTGTTTTAATTCATTCATTTTATTATTTAAAAGTGCTTGTTTCTGTGGGAGGGTTGAATAAAGTGACACACTAAATGCAGTTTAAAAGGGTTATATTATGAGGCAAATAATATAAAACAAATTCAATATAGATGTGTAAACACAAGATATAATAATTTGATTTCTACATACAATACTGGTTTGATGTTGTTTTGTCGGTTGTCCAACGTTGAGTTGCTGGTTTAGATATTGATGTAAAAGGTGTTGAGATGGTGGTTTGTTGAGTGTATAATTCTATGTTGGTTTTTGGTGAATGTTTGATGTCTTTTTATGTTGATATCTTGATGTTGTGAAATTGCGGATTTGTTGTGCACTTTGTATTGTGAACGTACTGAATGTTCAGTGTTAACTTCAACGTTAAATGTTTTATTTTTTCACTATATTAGATTTTGTGTTGGGTTTAAATTGTTCAATGTCACTGACTTATATTTTGGTAAATATTTCTTTTCACTGTTTAACGTCACTGTTTTAATGTTATGTTATTCGTATTAAAACCGTGAATTGTTTTTTGTTTGTGGCACTGATTTGTGTTTGTATAATTGTTAAATGGAGATTTTATGTTATTTGTTAAATTTGTGTTTTTTGTACACTTTTTATTGCGCGTACGCGGGAGGGTTCGCTAACTTCGTTTTTCGAATGTAAGTAGACGATTGAACTTTGCGCTTTTTTGCTCGTTGTTGCTGTAGCCGGTTGGCTTGTGGAATTCAGCGCAGCCACAACGAGTTAACGGGCACCTTGCGGTGAATAGCAAAACGAAACAGAAATGCAGACTACACACTAGTTTACGTTGTGCGTAAACATTCTGCCCGCCTTGCAGTATCAAGGATCTGCAAATAAGATCAATAAATAAATTTGTAGGGGTAAATAGAATTCATGCTTAGTGGGTTAAAAATCCTTAAACTCAGGGTACTTATCCATCATTATTGGATGGCAAACCTTTGTTGTCCGAATATCGACAACTCGATTTTTGAAGTCGGAGCCGGCATTCACTTTCACGACTCGACCTAAACTTCTCTTGTGGGGCGGACGATTTTCATGCCGTATGAAGGCTAAATCATCCACTTCAATCTTCTCTTTTGGGTGTTTCCATTTATGGCGTATGCTGCTTATCTCAGGTGCTATATCTTGATGGCTTGTTGCAATTATCTGAGTCTGCAACGAATTCATAAATTTTTGCCGTTTGGATAGAGTTTCGGATTTTTGCAATGGGGCTTGTGGAATTTCTTCAATCTCCAAGGAACGACTCAACATACTATCGAAGGCCACTTTGTTATAAAGTGAAACAATATTAGATGGCCTTGAAGAGTCTGGAAGAGGGCCTGAAAGAATCCAGCCGAATTCAGTCTCTCGTGCCAAAAGAGAACCAAGAACATTGCGCTGCACACCAGGACAAATTATTTGTGGGTAAAGATCACTGCCAATGATCAAATCAACAGAACGGGTTTTGAAAAATTCGGAATCTGCCAATTGCAATTCAATATTTTCAAAAAGCTTTGGGTCGACAGAGTAAGTAGGTAACTCACTTGTCAAATTCCTCAAGATTAACGCTTGAGTTTTCACTTTAAATGATGGGTTCACTGGAGAGCACAACATGAGCTCACAAGCCGTAGATGGTGTTGCAGTCACCGTTTGGTTGAGGCCTGTGACTTCAGCTGAGACTGCTCGGGTTTGCAGTCCAATATTCTTCCTCAGCTTGTCTGAAATAAACGTTGCCTCGGATCCAGAGTCTATCAGTGCTCGTGCCATATACTTAGCTCCATTGTTTTCCACATTTACAATGGCTGTACCTAGTATAACTTTCTTCGTTACTGTAGCGCAGTTCGCTACTAGGTGGTTTCGCTGCTCATCTTGGGTTGGGTTAGAAGTGGACTGTATTGTTGTTGCGAATGACTGCCGGGTCTTACTGGGTTCTGCTTCAGCTTGTGAACTCGTGCAAGGGATCGAATCTGGGTCTGTCGTTCTATGGAGTAAGGAATGATGTCTTTTGTTGCAGAATCGACAAACATATGTACTTTTGCATTCCTTGACTCCATGCGACACAGATAAACAATTAAAACAATATCCGATTTGTTTTACCGATTCGATCCTCTCCTCTACATTCATATTAATGAACCTGGGGCACTCGCGAAGAGTATGTTCAGATTTGCACAGTTTGCAAATTGAACCATCAATTTTATATTTTGGGACTAAAGGTTTTGGGGCAATGTTTTTTAACTGGTTATAAACCATCGCGTGGGGCTTCTTTGACACATTAATTTCTTTGAATGAATCGTGTCCAAAATTTGCAACTTTTGGTTGACTAGGCTTTGGAAATGAAGCCATTATATCGCCAACAGACTCAAGTGTTTTATATTTACGGGTCAAAAAACCATCAAATTCTTTCCAAGTTGGAACTTTAGAAATGTCCTTTAAAGACTTCTCAAAATCTTCGAGGAACCCATTAGGTAATTTTGTGGAACATAGATACACCAAGATAGGATCCCAGCTATTTGTATCTATTTCCAAATTCTGAAGCGTCGTGATGCAGTTATTGACCGTTCGTTGCAGTTTTCTCACTGAACTACCGAACTCAAATACTTGGGGCAAATTGAAAATCATTTTAAGTTGTGCATTTATTTGCATGCGTGAATTTTCATACATTTCTGAAAGGTCTTCCCACGCAATGAAGAAACCATCATTAGTAAGCGGGGCATTCTTTATCACATCACTAGCTTCACCACGGGTTTTTTGCTTCAAGTAGAATAGTTTTTCGACACTGCTTAACCTTTTATTGTTAATGTACAATGCCGTAAACAAATCTCTAAAAGAGGGCCAATTGACGTAGTCTCCATAAAAGACGTCAATATCACAGGGTGGAAGATTAACTGCTGGGGACATATCAACAATATCAACTTTTGGTTTGGGTTCTTCTTGTTGGGTTTTAAGAGCCTCAGAATGCTCATACATTGATGTAATACATCTAAGGTAGCTAGAGTACGTCTTCTTGTATTTGGCCTTCAGTTTCTCCATACTGATATCTTCCCCCTTTGGATTTTCACGGACATCTTCATAAGCCGTTCTACATTTACTCCAAAGATATTCCAGATGAGTCTGTTGTATTCTGAGAGAATGGGAACTGAATTCTGAAATTGGGGTTTCGGATTGAGTCTCTTCAAATTCAATGACATCGTTAGCAAAGTGCACAAAAGACTTAAGCGACATTGTATATAGGGTCTTTTTAAAAGGAAAACAAATAAAATTAATGAAAATTAACTTTAAATTTATACAATGTCAAGTCAATTCACTTGAATGGCGAGTTAAATTTGACTTGGGTTCAAATGAAACTTGTAAAATATTTCGAAAACACAAAAATTTTCAAATGTTGGGCACAATGGGTTGATAAAAAATGGGTTAAGTAAATAATTTTTACAAAAAATCTTACTAAAATGCTTTTGATTAAGCAAACAATTACAAAAAACTTCGAAAAATTTTACAATTACTTGTATTTTCTGTAGGGTTACAATGGGTTAACAAATTTTCGAAAAAATTTCAACAATTGGGGTCTAGCGAAAACGAAAAAGTCGTAAAATTACGAAATTTTCCAAAAAAGCGCAAAAAGCCACGAAAAAATTGTTTAAAAAATTTTTGAGGCACAAAGGGTTAACGAAATTCACAATGGGTTAAAAAAATTTAAATTTTAAATCATTTCCCACAATTTGGGAAAACTTTCAATAAAAATCCGGATAAAAAAATTTCCGAGATTTTTGCACCAATCTGGCAACTCAATTTGAGAACTGGTTGGAGTGGAAACAAAACAAAAGTACAAGTTACTCAGAACTTGTACTCAGCAATAAAATTAGAAAAACGGCACAGCAACTGTGTAGGCTAAATTTCACTGCAAAAAAATTTAAGCAAAAAACAAGTGCAAGGTAAATGCACGCAATATATGTATGTATGTACCGATATGTATGTGTATCGTAATTGAAATTACTCAATTCAATTCAATTTTTTGTGTATGCTGTGATATTGTTTCCTGGGAAATTCTAAAATTTATTCTGCGGAGTTTGTGTGTCAACTTTCGATGTCCGTCCAAAGATTTGCTGCTCCAAATTTCGACGGCTCGAAGGACCAAATGTTTCTGTGGGAGGGTTGAATAAAGTGACACACTAAATGCAGTTTAAAAGGGTTATATTATGAGGCAAATAATATAAAACAAATTCAATATAGATGTGTAAACACAAGATATAATAATTTGATTTCTACATACAATACTTGGTTTGATGTTTGATGTTGTTTTGTCGGTTGTCCAACGTTGAGTTGCTGGTTTAGATATTGATGTAAAAGGTGTTGAGATGGTGGTTTGTTGAGTGTATAATTCTATGTTGGTTTTTGGTGAATGTTTGATGTCTTTTTATGTTGATATCTTGATGTTGTGAAATTGCGGATTTGTTGTGCACTTTGTATTGTGAACGTATTGAATGTTCAGTGTTAACTTCAACGTTAAATGTTAAATGTTTTATTTTTTCACTATATTAGATTTTGTGTTGGGTTTAAATTGTTCAATGTCACTGACTTATATTTTGGTAAATATTTCTTTTCACTGTTTAACGTCACTGTTTTAATGTTATGTTATTCGTATTAAAACCGTGAATTGTTTTTTGTTTGTGACACTGATTTGTGTTTGTATAATTGTTAAATCGAGATTTTATGTTATTTGTTAAATTTGTGTTTTTTGTACACTTTTTATTGCGCGTACGCGGGAGGGTTCGCTAACTTCGTTTTTCGAATGTAAGTAGACGATTGAACTTTGCGCTTTTTTGCTCGTTGTTGCTGTAGCCGGTTGGCTTGTGGAATTCAGCGCAGCCACAACGAGTAAACGGGCACCTTGCGGTGAATAGCAAAACGAAACAGAAATGCAGACTACACACTAGTTTACGTTGTGCGTAAACTACATACTCTACACTGCATTGAAAGTACATTTTAAGTAACTGTGAAAAAAAACGGCGGGTTGCACTTCGGGAGTGCCGACAGAAGTGAAAACAAATCGTTTAATGGCAAGTTAGTGTGTTAGTTGGTATGTGTGCGTTTTCTTTTTATATGGCAATGCAATGGAAGACAACAACGGAATATGTATTCAAATTTTACTCTCGCTCTCATTCTCAATTTGTCAACGCAACAACGCGGAATTTGAAAGAAACAAACATGTTAGCATAACAATCGTTGAATGAGAATGGAATATGTCAGTTAGTGTGTCTGCTTTGCTTTTTGTCTTCCACTTGGAATATTTATTTAAAAGAAACAATAGAACATTCAAATTTTACTATCGCATTCATGACGGGGAATCCCGATGACGGTCGGTGTCGCGAGTTTATACTTTTTTCCTCAGCCGCACAATGTGCCATAAGAAGTTTTCACTTTAAAAACTCGTTGAAGAGCTTGAATGAGTCGAAAAAAAATGTAAAGAAGTTAAAATAGTTTGAAAAGTGTTGAAACAGTTGCAAAAAACTGAAAATGTGTATGGACACCATTGAAGAAAGTTGAAAGAAATTGCAAAAATCCAAAAAATATGCAAAATGCTGAAAAGTTGAAAAAATCAAAATATATGGAAAATGTTGAAAAACTCAAAAACAGTTGAAGAGGTTTAAACAATTCAAAATCGAAAAACTTAAGACCTACCTAAATCCTAATTTCGTTCACATGTGCATCAAATTACCTGGTTTTATATTTTCAGAGGTTTAAACAATTCAAAATCGATGAAAAAATAGAATAAATAAAGAAAATGACGAATTAAGTTGAAAGATGTTGAAAAAGACGAAAAAATACTTGTGGGATATATTGGAAAAAGTTAAAAGTTTGTTAAAGTCAAAATAATATGGAAAATGTTGAAAAAATCGAATAAAAATGAAAAAGTCAATGCATGCCAAGCCCACCTCTTCAATTGTGCCTACTTTTGGTTATTAAATAAATTTTATTCGTAATCGACATACCAAATTTTAGCTCAATAGCTTGTATAGTCTGCGATATATGCCGTAATTAGCCTTAAAATTTAGGACGAAGACACACTCACTGATACAATCCAGTCCGATTTAAATCCAGAAATAGCCTTCCATAATCAGACCTTTTAGACCAAATTTTAGTATGATTGCTCACTTAATGTATTTTACTCGTATGAGAGTCGCCACGCACACTGAAGCTAAATTTTTGTAATAAGATACCTCATAGCGAGTACATTTGTATTAAATTTCATAACGATTACGTTGTTAGTTCTCTCAATATAACGTTTATAAAAATTGTGGGCTGTGCCAGGTCCCTGTGAGAGCCTTTGAAAACTTAAGACCTAGCCAAATCCTAATTTCGTTCACATGTGCATCAAATTACCTGGTTTTATAAAAATCTCTGCAATACTTTCAATAATTACTAAATAGATAAGTCTAAGAATATTTGTTGGTCAAATCACGTCGGAACACGGAATTTGAAAAATATATTTTTTTTGAATTAAAAAAAAACGAGAAAACGAACGAACCGGTCTGAAAAATTTTTATATTTATCAAATTTTTTTTGACAATTTTTAAACAAAAAACGGAGGGCATACATTTCGGAAATTAAGTTTTTTGAATTAAACTAAAAATAAAGGACGAAGTCCAAAATTTTTCATAAAGTCGTATGTTTTCCTTACGCATAGATGCTATATGCGTATACTCTCTGTGTAGGGTATATTTAGCATGTTACTTACCGAAAAAAAAACGATTATTTTGATGTTTTTGGCGACCACACGAGCGGGGAATTCAGTGTTTTACCCAACAGCGATTGTAGATGCTTCATTAAAAATATCATCAAATGACGTTAGATCTTTTCGCATTTGTGAAAATAGGTTGATAATTTGCTCGACATGAGTACAGGCTGAAGAAATTATTCGTGTGGGATCTTGTAGTTTTGCATTAACAATTTTCAGAATATGCTATCGAAGCTGAAAGTTGAAGAAATTTCAGTGTCCTTGCTTTGCTTAAAATTTCGTTATGTTTCAGAGATAAACAGCAACAATTCGCTGAAAGTATTAACGCATTTATGCCATTCTACCCATCTAGTCGCACACAACGTTTTTAGACGATGCTTTTTTGTTTGTGGACTCCGTTTGGAAATTTTATCTTCAATAGTTGTACCCTTTTCGAGAACAAATTTGACACTGATGAAACTGTGCCTAGCATGTTTCAGAAAAATCTCATGATTTGCCTCAGCACAAATTCAGAGAGTGAATGAAACAATAAGTGTAAAATGCTAAGGGTTGAACTTCAGATGTCAAAGCCTCAACTCCGTTGATTTTTCTAGCCATGTTCGAACCTCCATCATAGCCTTGACCACGCAAGTTTTTAACAGACAAATCCAATGACGTCAATTCACTTATCATTGCTCATTTAATGGTATATGCCTCAGTCGATTTAATGTGAATGAATCCCAAAAATTGTTCTAATAGGATGCATTCTTCTAAGTCCACGTAATAAATGCATACAGTTAGTATGTAATCCTTTTTTACTGGCATCAGTTATCCCATCGCATAAAATTGTACAAAATTTGCCATTTTTTATTTTTGAAACAATCTATGATGGTATTCGACAACCAATAACATCAATAATATTATTTTGTATGGCTTTACTGATTAAAGCACAATTTTTGGGTGCTGTGTCTGTATGAAATTTTAAGTCATGATCACCGGCATCTATACGAAATGCAAGTAATGGTCGCAATACTCCTCGATCTGAAAGAACTTGATACTGTTTTTCTTTCGAATTCCTGTGACCCGAATCCTGATACCACGTAGTGATAATTTATTGTGAGAACAAAATAGCATGGTTTTGTCAATTGGACCTAGTCGTTTCCGATTGTTCTTAATTTTTTTTTTGAAACATTCTTGAATCGAAATATTTTTTGGCGGCTCTCAGGGGGGGGCTTCAGCCCCCATATTCCCCCCCCCCTTGCATCCGCCACTGTATGGCACATACTATTTGAGGAAAGACTTGTTATAACTTTATACTTACATATATGTAGTACATGTATGGCTTTTGAATTAGAACCGTTTACTTAAAAATTATGAAACTGGACAGTTTTAAATGAAACATGATTTTAAACTATATGTGCTGCATACATTATGCTTTAGCTTGGAGTTGATATTATATATACATATGGGACGTTCTATGTCAACCGGAACAGTGGTCTGCCAAAAATTGAGCGCAGCGGAAAAACGTTTTTAAGGTGTCAAAATGTTCGTATGCTCAAGAGCTTTCATATGAGAACGGGTGTTTTCGAATTTTGTTTTTTAAGGAAATAGGTACCATAAAGCGGTGCCTACATTTAGATTTCTATGTATAAATAGGCAGTTGGTAAACAGCCATAATCATAATCGCTTAATTTTTTTATTTTGTAGGAAGGCTGTGAAGAGGGGGATTGCAGTGTATACTTTTTTTTTAATAGTAGGTGGTGCCACGGCCCTGACGGAAAATACGATGCCACGGCTAAGCTAATGGACCGATTTAAATAAAATTTGGTTTTGAGATAGACGGAACCATAAGAAAAGTAATTAGAAGCCCTGAGTTCTTAAATAGGGCGTGGCATCACCATTAATAGGAAAAAACGCTTTTTCGGCTGAACCGCGTCATCGATTTTGATAAAATTCGGTATGGTGCTAGATTGAATCCTGTGTAAAGATATTTCTTTTGAGTGGGCGATGCCAAGCCTCTAATAAGAAAAAAACGTTTTTACTGCAAGGTATTTGCTTTAAATAGATCGGTGACACGCCCATAAGAGAAAAATATATTGACACAGCTAAATTAAGGGACTGATTAGATCCTGACCAAATTTCATCAAAATCGGTGCATTGGCTTAGCAGTGAAAACGTTTTTTCTTATTAGAGGCGTGGCACCACCCACAGAAATATCTTTATTCAGGATTCAATCTAGCACCATACCAAATTTTATCAAAATCAATGAAGCGGTTCAGCCGAAACAGCGTTTTTTCCTATTAAGGGTGATGCCACGCCCCATTCTAGAACTTAGAGCCTCTAATTACTTTTCTTATGGTTCAGTCTATCTTCAAACCAAATTTTATTAAAACTGGTGTTTTAGTTTAGCCGTGGCAACGTATTTTCCGTTAGGGGCTTGGCACCACCTACTATTTAAAAAAAAAAGTATACACAGCACCCCCTCTCTTCACAGCCTTCCTAAAAAATAAAAAAATTAAGCGATTATGATTATGGCTGTTTACCAAATGCCTATTTACACAGAGATATCCATATGTAGGCGCCGTCTTATGGTCGCCATTTCCTTAAAAAAAATAAATTCGAAAACACCCGTTCTCATATGAAATCTCTTGAGCATACGAACAATTTGACATCTTAAAAACATTTCACCGCTGCACACAATTTTGGGCAGACCACTGTCCCGGTTGACATGGAATGTCCCATATATATATATTCATTATATTATATTATATATTCGTATATACGTGTTTTTCTTGTGTATTTTAAACTATTTTAAAAGTTCCGCAGTAACAAAATTAATCACTAAGGTAATAAATGGCGGTAGGAAGGAAAAGTAGTCGTAAATGATTAAGCAAGTCTACTGCTTGTAGTTGAGTGTAGTTTCTAGACATCATAAACTCTAAATATTAAAGAAATTACATTTAATCAAAACTAATTTTCTTGCGATCCTTTGCAACGTTTTTCTTGCGATTTTTATCCATATGCTTTGCAAGTCTTCCAGTTTTTTTAAGAACTTCAAATTGCTTAACCAACTCCTTGGACCTGCGTTCTTCTATGTACTATATAAAGAAATGAAAGTTCAATGAAATAATTTCCCTCTTACCTAAGTTTTACCATCGTACTCAATTTTAGTTGCATAATGTGTTGTTCTACTTTCTGCTATTGTTTTTTGTACCTCCAGTTGTTCTTCATTTAGCACTTTTTGCTTTTCATGCCAATTCCTGTCTTCATTGTAATCGCCCGATTTTTCATCAAAACGTGGGTCGCGCAAATTGGTTTCGGATTTCTATAATACAATATGTAGTTATTACTGAACAGCTGGATTTCCATAGGGATGTAACATTGTGCAATAGTGTTTCAGGAAGTAATCTGCCCATCTGGAATTTCGGGATATATTGAAATCGAATTGCCGAGTACAGAATGGAAGAGTCCTGTTCAACAATTTCACAGCACGCACCTGCGGTGGTACTACGACTATATGGTTTTTAGCACGTACAAGTAATCTTGAAGCTCCCAAGACTTTAAGGCAGGATTAATTACATTCTGAAGGTTACACAATCCGGTTTCAGCTTCATTGGTGGTGGTCTGCACAGTATAGCCACTAACTTTAATTTTGTTCACATAAGTTTGATATTTTATCTGCTTTTTTCCTTTGTTTTGATTATGCTGTTGACAATTTGCGAAGAGGTGCCCCAGGGTTGTATTTTCAAATTTTGATAACTGGCTCCTACCTATGTATATACATATGTAGTTAAATAATGAATCAAACTAAGCTCTAAACATCTTATTCTATATTCTCTTCTCAAAAATAACAAAAAAACATTGGATAGAGTTTGTTTTTTTGAACTTCGAAGCCAAATACAAACGTTAGAAATGAGAAGAATAAAAAACAAGTTAAGGTGTTATCTTCGGCCAGGCCGAAACTCACATACCCTACACTGCACTGAAATAACCTTTTAAATAAATGTTGAAAAGACATTGAAGAGGTTGAGTAAGTCGAAAAAAATGTGAAATGTTAGAAAGATTGGCAGAGGTTGGAAAATGTCGAAAATATATGCAAAATGTTGAAAAAAGTTGAGAGAGGTTGAAAAACTCTAAAAAAGTTGAAAAAGGTTGAAAAATTTTTAAACAATTCAAAGTTGATGAAAAAGTCGAAAAAATAAAGAAACTTATGAAGGAAGTTGAAAGAGGTTGAAAATGTCGAACAAATACATATAGGATAAATTGGAAAAAGTTGAAAGGTTGAAAAAGTCGAAAGAATGTAGAAAATGTTGAAACAAATCGAATAGAAATAAAAATTTTGAAATATGCCACGCCCACTTCTCCAGTTTCGCCCACTTTTGGTACAATAAATTATATTAGCTCAATAGCTTGTATAGTTTGCGATATATGCTGAAACAAAAATTCAAAATTTAGGGCGGTGGCACACCCACTGGTACAATCCAGCCCTGTTTTGATCCAGAAATAGCTTTCCATAATCAAACGCCTAACACCAAATTTTAGTATGATTGCTCACATATTTCGATAAATATGCCACTTTCCGTATTTTATTTGTATGGGAGGTGCCACGCCTACTGATGTTATTTCAGCCACTTTTGATTCAGATATGCCCCATAGCGACAGAAATACATACATTAAATTTCATACCAATTGTTGCAATAGTTCACTTAAAACAGCGCTAACAAATTTATGTTAATTTGGGAGGTGCCACGCCCACTGATGCAATCCTGTCAAAATTAATTTCTTTTTAAAGCTTATAGTAACTGACATCTATACACCAAATTTTATGAAGATTACTCTCATAGCACACTATCTATAACAATAAACTTTTTTGCTTATATGGGAGGTGCCACGCCCACAGGTACTATTGGACCAAATTTTTGTAGTAAGAGACCTTATAGCAAGTATATCTGCCTCATTAAATTTTATAACGATTACGTTGTTGGTTCTTTAAATATAACGTTTATAAATATTGTGGGCTGTGCCACGCCCTTCAACGAGTTTTTTCGGTCCAGTAGCTGAGCTTGTATTGATGACTGCTTTCAGCGGCATCATCTCCAAAATTTTTATGAAAATCGTTTGTGCGAATTTTGAGATATACGGAATCAAAATTTTTAACAGTTGAAAAGTGCCACGCCCACTTTTTCTATTCCGCCCACTTTTATCACAATTCAAGATATATTTTATATGTATCCGTTTACCAAATTTAATCGCAATATCTTGAACGGCTTACAAGATATGGTAGTATTAATGATAAAATTTAGGGCTGTGCCACGCCCCTGTACGACCCTTTGGAAACTTGAAACCCAGCCTAATCCTAATTTGGTTCACATGTGCACCAAATCACCAAGTTTCATCAAAATCGCTGAAACTTTTTTCAAAATTGGCCGGGGTAAATATACATAGAGTATGGGCGGTAGGCGTGTCTGTCAACCGATTTTGCCCATTTTCAATAGCAAGATGCCTGCAAGAAGATGTGACCTGTGTGTGATAGTTTCATTCAATTAGCTTTCTTGGTTTTCCCGTAAAACTGATTTCAACAGACACCCAGACAGACAGACAGACAGACGGACATCGCTAAATCGACTCAAGTGGTGACGCTGATCAAGAATATATATACTTTTCCATACCTGCCACGCCCCCTTCAATGTGTTACAAACGGAGAGACAAAGTGAATATACCCACGATGTAGGGTATAAAAACAACAATAACAACACAGAATTCAAGAAGCTGCATAAGCATATGCACAGCGTTGCCATTAACCCGAAAAATATTATGTCACGATGACTCAAAAATTATGTCAGTGACATAATTCTCTATCGAGAATTGAAAAATAAAAAAATTAACGAAAACTCCTTATTTTGCTCTATCCAATAATTTTAGTAATAAAAAAATTAACTGAATCCTTGGAAATCATAACATAAGTGTTTGGCGGTGGTGGTGGACCTGAGGAGGCGCGGGGTGAAAGTGAAAAATCGAATATTTATCCAATTAAAAATTTGAATGAAAAATAAATTTTATACGAAATAAAATATAAAATATTTTGGAAAATATCAGCAGTGACTTCCAATGTACGCCACAACAATAAAATTTATAAATTTTTAAATTTTCACACCCATCCCCTGCGCCTCTGCGCCCACAAGTCATGTCACAAGTGACATCAATTATGTCACGGTGGCAGCACTACATATGCAACGAGAAACCAAACGACTATTTTTGTGTGAGGTTTTGCAAAAACTTAATAATCAAAAATGCATACATAACTAAAAAAAATTGAAAAAATAAGCATGCAATAATCTTCTTTAACATAAATATATTATTTAAGAAAGTAATTATTAAAATCGGCTCAGTAAATCTTGCGCCAAAGCGTTACAAACCTTTTCTATATAAGCCATTTTATATAAATAGTATAGATATTTACAAAACGAGCTAAATTATTAAATAACGAATTTAATTTTCTTCTCCTGCAGCTATCAGGGTTGGAAAAAATTTCGCAATTATATAATAATAGCTTAAGCTAAAATAGAGTTTTTGCAAGCATGACTTCAGTGCTCTTGGACAGCAAACTCTTTGAATACCATAGAGCATAAAATTTGCCACATGCAGCTGCTTACAACAATTTATGAAATCGTACAAGAAAATTAATGAATTACAAATGAACACTGCAAAGACTTTGATATTATGAAAGCAGACTAATTCATTTTTTTTTATTCAAGCCGGTGCCAAATTTTCGGTAATCATCTGAGAATGTTCCCACTCAGGTCGAATTCTCGTTACGCTTTGACTTTTAGAATATTTTTTGTCGAAGCTACTTGGTACTCTTCGACTTAGTCAATAACTTTGATTTGTATTAGAGGTCAGCATGAATGCACTCGAAACGACCATCAAACCACTCGCCACGTTCCGAGTCCATCAAGGTTTTGTGCACAAAAACCATAAATCAAAAAAAATCGAAACACCACTTGGAAATAAATCGCTAATAAAATGTTCTACACGTTCAAGCACTAAAAGTTTATTGCATTCGTAAGTTTATATAATGATTGTTACGAGTGCACTCATGCAGACCTCTAATTTGTATTCTGTTACTGTCGGACACTGCTTTATACTTTTAACAATACGAAATTCATAGATCACGCCTGCGATTTATCAAAAAACAATAAATCCTAAAATCTCGAATCAAAAATGGGGATTCCAAACACGAAAGATTCCATGATCATAGAGCGACCAGCTTGCGCTGAATATAATTCGTTCTTGGTTTCAACTATATATATATATGGTCTATACCCGAAAATTTAAATTTTTTGGAATGTATTTTGCATAAAAATAGGTGTAGCATGTGTATTTACTATGGGGGTTTTTTGCATGCAACAAATTTTTGTGCAATTTCTCTTCAATTTATTGCGAGATTTTTTTTTAATACAAAACCAGTCAAACAATGCGCTCATAAGTAGCAACGATAAATAACTATGAGCATTTGTTGTAATTGCTTTGAAGCTTTCCAGCTGATTCTGCTTGAAGTCTGCAAGCTACTTTTCCACTTTGGCTGCGTCTGCGTAAAGCCAATCTTTAGTAATTCGTTCAAGTTGTCAGTACAAGTTTAGACTTCGAGCTAAGACAGTTGGTAAATGCTGCATGCCAAAACCTGGCGAAAAAGAAAAAGTAAATATAACGCACAGCATTAAACCAGTTCCATTAAATAAATAAAAATCAATTTGGGCAACGAATGGAGAAGAGAATGAATGAAATGAAAATTGTGGCAATAGGAAATCAATCGTATTACTAAGGGCGAACAAAAAAAAAATATATTAAAAATAGAAAAAGAAAGTTGCACGTCAAAAGCAGCACCCATGCCAACAACAACAACACCAACAATACATGCAAACAACATAAAGTGGCAAAATTACATGGCTTGAAAGTTGCGTTGCCGTAGTATGCGGCGGCTGCGTACATAGCAAATCTTAACAACAGGCAAAATCACAGCCACATCAACAATAACTATCAATTTATATTTCAGCGACAACAAAGTCAACATAAATATCATCTTTGGTACATTTGTTTTGCTTTTGTAATGCCACCAATGTGTTGCGCATACCCATGATCGGTTCTCACAAAGAATGGTCAATGTAACGTCGGGAAGCGAGTACAATAAAAGAACATACGGGCCGCCGCCGGTCTTGTTATTGCCAACGTTGGAACAAAGTAAAATCAAAACAATTTAACTTCACCGTTTTTCTTTTGGAAAAAAGTACGAGTAAGTTAACTCTTAAATATAAATCTAGGTTAAAATTGAGAGAGATTGCTAACTTTTTTGTTAAGAATTTATGCTAAGAACTAGCGACGATTGAACTTTGAGCAATTCATATGGTAAAAAAAAACATAGAAACAGTTGAGTGCAAGGACTTGCTGCCTGATGTGTGAACTTAATGCTGTTTCGTTATACATATACAGCTATGTTCAAATAAATTGCACATTTTTGCTTAAGTTTAAAAAAAATCAATTTTATTGAAAACAACTTATTTTTCCAGAACTAAGGAATTACATAAATTAAGCCTAATGTATTACCGATAAAGTTAAGAAAAAAAAATTTAATTCAAAATTAGAAATCTTTGAATTATTTTAAGAATATGGCTCACATGGCCATATAAATAGCACAAATACTGGAATTTGGAATTTTTTTGTTTTTTAATATTAGAATTGAACAAAATCTGCATGTAAATGACTAAGAATACTTAATATTTTGTACTACAGCCTTTATTTTGTATGACCGCTTTGCAGCTTCGGCTTCGACTCCACAAGCCTTTGGCAACTCTCTTTAGTAATGAATATCAAACTGCTTGGGCTACAGTCCACAATTCGTCAAAAATTTTGAAAGTCTTAATTGAAAGTTTTGCCTTTACATCACCCCACAAATTTTCTCTTGAAAATTTCTTTGAACTGGCGCTTATTTTCACTCTCTGAAGGCAGGTTCTTATGATCTTGGTCGTATGTTTCGGATCATTATCATGCCATCCATCACATTGGTTAATTTATTTAAATACCTGAATCGGTTTATTTTTTCTTTTATAAATTCAATTGGTTCAACACCGTGCAAAATTTGTGGCTTGATATAAAGGCAAAACTTTCAAAGAAGAATTACAAAAACCTTGACGAATTGTGGACTGCAGCCCAAGAAGCTTGGTGTTCATTCATAAAGAGAGATGCCAAAGGCTTGTGGAGAGCTTGAGTCGAAGATACGAAGCGGTCGTATAAAATAAAGTATTTAGTACAAAATATACGGTCGTAAATGTCGCAAATGTCGCGCGACATTTGTAACATGCCAACACTGGTATAAATACATAAATCAATTCAAAATTTTTAACTTTTTTACATTTTTTGCAGAAAATATGGAAATTTACGATTTCATTAAGCAAAATTTTCGGAAAAAGTTCCCATATAGCTTAAAAACGTATGCAAACTTTTAAGTTTGGTTTTGCATCATCGTATTCAGCGACCTCAAATTAATAAGAGGACGGACATTTAGTATACATCAAAGGCATAAAAAAAAGCAGCACCGATTTGTAGGCAAGTTAGCTATTTGACAGTTTTCTTCATGTACACAATGCTTTCACTTCAAAAAATTTATCTATACAGACATGGGCAACACTGGCAGTCTTCACGAATTGAATGCAAACTGCCAAGGCGATCTTGCATCATATAATCGCGATTCGCGTTTTCGTGCTGGAATTAATAATAGCGGCGTTTTCATTAAAAAACATCAACTGGAGAGCAGCTGTTTATCATCGCCTATTTTAAGTTATGAGCGAGAAATAAACAGTGAATTAGGCGAGTGGGAAAAATCGTTTCCGCGCTCAAAAGCGACTGCTACAAATGAAATGCCGTTGCCACACTTAAAAGTTTTACCGTATTTAAATGAAAGTCTGAAGCTACGCATAACAGCGAATGGCACTATACTACACTCGGGTGGCACTATAAGTGGACGACGAGAACAAGCTGTAGCAGAACTTGAAAATAACTGCTTACAACAACCAATGCTGATTCAGCGTTCGCGCACCTTAATTTACGAGCAAAGTGGTGCGAAGCAACAGAAAGCTGCTGCCTTCAATGCGACACAGACAGGTGTGCAGGTCTTAAGACGCGCCCAAACGCAACTTCAATTAAATTACAAGGACAAGCGAAAGCAGCAGGAGATTTTTGCGGCAGCGAAAAATAAGAATGAAGTACAAGTAGCCAGAATGACTACACGGTCTGTGCCAGATCTGCGACCTGATGCAGCAGCAGCTCATACGGACGCAGCAACTGCAACTGCTTCAGCTACAAATAAATGTAGTAAAAATACTAAAGCGAACAAATATAACAAGAAAAGAAAAGCACCTGCTGCACCAAACATAATTGGTACAGCAAATGTGCCAACCAATGCCAAAGCACATGTTGTCGCGCCAAATATCAGCAGCAGACAGCAAAGAGTCGCCGTTGAGCAAACTACAGCTGCTACTACATCAACTGCAGCTACAACAGCTGAGCTAGCGCTTGCGCTGGGCAAATCGCGTATTTTTCTTACAAAGGCAGAAACTGACTCAAACATTGCTGGGCAGCGTAACTTTTTAGCACAAAAAAAATCAGTAATCCCTACAATAGTTCAACAATTGCCATATCGACGAGAGAAAAGTTTCGACGCTACGCTGCTATATGAGCGTACGCCACAAAGCATTGTTGCTGAAAATGAGCAGCAGCAGCAGCACACTGTGACTCCAACCACATTACAGACACAACACACCGTGCAAAAAAATAAAAGAGCGGATACAAAAATACCACAGCTTAAGCAAAAGTTTTATTTTGGAATGGATACGCAGCGAACTGCTGCAACAATTAAAGAGACAGCAAACAAAGTTCCGGCACCGCTTAGAAATGACATAAAGTTACCCGCGCTTATAGTGCACAAGCATGCTAAACAGCAAACGCTTATGGATAAACGTACTGAAGATCAAACTCCTAGCAGCAGTACCACAAGCATCATAATGACAACAGCAGTCTATGACATAAACGTTAGCCCTAAGCAATATGAAGATGACAATGACAACAATGGACTGCAAGTACATGTGCGCCCAATGCTACCAAGGCGGCAATTGGATATACCTAGGTTTAGTCCGGCCGCTGCTTGGCGCATGCTGACAGAAAAACAGCAACATCTGCAGTTACAGCGGCAAACAATGAAACTACAAGCTTCAACAAGTACCACGGCAGCTGCAAAGCAGCATAGAAACGTGCCTACTATAAATAACGAGCAACCAATACAGCCAGTTTGCAAAGCATTAAAGAAGTTTGTAGCTTCAGCTGCTATTGACACAAGGCCACCAAAGAAATTGACAACCAAAGTTTGCGCAACTCCATGGACGCCCCAGCAGGATCTTGAAGATGAAGATGACGATGATGATGACAGTAGTTCCGATGGGTTTCGTGCCAAAACAAACGCCAACGATACCAACAGCTTTTTTCTTGTTGATTCCAGTTTAAATATAGCACCAGCCACAGCAACACCAGGAAGAGATAATTCCAAAAGTCAAAACGGTAACGCAGCTGCATCAGTGCATGTTTTCAGCTTATCGCTACCTAGAGATGGTCACTTTGGTACTGGTTTTTGTGATAACAAACCAATGAATGAAAAGGTAATTCAAAGTAATAAACTAGTAAGGGTGTAATCTACCCACTCGACATGTAACCTTTCGGAAATCTTTCACATGAAACCTTACATAGTTTCAGATGTATTTCAGAAAGCTTTCATTTTAATTTCAAAAATATTTCTGCAATGTTTCAATGTTCGCTTTTGCGTATTTACTATCCAGCACTTTTCAGAATCATTCCTGACATTTTTGTGAGATTTGAATCTATTACCTTAAATAGTTCTCTCAGTATGTTGTATTGAAGTTTCCGCTTGCATGGAAAATGCCACACCCGCTTGTTAAATTCGCCAACTTTTTTTTCCACTCCAATTCCAATTTGGTTACACTACCTACATCTCGCTGATTATAGCGCTTTAAATGTTTTACCTTTATGGGCGGCAGGCGGGCGCGTAAACCGATCTTATCCAATTTCAATTCAAAACAGCTTGCTTGCAGCTATTGCCTGTGTGCCTAATTTCATTCGATCTTGTTTGGGTTTCCTTCAAACGTGATTTCCACAGACGCTGAGAGTGAAATTCGAAAAAAACCGCCTTTTTACTTGCGAATATGGCCAGAGAAAAGTGACATTGCGAACCTGTTAAGACTTCTTACAGCTTCAATTAATCTATAACTTCATGAAACTTAATAATAATATTATTTCTTCAATTTACGCTACAGAAATCAGGTTTCAGCAGCTTGCAAAAAATTAAACGCACAGTTTCTGGTGGAAATTGCGGTTGTATTCAAACCAAATACAGTGATCAAGTTATGAAAAAAATACTGGGCTCTGAAGCTGATCATTTCAAAACGGACTATGATGATGTCATACTAACGACATCAGGCGGTATGCAACAAGAGAATGCTTTAGATAATAAAGTGCAGGATACTGGTTATCGTAGCGATAACTGGGTATTAAGTAAAACAAAATTTTGTGTCATTGGCGAGCGTGAAAACATTCATACAGCAGCGGCAAAGTTAAATTTCCCACCTAACATTAACACGAACAAATCAAGTCGGCAATGGAACACATTAGTGTCGCGAGAGCCTGTATCATTGTCATATCTCACAGCTGGCAAACATGTTATGTATTTGCCTGGCCATAATAACTTAACAGATCATTCGTATTTAAATAAAATGACCACAATGGAGCATGAAAGCACTAAGTGTAAGACGGTCGATATAAAGCAGAATCAAAAGACGAAATCGCGCAAGAGAGAATTGCATATACGACAAAGTCTTCAGGATCCCATATCATTGGAAATTTTGAATTCGGGAAGTAAACACACCACAACGGTAATTATTATTAGAAAAAACCATTCATTTTGTACACTGTTTCTACTCTTTCACATCCTACAAATTCTACAGAAGTCAAAACACTGAAATTCCCACATCTTCACATATTTACCGATAAGTCAGTGAAAGTTCTTAACTTCAGTTCCTTGCAGTTAATACAATAACCCACAAAGAGACTAAATAATCTAAAGAGATCTCGTCCGGTGGAACGGAACAAAAGCTTTTCAGAAAATAAGTTCGGTTAACGTATGGTCTAAATTTTCGCCGTGAATAAATTCCCCTGAACAATTGAAAATGAAAAATCTGTCGAAATACGAGCGAAATACGAGCGAAACTCAAATGAGAGAACTTATTCGCTTTTGTTTTCGTTCGTATTGTGTTTTCTATTATATTTCGCATGCTGCATAGAAATTTCATTTTATATGCAATTCATTTTGAAAATTTGTAATTCATTCTATTTAATTATTAATTTTAAAAATTTTTATTTAATTAATCGAGATTGAATAAATTACAAAAATGAAAAACATATGAAATAAAATAGGAAAAATAAAAAAAAGAATACCTGAACTGCGATTTGAACATTGATCTTTTTGGATTTTTGTTCAAATTGGCTCAAATTTGAACATATTAAAAGTAAAAAAAAAAACATTACACCAGCTCAAGTGGGATTTGAACATAGATCTTTTTTGTTTTTTGTTCAAATTGGCTGAAATTTGTTGATATTAAAAGCAAAATAAAAGATTAGATTTGAGATTTACATGCATATGTATGTATGTTAATTTATTTTTGTTTGCTTTCTTCAGCTTATTTTTTTGTGACTAAGTATCACAACTAAATGTTACATTGAATAAAATATAAAAAATGTAAATAAAAGGCTGATTTCAAGGACAAAGTATTGACTTTTTAGCTATTAATGAATTTTATTTTTTTTTTTGGAAAAAATATTTCTGATCAAAAAATGAATTTCTCACAAAAAAATATTTTTTGTTGCTACATTGTCCGTAACATGAGGCTTTTGGTGGCCCATAACCCAAAGTAATGTTGGATTTTGTCCCTCGCATTGAGATTTTTGATTAATATCTTAGGAGCTACAATACTACAACTCATTTGCCGGAACGGCTTTTTCTATACAAAAGTTATGGGCTCCTCCTTAGGCCTATGAAATAACTCGCTCATATTTTCATAAGACCCGAAAAGGTATTTAAGATGACGTCAAATGACAACATTTCCTTAGTAGATTAAACAATATATCAATTTTATCAATAAAAAAAAGTCAATAATTTGTCCTTGAAATCAGCCTTTTATTAAACAAATATTAAAAATCCTAACATTAGATACTATCGAGCTTATTGAGACTTACGATCGGCATCACAAAAACAACTCATTCTCAAAATTTCTCTAAATACAAAAATTTCTACTAAGAGTTTTCATTAACACTCATAAACTTTTAACCCAAATAGCTACCATTTCATAAAATAAGTAAGTTTTGCAAATTAAAAGTGTCAATTACATAACATATAATGCTCAAAAAGTTTAACACAATTTTATTGCTTGCTTTGAAACTCTGAAATAAAATTGCCACTTTAAATAATGCGCGCACAGTATAAAAACCGATTGAAAATAAAACTAACCATAAGAAAATTGACCGTACAATGCCAAAAATACACTAAACGAATAAGTCCAAGTCCAAGTAAATTTCAGAAAAAATTAACTAAAAATGCAAGCAAAAATAAAAGGAAATACATACTTACATATGTATGTGCATAAATGACTTTCAAAGGAAAATTGGTGTTTATACTAGCTCCTTTTAAATTTGAATATAATTAATACATTGTTGCCAAATTCCGATACTGACGTAGCAAATGCAAATGCAACGTAGCATTTTCGCTATTGATCAGCCGTCACGATTTTTAAATAGAGGACTTAAATTTTTATCAATCAGCATTAAAAGTAGAATATTCTTCTTATCAATATCTACAGTGAAATTCCCCATAACCGGACACCCACCGTCGCAGTATTTTTGTCCGGTTATTGGAGCGTCCGGCTATCGGAATTAATTTTGTATGGAGAAGTTAGTGAGTGTCCGGTTATGGGAACTGTCGGGTTATGGGGGCTGTCCGTAATGGGGAATTTCACTGTATTTACAATTAAATACTATCATATACCAATAACTATTTACCAATATTTATGTAGTATATTATTGCATAATTCAGAAAATGACAATGCAACGAAGCTTTTCGCTTTTCATTGTTAAGATCACAAAATAAGGGATGATTTTCTATTATGCACAAAAAATATCAACAGACAAAACACAGACTAGACAAGCACATACATACATATATATGTTTGTGTGAAGGGCTTTGCTTCGATTATGCTACAATAGAAAATCGTAGTAAAGTAAAATGTTGTGAAACTTTTATGTTTTTTAGTTATTTTTACATTTTTTATATTTTATTCAATGTAACATTTAGTTGTGATACTTACTTGGGTGGCCATAACAACCCGTTACCGGGTTACGGCCGACCTCAAAAGCTCTCTCCAGGCGCCTCTGCTTTGCGCACGCCTTCTCCAATCATTCACACCAAGCGTGGATAGGGTTTCCTCGGCTTGGTCTTTCCATCGGAGGCATGGTCTTCCTCTTCGTCGTCGCCCAGCGGCTTCCGCATCAAACACCTTTTTCGCCGGAGCTTCTTCGTCCATACGCACAACATGTCCCAGCCAGCGCAGACGTTGAATAGTGATGCGCTTGACTATGTCAATGTCAGCGTAGAGCTCGTACAGTTCGTGGTTCATTCGAATACGGTAGTCGTCGCCGACGTGAACAGGACCGAAGATTTTGCGAAGAATTTTTCTCTCAAACACCCCAAGCGTGGCTGCATCAGTCTGCGACACAACCCATGCTTCTGCGCCGTAAAGTAGCACGGGTAAGATGAGCGTCTTGTAGAGTGTCAGTTTTGTCGGGCGAGAGAGGTCTCTACTACTCAATTGCTTACTGAGACCATAGTAACACCTATTAGCAAGAGTTAGTCTTCGCTTTATCTCCAGGCTGACATCGTTTTGAGTGTTCACGGCGGTGCCAAGATAGGTGAATTCCTTGACAACTTCGAAAGTATAGTTGTTCGCAGTAACAAAGGATCCAATACGCCGCGTCTCCCTGTTTGTGGACAGCATATACTTTGTTTTGCCCTCGTTCACCGTCAAACCCACTTTCGCTGACTCTTTTTCGATAGCAGAGAACGCAGCAGTAACATCTCGCTTACAACGTCCAATGATATCAATATCATAGGCATATGCAAGGAGCTGGACACTTTTGTAGAAAATAGTGCCATTACGATGTACACTGGCTCTTCGCAACACCCCTTCCATCACAAAGTTGAAGAGGTTGCAGGATAATGGATCGCCCTGTCTGAAACCTCGTTCGGTATCAAATGGTTCGGAGAGGTCCCTTCCTACTCTAACGGAGCTGGCTGTGTTGCTCAACGTCATTCTGCAAAGCCGCACCAGTTGTGATACTTAGTCACAAAAAAATAAGCTGAAGAAAGCAAACAAAAATAAATTAACATACATACATATGCATGTAAATCTCAAATCTAATCTTTTATTTTGCTTTTAATATCAACAAATTTCAGCCAATTTGAACAAAAAACAAAAAAGATCTATGTTCAAATCCCACTTGAGCTGGTGTAATGTTTTTTTTTTTACTTTTCATATGTTCAAATTTGAGCCAATTTGAACAAAAATCCAAAAAGATCAATGTTCAAATCGCAGTTCAGGTATTCCTTTTTTTACTTTTCCTATTTTATTTCATATGTTTTTCATTTTTGTAATTTATTCAATCTCGATTAATTAAATAAAAATTTTTAAAATTAATAATTAAATAGAATGAATTACAAATTTTCAATATGAATTGCATATAAAATGAAATTTCTATGCAGCATGCGAAATATAATATAAAACACAATACGAACGAAAACAAAAGCGAATAAGTTCTCTCATTTGAGTTTCGCTCGTATTTCGCTTGTATTTCGACAGATTTTTCATTTTCAATTGTTCAGGGGAATTTATTCACGGCGAAAATTTAGACCATAAGTTAACCGAACTTATTTTCTGAAAAGCTTTTCTTCCGTTCCACCGGAAGAGATCTCTTTAGATTATTTAGTCTCTTTGCTGCTTACCGTATAGATCTAACGGAATGAGTTGAATGAGCATCAGGGATGATATTGGCATATTTGTAAAAGGGCCAAAATTCGAACTAAAATGGAGCTTTTTTGACATAAATAGGGCTTCTGTAAATCAAATCGTATATAACCATTTATATTATAACTACGGTGACCATCCGTTCTGTTTTTAGCAAACAGTTCTGTTTTTGAGGCGCTTGTTCTTCGCATTTTTTTTAAATGGAAAATTACAAAAGTGTTCTGTTTTTCGCAAATGTTCTATTTTTTGTTCTGCTTTCATGCGCCATGCAAATCTACTATTTACTAATCTTCAACATAAATCTATTTCTACTAACAGCAACCCTTTGTTGATCGATATGTAAGTTGTTGTCGATATCAATTAGCAATCCCTATCAAAAAGCTGATTGTGCAATGTAATTACCGTGACGCTAAGTTTGTCGGTTTGGATTTGAACCGAAATTTTTGCTGTTTTTTCACTGAACGGAGAGATGAAATTCGCTTACCTTTCTTGATCAAGAAAATAATTTCGGAGTTTGAAAAAAACAAGAACTGAAAACCTCATTAAAATGAAAGATTGTGTCAAAAGTGTATATAATAATTGCATTGATTATCTACGTCAGTGGGATTATGCATTTAAAGAGGTTGAAATGATGGAATAAATAAATTTATACGAAAGTTAGATAAGGAACAATTAAATTCCAGTATTGAACAATAATTATTACATAGACTAATACATCTTGAAATAGGTTCGTTAGCAGCATAATTTGTTCTATGAAATGTCTCTACCAACATACGATTACTACGTAAGTCCCTTGGTGCTTGATATAAAACAAAAAAAACAGACAGTTCACTGCACTGTATATTTGAATTTAAGATATTGTAAACAAAAATGAGGTCATATGTTATTCTTCTGATTTTTAATGGCTGGACTCCAAGCAACTTACATCGCACTTCATATGTTGGAAGATCACCAGGCCAACGAAGTTTTTTAATAGCATATCTTGTAAAATATTTTTGAACTCTTTCGATGCGAATAGAATGTTCATTATAGTATGGGTTCCAGATAACTGAACAATAATCCAAGATACTGCGAACAAAAGAAATAAAGAGCGATTTAATAGGATCCCGAAAGTTTTTAGAAGTTCTCTTAATAAATCCTAGCATGGAATTCGCTTTTGCAATAACATAGTCATAATGAAGTTTAAAACTTAGAGTTTAGTCAAAAATAACTCCTAAATCTTTCGTATCATTTCTACGTGCTAAAAGAGAATTGTTTAACAAATAATCAAAGAAACCAGCATTTATGCACTTGGCGTATGACGTTATAGAGTATTTTATAATATTTAAATTTAAATTATTCAGCATACACCACTCGTGGAATCTTATTAGATCAGATTGAAGTTTTAAGCAATCTGACAATTTTGAAATTTTTAAAAATAATTTCACATCATCTGCAAACATTAAACACTGATCATATTTGAATGTTTGAGGCAAATCATTTATAAATATTAAAAAAAGTAGTGGGCCACAATGTGTGCCTTGTGGGATTCCAGAAATTGCATTTATTGGTGATTCAGAATAAGTACAACCAATTTTAACAAATAATTTTCTGTTATTAAAATAACTATATAAAAATTTTAACAGTGGGATACAGGACCTGCCTGGCAAGAAACCATGTTGACAGTCAACGATGCTATTTTTCAGTTTATGAAAAAGCTTGTTTTTAATAATGAAATCAAATAATTTAGCAAATGCACATTGTTTAACAATAGCTCTATAATTATTGATATCATTTCTTATGCCCGAGTTAAAAATCGGTTTAATCGAACAATTCTTCTAACAGTCAAGGAAAATACCATTATTTAAGCAGTTGTTAAATAAAATAGCTATTGGATTTAATAATTGCTCCACACAATTTTTAAAGGATATGGGAGGAAAACTTCCTACTCATATTTGAAACTAGGCTTTAAGTTTAAAATAGCATAATGAATGTTTTCTTCTGAAATCACAAAGTTTTCCATAGCATCTGGATTTGATATATCACTAAAAAAACTATTAATTTCAACAGAATTTGGATAATTCTCATACACATTTTGGAAAAACTTGGCGAAGAGATTGCACGATTCTAATGTACTATTAGATTTTTCTCCGTCGAATTCTATACTATTAGAAGGAAACCCATTTGTTTTCCTTTTACTGTTTAAGTAATTCCAAAAGCATTTCGGGTTTGATTTAAGACTATTTTCAATTTTAAAGATATACTGGTTGTATAAAAATTTGTGTAGTGAGTCGAAATCGTTTAGTAATTGAACAAAACGCAAACGATCTAACTCACTGTTTGTTACTTTAAATTTTTTGTAAGCATAATTTTTGGGATTTTTTAATTTGGATAATCTTGAATTAAACCACTGCGGCTTATTCCTTAGAAATAAAGATTTAAAAGGAAAAAATTCAGAAACTGCATGTGAAAGTTTAGAAGAAATAAATTCATAAATTTCAAACTATTGAGTGAATTTAAAACAGACTAATTTATAGAGCCCAAATATGAACTAATTGCATTAAAATTCGCTTTTGAGAAGTCAAGTTGCCTTGATTGTTCACTTTTATCATCATACTTGTAAAATTCAAGTGTAACAGTGATAGCTTTGTGATGCATGCTATTACTTGTAATTGGTGACAAATTTTCGACGCAAACTGATTTTAGATCATTCGTTACAAATATCAAATCTAGAATTCTATTTAAGTTATTTTTAATAAAATTAATCTGACAAAAGTCGTTTGAAAGAAAATAATCAGCTATGAGTGATTCAATATCAGACTTGACATTAAAAGAAAGAATAATTTTACTATCTAAAATCCATTGAACGCTGCCTAAACTAAAATCACCCATAACTATTATGCCATTACTAGTACATTTAGATTCAGCGATAGTGGAAATGTTATTAATGTGTTTCAAATACACATCGAAAGAGCTACTTGGTGGAATGTACGAAGCAAAAAGAAAAATAGAATTCTCCTTTGTACAACTAATTTCAACACAAATTTGTTCTATTGTACTCTCTGAACAAGATAAATGCACTAGTTTACTAATTATATCAGCTCTAACAGCTATTAAAACACCACCGCCTCTTTCATAGCCAGTTGGAGTAGGGCAACGATCAAGACGATAAGTTATATAGAAATCATCAAAATATTCTGAAGAAAAGATTTCTTTATGCAGCCACGTCTCTGTCAGCGCCAAAATATCGTAATCATGCATTGATGTAGCACGCGGAAATTGCGAAGTTTTTGTCGACGAGATGCAACTATGATCTTATTTGCTTAGAGTTTATAGTCTGCGATCCCACGATACCTCGACCTTCACCCATCTGCTTACCGAATGAAACTTATTTTTTATTAAATTTCGAATATAGACGAACACATCCAGGAACATTTGCCTATTGAAATATGGTCATGGCTATTTTTAATTAAAAAATGTTTTTCATGTAAGCTTTTTTTTACAAAAAAATCTAGAAATCAAAATTTTCGCTAATAATGTATTCAATTAGTAAAAATAAAAGTACAGCTTCTCTGCACTAAAACTAGTGTTGACCTGTGTTATAAATCAAATAAAACTTTTTTCATATAAAAACCTCTCTGGTTTTCAATTGCAATTTCAATTTGAAGTTTAAAAAGTTGAAAGCCATTTTATTACTTAAGGGTCCGCTAAAATTTTTTAGGAGAAAAAAAAAAAACTTAAGTTTCATTCCAGTCAACAATCACTTATCCCAGTAAGCTTTTCTTTGAAAAATAAAAAATTGTTATTATTTTTCGGTAAAAATTCGCAAAAGGGCCTAAAATGAATAAAAAGGGCCACGGGGCTTTTGAAAATTAAAAGGGTTCTAAAAAGCTCTGAAAGTCCCCAAATATCATCTCTGATGAGCATCTACCAAGCAGCACGGTGCTTGTTGTCCTGAGAGCACCACTGTTGCACATGGTAGTGCTTTCAGTATTTTCCTCAATCTCCACACTGACAGACAAAGTGAGAGTCACCCATCGTCTACCAACAGCTTTTTACAAGAGTACAGAGCTACGGTGGGTTTCACAATCTCCTCTTCAACATTAAGTTTCCAGCATAGTTTCGTATCCAATATCATGCCGAGGTACCTTTTAAGACAATTCTAGAGCTATTTAGCGGAGCTGGTTCGATACTTTGAAGCTTGTGATGTTTAAAAATCAGGACTAGTTCAGTTTTATTTGGGTTCCCATTGGCCTCAAGGTTAAGTATCACAACATTTCGTTTTCTATTAGCTGCACAGATTTTAGATTAAGATTCGCTTAGCCAAAAAGGGTGGATGAGCGAAGAGGGATGCCCAGATTCTGACTCTCCGCTCCCTTAAATTTGAAGTGAATAAAGGAAAGAAAAATAAGGAAAGAATTATTCTCTACCAAATTTCTGAGGGGACTATTAAGAGCATCGTTCGTGCCAACAACGTCGTAGCCAAACAGGCCTATCCTTTTCATTTTCTTCTTACTTCAGCTATTTAAATTTAAATATGGGGTAAAACACGCGAAAACGCCAGCGAAAAAATTTTTTCGCTACGATTTGGCTGAAATTTGACATTATTGTAATATCGATGTTCAGCAATAGAACTACGTTCAGGAATTTGCACTAGTATTATTTGTTGTTGAGATACGCGGGTATGAAATTCACAATTTTTGTACTTTTTCAGAATAAGTGTTTTTTTTCGAAAATTCATAGCTTACAGCAAACTCTTATCAATTAATAATTGGTACACCTACGATTTTAGGTTTTTACTTGTACTTTTCGAAAAATAAATACTGTTTCTGAAAAAAAAAATTTTCGGAAAAATTTTGCGAATTTAAAATAATTTTTGAATTTTTTTTGAAAAAACCATTTTTTAAAAATTTTTTTTTTTATTTTTAAAAAAAACTTTGATTTATTCTGCGCTTAATGCCGTAAAATTTTTTATGGGGAAAAAATTATTTATATTTTTTTTTTTAATTTAAATAAAAAAAAAGAGCCAAAATTGAAATGAATTTTTGAATTTTTTTTGAAAAATGCATTTCTGAATATTTTTTTGTTTTTACATTTTTAGGTTTTTACTTGTACTTTTCGAAAAAAAATACTGTTTTTGAAAAAAAAAAATTTTTCTCAAAAATTTTGCGAATTGAAAAATATTTTTGCATTTTTTTTAAAAAACCCATGTTTGAATTTTATTTTTTTTTTTAAAAAAAAAACTTTGATTTATTCTGCGTTGAATGACGTAAAAATTTTTGCGGGGAAAAAAGTATTTATATTTTTGTTTTAATTTTAACAAAAATTGAAGAGCTAAAATTTTGTAAACTGAAATGAATTTTTGAATTTTTTTTGAAAAATCCATTTTTGATTTTAATTAACTACTAGCCCTCATGTTATGGCATATTATTTTGAAGCTTGCGTATCGAGCTGTAATCAAAAGTTCACCAAAAAAATATTCAGAAATGGATTTTTCAAAAAAAATTCAAAAATTCATTTCAATTTACAAAATTTTAGCTCTTTAATTTTTGTTAAAGTTAAAAAAAAAATATAAATACTTTTTTCCCCGCGAAAATTTTTACGTCATTCAACGCAGAATAAATCAAATTTTTTTTTAAAAAAAAAAAAAAATAATTTTATATATGGGTTTTCTAAAAAAAATGCAAAAATATTTTTCAATTCGCAAAATTTTTGTGAAAAATTTTTTTTTTTCGAAAAGTACAAGTAAAAACCTAAAAATGTAAAAACAAAAAAATATTCAGAAATGCATTTTTCAAAAAAAATTCAAAAATTCATTTCAATTTTCAACATTTTGGTTCTTTGATTTTTTTTTTTAAATTAAAAAAAAAAATATAATTAATTTTTTCCCCTTAAAAAATTTTACGGCATAAAGCGCAGAATAAATCAAAGTTTTTTTTAAAAATAAAAAAAAATTTTAAAAAATGGTTTTTTTAAAAAAAATTCAAAAATAATTTTAAATTCGCAAAATTTTTGCGAAAAAATTTTTTTTTTTCAGAAACAGTATTTTTTTCAAAAAGTACAAGTAAAAACCTAAAATCGTAGGTATACCAATTATTAATTGATAGAGTTTGCTGGAAGCTATGAATTTTCGAAAAAAAACACTTATTCTGAAAAAGCACAAAAATCGTGAATTTCATACCCGCGTGTCTCAACAACAAATAATACTAAGGAAAATTCCTGAACGCAGTTCTATTGCTGGACATTGATATTACAATAATGCCAAATTTCAGCCAAATCGGAGCCAAAAAATTTTTTCGCTGGCGTTTTCGCGTGTTTTACCCCATATATTATTTTCATGCTCAAAGGGGTAATGAGCCGCAAAATCACCTTCCTTGACATCAATGTTTTTATAATATTTAATATTTTATTTAAGCGAGATTTGCCTGGCGAACTGAGGTCGTTGCAGAACGAAAAACAACAACGTTTTAGCTTTCAAAGCACAGTTCGGCTTATTGAAAAAAGGCGCTTAGCTGAAAAACTCTCTAAAGATGCAGAAATTAAAGAAGCACGACGCCGCAGTGAACTAGAAGCTATGAAAAGGTAAGACTATAAGATGCAACCTGTTAAAAGCTAATCATTACATACATTCTACTCCAGAGTTGAGGAAGACTTTCAGCGTAAAAGAGCTTCTGAGAAAGCAACAATAAGGCAACAGCTACGCCTGGTCTCAAATTTAGATTCATTTGATCATCAGTTAAATCAATTCCAAAGCTTGCCAGCAAATAGTGATGAGCTTCCTATGAAGCATAAGAATTTCTATGACTTAAACATGAATCAACTGGAACGCCTTAAAAACAATAATGAAGGTGCCAATTATAACATATATTATCGTGCGGATCCTGATGGTGCTGTTTCAAGCCCGTCCAATTCCCCAGTTTTACAATATGCCAATGATTCCGAAAATGCTAACTTCAATTTCATTCCCTTCGATTTTAATAGAACTTCCGCAACACATCTGCCACATCAAGATCGCAATTCAAATATTAATATCGTAGGCGAGATATTAGAGTCCCAAAAAACTGCATCTGCATTTGTTGAGCCCTATCTGCAATCTATCGTGAAATAAACCAAAAACAAAATATGGCTCAAGCTTAAGAATTAATGAAAGTACGAGCAGAAATGGGCAGAAATTGCTATTTTTGTAACTTAATGCACATTTGTTACGCGTTACACTTTGTAACAAAATAATTATTTATTGATACTGTTGCAACATATGAAAGAAGCTAATCTGCTAATTGGTGGCCCGATATCAGTGGACGTGCCCATAAATTGCTAAGCCGATATTAAATAAATCTAGTTCAGGATTCATGGGTGAGCCAATTTTGGTAAATCAATTCTATCGTCTTTTCCGATGTTTTTCTATACCCTTCGACTTTTAAAAAATTTTTTTCAATACTTTTCGACTTTTTCCGATATATTTTGACATATAATTCGATTTTTATGGACTTTCTTGATGTTATTCGATTCCCATCGATTTTTTCGATATCTTTCGATGGCATACTCTCCGGCTAAAATAAACTTGTTCGAAGTTTTTCGATTACTCTCGATAATCTTCGTAATCCATTACATTTTTTGATTTTTTGATATTTTGTTAATTCAAATATATTTGATGTTACATTAAAGTCGAAAAGAATCGATACACATTTCGATTTCGTGACATGATAACATACATATGTCGATGAAAGTTAATTCGTATTGAAAAGTATCGAACAAATGGCAGAGTATCAGAAAATATCAAAAAATATTTAAATTCTTTGGAAAATAGATAAAAGAAACAATATATCGGCAAAAATCAATATGCATCTAAGAAGTCGATTACAGCGGAAGGTCTCAAAAAATATCGAACAAGTCGATGAACGCTTGAACGCATCGAAAAAAATTGAGATAAATCGGAAGACACAGAAAAATATCAAAAAAAAATATATCGATAAACACACGAAAACGCCATCTGAAAAAATTTTTGGCTCCGATTTGACTGAAATTTGGCATTATTGTAGTATCAATGTCCAGCAATAAAAGTGCGCTTAGGATTTTGCCCTAATATTATTTTTTGTTCAGTTACGCGGGTATGAAATTCACGATTTTCGTACTTTTCCAGAATAAGTGTTTTTTTTCGAAAATTCATAGCTTACAGTAAACTTTATCAATTAATAATTGGTACACATACATTTATAGGTTTTTACTTGTACTTTTCAGAAAAAATTACTGATTCTGAAAAAAAAAAATTTTCACAAAAATTTTGCGAATTGAAAGATATTTTTGCATTTTTTTTAAAAAACCATATTTTAATTTTTTTTTTTTTTAAATTTTGATTTATTCTGCGCATAATGCCGCAAAAGTTTTTGTGGGAAAAAAATTTTTTATATTTTTTTTTGAATTTTAAAAAAAATTAAAGAGCTAAAATTTTGTAAATTGAAATGATTTTTTGAATTTTTTTTGAAAAATACATTTGTGAATATTTTTTTGTTTTTACATTTTTAGGTTTTTACTTGTACTTTTCAAAAAAAAAATACTGATTTTGAAAAAAAAAAAATTTTTCGCAAACATTTTGCGAATTGAAAAATATTTTTGCAATTTTTTTAAAAAACCTATACAATAAAATTTTTTTTTTTTACAAACTTTAATTTTTTCTGCGCTTAATGCTGTAAAAATTTTTGTGGGAAAAGAATTATTTATACTTTTTTTTAATTTAAAAAAAAAATAAAGAGCTACAATTTTGTATTTTTGAAGTTTTTTTGAAAAATTCATTTCTGAATATTGTTACGGTGAACTCCAGATTACAGTTTGATTCGCAAGCTTCAAAATGATATGCCATAACATGAGGGCAAGTATTTAATTAAAATGTTTGAGCCGCTAAGCGCGCGCTGTACTACGCGATGAAATGCTACTGTACTGATTTTAAATTTAAGTTTTGGTTTTCAGGTCAATTCAAAAATTCATTTCTATTTACAAAATTTTAGCTCTTTAATTTTTTTTTGAAATTAAAAAAAAAATATAAATAATTTTTTTCCCACAAAAATTTTTATGGCATTAAGCGCAGAATAAATCAAAGTTTATTTAACAAAAAAAAATTTTAAAATATGGTTTTTTAAAAAAAAATGCAAAAATATTTTTCAATTCGCAAAATTTTTGTGAACAAATTTTTTTTCAAAATCAGTAATTTTTTTTGAAAAGTACAAGTAAAAACCTAAAAATGTATGTGTACCAATTATTAATTGGCAAAGTTTGCTGTAAGCTATGAATTTTCGAAAAAAAACACTTATTCTGGAAAAGTACGAAAATCGTGAATTTCATACCCGCAAATTTATTGCTGGATTCTGACACTACAATAATGCCAAATTTCAGTCAAATCGGAGCCAAAAATTTTTTTAGGTGGCGTTTTCGTGTGTCTTACCCCATAGATGAGGTAAAGACCATAGAAAAGCATTTAAAAAGGAGTGAGTAACATTCCAAAATTATCATAAGATATGAAAAAAGTCAAATAATTTTAAAACAAATAAATCGAAAAAGTTGATTGGAGATAAGAAATTCTATAACAGTCTAATAGTAACGGAAAGATTTGAGTAAGCCGAAAAGTAACGATAAATTGATATTAGTAGAAGTGCATCGAAAAATATCCAAAAGCAACGAATAAATCGATTGTAGTTGGAATCCCAAATATCGGAGGATATCGAAAAAGCAATCAAGGTCTAATAGTACCGGAAAACATCAAATAAATCGGTTGGTCGTTGAAAAATGTCAGAGAATATCTAAAGAGTTATTATTTTATTCAGCTTACTGTTCAGTACAGTGTGTGTCAACACTCAAAAAAAAATTACATAAAACATAAATAAATTAAGAAAAAAAGGCTAAAGCTAGTCATAGTCATAGCTGGACATTAATCCGTTAATCGTTAATTAACGAAGCTAACATTTCGACTAACGGATTAACTTTTAAGTTAACTTTAAAAAATGTTAATGGACTCGTTGACTTCCGTTAAATTTCCCCAAGTCCGTTAATCGTTATTACAGTACCTAATATTTACCAAAAAAATACCGCACGCACCGCGCCACGCTGTGGCAACAAGTACGTCCCGGTTGTTATGGCTGGAAACGTATGACAGCAGTCGAGTGGATGGAGTAAAAGAATGCATGAAAAAAATGTAGAAGAGGAGTTACTACAAGAAACTGTCGAAAGTTCGAAGACCATATATAGCTTAAGTGGCGGAGGCAGCAACGCGAGTAACAACGACTATGATAAGGAAGAAGTTTTCAATTATGTCACCTAGTCAAAAAAAAAAAAACAAAATCTAAGAGCTTTAAAGAGTAAAGCTCAAAATCTCGTGAAAATGTAGCTAGACATGAAATTTAAAGACTTGTACAATGATGCGGCACTTCTCGGGGAACAGATATTCATAAATCCGTTTATTATATATATTACTGCTATACCATCAAGCGCTGCAGTTGAAAATCTTTTTCCACGGGCGAGATTTTCAACATAGTAATGTTCATGAAGGGGAGTATCAACATTGTGCCACACGTCTTAATTACACACTCCATTATACACGTTTTTTTCTTGTTCCTAACCTGCTAACTTCCAAAACCTAATCCAACAGTTTTTATAAGAAGATCACTAACGCAAAGATATAAAAAAATGCAATGTTTATTACGTGTTAACGGATTCACGATTAACGTTAACTTGCGTTAAGCCTTCTGAAATGTAACGTTTAACGAAGTTAACTTTTTTAGTAACGGATTAGCGATTAACGAAGTTAACTATTTGATTAACGGTGCCCAGCTATGGTCATAGTCATAGTTTTATCTGTTGTTGAGCGGAATCATCAGTGACTTTTATGCCGATTAATATAAATTTCTAAAACGGATATGTTTTCCTTTTTGCATGTCCAAGTAATTTCTGGTATTTGTGAGAAATTCAGTTTCACCTCATAAAATATTTATTATTTATATGGGTGGATATCGTGATCCGATATCAGACATTTTCAATCCCAAGTTGCTTGTTTGAAGCTATATCCTGTGTACAGAATTTTATTTAATTGCCTTCTTTGATTTTGCCGTAAACGTAATTTCTAGACAGGCAGACAGATGGACATAGCTAAATCGACGGAGATGGTGACGCTTATCAAGGATATATATAGTTTCCTAAATCTGTCACGCCCTCTTCAATGCGCCACAAACGGGGTGACAAAGTGAATATACCCGGAGTGTAGTATTATTCAAACTGATGCTTCCGAAAGATCAAAAACCTTGAAAAGGTTTAACTATATGGGTTGCAAAGTGTGAAGCAGTTAGTGACTTCCATGGAAATTTTCAAAATGCTTTGGAAGAACTGCAATATGATAAGCCATATGCTAGAATATTGAAAAATGTTATTGACATTGAGTTCATTTTGCCGCTCAAAATTCTTATTTTAGTTTACAAAAAATCGTTGTCTTTGAGTCTAAATTTTCATAAAAAAAGATAGTGGTAATCGGTTAGGCAGACGATGCTCTGCGAGAATTTAAAGAATTCGCTCAAAGAAAGCAATTGTACCAAAAATTCTTGCTATCTGCCAAGTCGTTGGCAGAGAGTCTCGATGTAAGTGCAAGACCTACAATATGTAAGTGTCAACAAGTTTCCATTTCTACTCAACCTAAAATGTTTACTTTGTTGTGCGCTAAAAGAATTAAATTCTTACTGTACTAATGTTGAAATAATAAATAAATAATACTAAATAATACTAAATATTTTCTTCAAGCATAAAATATATCAAATAGCGAGTTTTGTTTTAGTTTCTTTTATCAGAACACGACTTATAATAAAAAAATTTTTATTTTAGAAATAGCAAATGTAGCAATATCAAACAATTACAACACTATCCAGCTCTGCGTACGATATGGTAATTTTAAGTTTGTTTTAAAAACATAAGACTAAGATATTGAATTATTGTTTATTTAATTTATTTTTAGTGTGTAATAATATCAAAATATATTGAACAATCTCCAGAAATAATATTAGTCCATTGAAATGTTACATTGACCTTGCATTTTGTATAGGACAATATTTTTTTTTGTGCTGTGTAGAAGGGATCAGTGTGAGTATAAGTCTCAGTTTTCGGGATTGAAAGCCCCCCCATTTGGCCGCCATTTAAAAAATGGGTGTAAATAATCTTTCCACGATATCTTAACAGCCGTATGTCTCACAAAATGTTTTTAATGCTTTTTGAGTAGAAAATTGTGTTCTCTACAATTCTTTGTGTCTGAATCACTATAACGTACAAGTCACCTCTTGGTTTGATCCCTTCCAACCTCCCTAACGCTTCTCAATAAAAATAAATTTTAAAACTGAGTACAGGAAATTGTATGGAATAAAATGGTCTACAAAAAACGTTTGGAGTATTTTCTTAATTAAATCAATAGAAAAAAAGTTATAGTCCTTAAATGTTATCCTACCCGAATATTTTAGTCGTTTTTTAATTATAACTTTTTCATTTTCAATTTTACGATAAAAAGTATATCAATCAATATTGTAGAGAATACAATTTTCTACTAAAAAGTCAAAAAAAATTTGTGAGACATACGGCTGTTAAAATATCGTGGAAAAATTATTTACACCCATTTTTTAAAATGGCGGCCAAATGGGGGGGCTTTTAATTCCGAAAACTGCGACTTATACTCACACTGATCCCTTCTACACAGCACAAAAAAAAAATATTGTCCTATACAAAATGCAAGGTTCAGCCAAAATTTTGTAACATTTTAATGGACTATATATATTTACAAATAAGTCTAAAAATACCAAAATTATTTAAGTTTATTTTCGGTTATGTTTTTCAGCCTCGTCGGTCAATAACTTTTTGAGTTACAGCACTAGCAGTTTTTGCAAATACAGTTTCGAGATAATCGCGTTTACAGTTTTAATACGATATGATACGATGGTATGCGGACTCTGACGTCCTTGACAATAACTCCATAAATATTGAATGTTTCACTCTGTCTTTTTTACAGTATGTTCTTAACATATTAAAAAAAAAACAAATTCTATTTCTTAAAAATTCTAAAGGTATCGCCTCTCTTAAGGCGCGCATCATCGACCTGTTGTACGTAATTATTACGCAGGAACAAAAATAATTTCAATGTAGGTATGGTGCGCGCTTTCAATAAAAAAATTCATATTTTCCAAAGTTATGTCGGGAATTAGGATTTGAAAGCTGATACATTCTTAGGATTGATTGATGAATAATATATAAAAAAATAAAAAAAAGATCTTGTGTCGCAGATATTTTGGACAATATTTTTTCAAATTAAAAAGTTTATGTTTGAACAATTTTATTTAAGGTTTTTTTATTTTTTTTAAAACTCAAACATAAATAATATCATGATTTTTTAATCTGTTCCCCATAGTTTCTGAGATATTCCGTTACAAAAAAATTTTGAAATATGTACTAATAACTTTTTTGAAAATGAATTTTTTTTAGTTTGCATATATTCAAAACAGAAAATCAGCCGAAATCGAAAAAATCCTAAAATATATGAAGCAGGACCCATTGTAAAGCAATGAAACAATGCCCAAGCCATATGAAATAATCCACAAGCAACATCCAATAATTGCAATAACTTCCAATGAAAGTACTCCCAACAATAATAAAAGCAATGTAAGCCCTGTAAATTCATTACGGTTATTTCATATTGAACTTACACCCAATGAGAGCGAATGAAATTAACACCAATTGAAATGAAATAGTGCCGAAACATAGACTGTCATTTAATTCTGAAATAGCTCCAGAAAAATGCATGGACATTTTCGAGAGGCACAGAGGTATCGGTTACTATAAGCTTTGAAATTAAACGGGATTGCAACAGTGGACGTGGCCTACTATTTGAACAAAGTGTTATAAGCGCTATTGTAGTGTATTTTATTAATAAGTAATATTAAGTACTACTTTACTACTATTACTTTAAACTATTGTGAATATCAATGATCTATTACTAAGTTTAAGCTACTGTAAATATACACTAAGTCACCATATGTTTTATGTTAAACATATGTTTTTGTTCACATAAACAAGGATACCGTTATTCCTGTATAAAAGCAGGAAGCGGTTTCAATAAAGCAATCAGTTGATTCACTAGCCTTAACTGGCTGACTTTCACTTAAATGAATTAGCCTTAAGCTGGCTGACTTTAAAGAGCACTCTTGAAGCGCTTTACTTTTTTATCTTGGCGCTCTTAAGCGCCGGCAAACTTCTTAGGCAGGTCCTAATAATAAACCATTAAAACCTTCACACATTACACTATTTTAAGTGAACTATTGCTGCAATTGGTATGAAATTTAATGTAGGTAGTAATTTGCCATAAGGTACAGTGGGTCAAAGTTATAATGGAACAGTTCGAACAAAAAAGTTTCTTACTAAATAGTAAATTAACTAAATATTTTTTTACAATTTCAAAATTTATTTTAGAAAGTTTATTTAATAGACATTTATAATCAACAAAGTTTCTTTATAAAATTAGCGTTTAAAAAAAAAAAATAACGAAAAATTAAAATACATGGAATTCTGTCACAAAGTTATAATGGAACACCAAAGAAATTCACATAAAAATTTGTATTATTAAAGGATTTAATTTGTTTTTAATATTTAATGGGTAGTCCTTTTAGTTGTATAATAACTCTCAAGCGATTTGGCATCGGCTCTACCAACTTACGACATAAATAAACTGGGATATTGCCCCACTTTTCATTTAGGGCTGCTATCCACTCCGTTTTTTTGGTTATGTGGTAATTTTTAAGCTGCTGCTCCAAATAATTTACTAGTGTTCAATAACATTTAAGTCATGAGACTGTAGTGGAGCCTCCATCTCTCTGGAATCTACTATTATAAAACGAGCTAAAATTGTATGTATATAAATATATAAATAAATAAATAAATATGTATACGACTGAACTTTATTTTAAAAACGGCTGCAGCGATTTTGATGAAACTTACGGATTTGGCGCATATGAAAACAAAATGAAGATTGGGCTAGATTTTAAGTCCTTAAAGACTCCAACAGGGGCGTGGCACAGCCCTAAGCTTTAATTTTTATAACGTGATAACTCGCAAACTACTTAATAAGATATTTTGACGAAATTTGGTAGACTTATGCAAATCATAAATTTCTTCAATAGTACCAAAAGTGGGCGGAATTGGAGCAGAGGGCGTGGCATCTTTCAACAATTGAAAATGTTGATTCAATATTACTCAAAAACGGCGCCTACGATTTTCATAAAAATTTTGAAGATAATACAGCTAAAAGCAGTCATCATAACAAGCTATGCCCTCTACACTGGAAAAACTCGTTGAAGGGCGTGGCGCAGCCCACAATATTTATAAACGTTATTATAAGAGAACTAACAATGCAATTGTTATGAAATTTAACTTGGTAGATATACTGGCTATTGGGTATCTTGTAACCAAAAGTGGGCGCAACGACACTTGTGGGCGTGGCACCTTCCATACAAGCGAGAAAAGTAAAATGCTTTATTTAGTGTACTATGAGAGTAATATTTTTTAAATTTGGTGTAGAGATGTCAGTTACTATAATCTTTGAAACTAAATGGATTTCGATGGAATTGCATCAGTGGGCGTGGCACCTCCCATATATGCAAAAAATTTTGAGTGTTATATTTAGTGTGCTATGGGAGTAATGTTTTTGAAATTTGGTGTAGTGGTGTCGGTAACCATGAGCTTTGAAATTAAATAAAGTTCGACGGGATTATAGCAGTGGTACCTCCCATACAAGTTACAACCGTTTAATGTTATATTTAGTGCACTATATGAGTGATCCTAATAATATTAGGCACAGAGATGTCAGTTACTATAACCTTTTAAATTAAATGGATTTCGATGGGATTACATCAGTGGGCGTGGCACCTCCCATACATGCAAAAACCGTGATCCGAATAAAATTAGGGCTCAATATGTTCAGCCTCATTCAACTTAGTTCAAGTTTTCCAACGTCTTTCAACTGCTTCATTATTTTTCAACCTCTTTCAACTTTTCGCAACGATTTTCTACATTTTTCATATATTTTCAACGTTTTCAATATATGTTTGACTTTTTCAACCTCATTCAATTTTTTTCGAGTTTTTAAACTTCTTTCAAAATTTTTCAACCTCTTTCAACTTTTCTCAACATTTTCCATATTTTTTCGAGTTTTTCAACCTCTTTCTACCGTTTCAACATCTTTCAACCTCTTTCAAATTTTCTCAACATTTTCCATATTTTTTCGAATTTTTCAACCTTATTCAACTTTTTTCAAGTTGTTCAAAGTCTTTCAACTTTTTTCGAGTTATTCAACTTCTTTCAACATTTTTCAACTTTTTTTAACATTATCTATATTTTTCGAATATTTCAACCTTATTCAACTTTTTTCGAGTTTTTCAAACTCTCTCAACATTGTTCAACCTCTTTCAACTTTTTTCAGCCATTTCCATATTTTTTCGAATTTTTCAACTTTGCTTAACTTTTTTCAAGTTATTCAAACTCTTTCAACTTTTTCAACATTTTTCTCCCTCATTCAACTTTTTTTGAGATTTTCAACTATTTTCGAGGTTTTCAAACTCTTTAAAATATTTTCCATATTTTTTTTTGGACTTTTCAACTTCTTAGCTTAACACTGCTCACATATTATCAACTTTATCACCTGGTTCAACCTCTTTCAACTGCTTTCAACATTCTCCATATTTTTTTTTGACTTTTGAACTTCATCAACCTCATTCAACTGTTGGAAGATTTCAACCTCTTTCAATTTTTTCGGCTATTCAACCTCATCCAACTATTTTCGAGACTTTTAAATTTTTTCGAGCTTTCAATCTCTTTCAACTTTTTCAACACTTACATATATTATCGAGTTAATCAACCTTTTTCACCTGCTGCTACCTCTCTCAACGTTTTCAACATTTTCCATACATGTATAATCAACTTCTTTAAATTTTTTTTTTAACTTGTTTTCGGCTTTTCAACCATATTCAATATTTTTTAAATATTTCCGACTTCTCATTCAATTGCATTACATTTTTTCGACTTTTTCAACCTGAAAACGAAAAACCAAACTATGGTCGGTCTCCTGGTACTAATTATAAAGCAGCCAGTTACGCACAACATACGCCTAGTGCTTCTGATCATTGTCCTGACATAATATAAACTCTTCGCCTATCCCCAACTTTCAAGCACTTTCTTTTACCTTTGCTTTTAGAATGCTTAAATAACATATTTTATCCATAATCCCTTCAATTATATGCAGGTTTCCTCCATTATGTAAGATCACTAAGTAGAAAACAAGTTCATATGAATTGAATAAAAACGAGCTTCACGAATGAGAAATAGTACAACTTGATAAGAAGCTGCTCATAAGTCTTTAAGGGAAGGGAAGCGTTCTGCTTTGTTCTGCTTTCATGCGCCATGCAAATCTACTATTTACTAATCTTCAACATAAATCTATTTCTACTAACAGCAACCCTTTGTTGATCGATATGTAAGTTGTTGTCGATATCAATTAGCAATCCCTATCAAAAAGCTGATTGTGCAATGTAATTACCGTGACGCTAAGTTTGTCGGTTTGGATTTGAACCGAAATTTTTGCTGTTTTTTCACTGAACGGAGAGATGAAATTCGCTTACCTTTCTTGATCAAGAAAATAATTTCGGAGTTTGAAAAAAACAAGAACTGAAAACCTCATTAAAATGAAAGATTGTGTCAAAAGTGTATATAATAATTGCATTGATTATCTACGTCAGTGGGATTATGCATTTAAAGAGGTTGAAATGATGGAATAAATAAATTTATACGAAAGTTAGATAAGGAACAATTAAATTCCAGTATTGAACAATAATTATTACATAGACTAATACATCTTGAAATAGGTTCGTTAGCAGCATAATTTGTTCTATGAAATGTCTCTACCAACATACGATTACTACGTAAGTCCCTTGGTGCTTGATATAAAACAAAAAAAAAACAAACAGTTCACTGCACTGTATATTTGAATTTAAGATATTGTAAACAAAAATGAGGTCATATGTTATTCTTCTGATTTTTAATGGCTGGACTCCAAGCAACTTACATCGCACTTCATATGTTGGAAGATCACCAGGCCAACGAAGTTTTTTAATAGCATATCTTGTAAAATATTTTTGAACTCTTTCGATGCGAATAGAATGTTCATTATAGTATGGGTTCCAGATAACTGAACAATAATCCAAGATACTGCGAACAAAAGAAATAAAGAGCGATTTAATAGGATCCCGAAAGTTTTTAGAAGTTCTCTTAATAAATCCTAGCATGGAATTCGCTTTTGCAATAACATAGTCATAATGAAGTTTAAAACTTAGAGTTTAGTCAAAAATAACTCCTAAATCTTTCGTATCATTTCTACGTGCTAAAAGAGAATTGTTTAACAAATAATCAAAGAAACCAGCATTTATGCACTTGGCGTATGACGTTATAGAGTATTTTATAATATTTAAATTTAAATTATTCAGCATACACCACTCGTGGAATCTTATTAGATCAGATTGAAGTTTTAAGCAATCTGACAATTTTGAAATTTTTAAAAATAGTTTCACATCATCTGCAAACATTAAACACTGATCATATTTGAATGTTTGAGGCAAATCATTTATAAATATTAAAAAAAGTAGTGGGCCACAATGTGTGCCTTGTGGGATTCCAGAAATTGCATTTATTGGTGATTCAGAATAAGTACAACCAATTTTAACAAATAATTTTCTGTTATTAAAATAACTATATAAAAATTTTAACAGTGGGATACAGGACCTGCCTGGCAAGAAACCATGTTGACAGTCAACGATGCTATTTTTCAGTTTATGAAAAAGCTTGTTTTTAATAATGAAATCAAATAATTTAGCAAATGCACATTGTTTAACAATAGCTCTATAATTATTGATATCATTTCTTATGCCCGAGTTAAAAATCGGTTTAATCGAACAATTCTTCTAACAGTCAAGGAAAATACCATTATTTAAGCAGTTGTTAAATAAAATAGCTATTGGATTTAATAATTGCTCCACACAATTTTTAAAGGATATGGGAGGAAAACTTCCTACTCATATTTGAAACTAGGCTTTAAGTTTAAAATAGCATAATGAATGTCTTCTTCTGAAATCACAAAGTTTTCCATAGCATCTGGATTTGATATATCACTAAAAAAACTATTAATTTCAACAGAATTTGGATAATTCTCATACACATTTAGGAAAAACTTGGCGAAGAGATTGCACGATTCTAATGTACTATTAGATTTTTCTCCGTCGAATTCTATACTATTAGAAGGAAACCCATTTGTTTTCCTTTTACTGTTTAAGTAATTCCAAAAGCATTTCGGGTTTGATTTAAGACTATTTTCAATTTTAAAGATATACTGGTTGTATAAAAATTTGTGTAATGAGTCGAAATCGTTTCGTAATTGAACAAAACGCAAACGATCTAACTCACTGTTTGTTACTCTAAATTTTTTGTAAGCTTTATTTTTGGCATTTTTTAATTTGAATAATCTTGAATTAAACCACTGCGACTTATTCCTTAGAAATAAAGATTTAAAAGGAACAAATTCAGAAACTGCATGTGAAAATTTAGAAGAAATAAATTCATAAATTTCAAACGTGTGAATTTAAAACAGACCAATTTATAGAGCCCAAATATGAACTAATTGCATTAAAATTCGCTTTTGAGAAGTCAAGTTGCCTTGACTGTTCACTTTTATCATCATACTTGTAAAATTCAAGTGTAACAGTGATAGCTTTGTGATGCATGCTACTTATTACTTGTAATTGGTTACAAATTTTCGACGCAAACTGATTTTAGATCATTCGTTACAAATATCAAATCTAGAATTCTATTTAAGTTATTTTTAATAAAATTAATCTGACAAAATTCGTTTGAAAGAAAATAATCAGTTATGAGTGATTCAATATCAGACTTGACATTAAAAGAAAGAATAATTTTACTATCTAAAATCCATTGAACGCTGCCTAAACTAAAATCACCCATAACTATTATGCCATTACTAGTACATTTAGATTCAGCGATAGTGGAAATGTTATTAATGTGTTTCAAATACACATCGAAAGAGCTACTTGGTGGAATGTACGAAGCAAAAAGAAAAATAGAATTCTCCTTTGTACAACTAATTTCAACACAAATTTGTTCTATTGTACTCTCTGAACAAGATAAATGCACTAGTTTACTAATTATATCAGCTCTAACAGCTATTAAAACACCACCGCCTCTTTCATAGCCAGTTGAAGTAGGGCAACGATCAAGACGATAAGTTATATAGAAATCATCAAAATATTCTGAAGAAAAGATTTCTTTATGCAGCCACGTCTCTGTCAGCGCCAAAATATCGTAATCATGCATTGATGTAGCACGCGGAAATTGCGAAGTTTTTGTCGACGAGATGCAACTATGATCTTATTTGCTTAGAGTTTATAGTCTGCGATCCCACGATACCTCGACCTTCACCCATCTGCTTACCGAATGAAACTTATTTTTTATTAAATTTCGAATATAGACGAACACATCCAGGAACATTTGCCTATTGAAATATGGTCATGGCTATTTTTAATTAAAAAATGTTTTTCATGTAAGCTTTTTTTTTACAAAAAAATCTAGAAATCAAAATTTTCGCTAATAATGTATTCAATTAGTAAAAATAAAAGTACAGCTTCTCTGCACTAAAACTAGTGTTGACCTGTGTTATAAATCAAATAAAACTTTTTTCATATAAAAACCTCTCTGGTTTTCAATTGCAATTTCAATTTGAAGTTTAAAAAGTTGAAAGCCATTTTATTACTTAAGGGTCCGCTAAAATTTTTTAGGAGAAAAAAAAAAACTTAAGTTTCATTCCAGTCAACAATCACTTATCCCAGTAAGCTTTTCTTTGAAAAATAAAAAATTGTTATTATTTTTCGGTAAAAATTCGCAAAAGGGCCTAAAATGAATAAAAAGGGCCACGGGGCTTTTGAAAATTAAAAGGGTTCTAAAAAGCTCTGAAAGTCCCCAAATATCATCCCTGATGAGCATCTACCAAGCAGCACGGTGCTTGTTGTCCTGAGAGCACCACTGTTGCACATGGTAGTGCTTTCAGTATTTTCCTCAATCTCCACACTGACAGACAAAGTGAGAGTCACCCATCGTCTACCAACAGCTTTTTACAAGAGTACAGAGCTACGGTGGGTTTCACAATCTCCTCTTCAACATTAAGTTTCCAGCATAGTTTCGTATCCAATATCATGCCGAGGTACCTTTTAAGACAGTTCTAGAGCTATTTAGCGGAGCTGGTTCGATACTTTGAAGCTTGTGATGTTTAAAAATCAGGACTAGTTCAGTTTTATTTGGGTTCCCATTGGCCTCAAGGTTAAGTATCACAACATTTCGTTTTCTATTAGCTGCACAGATTTTAGATTAAGATTCGCTTAGCCAAAAAGGGTGGATGAGCGAAGAGGGATGCCCAGATTCTGACTCTCCGCTCCCTTAAATTTGAAGTGAATAAAGGAAAGAAAAATAAGGAAAGAATTATTCTCTACCAAATTTCTGAGGGGACTATTAAGAGCATCGTTCGTGCCAACAACGTCGTAGCCAAACAGGCCTATCCTTTTCATTTTCTTCTTACTTCAGCTATTTAAATTTAAATATGGGGTAAAACACGCGAAAACGCCAGCGAAAAAATTTTTTCGCTACGATTTGGCTGAAATTTGGCATTATTGTAATATCGATGTTCAGCAATAGAACTACGTTCAGGAATTTGCACTAGTATTATTTGTTGTTGAGATACGCGGGTATGAAATTCACAATTTTTGTACTTTTTCAGAATAAGTGTTTTTTTTCGAAAATTCATAGCTTACAGCAAACTCTTATCAATTAATAATTGGTACACCTACGATTTTAGGTTTTTACTTGTACTTTTCGAAAAATAAATACTGTTTCTGAAAAAAAAAATTTTCGGAAAAATTTTGCGAATTTAAAATAATTTTTGAATTTTTTTTGAAAAAACCATTTTTTAAAATTTTTTTTTTTTATTTTTAAAAAAAACTTTGATTTATTCTGCGCTTAATGCCGTAAAATTTTTTATGGGGAAAAAATTATTTATATTTTTTTTTTTAATTTAAATAAAAAAAAAGAGCCAAAATTGAAATGAATTTTTGAATTTTTTTTGAAAAATGCATTTCTGAATATTTTTTTGTTTTTACATTTTTAGGTTTTTACTTGTACTTTTCGAAAAAAAATACTGTTTTTGAAAAAAAAAAATTTTTCTCAAAAATTTTGCGAATTGAAAAATATTTTTGCATTTTTTTTAAAAAACCCATGTTTGAATTTTATTTTTTTTTTTAAAAAAAAAACTTTGATTTATTCTGCGTTGAATGACGTAAAAATTTTTGCGGGGAAAAAAGTATTTATATTTTTGTTTTAATTTTAACAAAAATTGAAGAGCTAAAATTTTGTAAACTGAAATGAATTTTTGAATTTTTTTTGAAAAATCCATTTTTGATTTTAATTAACTACTAGCCCTCATGTTATGGCATATTATTTTGAAGCTTGCGTATCGAGCTGTAATCAAAAGTTCACCAAAAAAATATTCAGAAATGGATTTTTCAAAAAAAATTCAAAAATTCATTTCAATTTACAAAATTTTAGCTCTTTAATTTTTGTTAAAGTTAAAAAAAAAATATAAATACTTTTTTCCCCGCGAAAATTTTTACGTCATTCAACGCAGAATAAATCAAATTTTTTTTTAAAAAAAAAAAAAAATAATTTTATATATGGGTTTTCTAAAAAAAATGCAAAAATATTTTTCAATTCGCAAAATTTTTGTGAAAAATTTTTTTTTTTCAAAAACAGTATTTTTTTTCGAAAAGTACAAGTAAAAACCTAAAAATGTAAAAACAAAAAAATATTCAGAAATGCATTTTTCAAAAAAAATTCAAAAATTCATTTCAATTTTCAACATTTTGGCTCTTTGATTTTTTTTTTTAAATTAAAAAAAAAAAATATAATTAATTTTTTCCCCTTAAAAAATTTTACGGCATAAAGCGCAGAATAAATCAAAGTTTTTTTTAAAAATAAAAAAAAATTTTAAAAAATGGTTTTTTTAAAAAAAATTCAAAAATAATTTTAAATTCGCAAAATTTTTGAGAAAAAATTTTTTTTTTCAGAAACAGTATTTTTTTCAAAAAGTACAAGTAAAAACCTAAAATCGTAGGTATACCAATTATTAATTGATAGAGTTTGCTGGAAGCTATGAATTTTCGAAAAAAAAACACTTATTCTGAAAAAGCACAAAAATCGTGAATTTCATACCCGCGTGTCTCAACAACAAATAATACTAAGGAAAATTCCTGAACGCAGTTCTATTGCTGGACATTGATATTACAATAATGCCAAATTTCAGCCAAATCGGAGCCAAAAAATTTTTTCGCTGGCGTTTTCGCGTGTTTTACCCCATATATTATTTTCATGCTCAAAGGGGTAATGAGCCGCAAAATCACCTTCCTTGACATCAATGTTTTTATAATATTTAATATTTTATTTAAGCGAGATTTGCCTGGCGAACTGAGGTCGTTGCAGAACGAAAAACAACAACGTTTTAGCTTTCAAAGCACAGTTCGGCTTATTGAAAAAAGGCGCTTAGCTGAAAAACTCTCTAAAGATGCAGAAATTAAAGAAGCACGACGCCGCAGTGAACTGGAAGCTATGAAAAGGTAAGACTATAAGATGCAACCTGTTAAAAGCTAATCATTACATACATTCTACTCCAGAGTTGAGGAAGACTTTCAGCGTAAAAGAGCTTCTGAGAAAGCAACAATAAGGCAACAGCTACGCCTGGTCTCAAATTTAGATTCATTTGATCATCAGTTAAATCAATTCCAAAGCTTGCCAGCAAATAGTGATGAGCTTCCTATGAAGCATAAGAATTTCTATGACTTAAACATGAATCAACTGGAACGCCTTAAAAACAATAATGAAGGTGCCAATTATAACATATATTATCGTGCGGATCCTGATGGTGCTGTTTCAAGCCCGTCCAATTCCCCAGTTTTACAATATGCCAATGATTCCGAAAATGCTAACTTCAATTTCATTCCCTTCGATTTTAATAGAACTTCCGCAACACATCTGCCACATCAAGATCGCAATTCAAATATTAATATCGTAGGCGAGATATTAGAGTCCCAAAAAACTGCATCTGCATTTGTTGAGCCCTATCTGCAATCTATCGTGAAATAAACCAAAAACAAAATATGGCTCAAGCTTAAGAATTAATGAAAGTACGAGCAGAAATGGGCAGAAATTGCTATTTTTGTAACTTAATGCACATTTGTTACGCGTTACACTTTGTAACAAAATAATTATTTATTGATACTGTTGCAACATATGAAAGAAGCTAATCTGCTAATTGGTGGCCCGATATCAGTGGACGTGCCCATAAATTGCTAAGCCGATATTAAATAAATCTAGTTCAGGATTCATGGGTGAGCCAATTTTGGTAAATCAATTCTATCGTCTTTTCCGATGTTTTTCTATACCCTTCGACTTTTAAAAAATTTTTTTCAATACTTTTCGACTTTTTCCGATATATTTTGACATATAATTCGATTTTTATGGACTTTCTTGATGTTATTCGATTCCCATCGATTTTTTCGATATCTTTCGATGGCATACTCTCCGGCTAAAATAAACTTGTTCGAAGTTTTTCGATTACTCTCGATAATCTTCGTAATCCATTACATTTTTTGATTTTTTGATATTTTGTTAATTCAAATATATTTGATGTTACATTAAAGTCGAAAAGAATCGATACACATTTCGATTTCGTGACATGATAACATACATATGTCGATGAAAGTTAATTCGTATTGAAAAGTATCGAACAAATGGCAGAGTATCAGAAAATATCAAAAAATATTGAAATTCTTTGGAAAATAGATAAAAGAAACAATATATCGGCAAAAATCAATATGCATCTAAGAAGTCGATTACAGCGGAAGGTCTCAAAAAATATCGAACAAGTCGATGAACGCTTGAACGCATCGAAAAAAATTGAGATAAATCGGAAGACACAGAAAAATATCAAAAAAAAATATATCGATAAACACACGAAAACGCCATCTGAAAAAATTTTTGGCTCCGATTTGACTGAAATTTGGCATTATTGTAGTATCAATGTCCAGCAATAAAAGTGCGCTTAGGATTTTGCCCTAATATTATTTTTTGTTCAGTTACGCGGGTATGAAATTCACGATTTTCGTACTTTTCCAGAATAAGTGTTTTTTTTCGAAAATTCATAGCTTACAGTAAACTTTATCAATTAATAATTGGTACACATACATTTATAGGTTTTTACTTGTACTTTTCAGAAAAAATTACTGATTCTGAAAAAAAAAATTTTTCACAAAAATTTTGCGAATTGAAAGATATTTTTGCATTTTTTTTAAAAAACCATATTTTAATTTTTTTTTTTTTTAAATTTTGATTTATTCTGCGCATAATGCCGCAAAAGTTTTTGTGGGAAAAAAATTTTTTATATTTTTTTTTTGAATTTTAAAAAAAATTAAAGAGCTAAAATTTTGTAAATTGAAATGATTTTTTGAATTTTTTTTGAAAAATACATTTGTGAATATTTTTTTGTTTTTACATTTTTAGGTTTTTACTTGTAGTTTTCAAAAAAAAAATACTGATTTTGAAAAAAAAAAATTTTTCGCAAACATTTTGCGAATTGAAAAATATTTTTGCATTTTTTTTAAAAAACCTATACATTAAAATTTTTTTTTTTTTTTACAAACTTTAATTTTTTCTGCGCTTAATGCTGTAAAAATTTTTGTGGGAAAAGAATTATTTATACTTTTTTTTAATTTAAAAAAAAAATTAAAGAGCTACAATTTTGTAAAGTGAAATGTATTTTTGAAGTTTTTTTGAAAAATTCATTTCTGAATATTTTTACGGTGAACTCCAGATTACAGTTTGATTCGCAAGCTTCAAAATGATATGCCATAACATGAGGGCAAGTATTTAATTAAAATGTTTGAGCCGCTAAGCGCGCGCTGTACTACGCGATGAAATGCTACTGTACTGATTTTAAATTTAACTTTTGGTTTTCAGGTTAATTCAAAAATTCATTTCAATTTACAAAATTTTAGCTCTTTAATTTTTTTTTTAAATTAAAAAAAAAATATAAATAATTTTTTTCCCACAAAAATTTTTACGGCATTAAGCGCAGAATAAATCAAAATTTAAACAAAAAAAAATTTTAAAATATGTTTTTTTAAAAAAAAATGCAAAAATATTTTTCAATTCGCAAAATTTTTGTGAACAAATTTTTTTTTCAAAATCAGTAATTTTTTTTGAAAAGTACAAGTAAAAACCTAAAAATGTATGTGTACCAATTATTAATTGGCAAAGTTTGCTGTAAGCTATGAATTTTCGAAAAAAAAACACTTATTCTGGAAAAGTACGAAAATCGTGAATTTCATACCCGCGTATCTAAACAAAAAATAACATTAGGGCAAAATTCTAAACGCAAATTTATTGCTGGATTCTGACACTACAATAATGCCAAATTTCAGTCAAATCGGAGCCAAAAATTTTTTTAGGTGGCGTTTTCGTGTGTCTTACCCCATAGATGAGGTAAAGACCATAGAAAAGCATTTAAAAAGGAGTGAGTAACATTCCAAAATTATCATAAGATATGAAAAAAGTCAAATAATTTTAAAACAAATAAATCGAAAAAGTTGATTGGAGATAAGAAATTCTATAACAGTCTAATAGTAACGGAAAGATTTGAGTAAGCCGAAAAGTAACGATAAATTGATATTAGTAGAAGTGCATCGAAAAATATTCAAAAGCAACGAATAAATCGATTGTAGTTGGAATCCCAAATATCGGATGATATCGAAAAAGCAATCAAGGTCTAATAGTACCGGAAAACATCAAATAAATCGGTTGGTCATTGAAAAATGTCAGAGAATATCTAAAGAGTTATTATTTTATTCAGCTTACTGTTCAGTACAGTGTGTGTCAACACTCAAAAAAAAAATTACATAAAACATAGATAAATTAAGAAAAAAAGGCTAAAGCTAGTCATAGTCATAGCTGGACATTAATCCGTTAATCGTTAATTAACGAAGCTAACATTTCGACTAACGGATTAACTTTTAAGTTAACTTTAAAAAATGTTAATGGACTCGTTGACTTCCGTTAAATTTCCCCAAGTCCGTTAATCGTTATTACAGTACCTAATATTTACCAAAAAAATACCGCACGCACCGCGCCACGCTGTGGCAACAAGTACGTCCCGGTTGTTATGGCTGGAAACGTATGACAGCAGTCGAGTGGATGGAGTAAAAGAATGCATGAAAAAAATGTAGAAGAGGAGTTACTACAAGAAACTGTCGAAAGTTCGAAGACCATATATAGCTTAAGTGGCGGAGGCAGCAACGCGAGTAACAACGACTATGATAAGGAAGAAGTTTTCAATTATGTCACCTAGTCAAAAAAAAAAAAACAAAATCTAAGAGCTTTAAAGAGTAAAGCTCAAAATCTCGTGAAAATGTAGCTAGACATGAAATTTAAAGACTTGTACAATGATGCGGCACTTCTCGGGGAACAGATATTCATAAATCCGTTTATTATATATATTACTGCTATACCATCAAGCGCTGCAGTTGAAAATCTTTTTCCACGGGCGAGATTTTCAACATAGTAATGTTCATGAAGGGGAGTATCAACATTGTGCCACACGTCTTAATTACACACTCCATTATACACGTTTTTTTCTTGTTCCTAACCTGCTAACTTCCAAAACCTAATCCAACAGTTTTTATAAGAAGATCACTAACGCAAAGATATAAAAAAATGCAATGTTTATTACGTGTTAACGGATTCACGATTAACGTTAACTTGCGTTAAGCCTTCTGAAATGTAACGTTTAACGAAGTTAACTTTTTTAGTAACGGATTAGCGATTAACGAAGTTAACTATTTGATTAACGGTGCCCAGCTATGGTCATAGTCATAGTTTTATCTGTTGTTGAGCGGAATCATCAGTGACTTTTATGCCGATTAATATAAATTTCTAAAACGGATATGTTTTCCTTTTTGCATGTCCAAGTAATTTCTGGTATTTGTGAGAAATTCAGTTTCACCTCATAAAATATTTATTATTTATATGGGTGGATATCGTGATCCGATATCAGACATTTTCAATCCCAAGTTGCTTGTTTGAAGCTATATCCTGTGTACAGAATTTTATTTAATTGCCTTCTTTGATTTTGCCGTAAACGTAATTTCTAGACAGGCAGACAGATGGACATAGCTAAATCGACGGAGATGGTGACGCTTATCAAGGATATATATAGTTTCCTAAATCTGTCACGCCCTCTTCAATGCGCCACAAACGGGGTGACAAAGTGAATATACCCGGAGTGTAGTATTATTCAAACTGATGCTTCCGAAAGATCAAAAACCTTGAAAAGGTTTAACTATATGGGTTGCAAAGTGTGAAGCAGTTAGTGACTTCCATGGAAATTTTCAAAATGCTTTGGAAGAACTGCAATATGATAAGCCATATGCTAGAATATTGAAAAATGTTATTGACATTGAGTTCATTTTGCCGCTCAAAATTCTTATTTTAGTTTACAAAAAATCGTTGTCTTTGAGTCTAAATTTTCATAAAAAAAGATAGTGGTAATCGGTTAGGCAGACGATGCTCTGCGAGAATTTAAAGAATTCGCTCAAAGAAAGCAAGTCGTTGGCAGAGAGTCTCGATGTAAGTGCAAGACCTACAATATGTAAGTGTCAACAAGTTTCCATTTCTACTCAACCTAAAATGTTTACTTTGTTGTGCGCTAAAAGAATTAAATTCTTACTGTACTAATGTTGAAATAATAAATAAATAATACTAAATAATACTAAATATTTTCTTCAAGCATAAAATATATCAAATAGCGAGTTTTGTTTTAGTTTCTTTTATCAGAACACGACTTATAATAAAAAAATTTTTATTTTAGAAATAGCAAATGTAGCAATATCAAACAATTACAACACTATCCAGCTCTGCGTACGATATGGTAATTTTAAGTTTGTTTTAAAAACATAAGACTAAGATATTGAATTATTGTTTATTTAATTTATTTTTAGTGTGTAATAATATCAAAATATATTGAACAATCTCCAGAAATAATATTAGTCCATTGAAATGTTACATTGACCTTGCATTTTGTATAGGACAATATTTTTTTTTGTGCTGTGTAGAAGGGATCAGTGTGAGTATAAGTCTCAGTTTTCGGGATTGAAAGCCCCCCCATTTGGCCGCCATTTAAAAAATGGGTGTAAATAATCTTTCCACGATATCTTAACAGCCGTATGTCTCACAAAATGTTTTTAATGCTTTTTGAGTAGAAAATTGTGTTCTCTACAATTCTTTGTGTCTGAATCACTATAACGTACAAGTCACCTCTTGGTTTGATCCCTTCCAACCTCCCTAACGCTTCTCAATAAAAATAAATTTTAAAACTGAGTACAGGAAATTGTATGGAATAAAATGGTCTACAAAAAACGTTTGGAGTATTTTCTTAATTAAATCAATAGAAAAAAAGTTATAGTCCTTAAATGTTATCCTACCCGAATATTTTAGTCGTTTTTTAATTATAACTTTTTCATTTTCAATTTTACGATAAAAAGTATATCAATCAATATTGTAGAGAATACAATTTTCTACTAAAAAGTCAAAAAAAATTTGTGAGACATACGGCTGTTAAAATATCGTGGAAAAATTATTTACACCCATTTTTTAAAATGGCGGCCAAATGGGGGGGCTTTTAATTCCGAAAACTGCGACTTATACTCACACTGATCCCTTCTACACAGCACAAAAAAAAAATATTGTCCTATACAAAATGCAAGGTTCAGCCAAAATTTTGTAACATTTTAATGGACTATATATATTTACAAATAAGTCTAAAAATACCAAAATTATTTAAGTTTATTTTCGGTTATGTTTTTCAGCCTCGTCGGTCAATAACTTTTTGAGTTACAGCACTAGCAGTTTTTGCAAATACAGTTTCGAGATAATCGCGTTTACAGTTTTAATACGATATGATACGATGGTATGCGGACTCTGACGTCCTTGACAATAACTCCATAAATATTGAATGTTTCACTCTGTCTTTTTTACAGTATGTTCTTAACATATTAAAAAAAAAACAAATTCTATTTCTTAAAAATTCTAAAGGTATCGCCTCTCTTAAGGCGCGCATCATCGACCTGTTGTACGTAATTATTACGCAGGAACAAAAATAATTTCAATGTAGGTATGGTGCGCGCTTTCAATAAAAAAATTCATATTTTCCAAAGTTATGTCGGGAATTAGGATTTGAAAGCTGATACATTCTTAGGATTGATTGATGAATAATATATAAAAAAATAAAAAAAAGATCTTGTGTCGCAGATATTTTGGACAATATTTTTTCAAATTAAAAAGTTTATGTTTGAACAATTTTATTTAAGGTTTTTTTATTTTTTTTAAAACTCAAACATAAATAATATCATGATTTTTTAATCTGTTCCCCATAGTTTCTGAGATATTCCGTTACAAAAAAATTTTGAAATATGTACTAATAACTTTTTTGAAAATGAATTTTTTTTAGTTTGCATATATTCAAAACAGAAAATCAGCCGAAATCGAAAAAATCCTAAAATATATGAAGCAGGACCCATTGTAAAGCAATGAAACAATGCCCAAGCCATATGAAATAATCCACAAGCAACATCCAATAATTGCAATAACTTCCAATGAAAGTACTCCCAACAATAATAAAAGCAATGTAAGCCCTGTAAATTCATTACGGTTATTTCATATTGAACTTACACCCAATGAGAGCGAATGAAATTAACACCAATTGAAATGAAATAGTGCCGAAACATAGACTGTCATTTAATTCTGAAATAGCTCCAGAAAAATGCATGGACATTTTCGAGAGGCACAGAGGTATCGGTTACTATAAGCTTTGAAATTAAACGGGATTGCAACAGTGGACGTGGCCTACTATTTGAACAAAGTGTTATAAGCGCTATTGTAGTGTATTTTATTAATAAGTAATATTAAGTACTACTTTACTACTATTACTTTAAACTATTGTGAATATCAATGATCTATTACTAAGTTTAAGCTACTGTAAATATACACTAAGTCACCATATGTTTTATGTTAAACATATGTTTTTGTTCACATAAACAAGGATACCGTTATTCCTGTATAAAAGCAGGAAGCGGTTTCAATAAAGCAATCAGTTGATTCACTAGCCTTAACTGGCTGACTTTCACTTAAATGAATTAGCCTTAAGCTGGCTGACTTTAAAGAGCACTCTTGAAGCGCTTTACTTTTTTATCTTGGCGCTCTTAAGCGCCGGCAAACTTCTTAGGCAGGTCCTAATAATAAACCATTAAAACCTTCACACATTACACTATTTTAAGTGAACTATTGCTGCAATTGGTATGAAATTTAATGTAGGTAGTAATTTGCCATAAGGTACAGTGGGTCAAAGTTATAATGGAACAGTTCGAACAAAAAAGTTTCTTACTAAATAGTAAATTAACTAAATATTTTTTTACAATTTCAAAATTTATTTTAGAAAGTTTATTTAATAGACATTTATAATCAACAAAGTTTCTTTATAAAATTAGCGTTTAAAAAAAAAAAATAACGAAAAATTAAAATACATGGAATTCTGTCACAAAGTTATAATGGAACACCAAAGAAATTCACATAAAAATTTGTATTATTAAAGGATTTAATTTGTTTTTAATATTTAATGGGTAGTCCTTTTAGTTGTATAATAACTCTCAAGCGATTTGGCATCGGCTCTACCAACTTACGACATAAATAAACTGGGATATTGCCCCACTTTTCATTTAGGGCTGCTATCCACTCCGTTTTTTTGGTTATGTGGTAATTTTTAAGCTGCTGCTCCAAATAATTTCCTAGTGTTCAATAACATTTAAGTCATGAGACTGTAGTGGAGCCTCCATCTCTCTGGAATCTACTATTATAAAACGAGCTAAAATTGTATGTATGTAAAGAAATACGTAGTATTCCTTATATTAGAATTTTATACCGCCACTGTAATTAAAATGCACTATTAAACTGCACTTACGGCACATAGAATGGGCATAGGAGGAGATATAGAAAAAGTCATGTTATAATAAAACAAATGTATTAAGTTGTGTTAAGTATAAGAATCATTCTTACATAATTGTAATAAGAGAAAGGCAGTGAATAATAGACATTTAATGTCGTTTCTCTTTTATAGGTAAATTTAAGTTTTGTAAATTTAGTTAGTGTTAAAAATTAATTAATAAAAAAAACTCTTTTATAGGAGAAACTCAATTTTGTCTATTTCAAGAATAGAATAAGATCATTATAAAACGACATTATTGTCAAGAAAAATTCGTGAATATGGATAAATTAAAGTTCGAATTTACTATGAGAGAAGCAAATGATGGCAAATCTAACGTGCTGTGCATAACCTCAATAGAAACACCGGACGGTCTCATTTTTGGTGTCCCAGATAGGCATCAAATTGTAAGTTTGCATGTAGCAATCACGAAAACACAAAGTTTTAATAAAATAAAAAACAGTGCGCTAAAAAGAAACCAATCAAGAAGAATATGGATAACAATGACAGAAGAGTTAAGAAGCATTTATCTAGACGAAGAAAATAATGTGCAATTTACAGATTATTACTTACAAGAAATTACAAAGAAAAATGATCCGGCCTGTACTAACATAAATGCCTCAGAGGAAACTTTGACGAAAATATTGGAAAAATTAGTAGAATCAAATCAAAGACAACATGAACACAAAAATTTAGGAAAAATTTCAAATGAGTTTATGATTGAAAAATTTTCTAGCAGAAGCGCTAATGCTCATCAGTGGATTGATGAATTCGAAAAAGAGTGTAACCGATTTGATATAATGGAAGACAAGGAAAAAATTGAGATCTTAAAGTTTTTCTTAGAAAAGACTTGCATGGACTGGTATAGTTGCATGTTGATAAAACAAACAGTGGAATCAGAATGGGTAAATTGGAGACAAAAATTTTTGGAAACATACGCAAATAAAGGATGGACTTCCATTAGATATGCAATGTCATTTAAATATCAAATTGGGTCTTTGGTGGATTACGCAATAAAAAAAGAGAAAATTTTATTAGACGTTAGAAAAACAATTGATAAGGGAACTTTAATAGATATTATAGCAACGGGTCTGCCAAACTCGATCTCAGATAGAATTGACAGAGAAATATTAAAAGAAACTGAAGATCTTTATAATGAATTGGGTAAGCTAGAACACTTAGTTGATAATAACAAATTAAGAGATAGGAAGGTTAGAACCTATAATATAAAAGAAAAATGTGAAAAAAAACCATGCAAAATATGCGAAAGGAATAACAAAGGTACACGTTATCACCCTGAGCCCTTATGCTGGTTCAAAACAAAAGAGAACGAAGGAGTAATGAACAAAAATATAAAGTACATAAATAATTCCGAGCTTGAATTAGAATTGAAGAAAGAAGATCCAAAAAACTAAATTTGACACCATTGATTAGAGTAAAAGTATTACTCAATGACATTCTTGAAGTAAGTGGAATTTATGATTCAGGATCAAATGTATCCCTAATAAATTCAAAACTACTGAAATTCAAAAAAGGAGAAATAAGTAATTATGGAAATGCAAACTTAAAAACGATCAATGGTGTAAAAACAACAGATGGCCTAATTAATATAAAAATAAAAATTTTTGATATTGAAAGGAAATTAAAAGTTTTTGTGATAAACAGCGAAAATTTCAACTATGATTTCTTAATTGGCCTGGATTGTATAAAAGAATTTCAACTAATCCAAAATGAAAAATTAGAAATAAAACAAAAAACAATTCCTGATTTTAAAGGTGTAGATTTAGAGGAAAATCAGTCAAAAAATAAATTAATTCCTGACTTAGCAGGTATAAATATTGAGAGAAATTCTATAGAAGTAGATAAAAATATTGAAAATGATATCATTAAAAAACAAGAAGATAGTAAAAAAAGGAATCTAAAAAGTTATATGGTAAATTTTAATGAACATGTGAATGAAGGAAATTTTGAAATTAATATAAAGCATTTGAGTTATGAACAGAAAACTGAAATAAATAAATTAATAGAAAAATATAGCGCGATTTTTGCAAAGGACAAATATGATATCGGTACTGTCAGAAATTATGAAGCACATATAGATCTACTCATTGATAAATATCCTAGCAAAAGACCATACAGATGCACGATAGAGGATAAAAAAGAAATTGAAGAACAAATATCAAAATTATTAGAAAAAAATTTAATAGAGGAATCGTATAGTCCATTTGCGGCTCCAGTAACTTTAGCATTTAAAAAAGAAGAAAATAAGAAATCAAGGTTATGTGTAGACTTTCGAGACTTAAATAAGATTGTGGTGCCACAATCACAGCCATTTCCATTGATTGAGGACCTTATGGAAAAAACGATAAACTGCAAATACTTTTCTACTTTAGATATAAATTCAGCATTTTGGTCAATACCTTTAAAAATCGAAGATAGAAAAAAAACAGCATTTGTGACGCAAGAAGGACATTTCCAATGGACGTGTCTACCGTTTGGTTTGAAAGTATCACCAGCGATATTCCAAAGGATATTGAGTAATATTGTGAGGAAGAATAAGCTTTCAAACTTCACAGTTAATTACATTGATGACATCCTCATTTTTTCAAGAACCTTTGTGGAGCATATTGAACATTTAACCAAACTACTGGAGGCAATTTTAAGAGAAGGATTTAGATTGAAATTTTCAAAATGTAATTTTGCAGAAAACTCGGTAAAGTACCTTGGCCATATAATAAAAAACAACTCAGTGAGTCCAATAAAAGACAATTTAATATCAATAAAAAATTTTCCTACACCGAAAACTCAAAAAAACGTCAGACAATTTTTAGGAAAAATAAATTTTTACAATAAATACGTAAAGGACAGTGCAATCATTTTAGATCCTCTGCATAACTTACTCAGGAAAAATCAAAAGTTCATTTGGACGGACGAATGTCTAGATTCATTCAATAATATCAAGAAATTACTTTGCTGTAAGCCGGTTTTGGGTATATTTGATCCAGAATTGCCAATTCATATATATACAGATGCGAGTCTTAAAGGCATTGGGGCGATTTTAAAACAACCACAAAAAAATGGAGAAGAAAAACCGGTAGGTTATTTTTCTAAAAAACTAAATGAAGCCCAAAAGAGAAAAAAAGCTATATACTTAGAATGTCTAGCAATTAAAGAAACAGTAAAATATTGGCAGTACCGACTCATAGGAAGAAAATTTACGGTTTTTTCGGACCACAAGCCGTTGGAGAATATGAACATAAAAGCTAGGACTGATGAGGAACTGGGAGATTTAACATATTATCTCTCTCAATATGATTTTGACATAAAATACTCGCCAGGAAAATACAATATAGAAGCGGATTGCTTAAGCAGAAACCCGGTACTAGAACCGCATGAAAATGAAGATGAGATATTGCAAATTGTAAATCTAATAAAATTAGATGATATTTTGGCAGACCAAAAGGAGAACGAAGACCTGAAAAATGAAAAAAAAGTTATACTGAAAAATCAAATATACTATAAAAAAATAAGGAAAACAGAAAAAATTATATTGTCTGAAAAACTTTGCAAACAATTAATCAAGAAAGTACATGAACATTACATCCATATAGGTATAGAACAAATAAAAAAAAAAATAAGTTCGTTCTATACTGGAAAAAATTTAATACCAAACATAAAAAAGATATGTAAAAACTGTGTGATATGCATAAAAAATAAGTCCAGAGGTCAAGATAAGTTCGGTTTAATGTCACATTTAGGGCCAGCAAAGAATCCCTTCGAGATAATGTCAATAGATACAGTTGGGGGATTTGGAGGATCAAGATCCACAAAGAAATACTTACACTTATTAGTTGACCACTTTACAAGGTACGCATACGTATTGACATCAAAAACTCAAAGCGCCATCGATTTTATAAAACTAGTAGAGAAGGTTACAAAAAACAACGAAATTGGCATGATTTTAACAGATCAATATCCAGGAATAAATTCGAAGGAATTCAAAAACTTTTTAAACGAAAAAAAAATACCAATTGTGTTTACTGCAGTTAATGCAGCTTTTTCAAATGGTCTCAACGAGCGATTAAACCAGACGCTAGTTAATAAAATAAGATGTAAAATAAATGAGAGACAGAAAAAAATAGCATGGGCAACGATAGCACAAGAATGTACAATAAAATACAACGAAACAGAGCATACAGTTACAGGCTTTGCACCTATATATTTACTAGAAGGTGAAAATACTACAGTTTTACCAGAGGAACTGAAACAAGAAAGAACCTGGGAAGATTTATTAAAAGATAGAGAACTTGCTTTTCAAAATACTATGAAATCGCATAATTATAATAAGCAAATATTTGATGAAAACAGACGACATTTTGAATTCAAAGTTGGAGATCAGGTTTTTGTGGAAAACGGCAACAAGCTGAATAGAAAAAAACTAGATGAATTGAAAATTGGCCCGTTTGAAATATTGGAAATAAAATCAAATTCAATATACAAAATAGACACCGGACACAGAAAATCAGAATCAAACCTTTTTCATATAACAAAACTTATTCCAGCTCCTGTAGTAGAAATTATATGAAAAGGAAACAAGGCGGAATTAATTAAAGAAAAAAATAATAACATTTTTATATTTTTTTTCTCTTCTTAGGGGGGACATGTAAAGAAATACGTAGTATTCCTTATATTAGAATTTTATACCGCCACTGTAATTAAAATGCACTATTAAACTGCACTTACGGCACATAGAATGGGCATAGGAGGAGATATAGAAAAAGTCATGTTATAATAAAGCAAATGTATTAAGTTGTGTTAAGTATAAGAATCATTCTTACATAATTGTAATAAGAGAAAGGCAGTGAATAATAGACATTTAATGTCGTTTCTCTTTTATAGGTAAATTTAAGTTTTGTAAATTTAGTTAGTGTTAAAAATTAATTAATAAAAAAAACTCTTTTATAGGAGAAACTCAATTTTGTCTATTTCAAGAATAGAATAAGATCATTATAGGTATGTATATAAATATATAAATAAATAAATAAATATGTATACGACTGAACTTTATTTTAAAAACGGCTGCAGCGATTTTGATGAAACTTACGGATTTGGCGCATATGAAAACAAAATGAAGATTGGGCTAGATTTTAAGTCCTTAAAGACTCCAACAGGGGCGTGGCACAGCCCTAAGCTTTAATTTTTATAACGTGATAACTCGCAAACTACTTAATAAGATATTTTGACGAAATTTGGTAGACTTATGCAAATCATAAATTTCTTCAATAGTACCAAAAGTGGGCGGAATTGGAGCAGAGGGCGTGGCATCTTTCAACAATTGAAAATGTTGATTCAATATTACTCAAAAACGGCGCCTACGATTTTCATAAAAATTTTGAAGATAATACAGCTAAAAGCAGTCATCATAACAAGCTATGCCCTCTACACTGGAAAAACTCGTTGAAGGGCGTGGCGCAGCCCACAATATTTATAAACGTTATTATAAGAGAACTAACAATGCAATTGTTATGAAATTTAACTTGGTAGATATACTGGCTATTGGGTATCTTGTAACCAAAAGTGGGCACAACGACACTTGTGGGCGTGGCACCTTCCATACAAGCGAGAAAAGTAAAATGCTTTATTAAGTGTACTATGAGAGTAATATTTTTTAAATTTGGTGTAGAGATGTCAGTTACTATAATCTTTGAAACTAAATGGATTTCGATGGAATTGCATCAGTGGGCGTGGCACCTCCCATATATGCAAAAAATTTTGAGTGTTATATTTAGTGTGCTATGGGAGTAATGTTTTTGAAATTTGGTGTAGTGGTGTCGGTAACCATGAGCTTTGAAATTAAATAAAGTTCGACGGGATTATAGCAGTGGTACAATACAATCCCATACAAGTTACAACCGTTTAATGTTATATTTAGTGCACTATATGAGTGATCCTAATAATATTAGGCACAGAGATGTCAGTTACTATAACCTTTTAAATTAAATGGATTTCGATGGGATTACATCAGTGGGCGTGGCACCTCCCATACATGCAAAAACCGTGATCCGAATAAAATTAGGTCTCAATATGTTCAGCCTCATTCAACTTAGTTCAAGTTTTCCAACGTCTTTCAACTGCTTCATTATTTTTCAACCTCTTTCAACTTTTCGCAACGATTTTCTACATTTTTCATATATTTTCAACGTTTTCAATATATGTTTGACTTTTTCAACCTCATTCAACTTTTTTCGAGTTTTTAAACTTCTTTCAAAATTTTTCAACCTCTTTCAACTTTTCTCAACATTTTCCATATTTTTTCGAGTTTTTCAACCTCTTTCTACCGTTTCAACATCTTTCAACCTCTTTCAAATTTTCTCAACATTTTCCATATTTTTTCGAATTTTTCAACCTTATTCAACTTTTTTCAAGTTGTTCAAAGTCTTTCAACTTTTTTCGAGTTATTCAACTTCTTTCAACATTTTTCAACTTTTTTTAACATTATCTATATTTTTCGAATATTTCAACCTTATTCAACTTTTTTCGAGTTTTTCAAACTCTTTCAACATTGTTCAACCTCTTTCAACTTTTTTCAGCCATTTCCATATTTTTTCGAATTTTTCAACCTTGCTTAACTTTTTTCAAGTTATTCAAACTCTTTCAACTTTTTCAACATTTTTCTCCCTCATTCAACTTTTTTTGAGATTTTCAACTATTTTCGAGGTTTTCAAACTCTTTAAAATATTTTCCATATTTTTTTTTGGACTTTTCAACTTCTTAGCTTAACACTGCTCACATATTATCAACTTTTTCACCTGGTTCAACCTCTTTCAACTGCTTTCAACATTCTCCATATTTTTTTTTGACTTTTGAACTTCATCAACCTCATTCAACTGTTGGAAGATTTCAACCTCTTTCAATTTTTTCGGCTATTCAACCTCATCCAACTATTTTCGAGACTTTCAAATTTTTTCGAGCTTTCAATCTCTTTCAACTTTTTCAACACTTTCATATATTATCGAGTTAATCAACCTTTTTCACCTGCTTCTACCTCTCTCAACGTTTTCAACATTTTCCATACATGTATAATCAACTTCTTTAAATTTTTTTTTTAACTTGTTTTCGGCTTTTCAACCATATTCAATATTTTTTAAATATTTCCGACTTCTCATTCAATTGCATTACATTTTTTCGACTTTTTCAACCTGAAAACGAAAAACCAAACTATGGTCGGTCTCCTGGTACTAATTATAAAGCAGCCAGTTACGCACAACATACGCCTAGTGCTTCTGATCATTGTCCTGACATAATATAAACTCTTCGCCTATCCCCAACTTTCAAGCACTTTCTTTTACCTTTGCTTTTAGAATGCTTAAATAACATATTTTATCCATAATCCCTTCAATTATATGCAGGTTTCCTCCATTATGTAAGATCACTAAGTAGAAAACAAGTTCATATGAATTGAATAAAAACGAGCTTCACGAATGAGAAATAGTACAACTTGATAAGAAGCTGCTCATAAGTCTTTAAGGGAAGGGAAGCGAGGCTAAAAACAGCATTACGTAGCATATGAACAGCCTCTAACTTGATTTCCTAGATGTAAAATAGCTTTGTCTATAGATTTGTAAAATATTAATAAAAAATTCGTTGATTCAATAAAATTTTTGTTTCACTTAAAGCAAATATTCAAAGGAGTACGTATTGCTTACCCACAATTCACAGTGAACGCAATTATTACAGAAGTTTAATTCTAAAAAGATTTAAATCGAAAACTTGGGGACAAAACTCCACAATTACTTAACATTTTTACTTTCTAATACAGTTTTAATTAGATTTTTCATCAATTTGTTCAATTTTTTATTAGTCAAACTAACAACAATTTTAAACCATTTCAAGTTTTCTTAAAAAAATTTAGCAATATTTTCAGTTAATGGAGCATGAAAATAGGTGATGTTTTTGGAAAAATATATAAGCCAGACAGAATCTTTAATAAGCTTATGTCTTTAGTGACACTTATTCTATTTTTCCTTTGATACTTTCCATATAATAAAATTTTTAATTGAGTTTTAGATTTTTAAGAAACTGACGACGGGTGCGATTATAAGTGTTTCGGCTAAAATCAATGAATAAATTAAAAATTTTCTATTTTATACTTAATAAGTACAAAAAAAAAATAAAAAAAAGTCAGTACATTTTTTTAACTTATTATGTTTAGTAAGGTTGTGATCAAAACATTTATTTTCATGTGTTCTGTATAATTATTCGCTTTATATGCCAAAATAATTTAAAAGCCGTCATAATAGTTGCGTTCCCGTACAATAATGCATTAGTACAATTTGCAGGTTTTTACAGGATTTTACCCAAAAAGCGTTCCCGTACACAAAAAACCTGTAAGTGAGAACGAAAATGAGAGAGTAATTTATGTTCTCTCATTGTAGGAAGTTACAGGTTTTTACCCGAAGAATTTTTGTGTGTAAACTCATTAAAAGTGTCAAACTATCAGCTGTTCTATGTTGTGCAAGCTGAATTGTAAACATTGAGTTTATTTTGACAATTTTTATTTTCCATTTTATTCTTTGCGTTCATAGAATTGAATTTATTGTTCAACTACATTCAATTTAAGATGTTTATTTATTGTCTGGACTTAGAAAATTAACTTTTTGCACCAACTAAATTCAAAACTTTTTGACGTTTATTCTCGTGCTAAAAAAATGGTTTTTTTCCGTTCCTGTACTTTTTACATTATTTCTATTTCACAGAGCGCAATTTTCTTATTCTCACGTGTTTGACAGTTTTACAGGATTTTACCCAAAAAGTTCTGGAACGAAGCTAATAACGTACTTTTTGGGAAAACTTTGCCGATTTCAAACATTTTGCGACGTGTCGTTTAATTTTTGTCCGTAGGGGCAACATCTTAACGTCGTGGTGAAAAAAATATTTTACTGAAAAATATGCTGAAATATGAAAATTTCGAAACACAATTGCAATCATTTTTAGACCTTGCCAAGCAAGATATATAATTTTTTGATTCTTAAAACTCATTATTATTATTTGGGTGGGCATAATAATGTTCTTTTAATTCCGTTTCCTTCTTAAAAAACTAAGAAAAAGAAGAAGAATTCTGAAAAAATTTGTAGAAAGTGTGAGGTTAAATTCCTATTGGACCCATGTAAGTTTAAATTGGACTCGAATGTATTAGTGAAAGTACCTGATTTTTACAACCGCGCAGGAGGGGAAATATTTTTAATTTGGTGAAAAACCCGACAGCTGATTTTGAGGTACTGCTAATTAGTGAAAAAAACTGATTTTTACAACCGTGCAGGAGGGGAAATATTTATTTTTATTTTTAATTTGGTGAAAAAACTGACATTTCAATGGAAATGAAAAAATGAGTGGTGAAGTATAATATGACATTTGCCCAATGAGTAGGTTGCCATATGTTAAGATATTTAACTAAAAAAAGTTTGGAAGTTATTTTTGCATATTTAAAGGACAGAAAACTCACAAACTATATTATTTATTACTTTATTTCATTACATTATTTAGAATTTATCTAAATTGCATTGTTTTTTTTGACTACATAACAAAATTAGTTCTTATATGTATGTCCCTAATTTGGACCGAAATGTCGTAGGGCATTTTGGTCCAAATTTAGGACATTTAAACATAACTTTCATTGTATAAACAAAAAAATCAATGCAGTTTGACTAAATTGTAAAAATATATAAACTTGAGTAATAGATAATATAGTTGGCGGGTTTGTTGTCCTCCAAATAACCAAAAATCAGTTCCATGCTCTTTTTAGTTGAAAATCTTAGAATATGGCCACCTATCTGACAAATGTCATATAATACTTCACCACTCATTTCCCCTCCTGCACGGTTGTAAGACTTAGTTCTTTTCGCTAATTAGTAGTACCACAAAATCAGCTGTCAGTTTGTTCACCAAATTAAAAATATTTCCCCTCCTGCACGGTTGTAAAAATCAGGCTTTTTTCACTAATTCATACGAGACCGGTTGAGTTTGTATGGGACCGGTTGAGTTTCTATGGGCAGAATTGTCAAACTTTCTTCAAATTTTTTCAGTATTCTTCTTCTTTATCTTAGTTTCTTTATGAAGGAAACGAAATTAAAAGAACATAATTATGCCCACCCAAATATTAATAATGAGTTTTAAAAATCAAAAAATTATATAACTAGTTTGGCAAGGTCTAAATATGATTGCAATTGTGTTTCGAAATTTTCATATTTCAGCATATTTTTCAGTAAAATATTTTTTTCACCACGACGTTAAGATGTTGCCCCTACGTACAAAAATTAAACGACACGCCGCAAAATGTTTGAAATCTGCAAATTTTTCCCAAAAAGCATGATATTATTACGGCTTTCAACGAGTTAAGATATTTTTGCATATGAAGCGAATAATTATACAGAACACATGAAAATAAATGTAATGATCACAACCTTACTAAACATAATAAGTTAGAAAAATGCACTGACGTTTGTTTAATTTTTTTTGTACTTATTAAGTATAAAGTATAGCCGAAAATTTTTAATTTAATTTTGATTTTAGCAGAAACACTTATCGTCTGTTTCTTATAAATCTAAAACTCAATTACAAATTTTATTATATGATAAGTATTAAAGGAAAAATAGACTGTCACTAAAGACATAAGCTTATTAAAGATTCTGTCTGGCTTATATATTTTCCCAAAAACATCACCTATTTTCATGCTCCATGAACTGAAAATATTGCTAAATTTTTTTAAGAAAACTTGTAATGACTTAAAATTGTTGTTAGTTTGACTAATAAAATATTGAACAAATTGATGAAAAACTAATTAAAACTGTATTAGGAAGTAAAAATGATATGTATTTGTGGAGTTTTATCCTCAAGTTTTCGATTTAAATTTTTTTTAAATAAAACTTCTGTAATAATTGCGTTCACTGTGAATTGTAGGTAAGCAATACGTACTCCTTTGAATATTTGCTTTGAATGAAACAAAAATTTTATTGAATTAACAAATTTTTTATTGATATTTTATAAATCTATAGACAAAGCTATTTTACATCTAGAAAATAATCAAGTTAGCGGCTGTTCATATGTTACGTAATGCTGTTTTTAGCCTCGCTTCCCTTCCCTTATGAGCAGCTTCTTATCGAGCTGGACTATTTCTCAATCGTGTAGCTCGTTTTTTACTATTCATATGAACTTATTTTCAATTTAGTGATCTTTTTTTAGCATGCTTACTGTTAGTTCATAAGTTTTTATGCTGAATATATGGACATTTTTCAACTTTTTTCAAGTTTGCGATTCTGTAACACGTTTTCTTAATATTCACAGGAAAACTGTCAGTAACTGATGACAGTTGAACAACAATTTGCTATTGCTACGCGCTGCTTTCAAAAACATTTGTTCATATTATAATTAAGGTTACATAGTTATGTAAGAAACTGAAATTTCAAGTATGAAATAAATAAGGATCTTGAAACATTTTTTTTGTTTTGATAACATTATAAATAAAATAAAAAATAACATTATAAAGCTATGTAGGTTTTCAATTATATAACAGCATTATGAAAATATTCCCAATTGATTCCCCCAATCGCCTGATAATATCTCCAATCAAGACAAGTTTTCCGAAAATTTTATTTCACAACATACGGCAGCATTGTTTGCAACGAGTCACACGTATTCTCTGACAAGCAATACGTGTGAGCAGAATTTTTGGGCAGAGTAGAGCTTCATCTCTTTGGATCCTCTTTGCTTTGCATCGAAGGGAAAACATCGTGATGGCAGACAAATTATTATGTTTATGAAAGTAGATATGTTGATGAAATAGTTTTAATTTTACATAACTTAATACTTAATGTCATTTTCAAGACCATAATAACTATCCGTCATTTTTATGTCCACCATACCAATTAAATAAAGAGATAAAATTGTAAATACAAACTAAAACGTTTCCAATAATCGAAATAATTATAAATAAATTGGTTCCGTCGTTGCTTAAGTATAAAATTTATTTTAATTAAAATTTACATCCTCTGATATTGTCAACATCGACTCCTCTAGCGATATTTAAAAAAAAAACAATAAAAACACCCTTCTAGTATGTAAAATAAATAAGAGCCGCATAGCATTTCATCATCCGCACGATGTGCACTCGTTGAAATCTATTTTCAAGTGACAAAAATGTACTAGCAAATTTGACGAGCGTACACACCATCAAACAACTCATCAAATTGTTTGTCAAACAAGCAGAAAAACAAAATTCTCTGTTTTCCATTAAGCAATTTTACCAACAATTTGATGAGCGTTCACATCTTCAAATTCTCATCAAGCTCCATATATTTTTTTGTTGGTCAAATTGTTTAACAAACAATTTGATGAGTTGTTTGATCATGTGTACGCCCCTATTGACTACTTGCAAAGCAAAAAGGAGCTGGTTCACACATTTGTATGAGATTTTGGTTTAACCAAAGCGAATAAAACACGGCTCTTATTCTAGCCCCACTTGAATGCATTCCACCACACGAGATTTGCATATGTCAGAATTGGTCTACTGAAATATAGTTCCACAGAACTATTTTTGGCTTAAGGCTCCAGAACCAGAACCAGAGTTGGGATTCTAACTGGTTCGTTTTCATAAGTTCTCGCAGATCTTGAACATATTATGAATTTGGTACGCCATAATTTTGACCTGAAGATAAATTAAAATTAAAAGCATGTCAGGCTTAGAAATTCTCAATAATCGGCTCAAAGGTCACTGATGATTCCATTTAGTAATGAATGAAACTAGTGTGACTATTTTTAGACGTATTTTGTTGTTTTATGCTTTACTTTGTGTAACTTTTTTGTTGGTGTTGACACTCTGTACTGAACAGTAAGCTCAGTAAAGTAATAACAAACTTCATATTTTCTGTTCAGATTCACCACAAATAAATTAAAATGATTTTTGACGAATAATATCGACCCCTTCTCAATTTTTTTAAATTTTTGAAATTTTTAAATATTGTAAATTTTTAAAACTCTATCATTCTTAAAGATCTTTCTTATATTTAAAGGCCACCACCCTTCTCAATTTTAGAAATTTTATAAGTCCCCCCCCCCTCCCCCTTCTCTCAATTTTCGCAAATTTTTCAATACATGAAATTTTTCATGTATTGATTCCATTCCATTCTCAATTTTGGTAATTTTGGAAATTTTTAAAGGTTTCCCTTATATATTTTTTAAGACATTTTCAATTTTTGGTATAATATATCAAATTTTATAATTTTTTAAGGTCCGGCCTTTCTCAATGTTTGCAATTTTTAAAATTTATCAAACTTTTATAATTTTTAAAGGTCTCCAGCGTTCCCGATTTTTGATATTTTTCAATTTTGGAAATTTGTCGAATTTTTATAATTTTTTATAAAAATTCAATATTACGAATTTTGTTGAATTTTTTCTCAATTTTTATAATTTTTTTGAATTCTAATAATTCTTAAAGCTCCCTTCCTAATTTTTTCAAATTTTTCAATTTTGGAATTTTTTAATTTTTTTAAAATTTTAAAGCCCCCACCACTTCTCAGTTTTTTCAAATTTTTAAAATCTTCTAGTTAAGGAAATTTTTTTGATTTTCTATAATACTTAACGGGCAAAGTTTTTAATTTTGAAAATTTTTTGAATTTTTAAAGGCCTTTCAATTTTTGCAAATTTTTCAATTTTGGAAATTTTATAATTTTGGAAATTTTATGATTTTCTCAATTTTTTGAAAATTTTGCTTTTTACGTTCAATAACTTTAGAAATTTTGCTCAAAACAATGTAAAATTACTGAAAAAAAAAATGAAATTAAAATTTATCGCTCATTTGGAATTAAACACCGAAAGTGGTAAATAAAGTCAAATTTTAAATATTAACCACATTGGGTGAGTTTTTAGGTGTACCAACATAACTAAATGTTTTGTTTTTGTTTTGCGTTCGTACTGAAATTCTGCCGAAAACTTTAAATCTTTGGCCTACAGTGCGTTTGCTGCGTGCTCGTATGCTGCCAAAGTTACCGCTGCTACAAGTCCTGTTCTATTCAGTGCTAAATCCTTTTCGTCTATTGTTTCGTATATATTTGCATAAAGCACTATAAATCGTAAACAAATTTTAAAAATTAGAATTATTCTTGTTAATTGTACACTTAAATTAAAAAGAAATGCAATTTCATTTGCTAAAACTGTTAATTTTTGCATCACTACCAATTGTTGCATTTTCTGCGCATGGATTCGACGACGCAGTGATGACGGATGTAGAATACAATAATAAGGGTGAGTAGATTTGGTATAGATATCATGTATGGGACTCTGCATTTCTTTCATAATTAACATAATCTGGTGAATTCTAAGACTTTATTACTTTTAATAAATGAAAGTGCATATAGTACGCTTTTTGTATCGAATATATTGGAACATATGCATCGGTTAGGTGAGGCCCTCTTTCCAGTGAGATCCATTGTGAATCTTTACGTTAACTCTTTTTATATTTCCCCGAATGGAATTTAGCTGGAATGCTTCATCAAATCCAACGTGGATATAACTGTAGGTACTTTGTCCAACTGGTGTTGGACTAAATCTTCCCTGCAGCTGCAGGATAGGTGATGGACTGCATCTTCTTCCTGCTCAACAGAAATCGTTGAACTCAATTTGTCATTTATGAAGCAAAAGAATAGAAAAATCTAAGAAGCCAAAAGATTTTGCTGATGTCAAATAATTTAGAAAATTTGAAACATGTTGAATGTTGAAGCATTACAAAAATGTTAAAAAGTGTTGAAAAATTTTAAAAGAGCAGGAAAATGCTAAAAAAAGTCGAAACTGTAGCACCAGCATTAAGGTTTTTAGTCAATTCACTTTATGAAAAATTTCCATTCATACCGCCACACAGTGCACATTAGGTCAAATAGCTAGTTTTTCAGTACTAAATTAATAACATCTAAAATGTTATGTTTTTTAGACCAAAAACTGTAAGAAAAGCATAGGTAAAGACAGTTTTAATAAATTTAAAAAAAAATTAGCCCCTGCGTGACCCTTGACCCCTTTTAGGCCTAGTCAAAATTTAGTCTTGTTTGAATAAAAAAGTTTAAAATGTTTAAAATAGAAAAAGGGAATAAAAAATGGAAAAAAGAACACATTAGCCATTTCGTGACCATTAACCCTTTATTGGCCGAAAAAAAAATAATTTCAATGTTTTTTTTTTACATAATTGTCTTATAATGTTTTTTTTAAAGGCTTGGATCAATCAAATCTAGTTCACTTTGCAAACACAATTCACTTAAAATATTTGCAGAAGTTGCAGATAAAATATCATTGATTTCATAGTCATTGTTACCATCTTGCGCTGGATCGTCGCAACATAACAATTCGATAATTTCCGGTGGAAGTTTTAAGCGATTTCGTTGTTGCACGCGCAACAATTTTGTCGAAATCAGAGGATCTGATGTATCAACAGCTCTATTAAAAACATCGAGTAGGTTACTAGTACGGCAGTTTCTGCGGACGTGATGCAATCTGTCTGCTTTATATATTTTATGACGTGATTCAGCAGCCTGTTCTCCAAATAATCCTATCGGAAGTGGTTTATTTTCTATAATCTGCCCCGAATGCACTATAGCTTTATGCACCGTAGGTGTCATCGGCAACCAAGAATACAAGTTTTGAAAAATGTCTGCTGTTTGGAACAAAACATTTCAAATTTGCTGGAATTCAATGGTAACTGGCATGATAAGCAAATCAAGATAATTTTCAGGCAAAATATTAAGTTTTGGTCGACGCCTGTAATATCCGAATAAAGCCCGACGCGCAGTGTTTCCGTCATTTGTGCTTCCAAAGCCACCTACTTTAGGCATATCAACGTGAAGACCGAGTTTCCTCCAAAAAGCGTTTTGTATATTCTCTTTTTTTTAAACTGCTAGTTTATTGTCTGCTGCTCGCATCTGCCATTTTTTTACTTCGTTTTTGGAGCCTAAATGCAAAATAAACTTGAAATTTTACCACGAAATATTTCACAACTATAATCAGATACATTCAAAAAATCTTTTGGAGTAGCATTACAAATAGGGCAAGCTTGCGTTGATTTAGTGCCAGTCAAAATATTTAAGACTTTGCCATCAATAAGTGTTAGATATAATTTAAACGGTATTTCCACAATTTTTCCTTCAACAATTATGATCTGAAGATTTTCTAAAGCATCGATTTCGTTTTTTAGATCCAAATCTTCTTTCAAAATAACATCTTTTGTTTCTTTTACGTATGTATTCTAATTTTATTGGACGGCAAAACCTTATACATTGAGGTGTGCGATTGCACCAAATAGGCATTCCAGAAGAGAGTAAAAGGTATAATAGTGGCCAAAAGCGACGCATCAGAATCCTGCAATCTGCGAAATTATTTACAAAAAAAAAAGTTAATGCCCTCATATGCAGTAAATTTAAGAGGTTTTGGGTCACTTTGAATAATTTTTTTTTTAATTTTCGAGGGTCTTGTTGGGCTTTCTTACTTTCTTTAAGGACTGCAGCTAAGTCTACATCGCCATATTTTCTAGCTGATGTTGCTGCTGCACGAACCAATAAATTAGTGTTGTCACCTTTTTCGATAGAATGTTCTGCTGCCTCCTTTCTTTTTCCGTACTCGGATTTAATGTAAAACGGAATGCGTGGGCGTCCAACTGCAGAAGAACTTGCCTTTACTGGCATTTTTTTTTTCCTCAGAATGTATTTCAGTCATGAGCCAATCATTGTTTTTAGTCTGAAATATCTTCCGCTTTCTGTGACATTTTTCCCATTTATAAGCCAAGTTAATGCAAAACATACGCACTTTGTTTAATAAGTAGGTATTTTTCATAATCATCACAAATATTATAGGCACCAATTTTGTTCACTATATGATCAAAAACGGCCTCATGTTTCTTTTCTTTTGAGAATTCTTTAAGCCAAATTTCGAATAGTTCACATTTTTTTATCGCGAGGCAACCTAGAAAAAAAAGCATTACTCGCAAAACGCAAAAAATTCTGAATGGAACTAAAATGAAATGAAAAGCTTACATAAAATTAAAAATTTTAACCAACCGGAATTGATCTTAAGATACTTAACATATGGGTCTTTTTTATATATTAAAAAAGAAAATTTAAATATTTTTTGACTTATGACACTTATACTTACTTATATCAACATTTTTTATTTTAAATTTTGTTTGATTAATTTACCGAATTTTCACAACCGGCTCTTAAAACTTTGCGACCAAAAAAATGAAATTAATTGAAAATACGATGACTTTGAATGAGCTCAGTCAAACGGTATTAAATATTCTAGACAAACAAAATGCACATTTCAATGCAAGTGCCCTTGCAATCTCCTTGATATCACACATTTCTTGACGAGCGCTTCGTTGAAGGCTTTTTTGGCGATACGAACGAAGTTGCAAGTGCTACATGTAAATATCCGCGAGCTCACCGAAAGTAATTTTTTATACACTACACCGAGGGTATATTCACTTTGTCTCTCCGTTTGTAACACATCGAAGGGGGCGTGGCAGGTATGGAAAATTATATATATTCTTGATCAGCGTCACCACCTGAGTCGATTTAGCGATGTCCGTCTGTCTGTCTGTCCGTCTGTTGAAATCAGGTTTACGGGAAAACCAAGAAAGCTAATTGAATAAAACTTTCACACACAGGTCACATCTTCTTGCATGTCTCTTGCTATTGAAAATTAGCGAAATCGGTTGGCGGACACGCCTAACGCCAATTTTGAAAAAAGTTGCAGCGATTTTGGTGAACATGTGAACCAAATTAGGATTAGGCTGAGTTTAAAGTTTCCAAAGGCTCATACAGGGGAGTGGTACAACCCTAAATTTTATCATTTATACTACCATATCTTGTAAGCAGTTCAAGATATTGCGATGAAATTTGGTAAATGGATACATATCAAATATAACTTGAATTGAAACAAAAGTGGGCGGAATCGAAAAAGTGGGCGTGTCACTTTTTAACTGTTAAAAATTTTGATTCCGTGTATCTCATAATTGGCACAAACGATTTCCATAAAAATTTTGGAGATGATGTCGCTGAAAGCAGTTATCAATACAAACTCAGCCACTTTACTGAAAAACTCGTTGAAGGGCGTGGCACCGCCCACAATATTTATAAGCGTTATATTAAGAGAACTAACAACGTAATCGTTATGAAATTTAGTGAGGTAGATGTACTTGCTATAAGGTCTCTCATTACAAAAATTTGGTCTAATAGTACCTGTGGGCGTAGCACCTTCCATAAAACCAAACAACGTTTATTGTTTTAGATAGTGTGCTATGAGAGTAATCTTCATAAGATTTTGTATATAGATTTCAGTTACTATAAGCTTTAAAAATAAATGAATTTTATCAGGATTGCATCAGTGGGCGTGGCACCTCCCATATTAACATAAATTTGTAAGCGCTGTTTTAAGTGAACTATTGCAGCAATTGCTTTGAAATTTAATGTAAGTGATTTAGTTGCTATCGAGTATGTCTGAATCAAAAGTGGCTGAAATAGCACCAGTGGGCGTAGCACCTCCCATACAAATAAAATACTGTAAGTGGCATATTTATCGAAATATGTGAGTAATCATACTAAAATTTGGTGTTAGGGGTTTGCTTATGAAAAGCTATTTCTGGATCAAAACCGGGCTGGATTGTACCAGTGGGTGTGTCACCGCCCTAAATTTTTAATTTAACTGCGGCATACATCGCAAACTATACGAGCTATTGCGCTAAAATTTAATATGAGGATGTCGATCACGGATATAATTCATTGAACCAAAAGTGGGTGGAATTGGAGAAGTGGGCGTGACATATTTCAAATTTTTCACTTCTATTATTTTATTTTTTCAACATTTTCCATACTTTTTCGACTTTTTTAACCCTTTAACTTTTTCCAATATATCCTATATGTATTTGTTCGACTTTTTCAACTTTCTTTATTTTTCGACTTTTTCATCAATTTTGAATAGTTTCAAATTTTTTCAACTTTTTTCAACTTTTTTAGAGTTTTTCAACCTCTCTCAACTTTTTTCAACAGTTTGCATATGTTTACGACTTTTTCAACCTCTGTTAACCTTTCTAAAATTTCACATTTTTTTCGACTATTCAACCTCTTCAACGTCTTTTTAACATTTATTGAAAATGTACTTTCAGTACAGTGTAGGGTATATGAGTTTCGGCCTGGCCGAAGATAACACCTTAACTTGTTTAATTATGTTTTTTGCTAACTTTATAGACTGTCCTGTATAACAAAGCCTTAAACAGAGGGTAACTCTACTAAAACAAGCTGCCCGCAACCCCACTAAAAAATGAATTTACCTTTACCGCTTCTGCCCCCAGCAGTCCCCTGCCAACTCTTTCACACCAGCTAAATCTTATGCAAATATTGTATAATCAGGTACTCGAATGCAATAACAATCACCCCCGGAACCAAGCAATAACCTTGAGCAAATGATTTTTAATTTTACTCAAAACCTATCACATTTCATGATAGCCATTCTCAGGCCCGTGAGCAAGGGGGGATTTTGGGGGTTCAAACCCCCCCACATTGGGAATTTTCGCACATAGGTTTTTATTGACATTTAAACGAATAATGAAAAAGACCCAACAAATTTTTTTTTTTTAAATGAAAGAACTAAAATGTCAATCAATCGTCGAAGCCCGAGTTTTTCATTTTCGACAAGATTTGTGCTCTCTAGCGATTTTTGAACCAAAAAATACGATTTGGGACCACTACGCGTCGCCAAGGCTAAGTAACACGAGCGTTTTTTCAATGCGCGTTTAAGCATAATCTGGCATCAGCTTCAAGGAAAATTCATGGAAAAAACTATTCGCGCCATATATTTCAATTTTGCATGATGGTTCACGTGACATGAAGTTCAACTTTGGCGTCAACGCATTGCCGGGCAAGACATCAAAAATTCTCTCGAAGCACTGGATATTTGCAATGACGACGCGTTTCCAAATGTCCATCAAATGCTTCGTGTTATGGCAACTTTTCCTGCGTCACTTACTTACTTACTTACTTGGGTGGCCATAACAACCCGTTACCGGGTTACGGCCGACCTCAAAAGCTCTCTCCAGGCGCCTCTGCTTCGCGCGCGCCTTCTCCAATCATTCACACCAAGCGTGGATAGGGTTTCCTCGGCTTGGTCTTTCCATCGGAGGCATGGTCTTCCTCTTCGTCGTCGCTCAGCGGCTTCCGCATCAAACACCTTTTTCGCCGGAGCTTCTTCGTCCATACGCACAACATGTCCCAGCCAGCGCAGACGTTGGATAGTGATGCGCTTGACTATGTCAATGTCAGCGTAGAGCTCGTACAGCTCGTGGTTCATTCGAATACGGTAGTCGTCGCCGACGTGAACAGGACCGAAGAATTCCTGTGTCAACAGTAACAAATGAACGCTAATCTTAAGCGCTACGACGCACAGTGGCTCCTTTTTCAAAAAGTGATTGCTAAAATCAAATTTTCAAAACTTTTTTTTTTATTTGACAGATAATTGACCAAAGGTTCTAAAACCGAAAACTTTTTTGATTTATGACAAGTATTTTGGTTTTCATGGGTGCTCAAAGTTGGATAACTTTTTATCGTTCATTAAAATATCATTTTTTTACATTTTTCGCAATATTAAAAATTAAAAATTTCAAAAGTTTGAAAAAATATGGGAATTCGAAGTATGCTCTCTGAATTTATGGTATTTTAAAATAAATAATTTCCACAAGATGTAGAAAAAAAAATTTTAGTTAGTAATTTTCATGAAAAAAGTTCGTTTTTAGCATAGTTTTTCAAATTTACCTTGGCCTATAATCTACAAATCAATGTCAATCAAGGATTGGTGAATGGAAAATTATAGTTGACATATCTCTCAACAAAAATCATATGGGTCTTACCTGCATATATTTGCCCATTTCGAAGTTATAGCTACTTATGTGACATGATATGCATAAAACTGAATTTGTTGTGTGATGACGATTTTCAGTCTATGATATTTTGACTTGGAAATTGTTAATCTGAATTTGATAGAATGTTTTTAGCGAATATAGACATCACTCAAAATAAATTAAAAATTGTAAATATGGACGTTACCACGCCCCTTTCTTAATTTATTCTTCCTATTTCCAAAACTATTTGACGCAAATAGATGCATATGTAAAGAGTACCTATAAAACTTCTGTCCATATAATATGGGCTTTGCCCCGCCTCCAAAACGCTTGATTTGTCACTTTTTCCAAATCATTTCACTCTTTTTAAGAAAATTCGTTTTTGTATAGCGAAATAGTAATACTTGCCTCAGATATTTATATCTAAGTTTTTAATGCAATTTAAAAATATCTAGTAATGTTAAATAGAATAAAGCTGTATTTTTTGTATAGAATACAGGTAGATGCACTTCTGATAACAGTAAACTCTTGTGCAGGCCAACTTTATTGACACTTGTTTTATTACGGATATCATACAAGGAATTTAGCTTATTAGGTAGTTAAATTTTTTCGCTGAACAAGTATTATGTTTGAGGTTTGTAACACAATATTTTGTACCTGTATTTGTATAAAAGTCAAATTTTAAGCCTCAATAACTCAGTCTTTTCTGACTATTTAAAGTGTGAGCTACGCAAGTTTCCAAGGAAAATGAGTATATCTTATGAAAATTTGTTTGAAATATTTGCAAACAGCGAAAATGGAGATTCATTTGTGGTTGCGGTAAAAAACAAATACCCGAAACATATTAAGGATGAGCATACACAAAAGTTAAAAAAATTTTACTGCAACACAAAGAGATATTGGGTGTCATGTAATAGAACAAAAGCGAATTTTTATATAAAGTATGCAGACTTTCTTAAAAAGGACTTTGAGCTATCACTTGATGATATTCCTAGCACATTACAGGCCTCCAAAAGAAGACCAGCAAAACAAATTGAAAACTGTGGGGAGTTTACGAAAAAGAGAAAAATAGCAGTCACCACTGGAAACATTTCAAAAGAGAACTTAGCAGATGCGCTCAGCATGAAGTACAACAAAGATCATGAAATGAGAAAGGCAGAAATAACGAAAAGAGTTTTATTGGCAAGCCCAACAAGAGTCGATCGAATCAAAAAAAGTATTCCTACTCCACAATGTGATCCCATAACATATGACGGTTCCAGTGCTTTAGCGCTTTTCCGAGATTTGGGGCTTTCAAAGGAAAAATATAACAACTTGAGAAATTCATTAAGAAGCCACAACGTAGATGTTTTTCCCAGCTACAAAGTTGTGTCAGAAGCCAAAAAGGAAGCGGTTCCTGGTAACTGTACGGTGACAGAAACATCAGCTGAAGTTAGACTCCAAGATTTACTAGATCATAACGCTAAACGAATTTTGAGCAGTAAAAGCAACCATGAAATACAATCGTTCCCAGATAATATTTCTTTGTTAACAAAGTGGGGCTGTGATGGGTCATCTGGACAAAGTGCATATAAACAAAAAATTTCTACAGATGACGGACAAAATATTTCAGATGCCAACATGTTTATGGCTTCAATAGCCCCACTTCGAGTAAGGAGTGAATATGCTGAACATTGGAAGAACTCTCGACCATCATCAGTTCTTTATTGTCGACCTATAATGTTTAAGTACACAAAAGAATCTTCAGATCAAATAAGAAGCACCATCAGCAATATAAAACAACAAATAAATGAACTTCAACCCACCATATTTGAAGGAAATGATGACAAAAAAATTATAATTAGACACGAATTATTTTTAACAATGATTGACGGCAAAGTACTTAATGAGATAACTGGCACCAAATCTACTAGATCTTATGCTATATGTAAGCGTTCACAAAAAGATTTCCGAAGTAATGATGACTCCAACGATGAAAACAATTATGAGTATGGTATTTCGCAATTACATGCAAAGATAAGATCCATGGAATTTATTCTGAAACTAGCCTACAGCATAGGAAATGATGATAATCCAAACAACCAAAAGTTAAGAAAAAAAATAATACCAGATCAATTTCGAGAAAAACTGGGTATTATAGTAGATACTCCTATGCAAGGATTTGGTAACACAAATGACGGAAACACAGCAAGGCGAAACCAGAAACAACTTCAGAAGTAACGGGAGTCAATGAGGACGTGATAAAAAGATTTCAAGCTATTTTAAACGTACTATCCTGTAGAGAACCCGTTAAAGTAGAAAAATTTGAAAAGTAAACCAGGGAAACTGCAGACATATAAGAACATAAGTCCATAAGATCTTAGCTCATAGTGGACAAATTATCAATTATCAAGCCTTACCAATAGGAGAATTATCAGAAGAAGCCCAAGAGTCTAAAAACAAAGATTATAAGAAGTACAGATATAGCAATACATGTAAAATTTCACGTATTCGACAGAATGAGGACTTGTTTAATATACTTTCAGCATCTTCAGATCCTTTGATTTCATCACTTAGGCACGTTAGGTCACGAAAAGAACTGACTGATAAATTCTGTAGTACTGTTTTAAGTTTCTTAGGTATCCAAAATAATGATGATATTTTTATAGAATTGTAGATTGTTGTTGATTTTTTAAAGAAATTACCTAATTTATTACTGTAACCCTTTTTTCAAAACTTTTCTAGGTTTTGAGAAAGACTTCATAAATTATGTTAAGAGATAAAAAATAAATACATATGAATTAGTAAAATTAGTAAAAATTAAAAAAAAAATTTTTTAAAAAAAGTATTTAAAAATTTTTAAATCATTAAAAGTTCATTAATTGAATAAAGCGCACTGAAATAAATAAAAAAAAATTTTTTTATGAATTCATAACACTAAAAACCAAAAATTTCAAAATTTGGGCTTTCATTTATTTTTAAAAGTACTTATAGCAAAGCCTCAAACCTGAATCTTATATATGTCATATCTACAGAAATTACCAACCAAAATCAAAAAACTTTACTCAAATATCTTTAAACGTTCAAAAGTTATGATTTTAGCAACGCGAAATCGCAAAAGGCGCCACTGTGCGTCGTCTAAAGACATGCCTCAGATTAACTACATATGTCCGAAGATCGGCTGAATGGCCTAGCCTCGCTAAATATAAATCGCGATATCGAAATCAATGTGGAAAAAGTTTTGGACGGGTGTTTTCAAATAACTCGCAGAATTAGCTACTTACTTTTTGATAACTGAATATCGAATCATAACATAAACACTAGACTTGTTCAAATAAATGGCATGTTCTAGAATACTTCAAAAACACTCGATTTTCGAAAATTTATTCAAATTCGAGTATAACCTCATTTAAAAAAAATAGTCTTTGGGTTGCTACCAGAGCTGCAAAGTCTTAGTTTTTCGGAATTTGGCCAAAAAAATTAAGAAAATTTGATTTTTTCTTATTTATAATATTTTTTTTTTTAATTTTCTTTCGATTTTCCTTATATACACATAAGGAAATATCGAAAATAATTGACCGCTATTTTTAAAGCTATTTTTAATACATAAGGAGAAAATCGGTGGTCTCTCCGCGAGTAGAGCTTTGGTGTTTCTTGTGTAAAAGCTCAAATCCTTTATTGTTTTCACTGCAATCACCTTAATACACTGTAATTTGAAATTGTTAATTCCACTACATGAAGTTTCATTAAAAAAATAAATGATAAAAAAATTTTTTTTCATTTAAAATTAAATTTTTTTTAAACTGTGTGTACTGTGTCATTTGACTAGTTATTGAAGCAAAATATTGTAATTACTTGCTTATAAAATACTTTGAAAATTTTCGGACCAAAAATCAAATTTTATTTTTTTTTTCTCATTTATTTTTTAATATAAATTCATGTAGTGGCATTGACCACTTCAAATTATAATATACTAGCTATCCCGGCAGACGTTGTTCTGCCCTTACCGGTAGGTGGCGCGAAGCTGTATGAACTCATGCTATGGAATGTTAAAGCGAATCAGCCCATTTTTAAAGCGAAATCAACTTCTGTCCCTACTCTTTTACATAAAGTACCTTACTGCTAGGTGGTGCGATGAGTTTAATTTATTATAGTTTTTGCGTTTTATATTATTACCAAGTCTCAATCATCTGCATCTAATAATTGCTGATATATACAAAATGTTGTTTTATTCGAATTTTCTCATTGAAACTTCTTTTTTCCCGTACTCATTCATCTGCATCACCAATTTTGGTATTTTCTTATATGGAAAGCATGGTACTGCACGGTCTTAGCTGTGCCTCCTTATATAAAAGATACTTGTTGTAACTTCCATGTGAATCGATGCAGTGGTCTTTGTAAAAATGCTATTTCAAAAATATTTTTGTATGAGGGCCACTCTAAATAAAAGTTTTGTAGGCTTAACTATGCATCTTAACATAAAAGTTACGTGGTGTAAATTCGGTATGAATTGATAAACCGGTCATAGTGAAAATGATTTTTTTTAAAATATATTTGTATGAGGGCCACCCTAAATAAAAATTTTATAGGCCAAACAGTGTCTCTTAATATAAAAGACACGTGGTGTAAATTCCATGTGAATCGATGTAGTGGCTTTTGTGAAAATGATATTTAAAAAATATTTTTGCATGAAGGCCACCCTAAATATGCACCTTAAATAAAAGTTTTATGAACTTTACTATGTTTCTTAATATAAAAGGCACGTGGTCTAAACTCTATGTTAAACGATGGACTGGTCATTGTGAAAATGCTATTTTAAAAATATTTTGTGTAAGGGCCACCCTAAATATGCAGCCTAAATAAAAGTTTTGTAATCATAACTATGCCTCTTAATATAAAAGCTACGTGGTGTAAATTCGGTGTGAATCGATTCATCGGTCTTCGTGAAAATGCTATTTTAAAAATATTTTTGTTTGAGGGCCACCCTAAGTAAGCGCCTTAAATAGAAGTTTCATAGACCAAACCATGTCCCTTAATATGAAAGCTACGAGGTGTAAATTCCATGTGAATCGATGCAGTGGTCTTTGGGAAAATGCTATTTTAAAAATATTTTTGTATGAGGGCCACCCTAAATATGTAGCCTATATAAATGTCTCATAGACTAAACCATGTCTTTTAATATAAAAGCTACGTGGTGTAAATTCCATGTGAATCGATTTATCGGTCTTCGTGAAAATGCTATTTCAAAAATATTTATGTTTGAGGGCCACCCTAAATATGCCCCCTAATTTTTCTCGCCGTAAAAACCATCCTTGAACTTCAACGAACATTTTAAAAAAAGATTTGGCCAAATTGGTCCAGGCGTTGTTGAGTTATGCGCTTACCAACACATTTTGCGATTCATTTTTATATTATAAGATTAAGGTGAATGCAGTGAAAGCAACAAAGGATTTGAACTGTTACACAAGAAACACCAAAGTTCTACTCGCGGGGAGACCACAATTTTTTTCCTTATATGTAAATAGGCTTAAAAAATAGCGGTTAGTTTTTTTTTCGATACTTCCTTATGTTTAGATAAGGAAAATTGAAAAAAACATTAAAAATAAGAAGAAAATCAAATTTTCCTTATTTTTTTCGCCAAATTCCGAAAAATTAAAATTTTGCAGCTCTTATAGTATTCCTAGGACAATTTCTTTTTTTTATTTTTTTAAATGGAGACATTCTCGAATTTGAATAAATTTTCGAAAATCGAGTGTTCTCGAAGTATTCTAGAACATATTTTTGAACATCTCTAATAAGCACATGTACATTAAGGTGGCCCCCGAGTGTATGGGAAAATTTTGATTCAGTGCGATTTTTGATCAATCCCCCTTAAAGTGTGCCAATAGGTGAAAAACGATAAAATATGAAGTTTCAGATCAATGCGAAGTGATTTAGAGGTCGCTCAAGCCGACCAAAATTTCGAAAAATATGATTTTTTTTGCGTTTTGTCCATTTACTCACTTCTGAATTTGTTAAATCATAAAAATGAGTACTAATGCATATTAAATAATTAATTACCTTTCTAACAAGCTAGAAATCCTAAAAATCGGTTGACAAATAAAGGAGTTATGGCCATTTATATCATTAAAAAACCAAACATTTTAATTTCTTATTTCATATTAATGTATCTTTCAAACATAGGCTTGCACAAGAAAAGCAGGCATTGATAGGGCTACCAGATGACCTGCGTACAAAAGTAGTGTATGTGAAAAAATTTGAATTTTCGAATGAAAACCAAAAATTTTTTTAGTTCCATAAAAATATTTTTGATGAGCAAAAAAAAGGTCCTCGTTTCTTACGAAAAACCACAGCAAAATTAAAACAATATTTAAAATAACTTTTATTGTACAATGCAAACATCGAAAGTAGCAAAACCATCCAAAAGTAGTGCATTTCAAGTGAAAAGTAGCAAAGCCTTACAAAAGTAGCACATATTCTACTAAAGTATGCCATCTTGTAGCCCTAGGCATTGATAAGTACGTTTTATTTAAAAATTTCAGATTTTTGGCGTCTCCTTTCAAGTTCGACTTACAGAGGTTATACTGTATTTGTTATTAAATTTTTCAGTTAATAACATGCTTTATGTAGTTCTAATTTTATCCGAATGATTAATTTTAGAATTGTTATTTTCATCAGAAAGTGGAACTCATGGTGACACATACGTAGCTACAAATGAAAATGCATCTGGAAAATTGATCTACTACGAACAGAATTTACTCTAACAGTGCTTGAAGAAAACAATTTAAGAGATATATGTGCTTTTACTATCCATTTTTATGTGAAGGCTTGGTTTAAATGTCCAATAGCATCATTAGCGCCATTCCAAGACTTGTGTCTTATCAAAAGAATTTTATAATTACAAATCATTTGACAAACAAATATCTGAAGCTGCAGTCAAAAAGTTTTCGAATCATTTTTGATAACGTTAACAATAAAATTAAAAGAGAAATATCTGAAGAGATAATGATTTTTAAAAATAGTAATGATGGAGGAGATGATAAAGATTGCGACGAGATATTAATAATAACCAACGGAAATGAAAACAATTTTATATAAAGGGCTTCAGGAATTTGTTACCGTTAACACACATAAATTTTCTAATCGCTTTATAATTTCCACTGATTTTTTAAATGAAGACCTTTCTAATTGGAACGTCAATGAAGCTTATAAAAAAGGAAATAATATAATTCATAATATAAATGTAGTAACTATGCAGCAGAACGTGGAGTAAAATTTATAGTTATTTATTATGAATAAATTAAAAAAAAAAATTTTATCAGAAATTATAGTGAAATTTGAAAATAATTTAAAATGGTATGCAAAACAAAAGTAAAAATATGTATCAATAATGCTGATATTTTGGATGTTGGCATTTGAAACATTCATATTGATGTCGGCTTCATCAATCCACTTAACTGGCTTATGGCAATCAAAACAGTTTTGCCAAGTTTTCCATTTGATCTTGTCTTGGTCCCCACACGAGCAGCTCATGTAACCCTGTAATCAGAACTTATGAAACGGAAAATATGCCAAAGTCGTAGCAAGGACATTGTGGCTCGAGAATTGGTAAAATATCTGATTGCCATAACTCCTTCGGTGATTGAAAACTGCACTGCATAACCCTAGCCACAAATAGTGATGGCATTTTAGGTACATTTGTACTTTTTTCGGTACATTTCCGTCGTGAAAATTTGTCGTCATTACATTCGGTACACTTGGCCTATTTTCAGTACTTTCGGTGCATTTCAACAATTTCTAAAAATTGTAATAAAATTTTTAGTGAACTTATCGCAAATGATGCCTGAAGTAGACTTTGCTAAACATTTTTTTTTTGTGCAAAAAAGTTGAAATTTTGTTGCATTTTTGTAATTGTAAAGAGTTTTTTCATTTTCATGGCGAAAAAACTACATTCGGCATCTAAAAACTACATTTCAACTCTCCATACAGTACATTTCCACAAAACCCAAATGTCATCACTAGCCACAACTAGCAATCCAATATAACCTCAAATTCTGTCTATGTGAGTGGCTGACAAACCTATAGTATCGCAATTCAAGCTTTCCGGATGACTGTTTTAATTTTGAATTTCTCAGTCGTTATTAAAGTTTTTGAAGGTGGCTGAGACAATTTTCACATTCTTACACATTTAATAAATTTTTCGCACTCAAGTTAATTTTTTTTTTCTTAAAAAAGAGTTAAAAGTACTTTAGGGTACAAATGTATCCAAGTGTAGATCAACGTAGTAAATTTATAAAATGCACGCCCACACCCCACTGAATGTGAATATGAAAATGCTGGGAGCATGAGAAATATGGGAAATTTCTGTTAAAAGTTTGTATCCAAGTGTAGACACAAGAGTTAATAATATAAATGACTATAACTTCTTTATTTATCACCCGATTTTTATGATTTTTAGCTGGTTGGAAAGGTAATCGATTACATAATATGTCTAAATATTTACTTATTTATTCAATATTGGTTTAATATACTTCAAGGGTGGGTAAAAGGAAAAAAATTAAAAAAAAAACATTTTTCGATATTTCAGCTGGGGTGAGCGACCTCTAAATCACTTCGGATTAATCTAAAACTTCTTATTTTATCGTTTTTCATCTATTTGTACATTTTTAGGGGGATCGTTTTAAGAAAACGACACTTTTGAAAATAAGGGCCACCTTAATGTACATATGTATTTAATTATAATTAAATGTCTATATTAAAAGTAAACCGTTTTTTTACGATTTTTATGAACATAATCTAACATGAAATGTCCGTGTTAAAAACCCCCCCATGGATGATTCCAATATAAGTGGGATACAATTTTTTCAAATTCAGACATCTTATGCGTTGAAAAACTATTTTCGGTAATCTGAAGATAATCTCTTACGGCCAAGGCTTGACTTGATGTGCTTTGAAAAAAGTTTGAATGATGTAGCATTTTTTATGTATATGTTGAATTTTTCAATTTTTGCGTAGTGTAAGTTAAGAAGAGTTCTCTTGTAGGAATAAATTTATTACGTGTCGGAACGACTTTATATATGTTACCGGCCAAACTAGTTTTTGGGATAAACTAAATTTTCCTTGGCTAAACTAGTTCATCCGAAGCATGTTATGATGAACCAGTTTAGTCTACGATGTACTAAGGTTATTATTTACTTTAACGCCCTCACTCCCGATATTCTTTAAATCGTAGTATGTTAGGGTAAGTGGGCAGCTTTCGGCCGCTGCTCAGGGCACACATCCTCTGATATGTCCAATGTTGACGTCGTGGTGGCCTTCGGCCGCAGTTCACTGCACTATGTCCAACACGGGCTACGCTATCACACATCAGCGTTGGATATACTATTATAGTTAAGCATACCAACTTGGAGTTTGAAAAAATAAGTACATTTGCCTAAAATCAATAGTTGAAAATAAGTACAAATAAGTACAACATCATATATAGTGGGTGCAGTAAAAAGAAAAATCAAATGGAACAAAGAAAAAATGCAGCGAACAGCTGTCAGCGTGGTGTGCTTTAGTAGTAAGAGAACGATCCTGTATTGCACCCACCATATAATTACAACATGATTCCGGGCTATTATTTTTATATCGAAATTTCTTTATTTTTATTAGTTACGAGCTTGAGGTCAAGAAACTTCAATAAAATTATAATGTTTATATTTTATAAAATTTTTTTTTTTTTATTGATTTTTTGTCCAATATTTCGCCTCCTTTTAGTCGGCATCTTCAGGGACTCTGTAATAATGTACATTTTTAACAACAAATTATAACAAACACTGTTTTTCTACAGACCTGATTGTTGTCAGTGGTACATTTTCATCCGTTTTAAACATGTTCATTATATTATTAGTAGAGTAACTTATAAAATTCGGCATTAAGGCTGCTCTTCTGCATTTGATTAAAAATTGAATCGAGGTCTTCAAATTTATGTTGTTCTTACAAAGTTTGTTATGTTTGTTGATGGTTTGTTTAATGTTGTTGGTTCTATACTTCTTTTTGAGTTCGTTGTACAGCTTCATATTGATGCTATATTTGGCTTGCTCTCCGTGTTTATGAATTGTTTGATTTTAACGACCTTTGGTTATAATTATTAGTTACGAGCTTGAGGTCAAGAAACTTCAATAAAATTATAATGTTTATATTTTATAAAAATTTTTTTATTGATTTTTTGTCCAATATTTCGCCTCCTTTTAGTCGGCATCTTCAGGGACTCTGTAATAATGTACATTTTTAACAACAAATTATAACAAACACTTACGATATTTAGAAAAACTTACAACAATTAAATTTTTAATTAAATATAAAATTACATTTTAATTATAATTATGTTTTCAATTGCAATTTGAAATCAAACAATTCGAAATTTCTTTATTGAATTGTATTTGTCAACAATAACTTCAAATTAAAAGTTGAAAACATGTTCAGAAATTTAAAGGATAATTAATGTTCGCTCTGTGTACTACTATCGACATTTTGTTGGATGAGGCAGCCTTAGCGTCAGCAGTTTCACCGACAGCAACCACGGTGCGCTGTTGCTCTTTGAAATTGTATTTTTCTTGACCCGAAATTTGTCAATGAAATTTGTTGCGATTTCAAAAAATGGTAAAAATCGACGCATTTATACTGGAAATTAATTTTTACAAGCAAAATCGATTTTAGAGTGTTCACTTCAAGCCGAGAAAACTCGGTTTTCCAGATTTTTTTCGCTGATGAAAAGACGCGCTAAACTGGTGCACTCGTTTCAGGTAGGCACAGAATGAATTCGACGAGACGAGAAAATTCAAAATAAGGCACTTGTGAAGCTTCCATGTGCTTAAAGATCTCAACCCAGCGTTCTTCAGATAACAATTTCTTTTCTTTCCATTCTTCAATTAGAATTACGCATTTCGAAGCTTGTGCGGAATATTTTGGAAGCGCAGTTCGATGAAATGAAGCTATTATTCGCTTTTATGACATGATACGACCAAACGCCTTCACATGCCGTAAGGGTGGTGTCGGCTGACGAGGTAAAAAAGTTCGCAACAGTGCGGCTGTTCGATTTGGCAGACAACGCTTTCTTGTGTTTCGTGGATTCCAAGTGCTTATCGATTTCACTCTTTCCGGCGTTTGCGATGTTGAGTTCCGCGTCGCACAAATTACACCGTATATCACTTTCTGTTCTTCCTTTTTTCATTTGTTTTTCTGAATATCCGAATTAAAAATGCACTTACGGCGCTGCGGCGCCATTACCATTTAATGAATAGAAACACGAAGCATATAAGGCGAAACACATAAAAAGCATGCATGCATCGTAGGCTTTTCAACACACATAGAATGCATCTATTAAAATTTGTCATTCCCTTTTCCCATACGATTTTCTCAGCAAATATGTATTGTTTACAAATTTTGTTTTTGTCGATCTCTTTTCCCATACTATTCTCTCACACAAAATCTGTCAATGCTTCGATTCCTACAAAAAGTTGAAAGTAGGTTTGACATTTTTAAAAACTACAAGTCTGCGCTGTCAAACTCAAATTTAGTGATGCCACATATCAATTTTTAAAACGTTCGTGTGTAAATACTGATTAAAGGAATTCTAGTTACAACTATTTCGCAATCATCGGGCCAGCGGAAATGATATTTATATTTATTATTAATTTGAGAATCAGATTTCGGCCGAAATAAGAACAAATTAAGTACGCTTTGAAAAATAAGTACAAATTAAGTACGCTTTAAAAAATAAGTACGGCAAGCTGAAAATAAGTACTGTACTTACTAAATAAGCACAGTTGGTATGCTTAATTATAGTAAAGCGCGAAGCCGTTTTTGAACATATTGGAAGAAGCCCTGCGTCGCGATCAAAGTCCGCCCACTTACCCTAACATATTAAAATTTCCCTAGGCTAAGCTGGTTCATCCAACACGCTTCGAGTGAACTAGTTTGGCCTAGGAAAAACTAGTTTATCCTAAAAACTATTTTAGCCGGAACATACTATATACTGCAATTTTTCTTTTGTTCTACGCTACCCTTGAGATCCTTAGATCAACTGTTGCACTATCTGTAACTCCAATACATAAAATACCTGCAATGCGAAATTCACTGAAATAGTTAATAAAAATTAACTATACAGGCAGTTTTACATGTTCTAAAATTTTAGTTTGTTTTTTTCTCTATACAAATTGTTTGACATCTTTTTACCTGTTCTTGTAATCCTTATGTAACTTTCAAGATTTCAGGAATTTTACCTTCAAAAGGATAAGTGCAATCAGAAAAATATTTAGTTAAAAACTTATTGCATATAATAGATTCTAACTCTACTGAGAACAAGTGCTGACACTGCCAAAGAGAATAAATAATCTAAAGAGATTTCGTCCGGTGGAACGGAACAAAAGCTTTTCGGAAAATAAGTTCGGTTAACTTATGGTCTAAATTTTCGCCGTGAATAAATTCCCCTGAACAATTGAAAATGAAAAATATGTCGAAGTACGAGCGAAATACGAGCGAAACTCAAATGAGAGAACTGACAACTCACTTCTTCGCTTTTGTTTTCGTTCGTATTGTGTTTTCTATTATATTTCGCATGCTGCATAGAAATTTCATTTTATATGCAATTCATATTGAAAATTTGTAATTCATTTTATTTAATTATTCATGTTAAAAATATTTACTTAAAAGATCGTGATTGAATAAATTACAAAAATGGAAAACATATGAAATAAAATAGGAAAAATAAAAAAAGGAATACCTGAACTGCGATTTGAACATTGATCTTTTTGGATTTTTGTTCAAATTGGCTCAAATTTGAACATATGAAAAGCAAAAAAAAAAAAACATTACACCAGCTCAAGTGGGATTTGAACATAGATCTTTTTTGTTTTTTGTTCAAATTGGCTGAAATTTGTTGATATTAAAAGCAAAATAAAAGATTAGATTTGAGATTTACATGCATATGTATGTATGTTAATTTATTTTTGCTTGCTTTCTTCAGCTTATTTTTTGTGACTAAGTATCACAACTAAATGTTACATTGAATAAAATATAAAAAATGTAAAAATAACTAAAAAACATAAAAGTTTCACAAACATATTACTTTACTACGATTTTCTATTGTAGCATAATCGAAGCAAAGACCTTCACACAAACATATATGTATATGTATGTATGTATGTGCTCGTCTAGTTTTTGTCTGTTGATCTTTTTGTGCACAATAGAAAATCATCCCTTATTTTGTGATCTTAACAATGAAAAGCGAAAAGCTTCGTTGCATTGTCATTTTCTGAATTATGCAATAATATACTACATAAATATTGGTAAATAGTTATTGGTACATGATAGTATTTAATTGTAAATAGATATTGATAAGAAGAATATTCTACTTTTAATGCTGATTGATAAAAATTTAAGTCCTCTATTTGAAAATCGTGACGGCTGATCAATAGCGAAAATGCTACGTTGCATTTGCTACGTCAGTATCGGAATTTGGCAACAATGTATTAATTATATATCGGCTTATCATATTTCACACTAACCGCATTTAATTGAATTGCACACATAACTTCATCAAACTCTGTAATGCTGTGGATACTGGGGTCCTTTTTCGAATTATTTATAAAAGAACTAAGACTATTAAAATTAGATCTCGATACAAGCGCACGAGCACCTAAACGATTACCATTACTTTCCCACTCTCCCACAATTTTATCTCTTTTTTTTTCATTTTATCTACATTCTGCATAGTCTTACCAAAGACTGCATTATTCATCAATTTAAAAAAATTCTTCTCAAATTCTTTTCTTTCCCTTTGGCGGTGATATGTATTCAAATCTATGTACACCTTCAACCATGGAGATTGTTTAAATTTCAAAATTCAACTAATTTCAAACCATTTGCAATACACTGTTGAAGATTTCGATAGTGTATTACATAATTTTTCTTGTTTGTTAAGTCAGCTATTAATTTTGGTACTTTTGAATTGGGAGTAGGGGCTGTTTTCCTTTCAGCACAGAATGGTAAATCGTTATGGTAGTCGTGAAGACCTTGCGGATAATCTAAATCGACTTCTAAAATATAACCATCTGAAGAATTTTCTGGTATATCTGAAACATCGAATTGCTCAGGTTCATTGACCCATTCAAAGCCCTTCGAAGGAATGTAATTAGACATTGCAAAACCATATAAGTTGATAACATCTAAATACATTAGGTACTCTGATTCTTCATTGCAATCATATTTGACTCGCATGTGTTTGTTGTTAGCGACGGATTGACGTTTTGAACATTGAACTATTCCTCCTCTGATACATTTTTTCATAAAATTATACATATTAATATCAATCAACAGCTCTAATTTTATTGTTGTTGTCTTGAGCATGGCATCCCACGACAACCCCGGAGCTGTATAATAATGAGCTGGATCTAGCTCATATATTCTTTTACATAGCTGACGGAAATTTTAGAAAACATCTGCTAACAACAAAACGTCAGTTTTCAAATATGTAAGCATATAATCATTTAATGTTTCACAACCAGCTGAACGCCAAACATTGAGTGCATGAGCATAATCTTTTTTAGTACACTCTGAATTGTTTAACATTGAAAAGAACTGATCACGAGGAGGCAATGAAGTTTCTTTCAGTTTATCGAATGAGTCAACATACTCATATGGGAAAACTCCTTTTCTTCTCATAAGACTCAACAATGGATCATCATACATAGATTCAAGAATTTTAAAATCTTCATTGCTTAGATACTTTATAATTTATCTAAACTGGAAAGCATGAATCTGAAAGAGTCTAGAAAACGCAACTCTAAGAAATTTTTATTCCCCATAGGAATTTTTTTTGATAGAGAAATATATAGTTCTTTGTTGAGAGGTATAACATTAATTTCCCCTGGATGGTTTTTTAATTCTTTTATAAATAAATGGCAATCGTAACCAGAAAAATTGTGGAACATAACCGGAATATACTTGGCTACTTTGTAATTAATATTGGGTCAGAATACGCGAAACCGACATGTCTGAAATGTTTTTCAAAGTTTTTTATATAAATCAGTAGCTGCAAGAGGTAGAAATTAGTGTACGGAAAAATTTTTTAAAAAAAATTGTTGTTGCAATAATTATTGCCAGTCAAAGTTTTCATTAAACTTTTTTTTAAAATGCTATAAGTTTTGAACTGCTTGACTGATCGTGACGAAATTTTTTATTTTCTGTAGATAATAAGTTGAACTTATGTATTAAAAAAAAAGAGTTACAAAAATTTTGCATTTTTGTTGTTAATTAGTAATTTTTCTATCAACAATTGAATTTTAATGACTTGCTCCGCCTCGAAAAAATCTGAAAAAAAATTACAGAGATGCACTGAACCCTTCCAAACTAGAATTCGTCAAAAAAAATCGTGGAGCCTCAATTAGTTTTTACGGTATAAATATTATAGTGGTACCGGGCGGACGAAAAATGCATCAAAATTTTGTTGTTTTTCAAAAAAATCAATAACACTAGTTTACAAGAAAAAGGATCAGGTTTCTCATAGACTTTTTTCCATGTATTTTGGGGCGTAGTTTCCAAAAATGGCAACCATTTTTTTTTCTTAAGAATCGTTTTCGAGATATCCCCAAAAACCCCCTTTTTCGGCACCTTTTTCATATATTTGGCTATATCTCGACAAATTTTTTTTCGACTCAAAAACGTTTTCAGCACTCCAAAGATATTTTTACTCCTTTTCTAACGGTATGCTGTTTTCTTGAATCGAATAAGATTTGATGAAGTTACAAGCGCTCAAAGTTCAAAAAAACAGACTTTTTTAAAAATCACTAAATTTCAACTGCTCCATTTGAATGAAAAAAATTGTTTTTTCCATATTTTTAGAATTAAAAATAAAACGCAATTCTTTTGCAATTATTTTAAGTATAATTTTGCGGATATCGGACAAAAAATGTAGAATGTATTCGAGAAAACAGTGAAAAACTTGCAATAAAATTATATAAAAAACATATGTATTTTCGTTAAATTTTATTGCAAGTTTTTTACTGTTTTCTCGAATAAATTCTACATTTTTTGTCCGATATCCGCAAAATTATTCTTTAAATATTTGCAAAAGAATAGTCTTTCATTTTTGTTTCTAAAACTGTAAAAAAGAAAAAAAATTTCATTCAAATGGGGCAGTTGAAATTTAGTGATTTTTAAAAAAGTCAGTTTTTTTGAACTTTGAGTGCTTGTAACTTCATCAAATCTTATTCGATTCAAGGAAACAGCATACCGTTAGAAAAGGAGTAAAAATATCTTTGGAGTGCTGAAAAACGTTTTTGAGTCGAAAAAAAATTTGTCGAGATATAGCCAAATATATGAAAAAGGTGCCGAAAAAGGGGGTTTTTGGGGATATCTCGAAAACGATTCTTAAGAAAAAAAATGGTTGCCATTTTTGGAAACTACGCCCCAAAATACATGGAAAAAAGTCTATGAGAAACCTGATCCTTTTTCTTGTAAACTAGTGTTATTGATTTTTTTGAAAAACAACAAAATTTTTATGCATTTTTCGTCCGCCCGGTACCACTATAATATTTATACCGTAAAAACTAATTGAGGCTCCACGATTTTTTTGACGAATTCTAGTTTGGAAGGGTTCAATGCATCTCTGTAATTTTTTTCAGATTTTTTCGAGGCGGAGCAAGTCATTAAAATTCAATTGTTGATATAAAAACTGCTAATTAACAACAAAAATGCAAAATTTTTGCAACTTTTTTTTTTTAATACATAAGTTCAACTTATTATCTACAGAAACTAAAAAATTTCGTCACGATCAGTAAAGCAGTTCAAAACTTATAGCATTTTAAAAAAAAGTTTAATGAAAACTTTGACTGGCAATAATTATTGCAACAACAATTTTTTTTAAAAAATTTTTCCGTACACTAATTTCTACCACTTGCAGCTACTGATTTATATAAAAAACTTTGAAAAAAATTTCAGACATGTCAATGATCTCTTACTTTTATATCTGTTATAGTAAATTGTTCACAACAGATATGACATTTAGTGCACTCATTTTGTCTTTTTTGTTCATCAACTGTGAGAGTATTCATTAGCCTCACTTTTGATAAATATGTTTCAAACAAAACCTTTGTGTTGCGAACTAATCTATCAATGAAAACCTTTGCTGCGTTTTCACGTTATCTCAAATTTATTTAATGATGAATCAAAGGATGATTTAATATTAAATTTTCTTCAGTAGTTTGATTAGTTTCTTTTTGTAGAATACATTCAAAATCAGCATAAACTATAAATGGAACATCTAATTTAATTTTATAATTTTTAAATTCTAAAAAATCATCGCCATCCTTTCCCTCAGGCATTTTTGTAACAATTTTATTGCATTATGTCTTATGTCTTCGCAATATCTCTTCACTTCCCATATGTTGCAGGCAAAAGTTGCATAAATGTATTTGGTGTGCTCTTCTCGTTATCTGAGATGATACCAAACGACTTAAATTTTTTATCCATACAAAATGGGAATCATCTCCATTTTGAATGTATAATAAATTTATGTGATGAAGTTTCTCCTCAGACGTTTTATAATACGCACCAATAATTTTTTTTTCTTTTTCATCCACCCCAAACACATTTATGCTGATATTTACATTATTTCTTTCAAAGATTTTAATGTCTTTCGTATCTATTGGGAAGTGAAGATCCGAGAAATTTAAAATTACATTATTTGAAAGAGTTATTTCACTCTGCTCAATATGAATATTATTAAAACATCTCTGCCCATTTCTGCTTATGTTTTCAAGTGCAGATATGCAGACCCATTTAAAGCAATAATCATCCTGATTTTGAATGTTTATGCAAGCTTTTTTTATATTAATGAATGGAGGAAGAGGAATATACTTTGAGCCTTTAATCGGACTATATTTGTTAACATTGATCTCTAACCTAATAATGTGAGCTAAAGACCAACCACTATCCTGCTCTTGAAATTCGTCCATTTTTGTAATTATATTTTGATAGTGTACATCAAAGCCAGCTATAATTTCTTCAACACTTTGAATCAAAATCATTTTTGATTGAAATGATTTAACGCTTAGCTCTAATGCATTATCATCCTCGCTATCAGTTTTTTTAGAAAATTTAATGTATTCAGCGAAAAGTTCAAAATTAAATTTGAAAGTTTTATGTTCAGACAAATCATCAATCAATAATTTAGTAACACTTCTATGAGCGATACCAAAGAATTTGATTGATGCTTTCATCTTTATTTTTATAAACATATGTCGCAATAAGGTTTTTAAACAAACTTCTAAAAATATGTATATCATCATTTAAACGTTCCCAATTATCTTTATGGTTATTTATTTTATGTTCAGAAGTTCTCGAATGACTAGACCAAGAACCTAGTGGAACATTTATGTTGCATATATCACAATGCCTATAGCTACATAATGGTGCTTCAGCATCCGTTCGCGTTGATGCGTTAGGAGATGGAATAGAATCTCTTTAAGCTATAGCTCTAGTAGATGATGTATCATTCTTTTGTAGTAAGGGGTTAAGAAAGGATGCGTCAATATTTGTATGTTTGAGGGCAATATGCGCTCTTAAATTATAGTTTCTAGCGTATTTTGAATTACATAAATTACATTTAAAAACAACTTTTTCAGGTATACTACTTATATGTCTCCTTAAAAGATATTTAGAAGCAAAAGTTTTATGACAGGACTCGCAAATATGTTGCACCGTTTTGTTGTTCTTGTTGTGCTTACTATTTCTGCTGTTTTACACTGCTTTTAGTTATAGTTCTTGCTGTTGTTGTTGTTCTTGTTGTTGGTTTACACTGCTTTTAGTTATAATAAAAACTTTTTTTTTTGATTTTTCAAAAATTATGTAAACACAGTTTGTATAGTTTACTAAAAAATATTATTTGCAACTTTTCTAGATATTTTTATAGCGTCTTTTAAATCTTAAGTATATTTTATATTTTTTCTCACACTTTTCAACGCCTCTTTAAATAGCTTATAGCCACTTCTTTTTGAAGGTTTCTTAGTTTACCTAGAGATGTTCCCCATACCAAATTTAGTTGTCGCTTTCATTGCGGTAGTAACGAGCCAAGCGTTTGATTTTTCACCAATACTACTGTCCTTTGCTTTAACTCTTTCCCAAGCTTTTTCAGCTAATATTCTATCAGCAATATGTCGTTTCTCTAGATCTTTGTTGTTTGAGTATGCTATATCATGCTCTCTGCAAGCACCATCTAATGGATTGATTCCTTGATCACCTCTTGATAATCGTTTCTATAATTTTGTACCAGGTCCACAAAACTGATAGCTAGGTAAATGAAGCTCAAATGGAAGTTTATTAATAATTTTATTTAAAAAACCTTTCCCAGTGACAGTTGGCTTATAACTGATTTTCTTTTTATAGATGACAGCCATTTTCTATACTTTTTTTGTTAACTGATTAAGTAGAACTGATTCAAATCAATAAAATGACTTGTTTTTATAGATTTTACTCATTTGATTTCAAAATGCGTTTTATAAAACAACACAAAGAAATAAATGTGAAAAATATTGACTCAGAATTAAAAATAAAAAACATAGCTTGACATAGTTCATTACTACCGAACTCTATTCGCGCACTTATTGTGGGACCATCAAATTGTGGGAAAACAAATGTAATGATTAGTCTTATTGAAAGCCCTAGTGGGCTTAAATTTGGAAATATTTATTTATACTCAAAGTCAGCTAATCAATCAAAATATAAGTACTTGGAGCGTTTAATAAAACCCATTAAGAAGATTTTTCTTTTATCTACCACCTGTAACTTCCAATGTGGAATTTTATTCTCTCATACTTAGGTTAAAGCGCCAGCATAATGAATATTTAGAAATGGTATACTTACTTAAAAATGTATTAGCATTAACAAAAACTAGAATATCAAGAGCTTTGCCAAGCGAAATGTGTCCCAATTTCAGATAAAAACATGCATTACGCCACCGTTTAATTTTAATTTTATTTTTAATTTATCTTGCTATAACATTTAACTATGCTATAACATTTATAGTGCTTAATGAATTTACTAATTTTAAACCAATGAAATGCGATTGTTTTTACATTTTTTTCTTCCTTTCAGTAGCTACTTATAAAATAATTCAATTTCAGGGCTTTGGGCCTGTTTATTGTATATATAATCATAACCATCAATAAAGAAAAAAAAAAAAAAAGAAGATAAGTTTTTCTTCATTTTCTAATAATGATGATGTGATATGCTCAGCTGAAGCAAAGCCAAACTCAATATTCATATTCGATGATATTGCATGCGAAAAACAAAGCCATGTACGATCTTATTTTTGTATGGGTCGACACAAGCAGTTGATAGCTTTTATTTATGTCAGTCATATACACGTATACCAAAACACTTGGTTCGTGATAATGCAAATATTATTATTATGTTCAAACAAGATTAGATGAATATTAAACATACATACAATGATCATGTTGGTTCAGACATGTCTTTTAAAACATTTTATGATATGTGCTGTAAATGTTGGAGAGAAAAATATGGTTTCCTTGTTATTAGCAAGGATGATCCTATGAATGATGGTCGCTATAGAAAAGGAGTTGATGTCTTCATAAGCCTATAAAAACATGTTATTCTATTTTACTATCTTAGTATTAAAACTATCATCAAACTAGTAACTGCTAACTGATCTGTTCCTATTCAACAACTATCTGATTCCCGATCTGTTCTAGTTAATCAGCTATCTAAAACCTAATCTGTTCCTGTTCAATAGCTGTCTGATACCTGATCTGTTCTTGTTAATCAGCTACCTGATACCTGATCCGTTCTTATAAAACAACTAATATGAATGAGAGTCTTGTTAAAAATCTTATAAAAACTCGTAATATTTTAAAAAAGAAGTATGAGAGTATTCAGCTTGGAGAAGCTGCAAGTGATGATTACTTTGAAGAAACTTTTAAACCAATTACAAAACCATTGAACGAAATAATAAAGTCCTCTAATGAAAATCCTATAAAAAAGGAAAAGTTTGCAAACAGTTTTATTAAAGGTAATGATAATGAGGAGGATTACCATACTAATATTTCAACCAGCACACCATTCAAAAAGAGCAAACTGAACTATAAAACATTTGATGAGCAAAATAGTTCAGCTAATTTCCAATCACTAAATAATGATAATAATGATGATTACAATGATGATGATGATGATACTGTTGAAGAAGCTATTATAGCTCCATCAAACAAAAGTATTGAAACTAATTTATCGAAAATTTCTTTTAGAAAATTAGATAGAGCTTATGGACCTCAAAAAGATGAAAATCAAAGGTGGCGATTAGGCAATGAACCAATAAGTTTTAGTGAAGACAATGTTATTATAGGTTAATTGAGATGGCCTCTTACAAGAGGTTTATATGAACTTATAACATTCAATAATCCAAAAAATTATAGTGAGGATGATGCTAAAACTTACAAAGAAATATTATTCATAGGCGAGCTAATGATCCAGGTGGACAAATTCAAGGGAATCGCTCCAAAAAATATAAAAACATTATACAAAAACTGATTAAAGAAAAAAAAGGAGGCACCATGATAAAAATAGATATGAAAAAGTTTAATTATGTATACTGGGATGATCCAAACGAATTAGTTGATAGATTAAGACTTTTAATTGCATCATCATCAGCAGGCCATTCAAATCTTACTTACTTAGATGGCCATAACAACCCGTTGTCAGGTTACGGCCGACCTCATTAGTTCTCGCCAGGCGCCTCTGTTTTGCGCGCGCCTTCTCCAATCGTTAATGCCAAGTGCGGTTAGGGCTTCCTCAGCTTGTTCTATCCACCGGAGGCATGGTCTCCCTCTTCGTCTTTGACCGGGGACCTTCCCTTCGAATACCTTTTTCGCTGGAGCTTCTTTATCTATACGATGGACATGACCCAGCCAGCGTAGTCGCTGTATTGTTATACGCTTAACTATGTCAATGTCGGCGTAGAGCTCATACAGCTCGTGGTTCATTCGAATGCGATAGTCGTCGCCAACTCGAACAGGACCAAAGATTTTGCGGAGAACTTTCCTCTCGAACACCCCAAGAGCGGCTGCGTCTGTTGTCGAAACCACCCATGCCTCAGCGCCATAAAGAAGCACAGGTAGAATGAGAGTCTTGTAGAGTGTTAGCTTTGTCGATCGAGAGAAAGCTCTGCAACGTAATTGCTTACTGAGACCGTAGTAGCACCTATTAGCAATTGTTATTCTCCGCTTAATCTCCAGACTGACATCATTGTTGCTGGTTACGGCAGTGCCAAGGTAAATGAATTTCTTGACAACTTCTAATTTACAGTTGCCCGCTGTAACATGAGAGTCTAGATCCCGTGCTCTCTTGTTGTTGTTAGGAGACATCATGTATTTCGTCTTGCCCTCGTTTACCGTCAAACCCACTTTGGCTGATTCCTTTTCAATAGCAGTGAAAGCAGCAGTAACATCTCTCTTACTCCGACCGATAATATCAATATCATCAGCGTACGCAAGGAGCTGAACACCTTTGAAGAAAATGGTGCCATTATGATGCACACCGGCTTTTCGTACGATCCCCTCCATAATGAAATTGAAGAGATCGCACGAGAGCGGGACGACTTGTCTGAAACCTCGCTCGGTATTAAAAGTTCCGGAGAGGTCATTCCCTACCTTGACGAAGCTACACGTATTGCTCAACGTCATCCTGCAGAGCCTTATCAACTTTGCAGGTATACCGAACTCAGACATTGTTGCGTATAGGCAATCCCGCACTGGGCTATCGAACGCAGCTTTATAATCGACGAAGAGATGGTGAGTGTCGATTTGATATTCATGGGTTTTCTCCAGGACTTGGCGTAGTGTAAAAATCTGGTCTATGGTGGACTTACCAGGTCTAAAGCCACACTGATAGGATCCGATCAGCGTTTCTGTATACGGCTTCAATCCTTCACACAATACGCTCGAGAGGATCTTATATGCGATGGAAATAAGACTGATACCCCTGTAGTTGGCGCAGATTGTTGGGTCTCCTTTCTTTATTACAGGACAAAGCACGCTGAGATTCCAATCGTCGGGCATGCTTTCCGCAAGCCATATTTTGCTGATGAGTTGATGCATGCACCTTACCAATTCATCGCCACCAGCTTTAAACAACTCAGCTGGCAGGCCGTCAGCACCCGCTGCTGGATAGCAACTCGAACCTCTTCATGGCTAGGTGATGGTACTTCCACTGCGTTATCATCGGTTGGTGGTATCGTACTGCATTCTCTCTGGGCGGAATTGGTGGATCATCGCCCGTAAGCAAGTTGGAGAAATGCTGCCTCCATAACCTCAGTACACTCTGTGTATCTGTAACCAGATTTCCATTTTCTTCTCTACAAGTGGATGCTCCGGGCTTGAAATCTTGAGTTAGACGCTTAACTTGTTGATAGAATTTTCGTGCATCCTTCTTGCCCTGGTACACCTCAAGTTCCTCACGCTCACGCTTTTCCTGCTCCCTTCCTTCCTCTTTTCGCGGTAGTTTTCTCGCACGGCTCGCGTTGCGGCTGACTGCAGCGTCTTCTTGTATGCGGCGTTTTTTTTAGCAGTCGCATCGCGACACTCCTGGTCATACCATTGGTTTCGAGGTTGTGGGCGTCGAAAACCAATGACTTCCTCGGCAGCAGCGCGCACGGAGTGCGAGATGTGTGTCCAAAGTTCACCGGCGTCGTCGGTTCCAGAGGTTGGTTGGTTGAGCTTAACCGAGAGTTGAGCGGAGTACGCCTCTTAGCTGCAACAAGATAGTGGTCGAAGTCAGTGTTGACCCCCCGAAATGTACGCACATCCAGAACGCTTGAAGCGTGCCTTCCGTCGATCACAACATTATCAATTTGGTTTTTCGTTTTTTGATCCGGGGATAGCCAGGTGGCCTTGTGAATGTCGAGGTGTTGAAATCTGGTACTACTAACTACCATATTTCGCGCCGCGGCGAAGTCGATCAGTCTCAGACCGTTGTTTGAAGTGGTCTCGTGGAGACTGAACTGACCGACTGTAGCGCCAAAGATGCCTTCTCTTCCGACCTTCGCGTTAAAATCGCCGAGGACTATTTTTACATCGTGGGTCGGACAACGGTCATACACGTCCTCTAGGCTCATCCTTGGTGGCATCGTCCTTTTCCTCCGTCGGGGCGTGGGCGCAAATTAGGCTGTCATGTGTGATGTCAGCCTTTATTTTTACGAGGGCTTCCGCCAGTTGGATAGTTGCACCTTCCCTATGGAGGGTCCGGAACATTCCAGGTGCATATCCGTAAATCATTGTCCGTTTTTCGTTTGCAGTGGTGGTCATCGTAGTGGGGGCTATTATCCGAGGCTGATTTGGTTTTCATTAGAAATTATGATAATGTGTGGTGGGACCCAAACCCTACGCACACATTCCAAGTTTTAAGTCTAGGAGAGACTTGCCTTCTCACAACGAGCTCACCCCCGGACGGGTGTCCAAGGGATCTCCAGAGGATACTTGGCCAAAAAGGCCGGAAGTTTGTGAGCTGCTTGAACTGCTTGCAAAAGAAGCATCCCTGGCCACTCCCAAGTTGCTATTATTAGATGGCGTTGTACGACGTTGAATTTCACAATCTAGATGTCTCTCGGTTATTGACTTTAATAGTGTACTGCAGCGTCTGTTCGGTTTATTATTTTTACACCATTACGCTAGATGGTGTATGCTAGCTAGTATCGTTTAGTTTCTTTTGTTGGTATTTATTTCAAGAGTTTTTCTAGCATAAACCAAATTTCGCTACACTGCCCTCCGCTTAAACTTGTTCGTCCCGAACAAGAGTCTCTCCGTTTCTAGTATAAGGTGCCAGCCTTTCAATGTGGACTACCTTTAATTTACTTTTGTTCCCGGGGTATTTTTGGATTCGATACACAACATCATAAATCCTTGTGACGATCTGGTAAGGTCCCTCCCAATGAGTCTGTAATTTAGGAGACAAGCCTCGTTTTCGTTGTGGGTTATGTAGCAGCACTAGTTGACCTTCTTTGAACCCTTCAGTATTTGCTCGCAGGTCATACCGAGCTTTCATCTTGTCGCTAGCCAATTGAGTACGTCTTCTAATAAGCTCGTGTATATCTGCTAATTCTTCTCTTTTCCGTGACATGTAATCGTCAGCAAGGAACGTTTCTGGGACAACGCTTACTCCGTACTTCAAATCTGCTGGAAGCCTTAAGTCCGTACCAAAAATGGCTTTTGCTGGCGTGACTGTAGTGGTATCGTGTATTGCCGACCGATAAGCCATCAGAAACATTGGTAGATGCTCATCCCAATCTTTTTATCCTTTATCAACAACCTTTTTTAAATGCTCCTCTAGAGTACGGTTGAACCTTTCGACCATTCCATCGGACTGAGAATGCAAAGCTGTGGTGCGTGTCTTCTGTATTCCAAGCATGTCACAAACCTCCTTAAAAAGTGTCGACTCAAAATTTCGTCCTTGGTCGGAATGCAACTCAAGTGAAGCTCCATATCGGCAAATCCAATTTTTGATGAAAATTTCTGCCACTGTTTTTGCTTCTTGATTGGGAATGGGATATACTTCTGGCCAGTTACTGAAGAAATTAATTACCACAAGGATGTATTTATTTCCTGCATTGCTGATTGGAAAATGTCCCGCTATATCTATGGCTATCCTCTCAAAGGGAGCTCCGACGTTATACTGATGCATTTTTCTCCGAGTTCGTTGCCTTGGTCCTTTAGCAATTGCACATTGGTCACAACGGCAGATCCAGTCAGCAACTGATTCTTGGCATCCTACCCAATAAAACCGTTTCTTTATTTTCTCTGTGGTTTTCGTTATGCCCGGATGTCCACCACTCGATCCATTGTGATAATCCTCGATTATTTCCTTAAATTTGGCCTTTGGAATAACCAGTAGTTTTGAGCGAGTTTTACCATCCTCGTTTTCCCATATTCGGTAGAGACAACCATCATGCAACTCCAAACTTTGCCATTGCGCCCAGTATGCTTTACAGATTTGGCTTTCATTTGAAATTTCTTGCCACGCCGGTTTCCTACCCAGCTCCTTATACTTAATTATAGTTGCCAAATCTGTATCATTGCGCTGGTCCCGTTTTACCTCCTCTTTTGTCCACTTTTCTTCAGGCAAAACGTTCAAAAGGCGCACATCAATTGTTCCAGCTTTATTTTCTGTTCGCGAACAATGACCGCATTCAATTTTACATGGACGACGGGAAAGTGCATCCGCATTTCCATGCTGGCTTCCATTGCGATGCTCTAGGGTGAAATCATAGCTCTGCAAGCGTTCTATCCACCGTGCGATTTGACCTTCAGGATCCTTGAATTGAAGTAGCCACCTTAATGCCGCATGGTCTGTCCTCAGGAGAAAGTGCTGTCCATATAAGTACTTATGGAAGTGTTTCACGCATTCCATTACTGCCAGTAACTCTCTCCGAGTTACGCAATAATTCCTCTCAGGTTTCGACACAATTTTGCTGAAATATGCGACGACTTTTTCTTGTCCATTGATGATTTGGGACAAAACTCCTCCAATACCATGGCCACTCGCATCGGTGTCCAATACAAATTCTTTGCCGGGTATTGGGTACGTGAGTATTGGCGCTGTGGACAGTAATTCTTTCAGCTTTTGGAATGCAGTTTCCTGTGCCCCACTCCATTCGAATTTTCGATTTTTCTGTGTCAGCTCATGTAGACTGCCTGCAACATTTGCGAAACCAGGAACAAAGCGTCTGTAATAAGTGCATAGACCCAGAAAACTTCGCAACTCATGAAGATTAGATGGTCGTGGCCAATTTGTCACAGCTTTTATTTTATCTTCATCTGTGTGTATTCCTTCTGACGTAACCTTGTGCCCCAGATATTTGACTTCACGCTGGAAAAGTGAGCACTTTTTCGCACTTATTTTTAGTCCAGCTGCCTCCAAGCGCTCAAACACTTCCTCCAGATTTTTCAAGTGGTCATCAAAATCTTTACCCATGATGATTATGTCATCGAGATACACTAGACAAGTCTTCCAATGTAGTCCTTTGAGAACTCGTTCCATTAACCGTTCAAACGTAGCTGGAGCGTTACAAAGACCAAACGGCATGACGTTGAACTGCCATAGACCATTCCCAATACTAAAGGCAGTTTTCTCCTTGTCTTTTTCATCTATTTCCACCTGCCAATATCCTCTTTGTAAGTCTAGGGTGGAAAACCATGTTGCTCCAGATAACGTATCCAGTGTATCATCGATTCTGGGTAACGGGTAGCTGTCTTTTTTGGTGACGTCATTCAGTTTTCTGTAATCCACACAGAATCGCATACTTCCGTCCTTTTTCTTCACAAGTACGACCGGTGAACTCCATGGGCTTTCTGATGGTGCAATGACATTTTCTCGCGCCATATCTTCTATAAGGCCCGTCACTTCTTCTCTCTTAGCGAGTGCTAGCTTTCTTGGAGGTTGACGAATCGGCTGAAAATCACCTGTATCAATGCGATGTTTGACAACTGATGTTCGGCCATTATTTTCTCCTTTGGACGCAAATATCCGCCAATGCTTTTGCAGAAACCTTTTTGCTTTGTTTTTGTTCTGAGCAGACAACTCCTTCGTCCATTCTTTCGTCAATTCATCCAAGGCCGACGATTTTGTTAAAGTTGGGCCTTGTGTGTTCTGCTGGTCATTTTCACAATTTATCACAGCCGTAACTTTCTCACATTGCGCTATAAGTTCACCTTTTTGCATCCATTTTGACTTATTTGTTGGATTCAAAATTCGCACCGGTATTTTTCTGTCTATTCTTGTGTTTACTAGGGTCTTTCCAATAATCAGGTCTTTCTTTACATTTTTCTTATCTGCTTCCACTACCCACAGATGGCTTGTCCCACAGTCTTCATTTGTTGTGGCCCAAATAATTTCTTCGGTGTTGGGTTCAATTCGACAGCGCTCACTTATGTAGACTCTTGCAATTGTTAATTTTTGTCCACAGCCAATGTCTAAAGGCAACTCTACATTAGCATACCTTAACGTTTTTTTCTTAAGATCCAAAGTGAACCCGTGTCGAATCATGAAGTCCACGCCAATGATAACCTCATCGGTGATGTTTGCAACAATAAAATCATGTTCCACAGTTTTGGCCGATAAGAATACTCGCTGTAACTTTTCCTACGTTACTCGTTGTCTATCAAATAAATCTCTCCTCACAATTGAATGCGATGCGCCTGTATCCAAAGTAAGCTCACATGGTCTTTCGTTGATTTTTCCACCGATGGTAAGGCTGTTGGAATTTCGGCAGAGCTTCGAAACCAAGACTATGGGGCAAGAGTCAGCTCAGCCCCGCTGTACTGACTCTCTTCAGCTTAACAACTGCTGCTCGCTACCATTTTCGCCATCGTCCACCCTATTTCCAATTATTTTTCTTGGTGAACGTGATGCAGATCGTTTACGACCTGATTTGCAGTCACGTGCCATGTGTCCCTGTTTACCACAGTTGTAGCATTTTCCGCTGAAGCTACCGCTGGCGAACGATGAATTTTTCTTTTCAGCCTCCACCTCCATCCGACGAGTTTTCAGTGATGGGCGGCATGTCAATGCAATCGTCTCCTGCGTGAGGGCAACCGTCACTGTTTCATTAAATGTTGTCTTCGGGCTCCTCATTGTCTCGCGTTTTGTTTCTGAGTCACGTATGCCGTCAATAAACGCCTCTATTTTGAATTTTTCAGCTACGACACTTAACTCGTCAGGATAGGAAAGGTGTGCCAATCGCTCAATATCCGCAGCATACTCCTGCAAGGACTCACCAGATTTCTGGATACGACTTTTTAACTCCAATCTGTGAATCTGCTTCATGTGGTCACTGCCATATTTTCGCTGTAAGGCATCCATCACCGCCTTGTAATTTTTCTGCTCCGCCACTGGAACCGTTTGCAAAACTTCTGCAGCTGCGCCTTTTAATGCCACAATTAGCGCTGCAGCTGCGCTTTCGTTATCCCAACGATTGTGACCAGATGTTGTTTCGAATTGGAGCTTGAAAACACTAAATGGCGTTGTTCCATCGTACGAGGGTGCCTTAAGCCTCTCTGCGCTGATTTCTCTTATAACTTGAGTGGTTGGTTCGCTTATTTCCAACTGTTGAATCCTTTTGTTTACGTCCTCAAAATTATTTTGAACTTCTTCCTTGAATAATTCAACGTCAACTCGTAACTCACTCATTTTTGCATCGAGGCCATTTACCATTTTGTGCACCTCCGTTCGAACAGCCTCGTGGATCTGCGTCGCGTTCTGACTTAACTTCTGGTCTATTTGCAGTGCATTTTGACTTAAGCTCTGATCAATTTCTTCACGAACCGCCTGGATCTGCAGCGCGTTCTGACTTAAGCTCTGATCAATTTCTTCACGAACCGCCTGGATCTGCAGCGCGTTCTGACTTAACTTCTGATCTATTTGCAGTGCATTTTGATTTATTGTCAGTGTCATCGCCATTAACATTTTCTCGAACTTTGACATATCTACAACTTCACCACTTGCCGCCGATCCAGAAGCTTCTTCCACTTTCGCTGCTGATTCTGATACATCACTATAAAATTCATGCTCTTCCAGGTTTACACCTTGAGCCTCAAGAGCCTGCCGTAAGTGTTTCTGTAACTCCATCTTTCCACCAGTAGATTGCAGACTCAGCTGCTGTAACTCCTTCTTCAGTTGATCCACTTTTAGTTCGTCAAACTTAACCATTTTATTTATTTATTTTTTTTTTTTAATTGATTGTTAATTCTTTTTACACAATCCCACTTCTGACACCAATTGTTACGAAATTTCTGTCTCTTTGACGATAATTTCGATCTCTCACATTTTTCTGAGTTCGATCACTGGATTGTGTAACAATAAAAAAACACACAAACTTATTTAGTTATAAAATGGTTTATTTTATTAACGTTCAAATTCTAATATTAATTTAACACTGTATGAAAAACTGTTTTACTTTACTACGGATCACACTGTATTCACTTTATTGCTTTTAATTCAAGTGTTCCACTTCACTGTTGAAATACTACTGTTTAAGTACAACTGTTCTGCTTCGCTGTTTTAATTCTACTGTGTCCGAAAACTCAAATGACACCCTTTTATACTACAGGCATCACTTTCTCGAATAATCTACTAGCTGCCAGATGGCGTATATTCTACTATTATCTACAACCTAACAGTGCTACTTTGTAGCGTGCATTCTACCACTATCCACAATTCACCAGCATGGCGCACTGACGTTGAGCTAGCTATTATGCTAGATGGCGTTGTACGTTGTACGACGGCGATAATTTCTCTCGGTTGTTGACTTTTTATTGTTTACTGCAGCGTCTGTTCGGTTTATTATTTTTAGCACTTTGCGCTAATATCGTTTAGTTTCTTTTGTTGGTATTTATTTCAAGAGTTTTCTAGCATAAACGAAATTTCGCTAAAGCAGGAGACCTTATAACCATTGTAAAAAACAAACGGAAACTCAGTTATGACAAAAATGTAAACTCATCAGATTTTAAAATAGGAGATCTTGTACTATAAAAATAGAAAATAGAAGAAAATCTCAAAGTCCACGTAATAAAAGAAAGGAACGGAGTTAATTCCGTTATAGAAATAAATAATAATTTAAAATCCTTTCATAATAACATGTTGAAAAAATACACACCATGAAACAAATAATATTTAAAAAGAAAATTATAAACCACTATGTAATCCAAAAACGAAAAAACTAAAATTATGTGAAAATTTATTCTTTCAAATAATTAAGTATATTTACTTAACATATATAAGAACATATTTAATAAATAAACTTTTTAATTAATATTTAAATTTCATATACATATTTTATATTTGATAAATCAGATAAAAAAAAAATTTTTATATTGTAACTTCTAAACTTTATTTACTTTTCATAACTAAATTTCTATAAAATTAAAATATTCATGAAATAAAATTCATACATTAAAATATAATTTTAATACATAATTAATTAAATACTTTTCTATTAATGTTATAAAAATATTAATCATTAATTAAATACTATATACATATCTAGAACTTAATCTCTTATATTATTACTAAAACTTATCAATTTTAATACAAGTTATACTATTTTGCCAATACTCCACTATTTTAAAAATTATCTCCAGATATAATTTTTCGCTTAAGGGTTAGGGTGTAGTGAACCCAGTGGCGGATCTAGGATTTCCTTCAGGGGTGGGATAACATGTTTTTTAATGAAAATACATATCGATTGAATTATTCAACGAGTTTAAATTTTTTAGCATATCACAACAATTTAATCAGTAGTCCAGTCAAGGGTTTCAAGACAGCGAGGTTTCTTCTGGCAAAATAATTCAGCAATTTTAGCTGAGCTGATATCGATTTCCTTATGAATATTTCCCAGAGCCAATCCATTAAAACGATCTTCTGTCATTGCAGATCTTAAATCCGATTTCAATCGTTTTAACACAGAAAAACTTGGTTTTGCTGTTGTCGAAGTCACTGAAATTGTGGCAATTATTTGCAGTAATATTGTGATGCTTGGGAAGAACGATTCCATTTTTTGGTTTTGATAATGGTCAATGCTTCCATTACATTCAAAGCATATTTGAAATCGGTTTTACAAGAGTACTGATGCTACAATTTAATATCGGATTCAAGCTCAACCTAACTGCAATTTAAATCACTTTCATAAGTAAAACAGCATCCACGACTTTTTGTCAACGCGCCCCATCGAGTGATAATCGGTATCAAACCTTCTAAGTGTAAAATGCTCAAAACTTTACCCTGGACTTTTGATTTTAATTCTAAGATCGTATGATTCAAATAAGGATAATATATTGCGGCTCTAAAACATTTGAGAAAGAAATTAAAAATAAAATAAGACTATTTAAGGTGTTATCTTCGGCCAGGCCGAAACTACATACCCTACACTGCATTGAAAGTACATTTTAAGTAACTGTGAAAAAAAACTCGTTGAAGAGCTTGAATGAGTCGAAAAAAAATGTAAAGAAGTTAAAATAGTTTGAAAAGTGTTGAAACAGTTGCAAAAAACTGAAAATGTGTATGGACACCATTGAAGAAAGTTGAAAGAAATTGAAAAAATCCAAAAAATATGCCAAATGCTGAAAAGTTGAAAAAATCGAAATATATGGAAAATGTTGTAAAACTCAAAAACAGTTGAAGAGGTTGAAACAATTCAAAATCGATGAAAAAATCGAATAAATAAAGAAAATGACGAATTAATTTGAAAGATGTTGAAAAAGACGAAAAAATACTTATGGGATATATTGGAAAAAGTTAAAAGATTGTTAAAGTCAAAAATATTATGGAACATGTTGAAAAATCGAATAAAAATGAAAAAGTCAAAGCATGCCAAGCCCACCTCTTCAATTGTGCCTACTTTTGGTTATTAAATAAATTTTATTCGTAATGGACATCCGCATACCAAATTTTAGCTCAATAGCTTGTATAGTCTGCGATATATGCCGTAATCAGCCTTAAAATTTAGGACGAAGACACTCTCACTGATAAAATCCAGTCCGATTTAAATCCAGAAATAGCCTTCCATAAACAGACCTTCTACACCAAATTTTAGTATGATTACTCACATATTTCGGTAGATATACCACTTAATGTATTTTACTTGTATGAGAGTCGCCACGCACACTGAAGCTAAATTTTTGTAATAAGATACCTCATTTGCATTAAATTTCATAACGATTACGTTGTTAGTTCTTTCAATATAACGTTTATAAAAATTGTGAGCTGTGTCAGATCCCTGTGAGAGCCTTTGAAAACTTAAGACCTAGCCAAATCCTAATTTGGTTCACATGTGCATCAAATTACCTGGTCTTATAAAAATCTCTGCAATACTTTCAATAATTACTAAATAAATATGTCTAATAATATTTGTTGGTCAAATCACGTCGGAACACGGGATTTGAAAAATAAATTTTTTTTGAATTAAAAAATAAACGAGAAAACGAACGAACCGGTCTCAAAAATTTTTATATTTATTAAAATTTTTTTGAGAATTTTTAAACAAAGAACGGAGGGCATACATTTCGGAAATTAAGTTTTTTGAATTAAACTAAAAATAAAGGACGAAGTCCAAAATATTTTATAAAGTCGTATGTTTTCCTTACGCATAGATGCTATGTGCGTATACTCTCTGTGTAGGGTATAATTAGCCGAAAAAAAAAAAACGATTTTTTTGATGTTTTTGGCGACCACAAGAGCGGGGAATTCAGTGTTTTACTCAACAGCGATTGTAGATGCTTCATTAAAAATATCATCAAATGACGTTAGATCTTTTCGCATTTGTGAAAATAGGTTGATAATTTGCTCGACATGAGTACAGGCTGAAGAAATAATTCGTGTTGGATCTTGTAGTTTTGCGACAATATAGAAGCATTAACAATTTTCAGAATATGCTATCGAAGCTGAAAGTTGAACCACTTTTGAAGAAATTTCGGTGTCCTTGCTTTGCTTAAAATTTGGTTATGTTTCAGAGATAAACATCAACAATTCGCTGAAAGTATCAACGCATTCATGCCATGTTACCCATCTAGTCGCACACAACGTTTTTAGACGATGTTTTTTTGTTTGTGGACTCCGTTCTGAAATTTTATCTTCAATAGTTGTACCCTTTTCGAGAACAAATTTGACACTGATGAAACTGTGCCTAGCATGTTTCAGAAATATCTCATGATTTGCCTCAGCACAAATTCAGAGAGTGAATGAAACAATAAGTGTAAAATGCTAAGGGTTGAACTTCAGATGTCAAAGCCTCAACTCCGTTGATTTTTCTAGCCATGTTCGATCCTCCATCATAGCCTTGACCACGCAAGTTTTTAACAGACAAATCCAATGAAGTCAATTCACTTATCATTGCTCATTTAATAGTATATGCCTCACTCGATTTAATGTGAGTGAATCCCAAAAATTTTCTAATAAGTCCACGTAATAAATGCATACAGTTAGTATGTAATTCTTTTTTACTGGCATCAGTTGTCCCATCGCATAAGATTGTACAAAATTTGGCATTTTTTATTTTTGAAATAATCTTTGATCGTATTCGACAACCATTATCATCAATAATATCATTTTGTATGGTTTTACTGATTAAAGCACAATTTTTGGGCGCTGTGTCTGTATGAAATTTTAAGTCATGATCATCGGCATCTATACAAAATGCAAGTAATGGTCGCTATACTCCTCGATCTGAAAAAACTTGATTCTGTTTTTCTTCCGAATTCCTGTGACCCGAATCCTGATACCACGTAGTGATAAATTATTGTGAGAACAAAATAGCATGGTTTTGTCAATTGGACCTAGTCGTTTCCGATTGTTCTTAATTATTTTTCTGAAACGTTCTTGAATCGAAATATTTTTTGACGGCTCTCAGGTGGGGGGGCTTCAGCCCCCATATCCCCTCCCTTGTATCCGCCACTGAGTGAACCTACTTAATCACCATGACCACCACTAACATCTTCTCTAAATTCCAATAACAAGGGAGCCAAATTAACTAAACGTTCCCACCGATTTCCACTTAATTTCAAATTAACTTAACCCACATTCCTCACAGTTAAATAAAGCCACTCAAATTCAAATTTTATTTTTGATTTACGGAAATCAAAAATAAACAAATTCATATGACACTTTTCGGTCAAGTCATAAAAAGTACAATTTACGACTTACATCTGCAAGTCATTCTCATTTTTTCTTTTGCCTTTTTTTTGTGCTCGTGCCGCTAACGCCACTCGCACAAACAAAAGCAACAACAATTAAATGCAAGCATTATGTTTCACCCGCACGTCATTGACTTAGTGCATTCAAGTCAACGTCTTAGCCTACCTAAACTGACCACACACAACAACAATAACAAACCAAAATGCACATTGTAAGAAAACACCCTTATGCCGTATTTTCAAGGCTGGGAACAAGTGACTGAAGTCAAGTAGATTTGCGACTCTTTCACTCTTACCAAATTTTGCATATTGGATATTGAAATGCTGACGCAACTGAAATTGCGCGATCAGCGGGGAAATTGAATGGAGGAGGAGTTATGGTAAAATAACGGCAAAAATAGTGTTAAGAAATACTAGTTTAATTTGTATAAATAGTTTTAGAATTTGTAAATAAAAACAGAATTTATTCAGACTTAAAAAAACAGTCTTTTATTTTTATGGAAATAGCCTTTGTGGCTAATGCTGAAAAATTCCCTTGAAAGCCTTGCGGCTGTAATAAACGGCGTGTGCGCCTGAATAATACACATAGTATAGGCCAACCCCTGAAACCCCCAAATTAGGAAAAGCACCACACACTTCTATTCAATGATACAAAATTCTTCATAGCAGATGCAATTCCAAGATTCAAATCCATTAATTTCATAGCGAATTTCATCAAACAAGTATGAAGCAAAATTATTTTTAAGTTTTACATCTGCGGTTACATCCTGTTTCCCATCTTGCTTTACAATGAAGCCATGGATGTAAATAATACTTTCACTTGGTAATACAAGCAAGTCTTGATTTTGAATTGGTATACGTATCTCATCATTGTTGTTGAAAGACCTTAGTTATGGCGAGTAACTATGATATTCTTTTTTAATAATACTTTCATCACATAAAGGTTTTTGGAGAACATTGAGTATTTCATGCATGATGTAAATGATGACCTATTGATTTCAAATATTCTTTATTTTCAGTTGTTAATTTTTTAAATTGCTTCTTTAATGCCTTCCTAGATGATTTCTTAGATAGCTTCTTTAATGTTGATTGCTGAAAGGTTGAATAATGCCGAAAGCCCTTTGTGTGTTGGCTTTATTATAAATAATCATTGTTCTGGCTTAAAGTGTAGTCAAACTGAAACTTTTTCACCTCTAAAATATCCTACTACAACAGTATGTCTAAATATATATAACAACTCTTGACAGCATGCAACATATTTTATAACGTATTTACGTAGCGAATATATTTAACAAATTGTTGACATTTTGACCACAATTGTTATAAAAGGAATTTTGATTGGTGATTAAAATTAGTCATCAAAGTTATGTGACGTGAAATGACATGCACTAGAATTTAAATTAATCAACTTGTCTGTAAATGGTAGGGTGCTTTTGCTGTGACCAAAATTTGGAACGGCCTGAGAATCAGGCCACCAAAAATCGGTCCAGCATGGAACGTGTTGAAGATATTAAACAGATCATGATTCTCTCTTACGCTTCTTCGATGGTAATTTATCAGTACACAAATCACTATGAATATTGGCCACTGTACTGGTTTCAACTTTCAAGCCTTTTGCGGTGCACCATACAGCCGATGTCGGCTCCACTAATTGCGCTGCGAACCTCCACATCTAATGTGAGGAGGTTAACTGTAAAATTAGTGGTGAAAAAGAAAAAATAAATAAAAAATTTAAAATAAATATAAAAAAACTTGACTTATTTTTGCGTTGGAATTTTGTTTTTACTAGGAAATTTTTTAGTTCTAAATTTTTTGATTCTTCGCTTTTTTGTTGTCGTAGGTCATGCGGTTTGTTTTTACTCGAAATTTTTTTAGTTCTTATCATGTATTGTTTTGTAAGTCATTTTGTTAGGTTTTTTTACTTTTAAAATTTCAAGTTCAACTTTTTATATTTTTTGATTCTTCGCTTTTTTGTTGTTCTTTTGCGTAAGATCTCGACCAGGTTGAGATATTCAACAATTTTATATAAAAAAAAAATCCTGTATCTCAACCTGGTCGAGATCTTACTGAAAGCTCAATCGAATATCCCAACCTGTTTGAGATATTCGATTTTTCATATGAAATTCATATGAAATTCTTAAAACTGCTGCATACTTTAAGGTTGAGCGAAAAAGATCTCGATCAGGTTGGGATACAGGATAGAACTTTCAATATGAATCAAAGAAGTAGATAGATATCTACTTCTTTGTATGAATGCCTTGTATGGTTGGGGTACGCGATTCTTCATATAAAACCATAAAAATTGCTGCATACTTAAGTGAGTCAAATTTCTGGTACGGGTGCACCCACTTTTCACCTGGGTGCACCCGTGCCAGTACCGGCTAGAACACTCTACTCACATCGCACTTTGTTGGCAATTTGCTTTTTTCCAAATCGCACTTTTCAAAAATCATTTTTCTTTTTTATTTAATTCTCTGAAGTATAATACTTTTTCAATATTTGAAGAACACTTTTTCAAAGCTTGAATAATACTGGTTAACAAGTGATAGTCTTAAACCAAAGAAGTAGATCTATCTACTTCTTTGACATAAGCCTAAACCAAAATAGACGAGACATAACGAGTAAGTTCGAGTGTATGTAAACCGATGTTGATAGCCAAAATGAACCTACGTAATTGATCGAAAGTGAACGAAACATTTTGACGAGACGTAAGAGTTCCGTAAGAACCGAACTTCAGAACGTTGCTACTCGTCATAACAGCTTTTTCGGTTCGTTGGCTAGCGTAACATTTTGGGTTAAATGTCAAAACAGACGAAACGAGTGTAAACGTTCGTTCAATTGCTACTGTTTCGTCACGTCTATTTTGGTTAAGGCTATAGACTCTGAAGAGTCACTTTAATTATTTTGTTTGTTAGATTTTTGTGTTATTTTTTTTTTGTTGTGAGAGACTTTTTTAATTGAGGATATTAGTCTCTTTGAGGTATTTTTAGGGAAAATTTTTATTGTGGTTTCTTTTGCTCGCTTTGGAATAGATGGAGCGATAGCTGACATGGGCTCAGAGAGTATGTCATTGTAATTTACTATCTCACGTGCTGTAGAAGATGTTGATGGCTGAATTGTGAGGTTGATACTGTTGGTATGTTTGTTTGTAGCTGTTGAAGAAGGTAGATGAGTTGTGGTATTGCCGTTGCTATTGTTTCTTACTACGGACGCATAAGTTGGAGAATTGTGCGAATGTCGCTCTTTGTATGTTGCTATCGCCTTCGATCTATCGACTTTTTCTTATGTACGAATAGCTTGAACTTCTTTCTCTTTGATAAAAATTGGACACCTTTTGTCAAACACATGACCATGAGATGTTATTTCTGTCGTATAGTATTGATTTTTCGAATTTGCAAACTGAAATTCATTTGAGTTTCAGAGATTTTAAAAATATAAATACGGAAGCCCTTTTTTCTGAATCTAGCACACTTCCTAGGAATGATTGTTGGATGTTCTCCACTGTTACTGAAAAAGTATCAAATTTTACCCACCTTATCAAATATTTATTTGAAAAGTATGTACCCTTACGGCAATTAAGAATAAAAAACAAAAAACAGCCTTGGTTCATCAGGGAGGTTTCGCGTTTAATCAAGGAAAGGAATAGGCTGCATTCGGTTTGGAAAAGTAATCCTAACAGTGAAAATTGGGAATATTACAGATAATGTAGAAATCATGTAACATTAATAACACGTTATTCTAAAAGACTGTATTACCAATCAAAATTAGCCACAAATCTATCAAGCAAAGTTCTTTGGAACAATCTAAAAACTATTGGACTTGAAAATAAAAGTAAGCCAAATTGTAAAATTGATCCTAATATGATGAATGATTACTTTTTATTGTCAAATTTATTAACAGACAGTTCAACATTTGAAATCAGCCAAGACTGCTTGTATCAATCAGATCAAGAATTTAATTTTCAAGTAGCAACCAAAAACGATGTGGTGAGAAGTATTTATGCTATAAAGTCGAATACAATAGGTTGTGATAACGTTATTCTGAAATTTATTAAAATAATTCTACCTTGCATTGTTACAGCCCTTACCCACATCCTAAATTTCTCTATAACAACATCTGCTTTTCCCGAAACTTTGAAAATTGCAATTGTTACACCAGTTGCTAAGAAGAATAAAGCTATTGTGCCACAAGATTTTCGGCCAATTAGTATACTGCCGGTTCTTTCAAAGGTATATAAGAAGTTTTTGACGAGGCAAATTACGAGTCATCTTGAAGCCAACAACCTCTTAACTGAAAATCAATCTGGTTATAGAGCAGGTCATAGCTGTGCGACTGCTATACTTAAAATAATGGAAGACATTCGTCCAGCTTATAATAGAGATGAGCTTGCAATTTTGGTATTATTGGACTTTTCAAAAGCCTTTGATTCAGTTAATCATGATGTGCTACTGCTCAAATTGAGAAACTACTTCGGTTTTAGTACCAATGCAACGCAGCTTATTAAAAGCTATTTAACAAACCGCTTTCAAAGAGTTGTAACTAAAACATTATTTTCAGAATTAAAAAATAATTTATCTGGTGATCAATTTTAGGTCCAATTCTGTTTAGCATTTTCATAAACGTTATTGTTTACTGCTGCAAAAGTATTTCGATATATTTGTATGCAGATGATGCACAGGTCTACTTATCTATACCGCTAGGCTTATGTGATGACTTGATTGTGCGGATAAATGAAGACTTCTCTTCAATTTGCAGGTGGGCGCAAAATAATTATTTAAATATAAATGCTTTAAGAACTAAAGCTTTGCCGATCTGTCACTCGTCATACAATCTGGAGCACATGTCTGATCTAAGCATGATGGGAACAAAAATTGTGCTTGATAGTTGTGTCTTAAATTTAGGATACAAAATTAACTCAAGGTTAACCTGTAGCGATCATATAAATTATGTTGTTTCCAGAATGTATAATATTTTAAGAAAACTGTGGCACACAACGGCATTGATACCCCAAGAAACTAAATTGAAATTAGTTAGAACTCTGATAATCCCACTCTTAACATATGGGGAACTAGTTTATGGAAATTTAGATAGTGCAGCAAAACACAAATTGCAAATGGTACTAAATAATTCAGCTAGGTATATTTATTGTAAAAGAAAATATGACCATGTTTCGCATTATGCGATAAATATCCTTAATTGTAGTCTAACAAAGTTTCTTGATTTTCGTAATATAATTTTTTTACATAAAATATTGACCGTCCGCTGTCCAAATTATTTATTTAAAAATTTAATTTTTGAGCAATCAAGCAGGAAAAATAACCTAATTGTACCTTTTTCAAAGTTTCGTGCGTCAGAAAGAATGTTTTTTGTCAGTGTTATTAAACTTTGGAATTCTTTACCATATCATATTAAGTCCGAAAAGCGACTAAAGTACTTTAAATTGGCTGTATTTAGGTATTTATGTTTGTAAAGAGTTATTAAATTTTAATAAATTAAACTAAGTGAATTTGATTTTATTAACTTTGAAAGATAACTTTTAGATAGATTTAAGTAAAATATTTTCTATTTCTTTTTTTTTATGAATTTGAATTAATACCGATTACCTGATGTACTGTTAATGACTTTAAGTCTTATTTTGTACAAATGCAACTAAATTGAAATAAATTGAAATTGACATGATGGTTGTTGGGATTGGAGTTGGTTTCTTTACAGTTTATGCAACATATAGAAAACTCATATTTCTCTTCAAGTTCAGCATCTAAAAGAAAATCACTTGAACAATTGGGGCATATTTTGTTTTTATTACAAATTTTGCCAATGTGTCCAAATCTGAAGCAGTTATTGCATCTTAATGGTAGTGGCACGTAGGGGCGAATATTTATTTTTTCGTATCCAATTCTTATATCACTGGGTAGATCTAATGAAGCAAAAGTTAGAGCAATCAGCCCGGATTCGACCAAGCCACTTTCAGTTTTTTTTAGAAATTTAGAAACGTCGCTAACATTTTGCTGTTTAAGTTCTTCAAGAATTTATTCTTTACATATGCCTCGAAGGTCATTCGAATATATGACATCTTTAGAATAGTTGAGAGAGCTATGCGCTGTAATTTCTATTTGAATAGTTGGAGATAGAGCGGAGAGTTTAACCAGTTTATTTGCTTTTTTGTTTTTAATAATATGGTATCGTTTTTTAGTTTTTTACATGTTTCTAATTCACCGCCACACGTGTAATCAACTACTTTTTTTATTAGAAAAGGTGACACATTCGAAAGAGAATCAGAGCAATTTTTCCTGGACATAACAAGATATTTCGGTCCGATGAACTGAACAGACAAACTTTTCGAATTGTCCATTTCAATCATTGGTTGTTGGTTTGGTCTATTTTTATATAAGTCTGGTGGCTCATCCATTTTTTTAGGGGATTGCACCCCTATACTTGAACTTCAATTTATTATTAGAAAATTAAATAAGTAAATGGGTTTTTATAAAGTAATTACAAGAAGTTTTTTTTTTTTTAACACAAGCAGTGCTGCGAGGCGCTCAATAAAATAATTGGTTAGTTTACACACAACTCGAGCGGGAGGGAAAGAGATCCGATCAGCGCGAATGTTGGTAGTAGACTGTGTCTCATTTGATTTTCGCCAAAAAACTTAGAAAAGTCAAATTTCACTTTGAAATAGGGTCCGTAGGGGTTAAAGATATAAATTTTAAATTAATTTTTAAATTGTTACTATCCTATTTCGAACCGATTGAGGGGGCGTCCCCAATTTTTTTTTCCTAAGAACCACCCTAATTTACATATGTATGTATGTATTTAATTATAATTACATGTATATATTAAAAGAAAACCGTTTTTGACGTTTTTATGAACATAATCTAACAGGAAATGTCCGAGCTAAAAATTCCCCCCCCCCCCCGATGATTCCTGCGCACGGGCCTGATTGTTAGTATCGTAAAGTTTTATTTTGGGCGGAGCGTATGTGATGATCATAAAGTTGCAGAATACACACAACCTTACTGTTAGGGACTAACTAAGAATATGTAACTGCTACAAGCAGAACACTTACGTTGTTATTTGATCAGTCTAGCGCCCATTAATTCTAAGTATTCATAAACACTTATTTTTCTTATTTTAATTTCGAAGCATATGCTTTCTACGTAGATTGATTTTGATGAAATTTGGTACGGATCAAAATAAAATGGGACAACTACACGCTAGCAAAAAACGGATACAAATAATAAATTAAAAAATTTTAATTGATATAACTAAAACCTTAACGATTTTCATTTAAAATTATTTAAATAAAATTGTTTAAAACTACCATAAGCGTACGTTGATCTTCGAAGAAGTCGATTCGAAAAACCATTGCATAGTTTTAGGACTTAAGTTAAAGATGATTTTATTATTCTGATCAAATATTTCAATTTCAATAATTTGAGAAAACTTTGTAGCTATGAATTTTATGATTTGGTACGGACTTTAATCTTATGATGTGCCCTTGGCACGTTAGCGTGGTAGAAGCCGAGATAATGTATACAACTAGTCGAAAAAAAATCTAAGACAAATGATTTCTATGAATAAAATGTAGTCCATGTTGAGACATTTACAACGATATACAATACTTGTTGACCGGCCGTCAAATGGCGGAGATATAAGAAAAAAACAAAACTGCATCGAATGTAGAGGCCGAAAAAAAAAATTTTTTTTTCCTTAAAAATCTCTCAATATTACCTTTCAAACTGGGGGAGGTCATTTGAACTTTTTTTTTGTAATATTATCTAATGTGACATTACTGCTCGCATGTTTAACACTGATGGGGAGAAGATTCCATAAATACACAGCATGAACAAAAAACTGCCGCGATGTAATTAAAAATTTATGTCTCGTAATGATCAACTGTGCAGTCCTTTGGGCACGGGCAAAAACGTTTTTTTCAAAAGGATAACCAGGTTCCTTGAACTTAATAATTTGCGAAAGTAGCAATACCGATCGACAGTTCATAAGACCCTCTAACGAGCAGCCTTCTATTTGTAATGTAAATTCTGAAATGTGTGATACTCTTGCAATGCTGAAAATAAATCTCGCACATCTATTATAGGCCACACTAAGCCTCCAATGTAACTCTCTATCCATATTTGCAAACCACTCACAACAGTTTATGAACTATTTTAAAACTTAAGGTGATAAATTTGTAGCAGCCGGTGACGGAGGTACCACATACCCTTACAACTCGTAATACAAAGTGGATTAAATACGAAAAATACATAAGCACACATATCCACACAAATTATACAATAGGATGTAAAGATCATGTTGATGATGCTGTTGGGGTTATAAATTCCATTTTAATTACAGCAGCAAAAAACTCCACACCTTAAAATTCAAATAATAGGAAAAATGATAGATTTTTAACGAATGGTGAAATTGAAAAATTAGTTTCGGATAAGAGAAGGCTTAGAGGGGAATGGCAGAGGTATAGGTCTCCTGTGTCAAAAATTAGACTTAAGGAAACCGAAAAGAAGATAAGAGCTGCTTTGTCTAGAGAGGAAAATAATTGACATTATAGTTTTATTCAAAACCTTTCTCCAAACAAAATTAATATATCGTCCCTTTTGAAGTCTAGCCGCGTATTTAAAAATCTAATTGAGACCGAGCCCCCACTAAGGGATAGTAATGCCGATTGGGCACGAAGTGATGAGGAAAGAGCATATGTTTTTGCTCAACATCTAAGCCTAGTATTTCAACCAAATTGTGCCCCAAACATTATTGATCTTCCTCCGCAAATAAGTAACACTCAAAATATAAATATGCGCATGTCCACCGCAAGGTACACCAAGAAATAAAAAAATTAAATGTTCTTGAAAACACTTTGTTTTATCATATTTTCATTGGGAAACAATCAAATTTAACTAATGTAAGAGAATTTTACATTTATATACATATAACACTTTTCGAGACATTCGAATACAAAGTAGCTCACGTGAAACTTTTTTAATTTGGATATTTCAACTGCACGTTTTGTTTTGATAAAAAAATTTAAAGAGAGACATTATGCATTGACTTTTGTTCTCTAAAATCTTTCTCAGGGTATAAAGATTCAAAAAAGAATGCATAAGAAACTATGCGATTGTAAATAATTGAAAGTTTTTGCTTTGCGTTAACGCATATTTCGATGTCCCGTGCGACCTTAAAAAACTACATTTGTTGTCAGTGCGTCGAAAGTACAGGCAGAAATCTCATTAAACATTGAGCACAAACAGAGATTTTTGATACAATTGAAATAAAAAAAAACCTTGCTGAAAAATATTAAGATTTGGGATCCTGGTACTTATATAAAGTTGGTCCCGTGCGACACTGTAAGTATGAAATTTAAAAACTTGAACATTTTATTTTTAGGTATATGAAAATCAATAATTCGACTTACTTTTAAGTAATTTAAGTCTAGATGAGCAAAAACGGCGGCGAAAAAAAGAGAAATACAAACGGTAGAGAGAAAAGTTCAAGAAAGATGAACTAAAATTAAAAAACAAGAATGCGGAATGCTAGGCAAAAGTTGGCTGAAGGAAATGAAAAGATGCTCATTTTACCAATAGTATGCACAAGATAAGATAAATGGGGTTAAAATGTTTTAGTTATATGCCATCTGATCGAATTGAAAAGTATTCCTTGTTATATAATTTCGACAAAAAATGGAAATACATAAGTAAAAAGCATTCCAGGTATATCCCAGTTGCACTCTTTTGTTGCGATGGTGAAAAAGTAAAAGCAGCTAGGACTGCCTATTCTAAAAAAACAAATTGTGTTTCATATTTTTGATACTATTTTCACTTAAATTATTATTATTATTATATTTAATACTACACACAGGTCCCCTCAAGCGGATTAGAAATTATTTTCAATGACAGCAAATTTGGACTGCACAGGCGTTTAAAAGATACTTTGTAGTACCCAAATCCACTATTCCGCAAATCGGGACAGATCGTTTTGAAAAATATGCGGCTTATAGGCTGTTGACTATGTCATATTAAACAGGGGTAAAAGGAACAAATTCGTTAAATGCATTTTATTGTCTTATATGTTCAATTGTACCCTAAAAATGATATCGCCAAAAGTGCGATTAAATTAAGGCTTGGACTTTTGAGGACGGTGCAAATTTATCCACTTTTTATTATTTTAATTATAACTTAAAAACTATATATTTTTAGTGTTTACACATCATCAGCCTTATTGCAGAGAATAAAATTTCCTATCGATATACCACTTTATAAATTGAAAAAATCTTATTTTTTCATCAAAATAAGTTAAAAAACTATTTTAAAAAAACCGAAAAATTTTAATATTTGGATACAACTTGTTTCTGAGTGGATTCAGAGATGTGTTTAGCTGACAAAAAAGGAAGGTGATATAATCTTCGTTAAAATGGTGACCCACAAAGGTATTTTAGATAAAAATTGGCTGAGATACAGTCATTCAAAGTTGCAAACTTTTGTATGATTTCACCAATTTTTACCTATATACCATGCTAGTTATAATTTTTACACACAAAATTAATGTTAATTCAATTCACCATTTTAACGGAAATTATATCACATTTCTTTTTTGTTAGCTAAACATATCCCTGAATCCACTCAGAAATAAGTTATATCCAAAAATTAGAAAAAATTAAAATTTTTCGGTTTTTTTTAAATTATTTTGATGAAAAAATAAGTTTTTTTGACTTTATAAAGTGTCATATCGATAGGAAATTTTATTCTCTACAATAAATCTCCGGATGTGTAAACACTATAAATATATAGTTTTTGAGTTATAATTAAAAATATAAAAAGTGGACAAAGTTGCACCATGCTCAAAAGTCCAAGCCTTAATTTAATCGAACTTTTGGCTATATCATTTTTAGGGTACAATTGAACATATAATACTACATACTTTTGTTAAGTTTGTTGTTATTATGTGAAAATAACTACATTGAATACTTCTGTTGACTTAAAACCATTTTTACTAATCTTATTTATATGTAATTTCGTAAAAGCAGCAGAAACAACATAAATAACATGATGGAAAAAATGTCCCGTGCGACCGTGATTAAAATTAAATTAAAAAAAAAGTAAAAGTTATTTTTGGATGAAATCAAAACCATTGTTAAGAGACATCAATGCACAACATTTTAAAATTAGTCTCATTGAAATATTGCCTCAGGTTTCGCTGAAATCGGCGTTTGAATTGTTGTCTGCAAAAACCAGTTTCGTTTTTGTCACATGCGACCGCCTTGGTTTTTTTGCAATTATCTTGAAAACGAAAAATTTCCTAAAATCATCCTTAGCACCAATTATAGGGCTAATTAAATGGTATATGTTAAGCCTATTTTCAAAATAAAAATCCGTTATATTTTGACTTTTTTTTACTTTAAATGTGTACGACGGTCCCGTTCGACCGTCGTGGAAATGCCCTTATGCTTATTGCTCCGAATGAGGTAGCCACCGTCATAAATATTAAACTTATTTGCAGAAAAGCTCCTCGACATGACTCCATTACCCCCATAATGCTGAAAAATTTACCCCAAACAGCTATAGTCTTCATTACCAGGTTCTTTAACGCGATAATTAATTTTGGCCATTTTCCTGGTGAGTGGAAAAAATCAATAATTAAAATTATCTTGAAGCCCGGCAAAGATTTTGGCCCCTATTGCGGTTGTCGATTTGCGATAAAATTGATAGCCATCGATTTAATAGAAACTATGCCATTTTGGTATTACGAAACTCAATAGAACAAATTGTATCATTGTGACTTGAAATATTATTATTTTTCTTGAGACAGCCGTTTATTTTAGTGAAATATTTTGTGTGAAAACTTTAAAAAATAAAGAAATATCTACTAAAATAAAAAAAAATCTCATCTACCAAAATAAAATGATAAAACAGCCAGCGATTGTGATCGATAAACGCAATACCAAACAAAATCGCTAATAGAAAAAAAGCGTTTATCTATTGTAAGTCGACAACCGCAATAGGGGCCTTTACTTCACCATCTTCATACAGACCTATTAGCTTGCTTCCCTGCCTCTCAAAACTGTTTGGAAAAGTGTTCTTAGAAAAGCTTAGGTACTACCTTCAAGATTATCAACTTATCACACCAGTTTGGCTTTAGGGTAAAAACATGGAACCATTGAGCGTGAATAGAATAACAAACGAACTTAGAAATGCGTTTGAACATACAGAATACTGTTCCGCCATATTTCTCGATGTTAAGCAAGCCTTTGATAAAGTATGACATGAAGGTCTAATTTGCAAAACCAGACAGCTCCTACCCAGTGGAGGAGTTAGGATTTTCTTGAGGGGGGGCTGAAATTTTTTTAAATGAAAACACACATTGATTGATTTTTTCTATATAGTCTAGTCTAGTTTTTGGGAAAATAGTTCAACAATTTCATTATGAATATTTTCCAGAGCCAATCCATTCAAGCGATATTCTGCCATTGTAGACCTTAAATACGATTTCAATCATTTTAACACAGAAAAACTTTGTTCTGCTGGAAATGTGGGCAATACTTGGCAGTGGAATTGTGATGCATTGGAAGAACGATTTCATTTTTTTTTTTTTGGTTTTGATAACTTACAAAAAAAAGATCTGATTTCTCATATACTTTTTTCTATATATTTTGGGGCGTAGATTCCAAAAATGACAACCATTTTTTTCTTAAGAATCGCTTTCTAGATATTCCCAAAAAAAACCCTTTTTCCTGCACTTTTTTAATTTTTTTGGTCATATTTCTATCAATTTTTTTGTCGACTTAAGTCAGTTGCACACTATTCAAAAAATAATTTTATCTTCTATCTAACGGTTTGCTGTTTATGAGGATCGGATAGGATTTGATGAAGTTACAAGCGGTCAGGAATAAAATGTATTTTTCAAAAAATATTTTAAGTATATATTTGCTCAAATCGGACACAAAATACTAATTTTATTCAAAAATCAATAAAAAGAGGTAATTTCCATATTTTCATGCAATCCCGTATATATAGGCCATTGACTATGTAATTGAATAAGGAACTAATTCGTTAAAGGTATTTTATTGTCTTATATTTATCAAAAATGATAAGTTCAAAAGTACTATTAAATTTCCGCTTGGACTTTTGAGAACGGTCTAAGGGTAAAATATAATTACACGATCCAAATAAGAATAGAATATTGCGGCTCTGAAACATTTGAGAAAGAAATGTGAAATAAACAAAACTCACATACCTAACACTGCATTGAATAAATGTTAAAAAGACGTTTTAAATAAATGTTAAAAAGACGTTGAAGAGCTTGAATAAGTCGAGAAAAAATGTAAAAAGATTGAAAAAGTTTGAAAAGTGTTGAAACAGTTGAAAAAATGTGGAAAATGCTGAAAAGTGTTGAAAAATTGAAGAAGTCGGAAAAATATTGAAAGCGGCTGAAAAAACTCTCAAGGAATTGAAGAGGTTAAAAAATGTTGAAACAATTCAAAATCGATGAGAAACTCTAATAAATAAAGAAATTGACGAAAAAAGTTGAAAGAAGTTAAAAAAGACGAAAAAATACTAATTTGAAAGTTAAAAGTTTGGAAAAAGTTAAAGTAATATGGAAAATGTTGAAAAAAATTTAATAGAAATTAAAAAGTCGAAATATCCCAAGCCCACTTCTTCAATTCCACCTACTTTTGGTTATTAAATAAATTTTATTCGTGATGGACATCCGCTTACCAAATTTTAGCAGAATATCATCAAATGATGTTTCATTTTTTCGCATTTGGGAAAACAGGTTGATAATTTGCTCGACATGAGTACAGGCTGAAGGGATTTGTAGTGTCGGATCTTGTAGTTTGCGACAATATAGGAATATTAAAAATTTTCAGAATATGCAACGATACTAAGAAATCGCAGCTGAAAGTTGAACCGCTTTTGAAGACGCTTCGGTGCCCTTGCTTTGTTCTAAGTCTTTTAATGTTTAAGAATTAACAGTAATAATCCGCTGAAAGTATCAACGTATTTAGTCGCACACAATCACCCCATCATGAATAAACATTCCTTCTGATTTTTTCTCCAATCCCCTGTTTTGCGATCGTTTAAGATTTTTGGAGAATGGGAACAAATTCCCTGGAAAATGAGGTTATCGGCAATACTTTTTTGGGGAACATTTTTGACGTTGCACGCAAATTTTGATCCCTACCTTTTTGGCGAAGAATTAAATGAGGAAAGAGTCAATGCTAGCAATATTTTGTAATTTTATTTGATAAAAAATTTTTTTAACATATTTACAAGATCTAGCAACACAAACAAAGAGCAATTACTGATATTGGTCCAGTACATGGAATCCAATTCGGATACAGTAAAAGTCTTCATGAAAAGGAGTAGATGGCAAACTATCAAGCTATGCTATACTATATTTTAGGTGATTTTTTTTTGTGATATACATAGATAAATGTACTTCATTTTTTTTTATAAAATTGGTCAGCTGACATGTAAGCTAATGACAAACATGCAAAATTACTGATAATCTAATGTCAAATATGAAAAAAGCAACTGTAATTTTGAACTGAATGGAATTAATTGGAAATATTTTGGCAGCACTGACTGGATATGAAGTTTTCCAGTCAAAAAAACAAACAAATCCGAGAGAATCGTTTTCCTCCGGATATTCATGATAGGGGTGAATGCTTTTAAACGATTTTTATGTTTCTGGACTCCGTTTGGAAATTTTATCTATCAATAGTTGTACTCTTTTAGAACAGTTCGAGAAAAAATTTGGTACTGATGAAACTGTACCTAGCATGTAACGAATTTCAGAAATATCAAATGATTTGCCTGCTCACAAATTCAGAGAGTGGCTGAAACAAATGAGTCTAAAATGCTAAGAGTTGGTTTTCAGATATCAAAGCCTGAACTCCTTTGATTTGTTCGATCCTCCTTGAACGTTCTTGAATGGGGGCTTCAGCCCCCATGCCCCCCCCCTTGTATCCGCCACTGCTCCTACCTCAAAGTGTCCATGCAGTCCTAGAGTCATACTTGGCAAACAGGTGCTATAGGGTTAAATATCAAAGTTTTAATGCATCTGAATTTTCGATCGGAGCTAAAGTTCCTCAGGGTAGTGTTCTTGGTTCATTCTTATATATTTTATTCACCTCTGATATTCCGACTAATGACCTGCTAGTCACCTCCACTTTTGCTGACGATGCGGCAATTGTAAGTCGTCACAAAATTGCTGTGGTTGCCAACAATCAGCTTCAAAATCATCTAGTTCTTATTGAAAATTGGCTATCGAAATGGCGTATCAAGGTGAATGAGCAAAAATGCCGACACGTCACATTTACATTAAATAGAAACCCAACTTCAACCTTAACATTAAATGGTATTCGAGTTCCTGAAGCAAATGATGTAACTTATCTTGGCATTCACTTAGATAAACGCTTAACTTGGCGTAAGCATATCGAAGCCAAAAAGACGCTGCTAGCTTGCACTGGTTAATTAATAGACACTCTCCTCTAAAATTATAATATAAAGTTTTACTATATAATAGTGTCATCAAGCCTATCTGGACCTATGGTATACAGTTATATGGATTCGCTAGTTCATCAAATATAGAAATTCTACAAAGGACTCAAGCAAAGATATTAAGGATAATAAAAGGAGCTCATTGGTTCATTAGAAATGCGCGTAACCATAGTGATCTTCATATACCAACGGTAAAGACAGAACTTGAAAGACTGAGAGGAAAATACCTCCAAAAACTGCAAATTCACATCAATCCATTAGCTACGCCACTTGCCATCACTTCAGCATATTCGCGTTTAAATAGGTCTGACCGTTCAGCTATTATAAATATATCCTACACACTTATTGGCATCGATCGTGAAACTTCTATTTGAGCATGTGCATCGCAACGATAGAAGCATTTCAAATTCCACACTAAGAGGACTTTGTACAGGGCCTAATTCGTCTCGGGTAATGTTCTCTAATAATAAAAATAATAAAAAAAAATAAAGTAAAATAAAAAATCGCCATCCAGCTCATTTCCCTATGAGGGCGCTGGACCAGGACCTAGCCCGTCTCGGCTGCTGCCCGGTGAGTAGAGAGTGCGCCAGCAGGAGTGTTGGAGCAGTGTGCTTTTAGGAAGCTTTTGGGTGCTGGACCGGGATCTAGCTGATCTTGGCTATCGCTTCAAAGTTATCCTCGTTGCACTAGCTCTCCCCAACATGATAGACCGGGACCTAGCTCGTCTCAGCTACCATGTCACAATCATATCGAGGTACTAGTTACCTCTATGATGGTGGACAGGGACCTAGCCCGTCTCTTCTACCACGACAGCACAGACCGGGACCTCGCTCGTCTCGGCTGAAAATTAATTAGGGGATGTGTAATAGTCAACAGCTGCAACTATAGATGGGTTGCCATAAACATATCGCCGCGACATCGCTCCAACGGGTTATCCCATTCGCACCAACTGCAATTGCAGAAATGAACAGAAGATGTGCTTGGTAATATTTATTGTCAAACCAGCTTAAGTCTTTGAGTCCAGCATAGCTTTGAATTACTTATTATAATACATATAACAATTTGTATAAAATTTATAGTTTGGAAAAGTTTTTAATTAGAAATAAGAGTTTTTAAGTTATTGATAGTCTTCACAACTTAAAGAGATACAATAAATAAGAGAGGAGTTTAAAAAAAAAAGTTCAACTATGTGACTAACCCCAAAAAAAATTTGAGACTTTTATAGCTTTTTTTTTCATTCCCGAAGTATTAACTGACGATTGTCTTAAAAAATTGTTCAATCCCTAGCACTTGCATTTTCTTCCTATTTATTGTCTTGATCTCCCACTGTGCGACAGTAACATGTTGACACGTCAAAATTTGACACAAATCTTCCATGTTCTTGGATTTTATTATTCATCGTCATATACTTGACATAAGTTACTAAACAACTGCCCCAACGCGGCTACAGACGTTGTCATTTCAAAAGCCATTAACGATTTCTGTTGGGAAATTACTTTTGTGCCACATTGCAGCATCGCACCGCGATGTACTTACTAATGCTGATTTATTCATTGAACCTAAGAGAAGCAAAACCTTGTTTAAGGCGAGATTTCATAAATTTAATGAGTAAGACAACTTCAATACATCAAGTTGCGTTGCATGGCTTTAATGAGTATTGAATAAAATGAAAAGGTCATGACTTACATATGTTACAAATAAAAAAAAAAACGATATTTATCCGAACAGTACAACTGGAGTTAATCAATTTCAAATATGAGAAGATTATGGAAAATCTAGCAAACTATCGAAAATTCATGTGCGGATATTTTGAAAAAAAAAAAAGTTTTTCTAGCAAAATGCTATGCTGATATGAATGCTTCTGTTCTGTTGAATGCTTAAATCAATTTTTCCCACCCTGTATCAAATTTTTAATATGACCATCGTGTTCTACGTAAAATTTCCAATCGAAAAAATTTTTTTTTATGGGCAAACTATTATTACTATAAGAAATAAATTAATTTATGTAATGCGGCACGTCTTATTTGCGCGAGTTACATCCCCTACGGTTACGCCACCTACAACAACAACACAAGCAGCACCAACCAAACCAGAAAGACTCTACCGGATACAAGAGTCAACGGCATGACACAATTATTTTATTGATTAATAAACATTTTATATTTAACAAATTTAATTTATTTAGAATTGCTAAATTAACAATTTACATTTTGTTAATTTAACATTTATAAAATATTGCTTAGTACTGATATGTTAGCTTGTTACATTTTGTTAATTAAACACTTCTTATTGATTTTTGTAAACTATAAATAAGTCTTTAGACAAACATTAAAACAGAATTAATCGCAAATCTAAACGCAGTGTTTAACTATCGCTCCCGTTGGAGCTAAAATCTATTTTTTTGTAAAGTACTTAACTCGCTCGTATTCTACAACTTACACTAGTTCACAAATTTGGGGTTCATTTCGAGATCTGGTTTCTCATAGACTTTTTTCTATGTATTTTGGGGCGTGGATTCCGAAAATGGAACCATTTTTTTTCCTTAAGAATCATTTTCGAGATATCCCTGAAAAACCACTTTTTTTTGCACTTTTTTCACTTATTTGGCCATATCTTCATGAATATTTTTTCGACTCAAAAAGGCTTTTCAACATTCGAAAGATATTTGTATTCCCTTTCTAACAGTGAACTGTTTGTCCGATAAGTCTGATTTATCGGATAAGACTTGATGGAGTTACAAGCGCTCAAAATCCAAAAAAAAACTGACTTTTTTGGTCTGTTTTAAAAATTACTAAATCTCAATTGCTCCATTTGAATGAAAAAATCTTTCATTTTCATATTTTGGAGATAGAAAATGAAAGACGATTTTTTTGCAAATATTTTAAGTATAATTTTGTGGAAATTGGACAAAAAACTTAGAAGTTATTCGAAAAAACAGTAAAAAACTTGCAATAAAATTAATATCTTTTAAGTGCTGAAAAAACTTTTTGAGTCGAAAAAATATTCATGGTGATATAAGTATATGGCCATTAAATATTAATACGTTTTCGATAGGAAATATGACGTTAACACGATGGTAATATTAAAAATTTGATACAGGGTGTGAAAAATTGTTAAAAATTGAGTTAAACATTTAAATTGTTTATAACAATATTAATTTGTTAATAATTTTGTAATAAATAATTTTTTTTAGTTCGTTCTTTTAGCTTTAAAATGAAAATAAAATCAATTTTCTAACTTTGACAAAACCGGAGCTATGAATTTTTGAAAGTGAGTCTCTATGCCAAAAATCACGAAATTCTCAAAATTTAAATTCGCTCTATTTTGTAAAAAAAATTTCAAAAAAATCCTTGAACACGTATCTCTTCTTTTTCGATACAGAACCCACAAAAAAAATTTCAGCCAAACAAAATTCATTCGGTTTGTAAAAGTACGTCCCCACGTCAAAATTCGTTCGGTTTGTAAAAGAACGTCCCCCCGAAAAGTCATCACTACACCACCGGGCCCACCCCAAACGAAAATCCTGGCTACGCCACTGGCTCTAGTAGATATCGATTTAATTCCGGGAGAATTTTGCTCCAACGTTATTAGTTATTTTTGCTGACAAACATGAAGAAGACATGAATAGTTGTGTTCTGGGATATATATACTTCCATGAATAGAGAAGAAAATGTTCAACATGAATCATAACCTATCCACTCGGCATATAACGTTTCGGAAATCTATAACTTGAAATCTTACGTTTCATAAAGGTGTCAATGTTTGCCTTTTGATTTAATTTGAAACATTTCTGAAAAGTTGCAGAAACCTTGTAAGGTAAGGGGAAAATGAAAAAAAAATTTATTATGCCATCGAAAAATTGAAACATTTTGCTTTTTTTATCCACCTCTCTTGCGCGCCATCGGGAGACTTGAATTATTATTTTTGCATTTTTTTTACTGTTTCTGTAACATTACAGAAACGTTACATACTATTTCTGATAGTTTCTAAAACGTTACATGCCAAGTGGGCTTGTACACTTATTTTATATTCATTTATTACTATTTTCTGGCTATAATCAAATAATATGTAACAAATAGGCATTGAAAACTCAAAAAAGAAAGATAGTCTCAGTAATTTAAATTTTTGTGGAAAAAATTGTTTCATTAATTCAAAATTTCTCGTAAACATTTTATTTAGATAATCAATTTGATCCCAAATTCAAGTACAATGTTGATAACGACAGCAACAACGGAAACATCAACGATGGAAACCATGTGCTGATTCGAGATGACAACACTAGGAAAATGCCGGTATTCAACGAAAAGTAAAGTATCTTAGAGATTAATTTTGAAATTTAAAGGCTTCATGTTGATTACATAGCTGCAAACACCTAAAAAGTTTAGGAATGCACAAATGCACACCAAGAAAGACACTTGGTGGAAAACTATTCAAGTGGGAGTGCCAACGAAAAATTTACTTAAATTACAGCTAGGAAACCCAAATTTATTATTCAATGCAAAATGGCTTCGTAATGCGGGTTACCCAAATAAAAACCTTTTTAGAAATATTGGGCGTGGCAACTTCTATATTAGGAAAAACAAGAAGCGGATGAGTGCGGGCACTTAATGATGAACATAATGCTGATATTTCGTTTCTAACAAACCTCTTCTCACTACAGTCAATGCTCGATAAAGTGAACATTCACTAACGTAAACACTTTTTTCCTTCCATGGTTCCCACAAAACGTACCATCTATTCATGGTTAGAAATTCTATACTAAACTTCTTTACATAAATGTATGATTATTCCAAAAATGCATTAAATTTTAATACATTTGAAGTATTAAGTTTTTTTTAATGCAAGAAATTATTTAATTCACCTTAAAAAATGTTAAGTCTAAAATATGAACATGTATTCAACAAAGGTATGTTAAACTAATAGTTAGGAAGCTGGTGGCCAAAATTTTTTTATGATTTTATCGTGCGGCACAAGTTGAAAATCATAAAGTTCTAAGTAATATGAATAGTACGTACCAAAGAAGTAGAAGTTGCAAAAGCCGAACAAAATCAGAAATAAAATCCAATAGGAATTTGGTTCGTAATTCTCATTGGTTCCAGCTTTCATTCGGCTCGCCAAAATTTAATACAGGGAAAAAGCTCGGATTCTCGTTCTTTTCTATCTACTTCTTTATAAACAGTCTCAAAAATAAAGGTTTTTTAATTCTTTAAATATTAGTAAATGTTTGAGAGATTGTGTTAAGTCGTTTTTTACAAAATAACATTATTTCCAAAAATGTTTTGTACGATCGAACATTAAAATTTCAAGTTTTGATGAAAAGTTTATTTTAGCAGTTTTTATAGGGTGATTACAAAAAAATAAAAAAATCTCTGCCACTGAAACATTTTCGAGATAAGCTCGGACTTCAAACTTTTTTTTTTTTGCTTAGTGCTTCTTACACCCTAGTTAACACCATTGGCTATCGAGCGCGCACTGTAGTCATTTTTATAAAATAAATTTTAAAAGCCGCTGCCTTTTCTTTTTTCCTCGCTACGACATTTCATTGCTGACCACAGACGTTCATCACGAATTCATGTTTATCGACGCGGATGCATACATCGGAGTGGAATATGTGATAACCGTCCGAACGATTGCTGCCACAATAGCTCATGCCGTTGTAATTTATGGGGCAACAATTGCCGTTGTCAACGAGTAGGTCTTTTTCAAAAATGGGGCTAAGCGAAAAACATATCCACTAAAGCTTACAAAAATTAAAAAAAAAAAAAAAAATAGATCAACAACAAATAATGACTACAACAATATGACTGACAACAGTAAAAATATCAATTAATTTTTAAATCAAAGTTCATTCTATTGATTTATTTCATTAAGCTTTTTGAACAAAAATACATTTCATTTATTATGGCCATATATCCTCAGCAAATATTTTACAAAACAAAACTTGTCAATTAATACCAGTTTTTTTATTTTTTGCATATATGCGAGTATGTACCATACATACATAAACATATTATAAAGTTTTGAATAACAAAATTTATACAAAAGAAAATACAAAACTTTACAATACAACACTTGTAAAAAAAAAACTTAAACTTTGTTGTCTTCAAGGTTTTTTAGTTAAAAACAAACTTTTTTTAAACAATTGTTTTGGTTTTTTGTTTTTTTTGATTTTTTGCTGTTTTGTAAAACAAAAAGTTAAGGAAGACATCGAATGAAGCAGCATCGTAGTAAATTTGATACTTCTTACATGCCATATCATAAAGATATCAACAAGACGTGATCTTCTTACATTTCATGCTTTAACGAACTCATCCAAATACTTAAAATCACACATTTTATTGTCACACTAAATATGAGGTTGTCTACCAATTTAAAGATCTCACCCGTTATGCTTATACATCCTGTGTTTAATTAGAGCTTATTGTTAAATTGCTAAACTTGAAAATCAATTCAGCAGCTTGTTATTAAAGCCATAACTATTTAAAAAAATTTATTTTTCAGTAGCAATTATTAAGAAAAATTATATTAATTGCTGATAACGCTGTGTGCAGCAATGAAAAACCTAAATGAAATTAAAAAATAATGTCTGCTTAACAATTTCACTGAACGATATGCTGGAAGTTTCGCGTTGAATTTGAAACTTTCAGAATCACTTCACAATGATTACATGTGAAAGATTTGTTTTATCAGAAAGATTTTATTTGAAAAGCTCAAGAAACTTTGAACCTGAAAACTTTCAGAAACACTTCTGAATGATTGAAGATGAAACATTGAATTTAAAATGCATAAGAAAGATTTCCGTAACGTTCCATTTGCAACACATTTCAAATGAAACATTTCTGCAACGTTACATACTATTTCTGATAGTTTCTGAAACGTTGCATGCCGAGTAGGCAACTAAGGGTAATTAGAGATTGCTGAGTTCGAAACTGCCGTCGTAAGGTTTTGGCGGTAATTAGTCTGATTTTGATACAGTAACAAATGCTGCTCTACGACTCCATTTACATTATCCCTACAGTACCACGCAGCAGATTTGACTTCGCAGCAGATTTGACTTCAGCGACTCCAAATTACACAGTCGATGTTTCAGCATTTTGATCTTTTTTTTGCACACAACGTTATCAGCACCACTTGCTGGTTTTTTCGGCTTTGCTTCATATATCGACGTTTTAACGTCACCCCACAAATTTTCTATGAGTTTAAGGTTATAAGTGCTAGCCACTTCAGAACGGATACGTTGTTCTACTGAAACCACGATTTTGCTATTGTGATAAAATGGTTTGGGTTATTCTCCCTTGGCAACATTATTTCGTCAAGTATTTTAACGTACTCAAATTGATTCAAGCATATATCGGCTCAACGTTATGATACGAGAAACAAGCCCAAATTATAATTTTGGCCCCACTATTTTGGCTTAACCCTTTTTAATTGTGTACTATGGCTTCTTCGCTGTCAGTGGTAGTCTTCTCACGACCTTCGGACCTACCATATAACGAACGATTTTACTTTTATTGCTTCATACAATTTTTCTCCATTTTTCTGTGGACCAATTGACGTGCTTCTTGGCAAATGTCAATCTTTTTGCCACATGTTGTTGGAACTTTGAGCGAATTTTTGGCGAATAACTTGGCTTCCAGTAGACGTCTTCTGTTTATAACTGTACTTACAGACAAGTTAAGGTTGCTCCTGATTTCTCTAGAGCTGACAGTAGACTTATTTGTGTCTAACTGCATGATTTTGCGGTCAGTTGCTCGTTTTGGTCTTACTTTCCCATTTTTGCACATCCACTGATATCTTGCATTTCTCGGTCTCATCCGCAAAAATTTTATGAAAACATAAATTATTTTGATTATAAATATTGTTATTCAAATTTTTTTAATGTGACATAGTTAAAAAAAAAACAAATGAAATGATATTAAAAAATTCACATCTCATAAAATAAACTGGTGTAGATATATAAAAACAAAAAAGTACTGGTTTAAAATTTTAAAACCTTTTTATATCAATTAAATTTTCCTTAAAAAAATGTATACTAACATAAACATACATGGGGTATTTAGGCGAAATTTTCAATTTAAGCTTCGACTCTTTTTGAAATCGCGATACATTATACAGTGTGTTCTATTTTAATTGCTTCAGGCAAATATCTCGTGAACTAAGTTAGATTGTGATAAATGTTTTAGGTAAAATATTATTAGTTATCTATGAGGTCAAATAATAGTTGACCTTGCCTTAGAACTTGTAACCAGTTTTCAAGGTCAATTCCAGGTAAACTGTGATTTTTTAAATAGATATTATTATTAATTAACTTGAGTTCTAGAGAAAAATTTTTCAAATATATTTTTTCCCATAAGATACAAATCCATACTATTCATATAAAATTGCTTATATGGAAATGGTTTGTAACGCTTTGGCGCAAAATATACTGAACCGATTTTAATAATTTATTTTTAAAACAACATCTTTTTGCTTAAGAAGGTTATTGCATACGTTCTTTTTTTTTTTTTTTTTTTGTTTCCTTTTCTTTTTTCTTTCTTTTCTTTTCTTTTCTTTTCTTTTCTTTTCTTTTCTTTTCTTTCTTTTCGTTTCTTTTTTTAGTTTTTAAAGTTAAATATCCTTATTTTTAGGATTAAATACTTCCAGAACCTCACACAAAAACGTCATTTGATTTTTCATTGCTTATGCTGCTTCTTAAATTTTGTGTTGTTATTGTTGTTTTTCTTTTCATTTTTATCGTTTGTATTTGGCTTCGAAGTTTATGGAACAAACTTTCCTGCAATTTTTTTTTGTTACTTTTGAAGAGAAAGATAGAACGAGAAGTTAAGAGAGAAATTTCATCATAAAAAAACGAGGCGTGCGCGTGCGAAGCTGCGGGTACCACTAGTCTGCAATAAAATATATACAGCTGTGTTCAAAATAATAGGACCAACCCTAACAAAAAAAGAAAAAATTAGATTTCTGAAAAATGTTTTGAATTTTATTCGGTTCTTCTTTTGCAATAGTTCAATAATTGTAATATATTTAAACTTATTTACTAAAATTAATTAATTAAATTAATAAAACCAAAAAAAAAGTGTTTTAATAATGCAACTTAACAATTCACTGTTCAAAATAATAGGACTAAAGTTTGATATTCAAAGCAAAAAATAAACGAAAAACTGAAAAAGCAAAAAATAAACGAAAAACTGAAAAATAGGTATGAAAATATTATTGTTATTTAATATTTTGTTGTATAGCCACGATTTTTTATCACTGCTGCACATCTCCGTGGCATTGAGTCAATAAGATCCTGGCTCCGTTTCAGTGGGATTTCCTGCCATGCCTTTTGGACCGTGTCCCACAAATCTTTTGCATTTGTTGGCCTACGCTCAGCGACACTTTTCTTAATATCAACCCATAGGTTTTCAATGGGGTTGAGGTCAGGAGATTGAGCAGCCCACTCAATAACTTCAACTCCATTGGCTCGAAACCATTCTTTTGCCGATCTGCTGGTATGTTTTGGGTCATTGTCCTGTTAGAATGACCATTTCAATGGCATACTCCATTCCGCATGTGGTAGCATGACCTGATCCAAGATATTGACATACACCCGCTGATCCATTATTTCTTTTATTAAGTGGATCGGCCCGACTCCATTGTAAGAAAAGAGCAAGAGCAAGGTCCTTCTTTATTTCTCCAGACGAAGCTCTAGTGTCATCTTTGCAGGCATCTTTGAGTATATTTGGTATGGGCAGTCCTATTATTTTGAACACAACTGTATGTATGTAGGTGCCTACTAGTCAATTGCATAAATTTGCAATCCGATTTTATAAAAGAAATAGGATTGGACACAACAAATTTAAAAAAAAAAAATACTGATTGAAATAGGTAGCTAAAAAATCACTTTAATTGTTCTAGTCTGTTACCCAAAAACTTATGACATAAGCTTTGTTTGTAAATACTGCTCTGAAGGAACTTGTTAAATACTCTGTAGGATATTCCAACTAGACCTCCCCTCTCATACAATTTTTTGCTCAAAATAAACCAAGAAAACTAATTTTTTCGGATGCTGCTCTTTTTGGGTGATAAGTAATTAGCTGATTTTATTATGGTGTGTACCACCTCAACAACCAGCCAGTCCATATTCCAGTTTAGTTTGGGAAATGCCATAATAAATGCAAGCTAATAATTTCTTTGAGCAAAAAGGTTTTAAGAGCTAAATTTGGCGTCTTATAGCAAGCAACGCGTAACTCTTAAGTGCGTTAGTATCTTCCGACCATGCTATTTTTTGAAATCTAAAATAACAGATTAATATTAGAAAAATGTAACGCTATCAATGTTAAAGCATTCAGAACAGCAAGCTAAATAGTGGTTATAAGTTAGTGGATGGAAGATTTGTAATTATTGAGCACAAAGTTATCGCAGTTGGAATGATGAATTACAAATTAATCACACTGAACTTCTCAAACATCGAAAAATATTGTTTTGGCTTAGTCACTTGTTCATTATAAGCGCTAAAGACCAAGGTCATGATTAATGCTCATTTGTCAAATCAATTCTAGCGTCATTTGAGCAAGTCATAACATCTGCAAAAGCTGCTCGAAAGGCGTTGATTTAAAGTTGTAATGAAAAAAGTACAGGTTCTAAGGCCGAACCTTGTAGTACATCAGCTGCATCAATTGTGACAACAGAGATGAACTCATTATTTGTTTTTATACAAACATTTTGTCAATTCCACTGAGAGTAGCGTTGACTAATAAGGTAAATAACATTAGGCTAACCTTAGAAATGCTAAAAATTGTGCAATATCTTATATAGTTTACATGTTACTGGTTTAACTTTCTCACATAATATATAAAAAAATTTTTGAAGTCCGGGGATTTATATTTTTTTCTGTCGAAGTTTGCAAATTTTCCACTTCTTCCATTTTTCATTTTTGAGAAATCCGTACAGTTCTTATAAAGGCGATAAAAGAAAAATAAATTGAATTTCGTAAAGTAGAATCAATGCAATCTATGGCAATATGCTACAATATTGCATTTTATTACAAACAAGTTAACTAGAGCGCTCTATCTTATAGTTGCTTACATAACAAATTTCATAGAACATTTTAGGTGTACAAAGTTCAACTTTGAGCCCACTGTCACTAAGCCCAAAAAAAACTTAAAACTTTTATAGTTTTTTTTTTCTTTCATTCACTAAGTATTATCTGATGATTGTCATTAAAAAATTTTCAATCCCTAGCACTTTCCTTTCTATTTATGGCCACGATCTCCCACTGTGCATCGCTTCGTAGTTAGCGTGTGGTCAGTTACTACAATGAGACAGTTTGATTATTTTTTTGTCCTTGTTTTTATTTGTTTGTTTGCATTGCAAAAGTTAAACGTAACTTTGACCGCACCGTAACTAAAGTCTATATGATGTTGATGTCGTCGCAAGTCCACATTTATTAGGTTTGTTCAAAAGGGTTTGCATTTGGTAATATCTATGAAAAATGTAAAAAGTGTATCTTGATTTGACATACTCACTTTATAACCAAATTTGAAAAAATTTTAATTTTATTTAAAAAGTTTATTCTTTGAGTTTTTATAAGTTTGTTATGACACCTTCGGAAATGAGCGTAAAATAAAAATTGAGTTGTAGTTATTCAGTAATCGATTGATTATATGCTTTTTTGAATAAGGAAATAATTTCCGGGAAAACTGCAACATGAGTATTTATACTAACCAGGTGATAAAGTACGTTAACAATATATCTGCTTTATACATGTATTTGAAAAATATTTTCTTTTTTTTGTGTTTGAATTTTTCTGGGACATAATGATTTTATATAAATTTCTAAAGAAGAGGCGCACTCAAAAAAAATTATCAATTTTGAGACAGTTCTTTTTCTAAGCCACTACAGGTCTGGATGCATTATTGGTACAAAAGTGCAGTAATTAAAATGTTGAGCTAGAATTTCCAAAAATAGCTCAAATGGTTTTTATTGATCCGGTGCATGTTCCTTGTTCCGGAGATCAAAACTTAATCTACTTATTATTCAATTAGGTAAAATTAGTGCTCTTGAAAACATTAATTAAAGACTTAGCTATATCCATATAATAATTTTCAAAACAGCGACATGTTAAGCAGGCTAAAAGTTCTATTTCAGTGCCAAAAACAAGCAGTAGCATACCTAGGGGGGGCCAAGGTGACGGCAAAATGGTCCTCGTATATATCTAATTTTGCTAAGGTTTTTGGAGAACCGAAAGTTGAGACCTTTTTTTGTAGGAACTGATACACACATAATTGGAGGGAATGTGCTGATGATTATGCAATTGAATGTGTAGTATGCCTCATTTCGCTAGGTTTTCTGAGGACAAAAAAGTCAGGACTTTGTTTTTTTTTAGTCCCAACTTTTTAGTACGCCACTGCCAACAAGTCAAAACATGATACTTTTTAAGAGCCATTAAACAACTATATATGTATCGATAGGTCGTTAGATAGATATTTTTGGCAAATTAACAGTTGCAAACGACCCAATATTATTAATTGTGGTGGACTAGACTATCCCCACAGCTTAAAGTACGTGGAAAAATAAGTTACAGTTTTTAGGTTAGTAAATAGTTTCAAAACTTAAAAAAAAAAATGTTTCAAAATGAAAATTACGCCCAGAATACTCCGCACGTATGTATTTATTATAAATAATTGCTATATAGATTGTGAAACTTATGTATTACTTACAATACATTTTGATAACGGGGCTTATTATAGATTTAATGTTTCTCCTAAATAATTTGTAAATTATTCTTTGTGTCAAATATTTTAACTGTAAAAAAATATTGAATATATACATATGTATAATAGGGTGTTTTTTTTTTCAAACTTTAGGACAGGGATTTTGTTTATTTTTTCCTATATTATAGCTTGAGGAATAAAAATAATTGTCCCAACATTTGAGCTTCCTAGCTCAAACCTGAAAACTGCGCGGACAGAGTTTATGTCCAATTCCGTTGAAATTTAACGAAAAAACCGACTTACTAAAACGTAGAAAAAGTCTGCCTTAGGTGCCAAGATGTAGCGTTTTGGTCTTTTTAGTTTAACGGGGGTCGCCACCCACTGTTGTACAGCCACGCCCACATTTTTCGTGTGACTAAAAACGCGAAAAAAATACACCCAAAGGAGGTATTTTTATATTTTTTTTTAAAAAATTTGCGTTCATTAATGCCTATATAATAGAATCGGATTTGAAGAAAATTCTCCCAAAATTTCAGCTTCCTAGATCAAACCCGCGAACCGCGCATTTTCTTTATTTTTTAGTACAATTCGTATGAAAAACGAAAAACAGATTTCTTTTTTTGCATTTTAGTAAATTTTCTGATTTTCGTTGTTTTGCTTTTTCGTTTTTCATACGAATTGTACGACGAAACAAAAAAAATGCGCCGTTCGCAGGTTTGATCTAGGAAGCTGAAATTTTGGGAGAATTTTCTTCAAACCTGATTCTATTATATAGGCATTAATGACCGCAAATTTTTAAAAAAAAATATAAAAAAACCTCCCTTGGGTGTATTTTTTCCGCATTTTTAGTCACACGAAAAATGTGGGCGTGGCTGTACAACAGTGGGTGGCGACCCCCATTCAACTAAAAAAACCAAAACGCTATATCTTGGCACCTAAGGCAGACTTTTTCTACGATTTAGTAAGTCCGTTTTTTCGTTAAATTTCAACGGAATTGGACATAAACTCTGTCCGCGCAGTTTTCAGGTTTGAGCTACGAAGCTCAAATGTTGGGACAATTATTTTTATTCCTCAAGCTATAATATAGGAAAAAATAAACAAAATCGCTGTCCTAAAGTTTGAAAAAAAAACACCATAATGTATGTAGTATATATAACATACAATAATTAAACACTTTATATTCGACTGGATTTAGAACTATATACAAAAATGTTGTTTACAAATATTATATGCTTAAAAATATTAAAAATTATACCTATTTACAAAATGTGTGTACAATGTATGAATCATATAGATACAAATTAAATGAAAGATTAAACCTAGCAATAAATAATCCAAATTTATGTAAAAAAATGCTATTAATGTCAGCATGTGTGTATAAAAAAAAACATGTAAATGCATTCAGCCAAATATAATAAAAATAACACTATTAAATATATACAACATACGTATATATGCATCCATACAAGATGTAAATTTTTTGGTGTTAAGGAAAACGTGGATAAAAATTTTAATGTTTCCTATATTGGGTTAATCAGACAACTTGTTGGTCAAACGGCAAGAGAACTTGGGAAAACCTACTGAAGCGCGAAAAAGTGGTAAATGTGTGTGAAATTGAATTGAATGTTAAAAAGTTTGAGTGAAACTCAAAAATTTTGAAACAAATGGAAAATGTTAAAAAAGCCAATAAATTTTGAAAAATTCAATGAGTTCTTAAAAATTCGAATTAGTTCAGAGAAGTAGAAATATGTTTTCAAAGTCGAAAAAAGTTTTCTTAAAGACGAATAATCTTGAAACAGTCAAAAAATCTAAAAAAATGTCGAAATACATTAAATGTATTAAAAAGTTAAAAAAATGCTGAAGAAATCGAAAAATATTGAATAGTCCCAGAGCCGGCTGTTGTCCGCATTGATTGCAGCTATAGGTCCGCAATTTTTTTTTTCACAAAAGCGTGAACAGAATCTTACAACTAACGAAATATCTAGTACTGTACTTGTGTTTTCCAACCCATGGATCAGAAGGCGATACGACTGACTAAACTTACAAATAAACCTCTTTTGTGAATTGGTAAATTCTTGGTCGATTGTGAATTGCTTAAGCGATCTTGGGACAGGGTACCCAATTCTACTATAAGGTCCTGTTGGAAACATATTCATTCTCAGAGATGGACTTCAGAGTATAGCATCCCACTATCATTATTACAACAAGAACCATCTGAGAATGACTCTGCTGATTGTTTTGAAGAATCTGAAGGATTTCGCATAGTAATAAACTTATTTTGCCGCAGTGATGACGCGCAAATTTCAGTAGATGAAGCTCTTGGCTGGATTAATGATTCTAGCAATACTATGTGTAGTAGTTCAGAATCAGATAAAGAAGATATAGAAGCAGAGCCTACTATGATTAAATACGTTAAAAGTCGTGAAGCTGTACAGGCTTTAAATACTTTTATAGATTGGGCAAATGAACGAGGCATAAATACAGATCGCATATTCATGCTCAAAGGATTGCGAAATAAAGATTGCTTCATGTGCATTGAAACAGCAGCAAACCTAAATTACAAATTTCGTTAAAAAAACAATAATTTTAAATGCGTAAATATTTTTTCTTTTTTGATTGAAATAAAATTTGTTTTAAGCAGTGTTCGAAAATGTACAGTACGGTACAATTCAATCGTGATTTGTGACGATTTTAATATGTGCGCACAATTCAGTATTGTACTGTGCAAACACAATACGTTTATTTTTCCTTATAAAAATAGCGTGCCGAAGCTCTAACGAGTACACATACTTTTCATAAACGAAGAGTGCACACAACCAATCTTCTTTTGTACGTCTCTGAGCACAGAACATAACTTTATTCTCATTATGTTTTGTGAAATAGAACGAAACAAAACCAATTCATTACCATGTCAGACTTGCTTCTTCTTGCTGTGAGAAGCTTACATAAACGTGGCCACATGTTTAGATACTTTCCGAATTTTTAGACATATGCGACAAAAAAAAAAAGGTAAAAACAGTTTAATAATAAAAAAAAGTGTATTTTAAATTTTTTCAGAAAACAATAAAAAAACCGTAACTCAGACTTTTGCTCTCAATGGCTTAAATTGGATTGACCCTTTAAACCTTCCTCCTTATGAGGATCGTTTAAAGTTATTACATATGCAGTCTTTGAGCTCGCGTAGAAATATTGCGGATATACTTTATCTGCATCAACTTGTAACTGGGTCTCTTGCTGCACCAGAGCTTCTTAACTATATACATTTTAATAGTAATCGGAGGAGTACTCGTAACTCTTATCAGTTATTTTACCAACCGGTTAGTAGAACTAATTATATGGCTACAGCTCCTTTTAATCGCATGACAACTCTTATTAATAATTGCGAAGTTTATAACATTAGCTTGTCAAAAGGTCAACTCAAGCTTAGACTGAAAACTAACTATAGCTAAATTTATAGCTTAATGGTGGTGTGAATTTTTTTGTTTGTGTTGTCCGAGCCCCACAGCATGCTGGGTAAATTTTTTTCTAACATTTATGCCTTGGACCACGTAAATTTATACATATAATTATTTTAATATCTATATGTCTATTTTTACATGGTGTGAGTGGGTATGTTGAGAAAGTGCGATAAAGCTAAGAAAAAATTATAAAATAAATAACAATGTGCATGATAATTTTTTCTATTCCATTTTTTATTGAATAAGCTTTTTACTTGGTATAAAGCTTCAATGCTAAATAGCTAAGAAGGCTATAATAGCTGTAGTAGCTAAACTCTATTATTATTATTACATATTTCATGATTATTCTAAATTTTTGAATTAAAAAAAAATTGATCAAAAAAAAAAACAATAAAATTTTTTTTGAACCGGTGGTATCACTGGTGCAATTCACTGTTGAGTGAAATAAACGACACAATTCCGAATTGTACCGAGCCAAAGCACGACACTCTATTTCTATTTATAAAGTACATGCTACGGTGCAAACACAAATACAGAACAAAACAAAAGCCAACAAATGCACAGAACGATTCATATTTTGTACCTTACTGAGTACACATTTCTGTTTTGTGCTGATATTGTTTTGTGCATTGGATTGCACACTATAGAAAATAAATAAGGTTTTGTGCTGCGGCTCGGTACACAACGAATTGTACTGTTTATTTTCGAACACTGGTTTTAAGTCCTAGAACGTGTTTTATTTTGGGATATAATGTTATGTGAAATATTATACATATTGTGGCGGCCCACAAGTCACAGGTTTCGTTTTTATGGCACGCTATTTGAGGTGCACATTTCAGATGCCGTCGATTCATTGCCTCACATAAGTAAATACTTCGGTAACGCTAGATTTTTAATTATACAAATCATCGTCGTCAACGACCCTCTGGAATGTGCACTTCAACGTCTTATTACAGCGCCTGTCGTACCGAAACATAATTCCTTCACAGTAAAGGCTACTGGAGCTCTGCACTGTTTGTTTTGTTAAGTCGACGAATAAAATAGGCAATAGCAGAGCTCGTGGTCATAGACTAACTAGACAAGAAGCTCTTGTTCTTCTTCACACGTATTAATTGTCAAAAATTTTGTAAACAAGAAAACGAGTGAGTTACCGTATGTTTAGGGCTACCAGATGCGATACTAAAGTAGCAAAAGTGCTACTTTTGCAAGGCTTTGCTACTTTGTTACTTTTGACTCGAAATGTACTACTTTTGGTTGAAATGCGCTACTTTTCACTACTTTTGCATTTGAAATATTCTTGTAATTTGCTGAAGTTTTCTCGTACAAAGTGAGGACCTTTTTTTTTTTTGCTCAACAAGTTATTTGTTTTGCTCGTCAAGTTATTTGAAATTATAGTTTTAATTTGCTGTTTTTGTTAGGAAGTGAGGATCTTTTTGTTTTAATTTGTTTTTTGTTAGGCAGTGAGGAAAGTTTTTTTTTTTTTTTTTTTTGCTCATCAAAAATATTTGTATCAAATTAAAAAAAAAAAATGAAGGTTTTCATTTACAAAATTCAAATTTTTTGATATGTGCTACTTTTGTAGTAAGGCCATCTGGTAGCCCTACGTATGTTGAAAAATCAATTTGCAAGAAATCGCTCCTGATTTGTGGGTGTTTTATGTTGAAATATGTATTTTTTTCAGGGAAATATAATTTATGTATGATGAAATTGTTTATATGAATAAAAACGAAATTTGTATACATGTAACAAATGTTTATGTTTATTGTTTTATTGTTTTGAACTTAAGATCAGTCAGTGTGAAATTATTTCTTGAGATGTCCAAAAAAAAAAAACAATTATCAACCTGAGCATCGAAAAGATGAATGCGCATGGGAATGTTTATGAAAATTTAACCAGTTAAGGATAGTTCGGGATGCATAAACGATAAATGATTTTAACGCAATTCAGTGTGATAATGCAACCCATTGGTTTAATTATCTTTGTATTTTGTTGCTTGCTGTCCCAGTTGTGCACCAGCGCGCATATTTTTGCATATTCTAGTGAAGCTTAAGGCCTGTTTGTACGATATGTTTTTGTTTGCATTTTTAAATGTCACTTTGGCATGTACATTATACTTTGTATAACTCTTACATGTCATGCAAATCGGCACAGAAATCCGAAAATGGTTTTTGAATCAACTTTAAAGTGATTAAATCATGTTTTGCTTTCTTTTTAGAGTTAGTTTATGAATTCGTCAACGTGTTAATTAAGTTGTCTAACGACTTTACAATTATCTAGGACGTAGTTCATTTTTCAAAATGATTTTTACTGAAAGTTTACGGCAAAGGTGTCTTAAAACATAAACATTAGATTTTATTGATTCAATGCAATTTTGTACAATCATTTAAAATTGTTGAGGAAAATCTTCAAACTATCGTCACACTATTCCATTCAATAAGATTTGACTAATAAAGAATCAAAAAGTAAGAAATTATTAAAGGTGTTATCTTCAAAGCAATTTATCTGAGTTATGATGCTGATTTTTATCAAAAACCGATGTACTTATTCTCTTCTACAATTTTAATCTTAAAGCCCCGTCAGACTATGTGAGAAGTCATATGCTTTTTTGTATGTCTTTGCATATGATATGTCAAATTGCATAAGATTTATTTTATTGTGTTCCTACTGATATGATTTATGTTAAGAGAACTTGTCTTTTCTCAATAGTTGCTTTGGCATTATCTATCAAATTAATTTTATTTATAAACAATTTTTTTTTAACAAGAAACTCATATGACTTCTCTTTTGAAATAGACTTGAATCAAGCTTCAAAATAGTCATATGCTTTCTCATATGTCAACTCATTTGTGTAATATAAAAATATTCACACTATGAGAGTTGTCATATTTGACGACTCATAAGACTTTTTATATGACTTCTCATATAGTATGAAGGGGCTTTTAATATACTTTTTGTGAATTAAAGCATACTTTCAGAGTTAACCAACAAAAAGTGGAATAAAAACAATCGAAACCTACTTTTCTTATATTGTGAACGCTATAATTCGGTGTGATATATCGAAAATGTGACTTTACTTACATATATATCTGCCTTAGAATTACTTTTTACGAATACTTGTTTAAGATTATTCGATTCAACTTGTTTCAAGATAATACCTTAGTGTTTCTGTAAGCAAAATGAAAATCAAACTTATATAAAAGAGTTTGTACGGGGAAAATCTTCATTTTGATTTTCCTTACAATTTCCCCCAAATCCCATATCTAGAATTTTTTAACAAGTGGCATAGTGTGGTAAGCGCAAGTTTGCCTCTTGTGGACGAGGGTAGGTGAGACGGAGACGGGCAGGATCCCACTAGACAGAAGGGTATCTGAGGGTAGAAGTGTTGAATTTCACAATAGCTCACCACAGCTTTTGACATTTCTAATTTGCCTTTGCAATTATGCAGAAAATTTTTGGACTCATGCAATAAAAAGGTAACAAATATTACTTAAAATATTATTCCATTTTTAAAATATACATTTTCAGCTTTGGCAACAACACCAAAACGATACTGGTTGGTCGTAACGACTGGTCGCTGCGTAGTGTGCTCAAGACGCTGACCTTAAACTCATCGGACAGATTTTTTTTCTTCACTAAAAAGCAAACTTATTAACAAAGGCGACATACACATCAAGGAGTCGTTACGGAAGAAACGTAAAAAACAAAAAGATCCTCAACCTATCAAGGTACATGAGGCACCACAAAGTTCCACACTATTCTTTCAATACAACAAGCAATTGGGTCCACCATATCACATTATCATCGATATGAATTGAAAGACATATACGCTGTGGGGCAAGAAATGTATGAATTAGCGCAACAATACAAGGACAATGGAGTTGCCATTTTTAAAGAGCACCCTAAATTTGCACATGAATATTAGATGATGTGAGTTTTTGATACCATTTTTATTTGTGGAAGTATTAAAATTGATTTGATCTTTCTGATTTCAGGTAAAATTTCCGCATCTTGCACGTAATATGACGATGCAACGTACGATTAAACTCTACAAACTGCTTGATCAACCAAAAACCAAGGGTTTTCTTCGCAATAATACTAAAGATATGGAAAAAGCACACAAAATACTCGATGAATATATGAAAAAATTTTATCTGTGTCCTGTATTTTCGAAACAAAAGTTCCGTCAATGGTTCTCGCCGAAGGATGAAATTATTGACTACTTTGTGGTGGAGAATGCTATGGTGACATTACTGACATGGTAAGCTACTACAGTCTGCCATCGACTGTAATGCATCATCTTGTGCATAAGACTACGTACTGCGTATTCATTCTATAACGTTTCGACAAAAACTCCCTGGTTGGAGCTAATGAATGACGCATTAATTTCTGCTAAAAATATATTTCAACCCACTCGATTTAATGGACAATAAAAAGTTCTTAGTGCCATTGAAATTTGGTACTGGAGATGGCAATTTGCAATATTATTTGTATAACTGGAAGTGTCTTAGCATGAAGCCTGAGGAATAAATACTTGTTTTTATAACACATTTTTGTAAGCTTGTTTATGCAAAGTTAAAATAAGCTAAGCAAAAATACCTATAAAACATTAAAAACTTTCATTAAAGTTTTATAATAACGAAACAGCTTTTTGTACAATATGAAATACATACATTTATAAATACATAATCATATATTGTGAAAATAAAACAAAATAACTTAAGTAAGTAAAATTTAAACAAACAGTTTTTTTATTTTACTATGAAAAATTAAGCCACCACCTGCTTGTAATAATATTAAATACCAAATGAATAAGTAATATAAGAAAAGAATCCATTTTCATACATTTTGTTTCCATCACTAAGAAAACAGGTTTTTATGCCAAATGGAATACTCAAAAAGCTAAGTCGTACGTTACGCATCCAAACCAAAGTCGTAAGAATTTTCAATTGATATATTACTTGGTATGTGGCAGCATCCAAATGTGATGCCGAGACATATAACAAATTATTTTGTACAAGGTTAACGAATGAAGGTACACAAACATTCAGTGTGTCCAGTGGATTGATAATAATAGTCTCATGTAGTGCTTTCGTAAGTTTTTCAACATCTGTTCCTTCCTCGTTAAATACCAACACTAGACATGTAATAAGTTTGGCCACTTCAGACATATATACAGCTAGAAAAGAAATAATATGATTAGCGACGACAGAAAACATGGATAAAGGAAAGTTTTTTACATCACTAAAACTTTCTTATTTATGCACATATTGTACATATGTAATAAATATAAAGGCATCACCATTTTCCAACTCATTTATCCATAACAGCCGTCATTGCAACATGCAGTCGCAAGAAAATTATCATCAATAATGTTTGCATTATGTTGAGTTTCCTGCGGCGATGACTCTTGTTGTTGTTGATCTGTTCTAGACGATATTTTGATATTGCTATCATCATTCCAATCCCAATCAATCCAACTCTCGTTTTTATTTCTAAAATCGTCAGTGAAAACTTTGTGTTCCAATTTCGGTGGAGGTTCGTTGGCAATGTATTCTAAAAGCTCAAATATGGCCATTACTTTGGATTCGGCAATAGTTTGATTGCCGTCATCAGAATTCTCATCGAAAACCATGTAATTTTCGTTCTTCTATAGCCAATTCTTCTTTAGTTATGTACCCGTTGTACTTTTCACCAGCGCCGACTGCTCCAGTGCTACTGCTGAAGTTGAAAAGTCTATTGAAAAGCTGTAATAAAAAGACAAATCAATTATTTTAATAAAAATACCAAAAATTATGATACAAACCAAAAATTGTAATATCGCTGTTCAAGACGGCAAAAATGTTTAAGAAATTTTACAGCTTAAACGTGGCCAGACTTAAAAATTTTTTCACAAAAAAACAATTCGTTTGATTTTTCTTTTAAAAGAATAAAAATTGACACATAATGTGAGTGCTTTAATTTTCTTAAACGTTTTATGATGGTTTCCTTTACAAAAAATATGATTTTTTTCATTTTAATTCTATGAAGACTTATAAATTTCCTAATCCATGGGAAAGTATCCACAAAGTGGCACACGCATACTGAGGAACTCACCGCGCAAGGGTGAACTTCAATTTTCACTAACACTAACAAAAAGTGTTTTTCCCGCCGAAAAGACCTTCTCGTCTAATTAGTCTATGCTCATGTTGTCTAATGCTGTGAGTCAACGCAACTATCGTCCGTCCGTTTTTCGTTCTGTTTATGTGCACGATAAACAGAACAGAATAAATACTGAGAAAAATTTTGACGATTGGCCACAATGTCGCTTGTACGATTCAGCGCAATAGCTTGCGGAATAATAATCGTATCGTATTTCGCCGCTAAATACATAATGCGTTTTTTCCTATGGAATTCGTTTTTCCAATTATTTGTTTGAGCCGCGACTGTGGGTTAGCTTAGCGACATTGGAAAAGTTTTTGGCAGTTAGAAATTATACCACCAACGCGTAACTTGTACTCGCCTCTGATGTGCCGGCTGCTATCGATAATTGTAACAATTTATGTAACGTGTTTAATAGTAAGTCTTATAATAAAGATATTGATGAACTTATAAAAAAAGAAAGAAAACTTTATTAAAGGATAAAAAGTAGTAACTTATAAAAGTTACAATATGTACATAATAACAGCCTATCCACTAATCTGAATATTTCGTTAATCCGAATCTGGGTATGGAATCTTTCATTCGGATTAGAGAGCTGGCACTGTATGTATGGATAACAATGTTAAAAAAGTAAAAATCTATATATCAAGCTAGCGCAAGTGCGAACATTTTCCGCAATAATTTTGCTCTGCAATTCTGCCGCATATGGGCATGATGTCGAACGGGACCGTCGTACACTTTTAAAGTGGAATAAAAGTCAAAGCAAAACATTTGCGTTTTCTTCTGTTACCTTAAGGAATAGCCCTTTTTGATAGCACTATATTTAGTCGTAAAGTTGATGGCAGACGTAATACTAGTTCCAAGGTAAAGGCAATAAAAAGTGATTCGCATGGGATCAAAAATGGAAGTGTTTTTCAGGACCATCTATAAAAAAGCAGAAGTCAACAAAACCTGGCAATTTTTAATGTGACTAATCTTAAAATGTTATTGAATAATATCACCTTTTATTAGGTTTCGTTTGATTGAAAAATCTTATTTATTTTTTTGTTACAAAGTATAATGACATTGTGAACGTGACATATTTTTCCATTATACTCTTCTACTGCAGGGTCAAGTCGGTATTAGAGAGGCGTAATTTCCTGCGGTGGAACAAAAACCATGTCATATTATCACGATGGTCTTAATCAGGCCCGTGCGCAAGGGGGAGATTTTGGGGGTTCAAACCCCCCCCCCCCCTTCCCCCATTGAGAACTTTCGCACATAGGTTTTTATTGACATTTGAATGAAAAATCAAAAAGACACAATTTTTTTTTTTAATCAAAGAACTAAAGTGCCAATAAATCGTCGGAGCCCGAGTTTTTCATTTTCTACAAGATTTTCGCTCTCTTTGAGCCAAAAAACACGATTTGGGACCAATGCGTGTCGCTAAAGCTAAGTAAAACGAGCGTTTTTTCAATGCGCGTCCAAGCATAGCTCCGGCTTCGATAAAATCAGCTTCAATGAAAATTCAGGCACAAATCTATTCGCGCCATATATTTCAATTTTGCATGATAGTTCACGTGACATGTGGATAAATGAAGTTCAACTTTGGCGTCAACGCATTGCAGGGCAAGACATAAAAAATGTTTCGTGTTATGGCAACTTTGCATGTGACAACAGCATCAAATGAACGCTCTTTGTCAGTGCTACGTCGTCTAAAGACATACCTCAGGTCTACTATGTCTGAAGATCGGCTGAACGGCTTAGCCTCGCAAAATATACATCGCGATATCGAAATCAATGTGGAAAGAGTTTTGGACGAGTTTTTTCAAGTACCTCGCAGAATTAACATAGTTACTTACGTAATCATAACATAAACACATGTACATACATATGTATGTATTTAATTATAATTGAATGTCTATTAAATCGGGTCGAAATTAAGACTCATCCAGACACCGACTTAAAAGTTAGAAGGACCCTTAAAAACGATATCTCCGTCATTTTTTTTTTTTGCTCCGAGAAAAACCAATGGAGCACTTTTGATTCTCCTAAAGGTCCTTTTTGGCTAAAAAAAACGTGTTTTTTGATCGTAACTTTTATTCCTTCACAGAATGGATACCCGAATTTAGCCGGTAAAGATTGCGGTCTTGCAAAAAATTTGACGTTAAGAAACTTAAATTTTTTTTCTGTTATAGATAATATTTAGTCCAAAAACTCGATTTTTCCATATAAAAAATGTGAAAAAATCGAATTTTGGGACTGAATAACCCAATTTTTATTTTTATGCAAGTTCAGGTATCCATTCTGTGAAGAAATAAAAGTTATGAGCAAAATACACTTTTTTTTAGCCAAAAAGCACCTTCAGGAGAATCAAAAGCTATCCATTGATTTTTCTCGGAATGAAAACAAAATGACGCATATATCGTTTCTAAGTGTCCTTCTAATTTTTGAGTCGGTGTCTGGCTGACTTTATTTTGTTTCATACAAATCGACCCGGTCGAATGTCTATATTAAAAGTACACCGTTTTTTGACGTTTCTTATGAAAATAATCTAACATGAAATGTTCGAGTTAAAAACCCCCCCATGAATGATTCCTGCGCACGGGCCTGGTCCTAATAAAGTTTGATGAAAATCGAACACAGCTCTGCAGTAGAAGAGGTTATGGGGATACATACGAGTATCATGGGAAGGCGTTGGTGAACTGAAAGTTTTTGCCGACATCATGACGAAGGAGTTTTACTTTAACACTCTTCAAAACAAATTGAAAAAAAGTGCTCAGAAGTTCGGCTTCACTGACACTTAAAAGGCAGAAAAGTTAAGTTACAAATTGTATCAGGTCAATAATCAAAAGCCCAAATCGGTGTTATGCAGGATCTGGGTGCTGTATTATTGCAGTAAAATGATAGGCCCAAGGGACCGATATGAACCCCATCGAAAATTAATGGGAACACTGAAAAAAAAAGTTGCAAAACGGGCTCCAACAAAAAAAAAACCAGGGACGTTAACCGGTTTTGAACCGAACCGGTTTTCAACCGGAAAACCGCTTTTTTTTAAATAATTAACTGAACCATTAACCGAACCGAAATTTTCGACAAATGATTGATCCGAACCGAAAACCGAACCACTTTTTATAAAGGTTCGAGGGTTCATTCTGACCAATTTTCAATAGACAAATTTTCCCCACTTGTTTTATTTTTTTTTGTTAAATATGGAAATTTTGAAAGAAATAGGGAAGAATGAGACAGAGTTCAAAAATAAATCATTAATAGAGTAAATAAAATCGTTTGATAATATAAAGCGGCTTTCAAATAATGTTAATGTTTTGATCTTTTGGAATAACTACCCAGCGAAAGAATTATGTGAATTAGCTCAAGTTATTTATGATGTTTCAGCAACCCAGGTTTCGATAGAGAGGACATTTTCCACCCTAAAACTTATTCTCGGAGACCTGCGATGAAATATTGACGAGGACTTGTTAGAAGATATTTTCTCATCAATCTCAACTGATTATTGTAAATCAAATTTTTTCTCAAATACTAATATATTACTACGTTCTTATAGCGTATGCCATAAATTATATGTTCATATAAATTTCTATGTTCTTTTGGTTTGTTACTGAATAGAAATAACTCAAATTTGCATAGTTTTTTTTTCATTCCCGAACCGCTGAACCTAACCGAAACCCCGGTTCAAAGTAAACTAAAACCGTTTTGACGAACCAATTCAATCCAAACTTATTGCATCTATTGCAAGAAGGATACAAGTTGTGATTGATATTAGTGGTGGACACATCAAGTTTTAAAGTTTTTCTTATAAGTTTATTAGTTTCTTCATATGTTCCTAGCATTTTGCAAAGAATTATTTGACACCATAAAATGGGTAGTGTTTTTATTTTTGTTCCATAAACTTTTGTTTTTGATTATGTCAAATAATTTTTTTGTTGTTTTCTAATGAGGAATGAGTCAGAAAATTGAGTACAAAAAAAATATCAAAAAAATATATACATTTCTTATTTTTATTCAATATGAAAGTGAAAATTGTGTTTATTTTTTTTTTTTTTTTCAAACAATTACTGTATACAGTAATTAACAAACAAATTTAATATTAATCATTGTCGAATTAAATTGATGAGATCAATTTTAAAAAAGAAAATAGGAAACAGTAGTAAACGTAATTAAATATTTTGTTTAAAAAAATATGAAACTTTTTTTTTTGCTGTTAAAACGTTTAAAAAAATGAGGCGTGACATCGCTCCACTAAAAACAAATTTCTCTTCTCAGGAATCAGTTTACGCCCATACCAAATTTGATCAAAATCGGTGTAGCGACTCTGCCGTGGCAGTGTTTTTTCCCATTAGGGGCGGTTCCACGCTCACTTAAAGAACTAAAAATCCCTAATAACCTTTTTTATGGCTCAATTTATCTCCAAGCCAAATTTCATTAAAATCGGTGTATTAGTTTAGGGATCGTTCAAGTATTACGTAACGCAATTTGTAAAACGATACGATGCGGTACAGGGGCGGGAGGAGGTGTCGAACAACGGGTGTTTTGAATTTAGGTGTGCATAATAAAACTGTTTCTAGATTAGCTACAGCAATAAATATTATATTTATTATATAAGTAAATAACAGCGCATTACTTTCAAAGATCTTCAATAATTGCGTTACGTAATACTTGAACGCTCCCTTAGCCGTAGAATTGTTTTTTCTTGTTAGGGGCGAAAAAAAAATTATACTGTGCACTGCCAAAGAAAAAAAAAAAAAATGAAGCGATTATGTTGTGTTATGCAACTCGTGGCGGAACTTCTGTGAGAACATAGAAGAGACTTCAGAAGCATCTAGATTGAGGAAGATTCTATCTACCTCACCCACTACGCTAGGTTTCTTAAAAAAGCCTGATGGATGCTGGACAACTTCTAGAAAAGAGACCTTAGACCTCTTACTAGACTCACACTTCCCTGGTAACTATTTGCAGCAACCAGTGGATTTAAGTGTTCAAAATCAGATATCTTCAAATATTCTTGGGGACATTGTTTCGGAAACCAAAGTTCGATGGGCGATTAGTAGTTTCAAACCCTACAAATCACCAGGACCTGATGGTGTAATACGAGTTGAACGGCAACGATCTGTTCGTTTAATTATACCATGGTTGGTAGCTATTTTTAAAGGCTGCCTTAACCTTTCCTACATTCCTCTAGCTTGGAGGATGACCAAAGTCATCTTCATTCCAAAGGCCGGGAAGAGCTCTTACATAAATCCAAAGGACTTTAGGCCAATAAGCCTTTCCTCCTTTCTTCTAAAAACTTTGGAAAGGCTCATAGAAATCTATATTCGAAGTAGTATCAAACCTGATCTACTGTCTAATTCTCAGCATGCCTACGAAAGGCTGATCTATAGAAACTGCACTCCACACTATAGTAGGTAGTATTGAGAAATCCTTTGAATATAAGGAATTCGCCCTGACGGCGTTCTTAGACATTGAAGGAGCATTTGATAATGTTAACCCAAATATGATCATATCAGAGCTTCAGAAACTGGACATTAACAGTTCACTAGTTGATATGATTAATAAGCTACTGATAAACAGAAGTATTACATCAAATCTTGGCAAATCCAAGGCAAATAGGTTCGTTTGCAGAGGAACGCCGCAGGGGGGTGTACTATCTCCTCTACTGTGGAATCTGGCAGTAAATAAGATGCTCATGTCACTAAAAGGGCACGGCTGTAAGGCTGTTGCCTATGCAGATGATGTAGCATTAATTGCATGTGGCAAATTTCCAAACACACTGTGTGAAATTCTTCAAGATGCCTTAAATATACTCGTCTCATGGGCAGATGAGGCTGGCTTAGGTGTAAATCCGAACAAAACTGAACTAGTACTCTTCACTAGGAATAACAAACTTCCAATTTTAGTACCACTTTCGCTTAATGGCACTAGATTAACGTTTAATTATAGTGCAAGGTATCTTGGTCTGGTATTGGATAGGAAATTAAGTTGGAAAATTAACATTGAAGAAAGAATTAGGAAAGCAACTGTAGCGCTATACTCTTGCAAAAAACCGGTAGGTGGAAGATGGGAGCTATCACCTCGTATTGTTCACTGACTTTACACAGCGGTCATTCGACCGATTCTTTTATACGGCATTGTGGTATGGTGGCCTGTCTTAGACAAGGTTACCTATTACAAAAAATTGCAAAGAGTTCAAAGGGCAGCTTTCATGTGCATCAGTGGTGCACTGAGGACTACACCGACTGACGCCTTGGAGGTCCTCTTTAATCTCGTTACTCTTGACCTGCTAGGTAAACGGATGGCAGCCTGTGCTGCCATCAGACTCAGGGAAACTATCTGCTGGTCCGAGGGTAGAACAGGCCACTCAACTATCCTTAATAGCTTGCAGTCTGTACCCTCTAATTTGGACTATATTGTTCCAGTAATCTCATTCAATAAGGATTACGTAACTCACATTCCATCTATGGATGACTGGAAGGGAGGAATCCCGGGTAGAAGGGGCCATATTAATTTCTACACAGATGGTTCCAAGCTAAATAACCAGGTGGGTTATGGTATTTACTCTAAGAAACTGAAAATTAGTATCGCTGCGAGGTTACCAGACCACTGTAGCGTTTTTCAGGCAGAGGTTATAGCGATAGAAGAAGTAGCATCCTGGCTGAGGATGAATGTTGTATCCAGAAAGGATATAACCATTTATTCAGATAGTCAGGCCGCTATAAAATCTCTAGAATCAGTCTTCCTTAATTCACTAGTGGCCCAACAATGTCCCTCATCTCTAAATGAGATGGCCCAGCATTTTAATATTCACCTCATCTGGGTGCCAGGGCATAGGAACATTGATGGCAACTGCAAAGCTGATGAACTTGCTAGGCAAGGGTCAACTTGTAATATAACTAGGCAGATTTGGCCGAAATGGGATGCTAAGCGTTCGTCAGAACTGATTTCTCGCACTAGACATAGTGTCTCGACAGTTGTTGCAGTCATAGCTGAACATTGCCTCATTGGCAAACATGCGGAGAGATTAGGTGTTAGGTCTTTTGACTTTTGCAGAAGTTGCGGAGATGTGGAGGAGGAAGAAAACATAAAACATTTTCTCTGCTCCTGCCCCGCACTTGCTAGGAAACGCCACAAAACACTCGGTTCGTTTCTGTTTGATGACCTGGATGACCTGAAGCATGTTGGTATAGGTCAGCTATCAAGTTTTATTAAGAGATCTGGTTGGTTCAACGAGAGGGATCATTTTTGGTCTAAGTGAGTCAGTTCGCAACTGACTGCCACTCCTACCTAACCTAACCTATGGTAGTTAATAAGTGGTTTAACCCTTTTGCAATTGTCTACCTATTAATATTGCGCACGGGACCAACTTCAAACAGCTCTAAAAATTTTAATTTTATTTTTTTCCACTCGTTGTTTCTTGCAAATATTTAGACACATCCCTAGTAGCATAAAAAGCTCTTATAGCTTCTTTTACAGGCCTTTTAAATACAAGTAGAAAGGCATCATATAATAAATAAATAACATAAATTCTTTATAGGGGCTTATAAGAGCCATTTAGCGTATGAGGTAAAAACACTTTCCCCTCAATGTTATCTTTCAAGAGACTCGGTAAAGTATCTTTCTGAGCTGTTTAAAAGATACCTTAAAAACATTTTAAAAAAAATATCCGCGACTTGCAAAACTTTTTTATATAGTACTTTATTTTATTATCAAATTATTTAATTAATATGCGAATTGTAGAAATTTTATTATACTTAATTTGATTTTATCATCAAATTTAATTTTTACTTACGATTTACAAACTTGCAAAGTCAGTCTCGAACCCATGTCCCAGCGATTCATAGTCCTGCGCGCTACCTACTAGGCTGCCTGTCATATGTTATATTACATGTCAAAGGCGAATTATATATTTCCCTCATTTGTTTTGGTAAAGCGACAAAAAAATGGGCAATAATGTGATCTACCTCGTGTATCTCTAATCGTTATTTCGCTTGGCTTTGATGAAAATTTCCCCTTTGAGGCATCCGTTTCTTTACATATTTTGTATTTAATGGGTAGAAATAGAATAGATTTCGTACTTGCACAACACAATTAATGCTATGTATGTTTTTCAATATTTGACCCAACTTTTCTTTGTTGTACAGTTGTCGCTCCCCACCATTGTGTGTCAAACCCATAGTGTATACAATAAAAAACAGAACTTAAAAGAAAAAAAAATATGTTCACTTGAACTTAATCCTCAGTATATTTATATTTACAAGTCTTTTTTTTTTAATTAATCATTATTATTACGGTGACCATCCGTTCTGTTTTTAGCAGAACAGTTCTGTTTTTAAGGCGTTTGTTTTCTGCGTATTTTTTTTTTAATGGAAAATTACAAAAATGTTCTGTTTTTCGCAAATGTTCTGTTTTATGTTCTGCTTTCATGCGCCACCCATATCTAATATTTACTAATCCACATTATAAATCTATTTCTACTAACGGCAACACTTTGCTGATCGATATGTAAGTTGTTATCGATATTAATTAGCAATCTCTATTAAAAAGCTGATCGTGCAATGTAATTACCGTGATGCTAAGTTTGTCGGTTTGGATTTGAACTCAAATGTTTTTTCGCTGAACGCATAGATGAAATTTTTTTACCTTTCATGATCAAGAAAATAATTTCGGATAGGTGGAGAACCCGCTGTAGAAAAGTCGAGTGCTTAAGATTACAGGATGGGATGTACGGGAAACATAGTGAGCCATTTTGGTGAAACTAACGAGCCAGGGTTGCCTTGCCAAAGCCTGTTCCGATGCCTGAAAATGCCCGAGTTTTAGCCAATTTTGTTATTTTAGTTTAATTTAAGGTCCTAAAAACAGGTAGCAACCCATGTTTAGGACCTGATTCGACCAGGCAACCCTATATATTCTATTTAGGCCTTTCGTGTTCTATCGTTTGGCACACATTTCAAGCATTAAAAATTATGTGCCTTGTGAAAAACTAAAGGAATGTCGGTAGAAAGCTTGTCGAGAGTAAGTGGGTTGAAGTATTTCAACATTTTAAAAATAATTTCATACCTTTTCAAAATATTTTAAATATAGTAGAATTTGTTTGTGTTTATAGAACAGATCATAATTTTTAAATTATTTTTTACTGAGCCTTCTGTTCAGTACTATTGTTGCGATGATTCTTAAATGGTCAACGCAAGAAGTAAGATATAGTATGCTAGTAGACTATTAAATTTCGGCGAACAAAGCTTACTGATGATGATGACGTAGCGGTCATCGAAACTAGTATAAGCTGCTGGTTTGCCCAAAAGAAATGATTTGTTTCTTTTTATGCATTTTGCGCTGTAATTTTTTTGTTTTTTTCGTACTAACAGTGCTGAACAGAAGGCTCAGTAAAAAATAATAGTAGAATTTAATTTGTGTTTACTGGGTTCAAATGCCTTCACCGAAAGGGTATTTTCTATCTTAAGCAATACATGGAATGACGAAAAGTTCCATATGAAAATTGAGACTGCAAAATGTATTTTAATAACGAGATGCCACTATGATCTTAACTGCTTAGTGTTTAAGGAATAATTACAAAGTCAGGAAAACATGATTAAAAAAACTTAAAACTCAGAAAATTATCAATGGTTTGCATTTGGTGCGTTTATTTTTGTTACACTATTGTTAATTAAAATCAAAGCCAATGAAATGTGATTTATGTTTTTTTTTGTGAATTTCAAATACTTTCAATATAAAAAAATACATTTCTACATACACAATTTCCGTTCTGTTTTTTCAATTTAAATTTATGGTCACCGTAATTATAATTATAATCATCAGCAGTTATTTTGTCAAACGAAGCGCGAGGGTGTTCTAGTGTTAAATTTCAACGTTTGACTGCATGTTTTGTATGTGACATAAGAAATGATGGTTGTTAAATTAACTGAAAAATATTTATTTATTTTGCTTTTTTTTTGTAAACAAAGTCTTTGGCAATAATTTGCTGATTATGAGTAACAGCTCATTAATACTCAAAAAGTTTTAGAGTTACGAGCAAAAGCCGGTTAAGTTGTAGAGGCGTAATGTCATGCCGGCTATGAAAATAATCACAATATCATTAATAGCCTTTGATTGTACAAAGGTAACTAACGTAACGATTTAATGTTAGTTACCTAGCTATTGGTAAATACTAATAAAAATAGGTTGTAGCAGCAGCAGCAACTAAAAGCGTGCGTTAAAGATGCTCACTGCTGGTGTTTTGGCTGTTTCGGTTTCCTCACGCGCTCAGATGCACGAATCTTCAAGATGACTTTACAAACAGGTAAATTCGAGTATTTAAGCTAAGACTTTACAATTTTTCCACTTAGTTAGTGCAACATCGTCCACTGTATTAAGACAACCTATCGACCTTTACATTTGTAGTCTTAGCCTACTTACTTACAGCTTGTGCTGTTTTTACAAATATTTTCAAATTGCTCTAGTAACTTCTAAATTTGGTTTACTGCAGCAACTGAAGAAAATAACACCAAACGCATTTTCAAATAAAACGGTTAGTGAATGAATATATACCATACAGTCAGCGAAAAAGATCAAGGATTTTATGTTTGATTCAACCGATAAGTGCTTATTGATTAAGCGCCAAAGCCGAAAGTGTTTAAATTGAAGCGAAACATTTTTGATTTGAATTTAAAAAGAAACAACGTTGATTTAAAATATATTCACATTGATTTAAAAAGAATCGACATTGATTTATAAAGAATCCATGTTGATTTAAAAATAATCCATATTGATTTAAAGTGATTATATATGTGTCGAAAGTGCCTTATGTACAATAAAATAGAGTGATTTCAAATACTGTATAACTTAAAAATGTTATTTGATTGAAATAAAGTCAAAAAATTTTATTTTCAATATTTCGCCAAGATTAAAGATTAATTTAAAGTTGCTTGTGTTAGAAATAAAGTGGAAAAAGATTTGTTTTACTATTTCAAATTTACAATTGGCGGCTTTTCATCAAATAAAATTTTCAGATTTCCAATGCCATTTTTCGCTGAGTGTAAAATAGTGAATATGTACCATACGAAATAGTTATCTTTAAGATTAAACTCAATTACCTAAAATGAAATTGTGCATATAAATAATAATACCAAAAAACCGCTTGAAGTTGAATAAATCCAAAAAAATATAGAAAATATTTAAAAAAGTTGAAGAAGTTTAAAAAAATTTAAGAAGAATGGAAAATGTTTAACATGAGCACTAAATCCCAAAATTTCATCCAATTCGCCGCAGCCGTTTTCGAAATACAGTTTAGTAATAGTAGATACGAAGCAAATAAAATTTAATTATGTAGCATTTAAAATTTTTCCAAAATTAAAAAATTTCTTCATTTTTCGAGATGAAAATTGTTCGATTTCATTCGACGATTTCGCAGTGTTTCGGATATGCTCTAGGGATGAAATTCTAAATGATATCCAATACTCTATTGATTTGGTAGCATTGATACTCAGTGATGGCACTGAATCTCAAAAATCCCATAAAATCTTTTGCTGAATCGTAATTAGAGTTCGTTAAAATATATAGCCCGATGTGCTTGAATTCTTCGGGAACGCTTAAAGTACGAAAGTTTACAGCCTTAAATTTTTCTTAAAAAAAAATCTCCGGTACAGCGATTCAAAATTTTAATTTTTCTTATAATTTATAAAAAAAAATTCTGTCTTGACTTCTTACATTCCTATGTAATTTAATGGCATTTTTCACAACTGTCAATATTTTTTCGCAATTTTAACAATATTGTTGACTATTTAAGCATATTGCTACTTAGTCAACATATTTGGACTTTTCCAACTTTTTGTTACTTTTCCAACGCTTCCATGACTCTTCAACATATTTTAGTGTTATTCGACTTTATTGATTAACTCTATTGCCTTTTTAGCATTTTTCAACTTTTTAAATAGTTTACAACTTATTCAACATCTTTAGGCATTTTTTAACATTCTTCAACATTCCTCAACTTGTTCAAAATTTGTCAATTTTTTAACATGTACGAGTATTACCTAGCATTTTTTTATGAAAATGCTCTTTGAACGAGAAAATTATGTCATCACGTCATGCAAAAAAAATTGTTGCAATAATAAAACAAAAAATGTTTCTTTATATTTTAAATAATTTTAAGAACTCAGTACGATTTTTACTGAAAATTAATATTTAAGTAGAAAAAAGTGAAATTTTGATCAAAACTGTTAAGTTTCCCGAAAATTTTTTTAATCGAAAAATATTCGATATCATCTAATCTATGCATTCAAACCATGAAATATATTCTTCAACGTTTTTTTTTAATTTTTGACTTGGAAAAAATTTAAAAAAAAACACGGTAACGCAGCTTTTTTTATTAGCTTTTTCGAAGCTTGATCGCGAATATTTAATGTTTGAAAAATATTAACAATTTTTAAAATCCATCAATTCTTTTGGGAAATATAACCCTTTAAAACTTATATGTCGAAGGTACCCCACTTTACCCTAAAAACATATGTATAATCTAGAATTAACTACATATACTGCGATGCTAAACAAATCGATTTTTGGCGCCAAATATTGATTGTAATATAATATAGTTTTATAATATTTTTTAGTCCAGATGTTTGTAAGAACTTAGTCTTTTTTTAGAAAATTTGGATATGCTATTCTGTGAGGGGAAAAAAATAGTTGCAGGAAATAAAAGTTGACAAAAAGGTCCTTCAAAAGCACCAAAACTCAAATAAAAATGTGATTTAAGTCTCCAAAATAGTGAGAAAATAAGAAAATGCTTCAAAAGATCGATCTTAAAGCTTTTTGGGCAAGTAAAAAAATTTCAAATATTTTTAGTGGCATTTTTTTTTGATAAATACTCTTCTTAAAATATAATTTTTTCAAATACTAAGCGTTCCCGAAAATTCAAGAGCATGATATTTTTTTGGTATAAGTTCACTTTTTTATTAAAGGCTGTTAATACTTACAACGAATATGGAATCCGAAGTTTGGAGACGCATTCAATTTTAGAGATATAGGCATCGGAAGTCAGAGATATGGCTTTTCAAAAAATTGTTATGCGTTGAAAATTTTTTGATCGATTTTTAAAATAAGGGTGGTATATGAAAAGTAGTTTAATAAGTTTAATTGATCATAAAAATGTCATGCCATAGTTTACGAGATATGATAATATTTCAAAATTTGTGAGAAACTTTTAAAAAAAAAGTTATATTTTAGAAAAAAACGTATTTCTTATATTTTTATTAATACACTAGTGGTACCCGTTGTTTTTTTTTTTTTCATAATGAAATTACTTTCTTAACATCTCATTCTATCTTCTCTCTTCGAAAGTAACACAACTTCAAAGCCAAATCCAATCGCAACAAATGAGAAGAAAACAAAAACAAATATCACAACACAAAATTCTAGAAGCAGCATAAGCATCAGCACAGATAATTAAACGCCATTTTTTGTGCGAGGTTTTGAAATAAACTTTTACAATAAACTAAACAAAATGTAAGCAATAACTTTCATTAGCACAACTATTTTGTTTTAAAAAACAAATTATAAGAATTGGCTCAGTATATTTTGCGCCAAAGCGTTACAAACCATTTCCATATACATAAGTATTCGTCACTTACCTTCTTTGAACTTTGATAACTAACCAGGCCCATGAACATAATTTTAATAAGAATTTAACATTTTATAATTATTTCTGATTTTATTTTCATTCAATTTAACAAAAAAAAAAAAAAAATTTCAAATTTTAATTATAAACAAAAAAACAAATATTTTGATTTCAATACATAATTCATATGGACAAAAGTATTCGTCACTGATTACAAATATATACATAAAACAAAATCTATAAAAATCTAATATGACGTTTGCAGACCTTTTTGTTTAATTACTTCTAATAAACGATTATGCATCGAATGCACCAGCTTTTTGGTCACTTCCGGACCAATTTTTTGCCATTCGTCCTGCAGCAAGGTCTTAAGTTGACTTTTTGAGGTAATATGGTGCTCCCTAATGCGTCTGTCAAAATGGTCCCACAAATGTTCGATGGGATTCAAGTCTGGTGATTGGGGTGGTGTTTTCAAGGTATGGGGCGTATTGTATAAGACCCAAGAGCGAACAATTTCTGCTGTGTGCTTTGGGTCATTGTCGTGTTGGAAATAGTAATCTGCTTCAATTCCTAATTTTCTGGCACTTTCTTTAAGATTTTCCTTTAAAATATTTAAATTACGATATTTGTCCATAATTTCATCTATAAACACCAGTTTCCCAACACCAGCAGCGGACATGCAGCCCCACACCATGACTCCACCACCCCCGTGTTTAACAGTGGTTTGCAAATTTTTTTCTTTGAGGGCGCAACCTTCTTGTCTCCACACTAAAACACGTCCATCTGATCGGTAAATGCTAAATTTACTTTCGTCAGAGAAAATTACCTTTTCCCAAAACTCATTTTTTTTGTGCAGGTGCTCTTTGGCAAAGGAAAATCGCTTGGTCTTGTTGGCTTTACTAATTAATGGCTTTTTTCTGCAAACACGGGCATTGTATCCTGCTTCATTAAGAACTCTGCGGACAGTTCTTGGATGAATTTGCTTGCCAGTACTTTCCTTCATTTCTGCAGCAATCTTGGATGATGGAATTTTTGGCTGTTGCTTTACTGCTCCTATTATTTGACGCTTTTCTCGCACCGACAGTTTTGATGGCCTGCCAATTCTTGGAAGATTTTCACAGTCCGGACTATTTTTAAAGCGTTTTATTATTGTTGAAACCGTAGTACGTGGCCGGTCTACTAGGGCACAAATTTCTTTAATGGAAATGTTTTTATTGTGAGCATTTAAAATTATTTTTCGCTCCTCAACCGTAGTTTCCTTACTTTTTCGACTCATTTTTAAAACTGCGTACTTTGACAAAAAATTTTTCACAGTAATTAATAAAATACCGTTATGAGAAGCATAGCTCATCATTTACGGAGTTGCCATCACCAATCGTTTTGATAATATTTCTTACAACTAAGAAACTCTATGGTTGGCAGTAGATGACGAATACTTTTGTCCATCTAAAATATGTTCTAAGGCAAGGATTACATTTTTTTTGGTACAAAAATTAAATTTAAAAGAAAATTTTTTTCTTGTAGAATTAAGGAAAATAATATAAATTTTCATTTAAAAAATATGAATTTTAATAAATACAATTTCAACAGTTTTTATTACTCTTCAAAGTACGGAAAAGCAAAATGACGAATACTTTTGTCCATCTGTGTAAGTAATTTTATATAAATAGTTTAGATTAAGAAAGCACGTTTTATGTGCTTTAAAATGAAGTGCTATTCGTAAGGGAAACGATTTTTTGAAGAGCTATATCTCTGGCTTTCGATATCTATATTTCCGAAACTGGATGCGTCCCTCAACGATTATATTAAATATGAGATTGCTGACCAAAAAAAAAAAAAAAACAACAAAGCTTATAAAGTTTGTGGCTTGCGGCCTAGAATGATGTATCAAAGCTGACAAACATGCCAGGCCAAGGGAATACCTGAGAACACAGGACCACAAAAAAAAGTCTTGTAGTTGAAAGTTGAGGTGCCATACGGTATGTATTTTGGTGTGCTAAAAATGAATCTGGGGTCAGAATTTACCCATCACCCTCAGATTTTGACATAACCTCAAAATCCTTACCACTTTAAAATACGTTAAAAAGAAAGCACCAAAATCCAGAAGGTAGACCTTATTTATATTACGTATTTAGGTGTGCCAAAATAATATCTTACAATAAAAATGAGTTTTAGTTGCCCACTTTAACCCCAGCACCCCCATTTACCCCCAAAGGGACAATAACTAATTTCTTATAAAAATTCAAAATTAATGCATATCCCCAGGTATTTTGGTGCACGAAAAATCAGAATGTCGATAAAAACCTTTGGGGAGGTGTAATAAGGTACTGGGGTGGGTTTTTTTTATAATAGAGTTTAGCTTCTAAAGCTATTATAGCCTTATTAGCTATCAAGTAAAAAGCTTATTCTATAAATAATGGAATAGAAAAAATTATCATGCACATTAATTTGTTATTTTGTTTATAATTTTTTCTTAGCTTTATCGCATTTTCTCAACATACCCACTCAGATCATATGTATATATTGCATGAATGTAATTGTATGGATGTAAGGGATAAATGTCAGAAAAAATTTGCCCAGTATGCTGTGGGGCTCGGACAACACAAACATAAAAATACACACCACCATTAAGCTACAAATTAAGCTACAGTTAGTTTTCAGTATAAGCTTGAGTTGACCCTTTGACAAGCTAATGTTATAAACTTCGCAATTATTAATAAAAGTTGTCATGCGATTAAAAGGAGCTGTAGCTATATAATTAGTTCTACTAACAAGTTGGTAAAATAACTGATAAGAGTTACGAGTACTCCTCCGATTACTCTTAAAATGTATGTAGTTAAGAAGCTCTAGTGCAGCAAGAGACCCAGTTACAAGTTGATGCTGATAAAGTACATATAAACCAGTGGTCGGCACCGCATAGCACAATTGTGCGCTCAAATATCACACGCATTCTTATGCTCTTTCATTCAGTTGTCGAAAAACCATTGACAAAGCAACACCATGCGCGAATGTAGCTTTTATCGTCTGTTATGCACATAGAGAATTTTTTTACAGCTATGCCAAATGAACGAATTTAGAACGAAAAGGCATTATGACGCATTTCAAATGCCTTTTCGTCGTCAATTCGCTATTTTCTTTTGACGACATAAAGTAAAAATGCATTGCGCTCTAGATTTTAGAATCTGAATACCTTTTCTAATTTTTTTTTATTTTTCACTTTCTGCTGCAACATTCATTTCGCAAACGATTTCTGCGAAAAATTTCTTGCGGTGCAGCTTCTCTCCTCTCACCAACACAATCACACTTTTGGTTTTGCCGACCCCTGATATAAACCTATATCCGCAATGTTTCTACGAAAAGCAATACTAACAGAAATGTGTGAGTATTAGTGAGCATGAGTGAGTTTACACTGAAGAATTTTATTTAGTAGATTTTAGATTTTTCAAAGATTATACACTTTTTGAAATTATTAGACACTTTTGTATGATCAATATTTTTGACTATTAAAAGATTTTCTGACTTTGGTGGTTAAAATAATTTGAAATGTTGCAAATTTTTATGTTTTGTCCAAAACATCTTCAATATCAATATCAAAACTGCAACATTTTATTCGAATTAGGTTTTCGAGGTGTTCGTCAACTAAGCGGTTCCTTTTCTTTGTTAATAAGTTTTTTAGTACAATTTATAAACACTTTTTTTTAATGTTTGAATACTTATTCCCATCAATTGATTTCCAAAATTCCATCCCACTGTATAATCGCAATGTTACATCTGAAGCTTATTTAAATCCTCTTGTATTTCGGTATCGAATTGGGTTACTTCGCAAGTTAATGCGTGTTCGTATAGGTCAATAATAGGTTTTATTTTTGAAAAATCTTCAAGCCTCTCGCTATAATTTTTTAGCATAGACTCGATGATTTCCACATATACCGAGAATCTACCACGGTTCGAATAAACATTAAAAATTTCTGAAGTTTTTTCTAAATGTGTTAGGTCTTCATTTTTTATTTCTTTAGAAGAATATACAGCTGGTTTTCGAATTGAGTTACAGCCGATATAAGATTGAAAATATGCTTAGTTTTACCTTGGAGGCGAAGATTTAATAAATTTAAATATTTGGTGATGTCACAAAGAAATCCTAAGTCTAGAAGAAAACAGGGATTCTGAAAATGTACTGCTAATTCTGTACACTCAGGCATATTTTCATTTTCTAAAAAACTTTCTACTTCACTTCTTAACATGAACAATCTTTCGAGACATTTTCCACGACTAAGCCATCTTACTTCCGTATATAACACCAAGTCACCATAATTTTCTTCTAGAAACGTAACAACTTTTCTGTGTCTAAGAGAGTTGTGTCCGCCTCTAATTTTGTTAACAATTTTTATAACATTGTCCATCGTTTCTTTTAAATTACAGGATTTAGCAAAAAGAGATTTTTGATGGATAATGCAGTGATAATATGGTATTTTAAAACCATTTTTTTTAAGAAACCAACAAAGCCATTGGTCTTTCCCGTCATTACAGGAGCACCGTCTGTGCAAACTGACGCTAGCTTTTGTCTGTCAGCAAAACAGAATAGTTTGTTTTCCACAGCTTCATAAATATTTTTCCCACGAACATTGCCATGAAAAGAAATTACAGATAGAACATCTTCGAATATATTGAATTCTTTGTCAATAGTTCTCACACATATAATCATTTGACTTATGTCATGTACTTTCGTCCAAGCATATAGAAAAAAACTCGCATTTTGTTGTACTTTCTTTTATAATTGAAAAAATGTGGCTACTAATCATTTCTGTTCTGCGACGAATTGTCATTGCAGAGCACGGAACTTTTTCGATGAGTAAGCTAAGCTCCTTCTCATTCTCACCAAAACATTCCACAATTGATTTCGTCATATCCTTGATGAATGTACCGTCTATGAAAGGGCGACCTTGCCGTGCCAATCCCAAAGCTATTATATACGAAGCTTTTAATTCAGCTTTGGTGTTTAACTTCTCATTTTTGGAAGCAGTAACATTTCCTGAAAAAGTCGGATTTTCTATGTTTTCAGTAGCAGATTTTGTCAATAGTACTGACTAAAGACTTAAGAACAAATCCCGTTTTTCAACCGCATCAAACATTTGATATTCTGGGTGAGATTTCAAAAAGTGTCTTTCTAGATTATAGCTTCTCCAAGAAATTAATGTCTTATGACAAATTACACATTGGGCCTCAGAATTATTTACTACAATAAAAAAATGTTTTCCCATCATTTCATTTCTACTTTTTTTTTTAATAATATTTACTATTATTCAAAAAAAGGAAAAAATAAAAACTGAAAGTCGTAACTCTTAAACACTATATTAAAAATACTTACTTACTAATAAAAAGTCTTATATACTATCTTAAAATTACTTATTGTCTTACAAAAAAGTAATTAAAGCTAATGTAATAAGATTAAATTTAAAAGTAAAGTGAAATATATTTAGCTTAATGTCTAAAAAAGTTTAACCAAAACTCCTTAATGCTATTTTAAAAATATTTATTTACTGAAAAAAGTCTTATATACTTATTGTCTAACAAAAAAAAAATTAAAGTAAAAGTAATAAGTTTATTTTGCAAAGTAAAGAAAAAAATAGATCAAAGTTTATAAGCTAACGGAATACAATATTCATACAGTGTACGCATGTGACAAGAAAATATAGCACAAAGAAACGTGGTCTTGCTTGTTCAACAGTTGCATACGAACTGATCTGATATTTATTATCAGGTTTCCCAGAAGAAAACTTCGAAAACTCCCCAAACAAATTTTTTTTTTCCCCAAATGCATCAATTTTCAAAAATTTTCCCCAAAAAACTTTTCATAATAATAATTTTTTTTTTGGAAAATATAAACTTTAATGTATGCATAATGTTATCTTTTGCTAACTTTTTTTTTCCCAAAATGAAGCAATTTCTAAGCATTTTCCTCAAAAACATTCTAAGCATGAAAAAGAAAAGGTTTTTACGCAATTCGAATATACATAAACAAAATAAATGTCATTTGGTCAATACTACCTATATTTGAGGTAATATAAACATGAATTTATTGACGTGCCTTTTTACGTAAACATATCGATCGGTAGTAATAAAGCAGAAAACTGTTGCCGTGCGCTGCACAGTGGGAGCTTTTCACACACAAGTTGGGAAAACTTGAATGAAATGGAACAACAGGCACACACTCCTGCCATACATACGAATATTAATAATGGTCATAGTTTAAATTTTTTTTTGGATTGACTTCAGTCAAATTTGATGTCTGAACTTCTTTAAGCAGTATACTTATTCATATAAACAATCAGCTTTATGGTTGTTGTCATGCTAATTGAATAAAGTGCATTGTTTTGTTATATCGCCAAGGTCACCCGATTTTTTGTCGGATGCCATAAAATATATTTTGAATATCATATATTTTCGATTTTTTTCTATGTATTTATGATCACATCATCCACTGTGCGCATGCCATTTCGTTTATTGTCTGCAGTATGATGCGCATGCGCGCAATCTTCAATCTGTTTGCTTTGTGCCAGGCTAACAAAAAATACTAAATTTGTTTTTTTAATACGCAATTAATTTGATTTTTTTGTCGTTCACCTTTTTTTGAAATGTGTCGAAATTACCAACTTTGATTACCTAATTGCCCAAAACGACCTTGCGTTTTTATTTATTTTTTTTTTTATTCTCTTATTTATATTGATATCTGGTTTTTGTTAGGGTTTTTTTTTTTGAAAAAAAAAAAACCTTATTTCATGCTAATTTATAGTTTGCGATTTTATTATGTATACAGGAAAAGGCAAGTTAAGATCTGGCAAAGGTACCCACACTTACACATATGTTATGCACCCATCAATTTTTGGGGCCATGCATTAGCATTTGTAACCATTATACTTACTTAGATGGATGTACGATATGGTAAGCGAAGGTGTAATGCATAAACAAATTATAATTAACAAAATTAACAGCGAAGAATAATACAGTGTGAAATAGTTAGCTGTTAAGCAACAGACAGCGTGGTAAAATGTTTAGGGTTGTGAGAGCCCATAATTGATTGTAGATATGTACGTGAGTTCGTTACTCGATAGGGCAGTTTTTTAATTTTTTTATTTCAATAAAAAGTTAACTTCTTGGTAATGCAAAGACTCATGCAGTACTTTTGATATGACATCAGCAAGATACAAATCATTTATTACGAAGGCGATAGCAAGCCTATGAGATAGATGAAAGCTTAGGTTGCTATCGATGACCAAAATCTGTGCAGCTCAGAGCTGATGTCTTTTAAGACTGTCAAAGTGTACAAAAGGAACAGCAAACACATATTGTCACCTCAGAGTGTAAGTGTCCTATCGCACTTTTTGACATTTTTTTAACACGCAAACTTACTAAAGAAAATACACTCTTTCGTTTGGTGTTATCGACATTTGGCTACCTCTTCCCGTTCCAAAGATCTCAGTATGCGTTATGTCCTAAGTGCAGCTTTCAGAATAAAATCTCGGAGTGCAAATGTCCTAACTGATTTTTTTGTCTTGAAGTCACATTAAATAGTAAACAATCGCTCTCAGGTCAAAAGTGAGAATGGACTTTAGTAAGAGAGGGGAAATTTGGTGATTTGGCGGTGATTTGGCCTCGTTTCAAGACAAAAAATTTCTGGCACCAATCGTTGCAAAAAAGCCGAAAATGGATTCTGAAGTACGAATGGTACTGTCTTTAATCTGTTTAGGCCTCATTTGATGAAAAAAAAAAAAAATTATAGCACCAATTGATGCGAAGAGGTCGAATCTTAATTTTGAAAGGAATTTGTTTGGCCCTATATGAGGAAAATAAAAACTCTCAAAATAATTTTTTGTTTCCATTTTCGAAGTTATTTATCAATCTTTTTTTTCATCCTTCCAGAACTTAATTTCTACCTTTTCGCATCGAACGTAATTTAGCAAGTTTTACTGAATAATTTTTCTTAATCCTATTTTAAGTATTCTTGCACTAAAGCCTGCTGTATTTGTTTTTATGTGACTCTTGCAAATTTCCGAATAGATTCGTGATTGTAACGTTTTCGCTGAATTCAATATATTATATTAATATATATATATTATATACATAATTTTTGCCTATAGCAACATATATGAACACATTTTTGAAACATAAATATAATCTTCGTTTGTCAATATCGGCTTAGTATTTAAGGTGCTGTGACTTATGACTTATTCAACTATGTGAATTATATAATTATAATTATTATATTTTATTTTTTGCATACAGCGTCCTCTGTGATCAGATTTTCGAAGTATTAATAGCTTTATTAGGCTCTTCTCTTCTATGCAAACAACGATACTTCGTTTGTCAAAATCGGCTCAGTAGTTTAGAAGTTTTGGTCTAAAGCCTAACACTAGCATGAGCGTACCGTGAACGTTAGCACTACTCGTGACGTAACGGTTCATCCAAAACACTTTAGAATAGATTTTTCTACATACCCGCTATCCTATGCCTCCCATCAAACATGTTTACGAATAAAAAAAGAAAACTTTTTGTGTGTTTTGGATCAATCGTAACATACCTTTTGCGTGGAGTTTCAGAATGCAAATGTCCTAACCCATACAAATCCGAATAATTTTAAACATAGACAAATCGAAGGTAAGTTTCAATAAATGTTTTTCAAATACCGTATAGGTAATTGCAGAGAGGCAAAATAATTAAAAAAAAATTAATAATCCTTAAATCACAAATCGCAGACTTAATAACTTAAAAACGCTGTTTTCTCAGTTTCATGTTTTTGCTGATAGGTACGGTGACCATCCGTTCTATTTTTAGCAGAACAGTTCTGTTTTTTAGGCGCTTGTTCTGCGTATTTTTTTTTTAATGGAAAATTACAAAAATGTTGTTTTTCGCAAATGTTCTGTTTTTTGTTCTGTTTTCATGCGCCACGCAAATCTACTATTTACTAATCTACATTATAAATCTATTTCTACTAACGGCAACACTTTGCTGATCGATATGTAAGTTGTTATCAATATCAATTAGCAATCCCTATTAAAAAGCTGTTTGTGCAATGTAATTACCGTGCCGCTAAGTTTGTCGGTTTGGATTTGAACTCAAAGTTCCGCTGAACGCAGAGATGAAATTTTATTTACCTTTCATAAAAAAGAAAATAATTTCGGATAGGCGGAGACCACGTTGTAGAAAAGTCGAGTGTAAAAGATGACAGGATGGGATGTACGGGAAACATAGTGAGCCATTTTGGTGAAGCTAACGAACCAGGTTTGCCTTGCCAAAGCCTGTCCCGATGCCCGAATCTTAGTCAATTTTGTTGTTCTAATTTAATTTAAGAAAAATTGGCCCTAAAAACTGGTGGCTATCCATGTTTAAGAACGGATTCGACTGGCAACCTTATATATTCTATTTAGAAGTTCCAAAATGTTGAAAAAAGTTTAAAATATAACCCTAGCGTAACCACTAGCTTCAAATTTTCAAATACACTACGGAAAAAATATTGTTTCATACAAGCCAGCGTATGTGTAAATGAGCTTTTCTTTGAAGCATGAAAATATGCACGAATTTCAATGAAATATACAATTAGCTTTAGAAATACTAACAACTTACTCTTCACGAGTCTCAGATATCACATATTTATAAAGACTTATCCAGTCGTACGGAAAATCACCTGATTTATATCTTCCAAGCGTCACAGTGAAAAAACTAATATGGCGACTTGTCATTACTATGGATCAAATATGTAGACCGGATATCCATAAAAATTTTGCCGATAGGAAAAAAATTACCCTAAAATTCATTCAACAAAAATTTTGAAATTAGATGGTGGGAAAAATATTCCCGCTGCCTTAAAATGGATTAAAGATTTTGTTTATAACGTTTCAGTAAGATTTAATTTGAAAAGTTCAAGAAACATTGAATCTGCAACCTTTCAGAAACAGTTTAGAATGATTTCATGTGAAGCATTACATTTGAAATACAAAACGAAGATTCCTGTAACGTTCCGTTTGCAATATTTCAAATGAAGCATTACTGGTACTTTAAACACTGTTGCTGAAACTTTACATGCCGAGTGGGCAGCAAACATTAGTATTAGTGGCATGAAGCAATCTAACCTATTAACACAAACAAATGGGATTACGTTTTTTTATGCTTATGTATCTTTTTTTGTCATAATATGAATTTTCTTCTTTTTTGTTTATTTCTATGGATATTTTAAGTTTAACAGCACGACATGCTAAATAATTGCAGTTGAAGTTTGAATATTTGGCGCAGTTGCAGCGACAGTTCTGGAACGTTAATTCTATGACAACATGTCGTGGTTCTATTCTTGGCGGATATTATCTTTCATTATACTAGTAAGTAAATTTGTAGTTATTTATTAAATTTATAGGGGTCTTTACACGTAGTCTTGTTTCTGTGTTAAATAAATTTTTAATATTTAATTTAAGACAGTGTCTCGACTGACCATAATTCATGGCAATATTGATGGCAAGTTATCAAAATGTCAAGTGGAGACACCAAATGTTAGCTATAAAAAAATGCCATACATTATGGCTTTTTGCCATAAGTCCTAAATAAATTCGACATTATATGAAGTTGACGTTCCATTCGCTGCTGTGAACGAAAGTTTGATAGAAGGGACATTTTTTTCGCTCCAATTTATCCGTCTATACTAAGAAATAATTAAATAAAATATAAATTCAAGTAAAAGTTTGGCGAAAAAGTAAAATAATTGAAAACTTTGTAAGCGCAATAACACCCCGCCTACTACTAACTAGTTGAATTATTTTGACAGCTGCTTTGACATCTAATACTTTTATGGCTTAACATAATTTTCCCACCATGTATTATGGCAGCGATTGTCAGTGTTAACGCTGCCATTAATATTGCCAAGAGTTGTGACCGGCTTGAACAAGACAAGACTTATGTCGTGTGAAGATACGTAATTTAACGTAAGTCAATTTTCAATAAAAATGTGATATTTATTATATTCGTTTTAGTTGGTCGATGCATATTCTAGTCGTGATATAAATACCGACTCAAATTTTTTTTTAAAAAGAAATAGCATTGATAATCAATTGGACAAACGTGCAGCGCGCTCAACTTTTTCATCGGACGGCAATGATGCTAAATTAGAACGCATCGATGTGAAATGCGATAAGCAAAACGGCATGCTCGTAACAATAGATTTTGAGAAAAACTTTAATGGTATTGTTTACAGCCAGGGCTATTATAATGATCTCAAATGCCGGTAAGTAAGGTAGTTTTTAAATTTGAATAACTTTTTATTTGATTAGCAAATTTTAGCAAAACCAGCAGGGTATTCAATAATATTCCTAAAGTGACCGCTATTTGGTTTTCGCATAGCTTCAATCTATTGATGACATTTTTCATTACTTTCTCCGCAGTTTGTAGTGTCAATTCCTTTGAAGGTCTGCAAGAGACTGTAAATTTTTCTCGCAAGAATATTTTTTCAAGTAACTCTCTTAGGAAGAAGTCTGCAGCTGCCTAATCCGGAGAACGAGCCGTAGATGAGGCACTTCACACATTAAAATGACAACAAAATTCTCCTTCTCTTCTTAAAATTGAGTAATTGTGTCGAATTTCGAACAAACTTGTTGCAAAATATTGATCCTTTTGAAAGTTATGAATTTTTAAAATCCTTATAATATTTGTGGGTTCCTTCTCTAATTAACATCACTGTATCTATATTTAATCTTGCAGCTACATTGATTTGGGTAGAAACGAGCGAAAATACGAATTTACAGTGCCTCTTGAAGGATGTGGCAGTAAGCCTTCCTGCTCTGTTTGCTCTTCTGTTGACAATATATTAATTATACAAAACGATGAAAGCTTTCAAGGATTTTGGGATATAGCTCGAAAAATTACTTGTAGTCGTGATGAGGATCAGGAAAAGACGATTTTTTTTAAGCCATTTGTTGTTGGCATGTTAGAGCCAATATCAGTTCGAACATCAAGTGGTCCAGTCGAATGTTCCATGGATATATATGAAGGTTTTTATCCCAATATCAAACCTATTAATCCTTTAGCTGAATTTTCTATTGGCAGTAACATGACTGTAGTAATCAATATAAAGGACAAATCTAAAACATTCGATTTATGCGTTCGCGATTGTTATGCTTTTGATGATCTTGACTTTAGTGCCAAGGCAACAAATAAATTACAGTTATCGGATAGAAACGGATGTTCTAGAAAACGGAACGTCTTTGGTAAATGGATGAAAGCTGATAAGCCTAATAAAACTGATGCAACTGTTTATTATGCACCATTGCGTACATTCAAATTTCCTGATCGATCACTTGTATACATGAAATGTGATATTGAACTTACGAAAGGCCAATGTGAAAGGTCGCCTAGTTGTGATCTAAAAGAATTTTCTACACCAAATGAAAATGAAATCGATTCATGCTTTCCGGGCTCAACAGATCCTAAATGCAAACAAATTTTCGAGACAAATGTTGGAACAGCAACGTATCTTCCACCAACAATTGTAGAAAAAATTCCTTTTACTACAAAAAGTAGCAGATGCTACCCAGGTTCTGATGATCCGAAATGCATTCCCACTACAAGAGCCATAGAAAAACTCAGCACAACATGCTATTCCGGTTCAACAGATCCGACTTGTCCTCGAACCCCGACAACAGCTGTATCTCCGAATTGCTATCCAGGGTCACCAGATCCAAAATGTAGACAAAACATAGCCACATATAAACCACGATGCATTCCAGGTTCAAAACTTCCTATCTGCCAATCATCTGCATATTTACCACCCACGACTACGAAAACGATTTTATTGACCACAAAGAACGTACAATGCTATCCAGGATCAGATGATTACAAGTGTACACAAACTACAAAAGCTTCCCAACGTTGTTATCCTGGTTCAACAGATCCAACTTGTCCACAAATTTTGACAACTAGAGAGTCGCCAAGATGCTACCCAGGATCCAGTAATGTCAGATGTATGCAAGAAACAACATTGGCACCTAGAACCAAATGCTATCCAGGGTCAACTGATCCCAAATGTTCATTTTCAAGGCGTGAACCGGACTGCAAACCTGGTTCCACAGACCCCAACTGCACTAACTGCTTTCCTGGATCTCCTGACCCAAAATGTCCTAAAACGGCGACAACATTAAGACCAAGATGTATAACAGGCTCTAACGACCCTAAATGCCAACCGGCCACTTATTTACCACCAACGACTACGAAAATGGTTTCTTTGACCACAAAAAACGTACAATGCTATCCAGGATCAGATGATTCCAAGTGTACACAAACAACAAAAGCCTCCCAACGTTGTTATCCTGGTTCAACAGATCCAACTTGTCCACAAATTTCAACAACAAGAGAGTCGCCTAGATGCTACCCAGGATCCAGTGATGTGAGATGTATACAAAAAACAACATTGGCACCTAAAAGTAAATGCTACCCAGGGTCAACTGATCCTAAATGTTCACTTCCAAGGCGGGAACCGGACTGCAAACCTGGTTCCACAGACCCCGACTGCATTAACTGCTTTCCTGGGTCTCCTGACCCAAGATGTCCTAAAACTGTGACCACATCAAAACCAAGATGTATACCAGGCTCTAAAGATCTTAAATGCCAGCGGGCCACTTATTTACCACCAACAACCACGAGAAAGGTTGCATTAACAACAAAAAGCGTCAAGTGTTATCCTGGCTCCAACGATCCTGCATGTATTCAAACTACAAGAGAAACAACAAAAACTATCCAACATTGCTACCCCGGTTCAACAAATCCAGTTTGTCCTCAGACTTTGACAACTTTAAAGTCTCTAAGATGCAACCTAGGATCCCAAGATTCCAGATGTCTCCAAATTCCTGGGACAACACCTACGTGCTACAAAGGATCGACTGACTCAAAATGCACAACAACTTCTACTCCAACAAATCCAAGATGCTACTCAGGCTCAAGAGACCCTAAATGTCAGCCGGCTACATATTTACCACCAACACCAACTAAAAAAGTTCCTTTACTTTCGACCGAGGAGCAATGTTATCCAGGATCAACCAAACTGAAATGTATTCAAACCAAGCAGACTAAAACAAAATCTAAGCCCCGCTGTTATCCTGGGTCAACCCATCCAGACTGTTCACAGATTTTGACAACAATCGCATCTTCTAGATGCTATCCAGGGTCAAAAAACCCTAATTGTCAAGGAACAAACACATTTACACCAGTACCTAAATGCTCTCTAGGATCAAATGATCCAAAATGTTCATCTCCAAGATTTGAAACAGATTGCAAGCCTGGATCGATAGACCCCAAATGTGTTAACTGTTTTCCAGGGTCTCCTGACCCAAGATGTCATGTTAGTGCAACCACACCAATACCAATGTGTATAGCAAATTCTAAAGATCCTAAATGTCAACCGGCAACTTATTTACCACCAACAACCACGATAAAAGTTCCATTAACAACAAAGAGTGTGAAATGTCATCCTGGTTCAAACGACCCTAAATGTATTCAAAATGCAAGAACAACAAAAATTATTCCACAATGCTACCCCGGTTCAACAAATCTAGCTTGTCCTCATTCGTTGACAACAATAGGGTCTCCAAGATGCTACCTAGGATCTCAAGATCCTAGCTGTCCACAAGTACCAGAAACAACACCAACAGCTATGTGCTACGAAGGTTCAACCGAGCCAAGATGTTCAAAAATTCCTAGTCCAACAGTGTCTGGATGCTACCCAGGATCAACAGATTCTAAGTGTCAGTCGGCTACATATTTACCACCAAAAACCACTGAAAAAGTTTCACTAATTTCGAATGCGGTGCAATGTTATCCAGGATCAACCAGTCTGAATTGTGTTCAAACTACTCAAGCAGCAAAGCCTAAGCCCCGGTGCTATCCTGGTTCAACAGATCCAGCTTGTCCACAAATTTCAACAACGATCGAGTTACCTAGGTGCTACCCAGAATCCAATGATGTCAGATGTTCACAAGCAATACCATCCACACCAAGAGTTAAGTGCTATCCAGGGTCAATTAATCCCGAATGTTCATCTCCAACGCGCAAAACAGACTGCAAACCTGGTTCAACAGACCCCGATTGCACTAACTGCTTTCCTGGGTCTCCTGACCCAAGATGTCCTAAAGCTTCAATTACATTAAGACCAAGATGTGTACCAGGCTCTAAGGATCCTAAATGCCAACCGAACACTTATTTACCACCAACAACCACAAGAAATGTTCCATTAAGTACAAAGAGCGTCAAATGTTATCCTGACTCAAACGATCCTACATGCATTCAAATTACAACTATCCCACAGTGCCATCCTGGCTCAACAGATCCAGCTTGCCCACAGACTTTGACAACATTTAAGCCTCCAGTATGCCACCTAAGATCTGAAGATCCCAGATGTCAACAAGTATCAGAAAAAACACCAACACCTAAGTGCTACCAAGGATCATCTGATCCAAAATGCTCGAAAACTCCTAACCCAACAAAACCAACATGTTATTTAGGCTCAAGAGAGCCTAAATGTCAGCCGGCTACATATTTACCACCAGTAACTGAAAAAGCTGCAACTTACCTACCACCAATAACGTCACGTAGACCATTGATTACTAAACCATCACTCACAGAAAGTTCTGCTTTTGAAGGCATTGCGATTACTCGAACTACTGAACGTATTTTAACTGTGTGTGTGCTTGGATCAAGTGAACCTGAGTGCATAAACTGTTATCCTGGCTCTCCAGATCCAAAATGCCTAAAAGTACCAACTAAAAATAAACCTGGATGCTATCCTGGGACAACAGATCCAAAATGTCAGCCAGCGACTTACCTACCACCAATAACGTCCCGTAGACCATTGATTACTAAGCCATCGCTCGCAGCAAGTTCTGCTTTTGAAGGCATTGCAATTGCTCGAACTACTGAACGTATTTTAACGACAAAATCAGCTTCCAAATGCTATCTAGGCTCAATAGATCCAAATTGCCAAACCAACACGCATATACCACCTACAACTACTGAAAGACTTTCCTCTACAACACTATTAAAAATTCAATTAACTCCAAAATGCTATCCGGGCTCACGGGATTCGACATGCCAAACAGCCACATATTCACCACAAACAACTACAGAAAGAATTTTAGTGACAACACTAGCCCCAAAATGCTTTTTCGACTCAAAGGATCCAAGATGTCCACAAGCTTTAACAATTGATAAGCCTAACTGCGTACCCGGATCAAGTGATCAAAGCTGTCTTAGCTGCTACCCAGGTGCTCCTGATCCTAGATGTCCAAAATTTATAAAGAAGCCAGAATGTGATGAGGGATCAAAAGATGCAAAATGTCAACCAGCTACATATTTACCACCAACGAGTATCAATAGGTCAACAGCAACGCATTCAACGCCTTCTTTTACAACAGCAACACCAGCATATTGCTATCCAGGCTCCATTGATCCACGCTGTATAGATTCCGGCTATGTTGGTGCGAGCAGAATACCAGCAACATATTTACCACCTTTATCAAATCCAGGATATGATAGAACTATACGACAATCCAAGTTAACTTTGTTTGATGAAATTAATAAGCTGGCATATGGTAGCAACAACATATTTGAATTGGATGATTACGATGAAGAGGAGCAGCAAAATATAAATAGAAGTAGAAGAGAAGCAATTCAAGTTAGTGAAATTATTGACCCCTTGCAGGTTGGGAAGAATGATGATATACTTTCCCGAAAGATTATGAAGCGGGAATATAACGAGAAAATACAAGGAAAAGAAATTATATCATTAACATTGAGTATGAAAAACACATTAAGACTATCTTAAAAAAATTAATTATGCCATTCATATGTTTAGGGAGTTCAGAAGTCGTATGTCAAGTATGTCGTTGTTGTTAGTTTCCAAATGAATATGATACTCTTTATTCAATGTTTTTAATACAACAGAAAGAAACGCATCAATAAAACAGTGAGAGAGCGTTCACATATGGGATATTTTTTTGAAAGTACGACTTTATGATTTTATGACAACTTGTGAACTTCTTAATTATAATTTTTTTATACTTACTATGTGATTATATTAAAAGTGTACTTGCATTTCTAGCGTGTCAAAATTTTTATGAAATGTTTTTACTTAGAATAATTGGTCGATGGTCGACAGAAAAATATATAATGTTTAGTCGTCCGTGATACTACCAGAATTTCATCCTAGGCATATTGGAAAATTTGCAAGAAAAATTTGTATATTCTCTAGACTATAGCATTAAGCAATAGAAATACTCATTTTTTTACATTAATTTTTCTGATTAAAAGTATGTGGGTAAATTTAATGTGATTTGACTTATATGTACATATGTAGTATTTTGAAATATGGTATTTTAGTTTTACGAGGCATAAAATGTGCAAGGCATTTATAGTAAAAGTATTTATCATATTTATTATTTAAAGATATTGAGTTTAGCAAATGGAGACAATTTCTGTTATACCCTACACATACTTGTGTCTGGATAATTTCCTGCCTTCGCTTTAAGTTACGATACATCCTATATTAAATACATACATTAAAAACAAAAAAAAAATTAGTTTGCTATTACACACTGATCAGCTTTTAACTTTTAGATGGAAGAAAATATTTCAAACCGGAATCTGGTTTATTTTAACAAAAATATTAATTTTTATCTGTTTTTCTCCATATTTTTTGTGTAACAAAGCTTAATTGTAACAAATTGTAAAAATAATTACAATCCATAACACTATGAATGAAACACAGGTCACACAACAAACTTTCTAAATACTATCTTGAATTTCGAATTCGATGTGTAATTGAAAGTAAAAAATTAAATGTAAAACACCAATTATCGCAAGATCGAAGATCAAGGTGGTTGCCTACGTGGGAGACGTCGTCATCTAGATAAAGGGAAAGTTTATTTCTACGATCAGTGAACTGATGAAATCAACAATAGGGAAACTACTATGTTGGGCAAATAGTAACGGACTGGTGTCAATCCAAGCAAGACCGCACTCATTTTGTTCACAAGGAAATATAAAATACCAGTATTTTAATTGCCAACTTAAAATGATACCTTAGTGGCTTTTGTTAAGGAAGCGAAATATCTCAGAGTTATTCTGAATTCCAAGTTATCAGGAACGTGGATGATAGAGCTAGAAAGGCTTTGTACGCTTTCTACATGTGTAACACTGTAGAGACCTAAAAAAGACACAAAAACGCTGAGACACCCCAACTTAATTTTTGGTAGTAAAATACGGTGGCATACACAGTTTTTTCCGATTAGATCAAATTCTCGAGGTATGCGCGATTGACATTTCGTCACTTTTAAACCCTTGTTTTGGATCTATTTTTCTTTTTCTGTAGAAAAAGACATCGAATTCGAATGAAATTCGGTACATACGTTTATATGAACCCAAGAATTAGAACTATTGAATTTTTTTGGCATACGCTTAAAATTACGCCCATCTCCTATATCACCCACAATAGTGGGTCTTAAAAAAAGGTCTTATATACATATTATAGTCTGCATAAGTATAATCATTAACCAACGAAGCTAATACCGAAGGCAATTTATTTGATTTGAATGCGTATACATAGTGTTGTGTTACTGTTATCATCATTATAAATTTCACTTCTCAAACCTTTCGGAACTTCTCCTTTCCATTTGACTTTAAAAATCAGTAATTTCCGTTTTCTTACTCTTAAGGCCAATTTAAACAATAATTGAAACTAATTTATAAAAATTTTATTTTTGAAAGTGGTTTTTGGGAGTCATGCCATATGGCATAAAATGTACTGAATGTTAATGAAAGTACCAAAATGCAAATTTAAATTCTTAATATAATTCGAATGATTTTGTGCTAAAACATATACAAATACAAAATTTATTGATAAAAAAGGTTGAAAAGGATGTAATGCCATACTAAAGGTCAAGTCTGAATAAGAATTACCCTATAATAACCCTTGAAAAGTAAACAATTTTGATTTTTTCCACAATTTTGCTTATTTCAAACTTAAAAAAGTAGAAAAGAAAAATGTTATTGCTTATTATATACAAAAAATTAAACATACATAAATTATGTATGTAAATTATAGAATCGATGGGGGCCCGCTTTTACCAATCCAGTTTTACCAATCCATTTTCACAACTCCATTTTTACCGCTATACTTTCTTTCCACTAGGACTTCTTACCAATTTTTTTTTACCACTTTCCTTTTCTTCCACTGGAACTTTATACCAATATACTTTTACCTCTACATTTTTGCCACAAATAAGTAAAAATTCCACAAGAGATAAACATTTATTCAAAATCGTATATTATGGCCTTCAGCTCTCAAATATTCGGCCCTCCTCTTTTTGGGTTTCGTATTCTTGGACTTAATTTGCGATGTGTACTTCAGTGGAGTTCCTAGCTCTGTTTTCATTTTTTTTTAATTTGCGTCCAATATCAAGCTCCCTGAACATTGTTTCTGTATCCTTGCTCCTTTTGTAGTTCAACCAAGAAAGCATATAGGCTTAGTTGATGTCGACCAACGACCACAGCAAAACGAGTGAAGAATATACAACTTTCAAAAGTATGTAGTGGTAAAAAATTTTAGAATCAGTGGTAAAAAGAATTAATGGTAAAATTAATAAGTGGTAAAAAGAATTAGTGGTAAAATTGGTATAGTGGTAAAAACGAATTGGTAAAAATATGCTACAATCTATGGAATCATCATCATTTCGTCAACGCAGAAACTTTAACCTAAGGGAATATCAATAGTTCTTGTTGAGAACATAGTTATATGTAGGCGATTCTTAAAAAGTTTGTCTTTTGATTTCCCATCTAGGATAAACTTTAGGTTATTGAGTATTGAATGAAATCTTTCTGCCATATTTTGACGAAATGCTGGAATTTCAGTGGCATCGTGACATCGTTAATCGAGAATATCCGATATTTGAAGTTACGATTTCTAAGCCTACAAATTTCAGAATTTCTTCCCTTGTGACATTAATAGGTGTCCCACTTTGTAAAAGTGAGGCTTGATTTATTGCTGGAACAGTTATATCAATAAAACTACCTGTGAAATATTTAAAAAAAATAAAACAGGAGTGTTCAAGCTTTGTTTAGGATATTTTTCAGAAAAATTTTAGCTTGAAAGACTTCAAGGCTTCTTAATCCATCGAAATTGAAGGGTTTTTTGAAATGATATGTGCGCAACCTCATCCAGATCAAACAAATTATCTTCTGGAACCACTATATTATCTTCTACATCTAAATTTTCCCCAAGTAAATCATTATTATTATCCGGATTAGATAGCTCTTCGACTAAAAAGAGATATAAACTTCCAGAGTTTCTAATATGTTTATCAGTTTATTCTTCTTCTTCATCAAATAAATTTTAGTCATCAAAATTATTTTCAAAATCTTTTCCTTTCAGTTTTTTAAACATTGTAATTGCCTTAACTATAAGTCAAATTAATGAATAAAAAAACGTCCAACCGCTGCAACTCTTCTCAACCAAATGAAATGTTTTAGCACCTTTAGATCAAATTCATGCCGTAAGGCATAGCGCGACATAGAAAAAATTCTACAGCGTTATTGAACCATGTTAGACGTCTAAATTTGTTAACACTTAATAAACCAACATTAAGCTTCAAAATGGCATTCACAAAATTATCAAATAAAACTATTTGTTTGGTAAAAAAGTCAAAGTATGAAGTGGTACTTTTTTGCAAAATACGTCAAAGAATATTGACGTTCGCTCTAATAAATTATACACCTTACTGCTTTCACCAATTAATTCAATTTTTGTTTTAACTTGTACACAAAGCTTTCGAAAAAAATTAAGAAATAAAAAAAAATTAATTTGAAGTTTTTTTGACTTCAAAAACGACGTTAAAAACGACTATGCCATATGGCATAGAATAACCGAAAGGGTTAAGGGTCAAATAGACGTTCATGCGTAAATGATGAATCAAGTGATTGCTCATGCAAACTGATCGTGTAGGTGGCTGATTGACTGATTGGTCATGCGCATGAGCAATATTAAAATATTTTGATATTTTTTGATTGATCATGCATTCATGATAGTGTGTGCTGAAGTTAGCTCAGTTTACATAATATTTTTACGAAGAAGGTGACAATGAGTGCGGAAAAGAAATTAGAAATATTCTGCACTAAAGATAATTAGATGAATTAATTAAAAAGTTTTTTAAAATACATTTTTAAAGATTTTTTGAGCTTAAATTAAATTCATTTCATATTTTTTTTAATATTAAATGCAATTTTAATTGCCGCACCTGCTTTTGACGTCATAATGTCAACACGTTAAAAGTTCAACCAAAAATGATATCCGTCATGCGTGCATGAATGGTGTGTGTCGAAATCATGATGGCGCACAGTGCATTATTTTGGCAATCTAGCGCTACTAAACTCAAAAAAAAAAAGTTGATTTTTTGATAGAACTTGAATGCAACTATGTTAAAAATTCCCCAATTAGGTTAAAACTTCAAAAATTTTTTGGAGTATAGGGCAGTACTTAAACTAACTGTACCTTGAAAGTAAGTAAAAAGAAAATGTCAAAAATATTATAAGTTCGCCGAATTTTGCGCGCAATCTTTAAAGTCTTGTAAATCCATTGTGAAAAAGTGAAAGGTTTTATTTTTTTTAAAAAAATTAATTTCAAAGCCTTGTTGATCGAAATAACATAAGATCTTAGCAGAGTTATTGATAGCAATAAAAATTTGTGTACACTGAAAAAACCTACTTTAACTGTGAGTATTAAAAAAAAAAACTTTTGTGGACAGTAAAAAAATTGTTTAGAATAGTTTGGAGTTCTGACTATGATTATAATAAAGCTTGATATGTGTACTAATAGAATCAACAAAAAAATTCTGCGCCTAGCTGCGGCACCCATTTTCAATTTTTAAAGATGCCCTCTGAAATTTCTCGCTTCCAAATATTTGAGTTATGGCTTGATACTGCAGTAAACAAACGATTAGATAGTATGATTTTGTTTTTATCCGGAAATGTTGCTGGTGGATCGCAAAGTACTGTTGATATTGATTAGGCTAAGCAATATGCCAAGAACTTGTTGTCGCTACTGAATTCCCGGTGGGCAATTGCTTGTCGGAAGAAAGATCGATTTATTTCATCAAATAAAGATTGACTCGGAGGTAAATCGAATTCTCTTTATTTTTGTGCAATACACCGAAAAAATTTTCTGGTGCGAGACAAAATAAAGAATTTGAAGAACGCGCCGAAAGCACTAAAAATAAAAAAGCCAGAAAAGTTGCAAGAGAGGTGAGCGAAAATCAAGGCGTTTTTTCAAAGAAGCGGATATAACAGCTGAAATAACTGGTATAAATTTGGAACTAATTTGTTGTTTCCGTACCTTGCTTCAATCCTTAAACTTTGGTTTTCCAATCAATGTGGATGCTTTCCAAAAATACTCGCAGGATACGCTGTACCCATACATAGAGTTATATCCTTGGTACTATATGCTACCAACAGTGCACAAAGTGCTGTACCATTGAAGCAATGTAATAAAAACCTGCATTATGCCTATTGGCCTAATGTCAGAGGAAGTACACGAAGCACGTGATAAGGATGTCCGGCGCAATAGGGATCTTTTTACGCGAAAAACTTCAAGGACCGATACAAATACTGATTTGATCAATAGACTCTTGATAACATCGGATCCATTTATAGCAAGTTTGCGCAAAGCGTCTAAAAAGAAGTATAGAGACCTAAGTCCGGACACGATAGTATTGCTTCAAATGAAAAACTATGACACTTCTGATCGAGCGATTTAGATGAGTCTTTGGAGTAAATTTTAGAAATTACACTGTAAGCATTTTTAATATTTATCCTTTTCATAAGTATGTTTTGTTGATTAATTTTTTATGTATCAACTTTACAGACATGCTTATGATCAATCTAGTCATAAAGACTTCGTATCTTTATTTGTAATGGTCGCAAGTTTGAGAGCAGCATCCCTGAATTGAAGGACATATAAAAATTAAAAAGTACATATTTTTTTTTTAAATAAACGAAAAAAAGCAAATAATCTTTTATGTACGAGTTCATATTTTGGTTCTATAATATAATTTGTTAATCATTTCGTAATTATTTTCCAAATTCGCGTCCAAACCTCAGCTAAAATCATTATAACTCCGAAAACTGAAACTATTTATTGATAAACGAAACGCTGAAAAGTTCACTTTCTTATATTCTACAACTATCTTAAAACTCATATTTTCGTATCTTAAGCAAGCTAAAAGTTATGTAAAAATTTTAATTTCCATAACAGTTCAATGAAAAACCACGCGATGAAATATTTATTTTCATTGCAAAATATTAATCTTCAATAATATAAAAATGAATCGCAAAATGTGTTGGTAAGCGCATAACTCAACAACGCCTGGACCAATTTGGCCAAATCTTTTTTTAAAATGTTCGTTGAAGTTCAAGGATGGTTTTTACGGCGAGAAAAATTATTTAGGGTGGCCCTCATACAAATTTTTTTTTATAATAGCATTTTCCCAAAGACCACTTCATCGATTCACATGGAATTTACACCACGTAGCTTTTATATTAAGGGACATGGTTTAGTCTATGAGACTTTTATTTAGGCTGCATATTTAGGGTGGCCCTCATACAAAAATATTTTTAAAATATCATTTTCCCAAAGACCACTGCATCGATTCACATGGAATTTACACCACGTAGCTTTTGTATTAAGGGACATGGTTTAGTCTATGAGACTTTTATTTAGGCTGCATATTTAGGGTGGCCCTCATACAAAAATATTTTTAAAATAGCATTTTTCCAAAGACCACTGCATCGATTCACATGGAATTTACACCACGTAGCTTTTATATTAAGAGGCATGGCTTAGTGTACAAAACTTCTATTTAGGGTGGCCCTCATACAATTTTTTTTAATAATAGCATTTTCACAAACACCACTCCATCGTTTCACATGGAATTTACATCACGTAGCTTTTGTATTAAGAGGCATGGTTTAGTCTATTAAACTTCTATTTAAGGTGGCCCTCATACAAAAATATTTTTAATATAGCATTTTCCCAAAGACCACTGCATCGATTCACATGGAATTTACACCACGTAGCTTTTATATTAAGAGGCATGGCTTAGTCTATAAAACTTCTATTTAGGGTGCATATTTAGGGTGGCTCTCATACAAAAATATTTTTAAAATAGCATTTTCCCAGAGGCCACTCCATTGATTCACATGGAATTTAAACGTGTCTTTTATAGTAAAAGACATAGTTAACTCCATAAAACTTTTATTTAGGGTGGCCCTTACATCGTTTAACATAGAGTTTAGGCCACGTGCCTTTTATATTAAGAAACATAGTAAAACCCATAAAAATTTTATTTAAGGTGCATATTTAGGGCGGCTTTCATGCAAAAATATTTTTAAAATAGCATTTTCACAAAAACCACTTCATCGATTCACATGGAATTTACACCACGTGTCTTTTATATTAAGAGACACTGTTTGGCTCACAAAATTTTTAATTAGGGTGGCCCTCATACAAATATAGTTTTAAAAAAATCATTTTCACTAAGACCGGTTAATCGGTTCATACCGAACTTACACTACGTAACTTTTATGTTAAGATGCATAGTTAAGCCTACAAAACTTTTATTTAGAGTGGCCCTCATACAAAAATATTTTTGAAATAGCATTTTCACAAAGACCACTGCATCGATTCACATGGAAGTTACAACAAGTATCTTTTATATTAAGAGGCACAGCTAAGACCGTGCAGTACCACGCTTTCCATATAAGAAAATACCAAAATTTGTGATGCAGATGAATGAGACTAGATACATATATTAAAACTACGGGAAAAAAGAAGTTTCAATGAGAAAATGCAAATAAAAGAACATTTTGTATATATCAGCAATTATTTGATGCAGATGATTGAGACTTGGTAATAATATAAAACGCAAAAACTATAATAAACTAAACTCATCGCACCACCTAGCAGTAAGGTACTTTATGTAAGAGAGTAGGGACAGAAGTTGATTTCGCTTTAAAAATGGGCTGATTCGCTTTTACATTCCATAGCATGAGTTCATACAGCTTCGCGCCAGCTACCGGTAAGGGCAGAACAACGTCTGCCGGGATAGCTAGTCTACTATAAACTTAAGCTACACATATTTTTTTATTTAGGTCGCCCTTCAAAACACCAAAACGAAAAAATCGGTTACATGGGAGTTGTTTACATACATTGTAAACAGTGTGAACACAGCCTAATTTACGCTGTTTGTTCTACTGTCCGCCAATGGTATAAATGGCGCTGCGATCACCTCGGGTCTCGTAAGCCTTTAACGAGCCCGCCATCGTCATTGATTTTCAACAAGTCAACCCAGCGTATAGCAGAAGAACAAAGAACAAAAAAAACCAAAAATTCAACAAAAAGTGATTCTACACGTAAACGTACAATTTCACATAACAAACAAATCAACAACATAAATTCACAAATTATACAAAAAAGACCAGGGACATAACTATTATAAGTTTTATGTCAAAAAATTGGTTTATAATTATTATGAATAAGAAATATTTTATTAGTTGTCAATAACTATTATTTTTCAATAGATTTTTTTTACGTTGAGTCATAACTATTATGAATAAGAAATCTTTTATTAGTTGTCAATAACTATTATTTTTCAATGGATTTTTTTACGTTGAGTCATAACTATTATGAATAAGAAATATTTTATTAGTTACCAATAACTATTATTTTTCAATGGATTTTTTTTACGTTGGTCATAACTATTATGCATAAGAGTTATTTTATTAGTTGTTAATAACTATTAATTTGGAAAAAATATTTTTTTACGTTGTTTTGGTTGACAATGGGCTTTGGCCATCACCAGAGTAAGTCCCAACTAAAATAGTGTTCGATTTTGGTCTGTTTTGAAAAAAAAATTTTGTACCAATCGTTGGAAAGAGGTCGAAGACGAAAAAAAGTACCAGAAAGTTCCCGATTTTGGTCCATTTTCAAAATTTTGTTTGCACCAATCTGTGGAAAGAGGTCGAAGTCAAAAAAAAGGGTACCAAAAAGTGCCTGATTTTGGTCCATTTTCGAAATTTTGTTTGCACCAATCTTTGGAAAGAGGTCGAAGTCGAAAAAAAAGGTCCCAAAATGTGCCCGATTTTGGTTTAATTTCGAAATTTTGTTTGCACCAATCTTTGGAAAGAGGTTGAAGTCGAAAAAAAGGGTACCAAAAAGTGCCTGATTTTGGTCCATTTTCGAAATTTTGTTTGCACCAATCTTTGGAAAGAGGTCGAAGTCGGAAAAAAGGGTACCAAAAAGTGCCTGATTTTGGTCCATTTTCGAAATTTTGTTTGCACCAACCTTTGGAGAGAGGTTAAAGTCGAAAATAAAGGAACCAAAAATTTCCCGATTTTGGTCCATTTTCGAAATTTTGTTTGCACCAATCTTTGGAAAGAGGTCAAAGTCGAAAAAAAGGGTACCAAAAAGTGCCTGATTTTGGTCCATTTTCGAAATTTTGTTCGCACCAATCTTTGGAAAGAGGTCGAAGGCGGAAAAAAGGTACCAAAAAGTGCCTGATTTTGGACTATTTTCGAAATTTTATTATGCACCGGTCGTTGGATATACGTCGAAAATAGATTTTGGTCATCATCAAAGGTGGTTCCGAGTCCCAAAATGTGCCCGATTTTGGTTCATTTTCGAAAATTTTTTTTTTTACCAATCATTGATGTTGGTTATTTTCGAAATGCCGTGCGTTGTCATCTGCTCTTATGTTCGCGCGTGTTGATTGGACCAAAATCGGGCACATTTTGGGACTCGGAACCACCTTTGATGATGACCAAAATCTATTTTCGACCAGTATCCAACGACCGGTGCATAAAATAAATTTAGAAAATGGACCAAAATCGGGCACTTTTTGGTACCTTTTTTTCCGACTTCGACCTCTTTCCAAAGATTGGTGCAAACAAAATTTCGAAAATGGACCAAAATCGGGCACTTTTTGGTTCCTTTATTTTCGACTTCAACCTCTCTCCAAAGGTTGGTGCAAACAAAATTTCGAAAATGGACCAAAATTAGGCACTTTTTGGTACCCTTTTTTTCGACTTCGACCTCTTTCCGAAGATTGGTGCAAACAAAATTTCGAAAATGGACCGAAATCGGGAACATTTTGGGACCTTTTTTTTCAACTTCGACTTCTTTCCAAAGATTGGTGCAAACAAAATTTCGAAAATGGACCATAATCAGGTACTTTTTGGTACCCTTTTTTTCGACTTCGACCTCTTTCCAAAGATTGGTGCAAACAAAATTTCGAAAATGGACCATAATCAGGTACTTTTTGGTACCCTTTTTTTCAACTTCGACCTCTTTCCAACGATTGGTACAAAATTTGTTTTTCAAAATAGACCAAAATCGACCACTTTTTTAGTTGGGACCAACTCTGGTGATGGCCAAAGCCCATTGTCAACCTCTTTCCATCGATTTTTTGCAAAAAAAAAATTGAAAATGGACCTAAATAGAGCACTTTTAAGGATCGGTACCACTTCTAGTGATGGCCAATATCCTTTTTAGACCTCTTTTCATTGATTGAAGCAAAGTTTTTATGACCGCCTCTGGTGATGTCATAAAAACCACCTCCCCATCGATTGGTGCAAAAAGATTCACAAAAATGAAAATCTGTTGAACACTTTTTTCAAAACAACGTAAAAAATATTTTTTCCAAATTAATAGTTATTGACAACTAATAAAATATCTCTTATGCATAATAGTTATGACTCAACGCAAAAAAGAATCAATTGAAAAATAATAGTTATTGACAACTAATAAAATATTTCTTATTCATAATAGTTATGACTCAACGTAAAAAAAATCCATTGAAAAATAATAGTTATTGACAACTAATAAAATAATTCTTATTCATAATAGTTATGACTCAACGTAAAAAAAATCCATTGAAAAATAATAGTTATTGACAACTAATAAAATATTTCTTATTCATAATAATTATAAATCAATTTTTAAAAATAATTATTAAAATTGGGCAATTTTTTTAATCTGAAAAAAGAAAATAATAGTTATTTTGGGTCCCTGAAAAAGACACCACGGATTCACAAATACAACAATATTAACATCACCAAATCATTTACAAATAACCAAAAGTTTTCAACGTAAAGCGGCCCTCACACGATCAATATTACTGACAGTATTTTGCATACTGACAGTATTACTGATCGTATGAGGTGAGTACTGATGTACTGTCAGTATAGAAAAACGATACTGATGACTGATGGAAAAATCGGATAATACTGACGAAGTTGTTACATACTGACAGTAATATTGATGGTGTGAGGTGAATTCTGACAGTTCATCAGTATTATTTGCAAAGCGATGGAATGTGAAACCAATAAATGTTCAAGCGCGCTTGAAGTACGCCAAAGGCAATTAAGTGCTTTTATTGTCCAATATAAAATGCAATTTTGTGATTCCCGCAATTGATTTACTATAAAACGCGTTAAAGTTTCTTGAAAAAACATTTCTATAGGAATACCAATCACTGGAACCATAACAAAATGTCTGATGTCAACAATAAAGACACAAGTGATGACGAATTTCAGGATGCAGAAAGTAGTCCCATTAATGTGAAGCAAGAAACCAATGAAGACATAATTGAAGAAATAACAGGCAAACAAAGCGAACTAAATCTGAGCGATGACGAAACTGAAGCAGCACCATTTAGCGAAGCGGAGGGTGCCACTGGAAACGAAAATACTACAGAACAATTAGATGATACAGATGCTGTGGAAGAACTTCTTAAAAAGGAGGAACAGTCACTCAGTGAAGAAGAATTACAGCATCGAAAAGCAGAAGCAGACAAACTTAAACTCGAGGGAAATGAACTATTCAAAACTGATGCAGCAGATAAATCTATAGAAGTTTACACGAATGCGTTAGAAATTTGTCCAACACGACATGCGAAAGAACGTGCTATACTCTATGGAAATCGTGCTGCAGCTAAAATCAAAATAGATTCTAAGAAGACAGCAATAGAAGATTGCACTAGAGCCATTGATCTGTGGCCAGAGTACGTACGCGCTATATTAAGGTGAGACGATAAAACTAAATATCTTTAAGACATGTTTTAGGTATTTTTTTGATGTACTTTTAGAAAAAGCATATACACATGTATGACTGTATTTTGGTAATTTTAACAGAGATAAAGGATAGGAAAGAACGTATTTACCTATAGGTAGTTGCTTGGAGTGGAAAGTTTTGTATTTTTGGGGGGGCAAATATTGAGGTACTTTCGTAAAGGGTTGCAAAAGAAATTTATTCATAAAAAGGGTAGCAGCACTCACAGCGAGAAATCTTTAAGTCCATTTGGATATTTCAATAAAATTGATGTTATACATACATTATTGAAATAAGCGTTTGAGTTAGAATAATGTTTTTGAATTATTACCAAATTTCTTTCTTTAATTTTCCAAATTAAACAGTTTCTTAATGCATATTAAGGAGGATTTGTTTAGCGTGATAGAACTTTGAATTGAAATAAAACTCCGATTTTGTTCATCTTTTTAACCACTTTTTCTCTTTTTTTTTAGGCGTGCTAAACTTTATCATGATGCGGATAAATTGGATGAAACTTTAAAGGATTATCAACGCGTATATGAACTGGATCCTGGCAATCCGAAGCCAGAGAAGCTATGATTAGATTGCCACCACTCATCGAGGAACGCAATGAAAAATTGAAAGAAGAAATGATGTCCAAACTTAAAGACTTAGGCAATATGATACTAAAGCCATTTGTTTTATTTACGGCGAATTTCCAAATGCAACAAGATCCCTCGACCGGTTCTTATTCTGTTAATTTTAATCAAAAAAGTTAGGGTGCCTACTGCACTCGCACATACAAATATTTGCGGAAACAATATAAGGATTAAGTAATTCAGAGGAAGAAATGTAAATTTCATAAAATTAATTTTTAAAAATAGTTATATTTTCAAAATTGAAGCTGTTGTAATAGAATAACCTACATATCTATTTCCAGTATCAAAAGGTTTACGAAAGTACACTACGAATGAAACTGAAGATATTTTTTTCACTATTAACATTGCTATCTTACATTAATAAACAAAACAAGATACAAGAAACAAAACAAAATACGTGCATATTTAGTCTTGTGAATCTTTTATAGGTACTCGAGTCTGTGGAATCCTATTGGAATTTGAGTCTATGATAAATCTCTTCAAAGAATAAATTACTAAACAGTATTATTGTATTGAGTAATGTTTACATTTTTATTTAACTATTAACGAAAGGATATGTTGTGTTAACATTAGCACAAAAACAAAGGAAATAATAAAACTTAAATGATACACAGAGTCTTGGCAGTAAATGATGCAAATAAATGTACAAAAAATGAGTATTCCACTAAGTTTTGTTTGAGCGCATTTTCGTTGATGCGCTTAGTTGCCATGTTACGAATAAACAAGCGATAACTATTAATGCTGGTATAAAAGAAGGATCTATTAATGAAAGTGGATTACGATAATGTTGTAAGCTTTTGGTAGCTGGTCGCTGTTGGTATACGCATAAGAATGTGTGTCCAATTGTTGTTTGGAATCGTAGCGAAATCTAAATGAGCAGCAAATTGCTTTTGAGTATTAGTATTTGGTATTCTATATTCATAATTCGATAGTTTAACAGCTTTGGCGCAGTAAAATGAATCTTTCACTGGCATCATTTCCAAGCATCCGTATATCCAATCTTTTGATTCCACATTTGTAGAAACATGCATTGCTGCAGTTAAATCCACTAAAGGAATCAGTTTAAAATAAACTGCTTTGTGCTGATATTTATAGTTTTCTGTAAACCTCCAGTTATTATCTACATGCCAAATGTGTGCATTTTTTGAAGAGTTGTATGTAAAAGTTTTTTTCGTTGTGATCAAAATTATTACCAGCAAAAATATTATAAGCTTTTTCTGAACTCCCTCATATTAGTATCCATTTTAGTAATTAATGGCTCTACCATGCTTAATAGTTTATTAAAGATGTTAATGTTCATTCGAAAATAATTGTGGTAGTCTTTTGGGTCGGAAAGCTGGATTTATTTTAAAAGATTTAAATGACAATACTTTTTACGTTTAGCAATCCATTCTTTTACCCAACGCTTCCTATTATTAATGCGTTTGTTTGGAATAGAAAACGCTACAATAATTACTACGCACGCTTTAGAATTTTCGTCCATTATAAGAACAAATAAATTGATATTCTTTGACAGTTAACACTGCTGTTCATTGATGTTCGCACCTTCACCAGTTGAATGTCAAAAAAACTGATTACTGACAATAAACAATACTGACCGTGTGAGTGGTACACTGACAGTAATGTAAATACTGTCAGTACTTATACTGTCAGTAATATTGATCGTGTGAGGGCCGCTTTAGACTGAACAACTAAAGGGCCAACTAAACCATACACGCTTTGACTGCAGTCAACTTCTGCAAGTGTGCGAATACACACAAATCGTATATCAAAGCTACAACGTACTTAACAAAAAGTTTCGTTCAATTTCCACAAGTGAAGGAAGGGCTTGGAGTGCAGTTGCAGAAATATGCATTTTAATATGCACACACAATACATACAACAATTTGTTTGACAATTCAGTGATGCCACGCTTTGCTTTTGCCAATACTTTTCCCCACAATCTACACGCATATTACAAAATGAGCAATTTTGTTATTTTTATTTTTTTCTTAAAATTAGTAAAAACAATATTTGGATTGCATATTTATTGCCTTAAGTATCTAAATTAATGTCATTGAATAACATCTTGTGAATGAATTCAATTTATTTAGGAAATATAAGATATAAAATTTAATATTTCATACGCTTGCAACTATGGCTACATCGCTTCTTAAGTTCAACGAAGTACAACATAGCCACTAAAAAGTCTACTCTGAGTTTCTTAAGCAGCTGACAGGCTTTTCGTTCAAATTTGACAGTAGGTTACGCTAGGCGATGCTTGGTTTAGTTGGGCCTTAACACCGAGAACAAATTTACCGAATTTCAACGTTGGACCCACAAAGCACCATATAGAATTTCCACGTTGGACAAAAACGTAAATATTGTTGGAATAGAACATACATATAAAAGAAGACATCGCGGGATTAGTAGTATACATTGAATTATACCTTTTTATTTTCAATAAATTTTATAACGAAGTATAAAATTTGCTAATCCCTTTTATTTAATTTTGCTTCTGTAGTTTACTCCAACTTTCACCTAATCAGGAGCTATATCTTAAGCCCAACTGTTTCGTTGAGAAAATGCAAAATGTGTGGTGTTGAACGTCAGCCGTAGGAAGCCAAGTGCCAATGCAAAAAAGTTAGTGTGAAGCAAAAATCTTAAACTCGATATTTAAGATTTTTGGTTACCATAAAACGAAGAGGAAAATTGAAATTCAAGAATTAGACTTTTGGAAATACAGTGATGCGTTTTATTGATCTTACCCTTTCAGTGGTTGTTTTCAAAGTCACCTTAAAAATTACTAACATGTTTAACGTTAATGTTACAACAATAAATCTTATTTACTATAAAATGGCTTCTAGATTTATGCAAAGCAACATCTCTGCTTAAGCTTAAAGATAAATATTTTAAGACTAAATCCTAAAACTATGCAATGTTTCACCTAAACATCGCCGCCCACCTTGCAGTACGCTGCAAAAAATTTAATTCAATATAGGTAGTTCTTAATTAATATTTATAAAATTCAATTCAAACTTAAATGCTGAAAAATATTGAATGTTAAGTTTGGAATAAAAAATATCTTAGTACATATATCATATATGTTTGTACGTTTGCACTATAAATTCATTGACTCAGTACTTTAATAAGAAATTCAGTGCGTATATAAAAAATTACTTAGGTTGCGCTAGTGCCGGAAAGAATCCAGCCGAAAACAGTATTTTGCGCAACTGGGAGACCACCGTGACTTGGAATCACCCCGGTTAAAATAATCTTGTGGTACAAGTCGGCTCCCAAAACGATTGCAATTGGTGATGATGGATAGAAATTTAGATCCGCAAGTAACAAGTTGGAAAATTTTTTCTATTGTAATGGAACACAATGTTGGGGTTTTCATATTTATCCGATTATCTACCCGCATTATAGCTTCAATTTTTACATTGTTATCGGAACGTGACCGAATAGTTACTGTGCAAATCTTATCGGTTCCAAGTGTGGATGTAGGGATTTTCAGCTGCTGGATCAGCTTGACGGAGATGCGACTTGCATGAGCGCAAGAATCGATTAAACACCTAGTAATATGGACCTTTTCATCAATTTGCAATTTGATTATGGCTGTTGGAAGCAGCGTCACAACGTGTTGGCTTAGTATGGAAGAAACCGTAGGTGGCTCGGATAGCCGTGATGCTATAATGCTGTTGGATTGGTTTCTAAGGCGTTCATGGAGATGTAGTCACGTACGCGACGATCATTACCGAAATAAATCTTTGTTTCTCTTCCTAAGCGCCATTCGTTAGGAGGAAGATTATCTTCGCGTACGACAACCAAAGTGTTTTTATCAATATTAATTTGTGGATTTTTCCACTTGTTCCGCTTGTGGAGCTCTTTTAAATATTCATTTTTCCATTGTGAGCACAAAAATTGCTGAATAGCTTTTACCTTTTGTCAACGATTTATTATAGAAACTACAGGTTCCTGGATTTTCGGCTCACTGGGAGCTAGCAAGGGGCCTCCAATCAGAAAATGAACGGGAGTCAGGGCAGACGGATCGTCAGGATTATCTGACATGGGTGATACTGGACGCGAATTAAGGCATGATTTTATTTTATATAGAAGTGTGGAAAACTCTACAAAGGTATATCGAAATGAGCCCGCAACTTTTCGGAAATGGGTTTTAAAACTTTTTACCCCTGCTTCCCACAAACCGCCCATGTGAGGAGCACCAGGGGGTATAAAGTTCCACGAAATGTTTTAGTGGCTGAAATTTGAGCTTATATCTGATCTTATAGCTTTTATAAAATCTCGAGCCAGTTCTTTAGAAGCGCCAACAAAAGTAGTGCCATTATCAGAGTAAAGATGGGTAGGACAGCCACGTCTGGCTACAAAACGATTGACAGCGGCTAAAAAAGATGGAGTCGAAAGAGTACTTGTGGCTTTTAAGTGTATCGCTTTTGTGGAGAAGCACACAAAGACACAAGCGTATCCCTTCGTTATTAAACAGGCTCTACCTGTGTAATTTTTAATTTCAAATGGACCTGCAAAGACAAGCCCAGTATGAGCAAAAGGACGACTGAAGGTTGTACGCTCTGGAGGTGAAACGCCCATTATTTGTGTCCTGATCTTTTGTTTATAGACAACACACGTTTTACATTTATTTATGGTGGTTTTTATTAAATTCTTCACCTTTGGAATCCAAAACTGAAGACGGATTAATCGCAACATCAGCTGGTTTCCTCCATGCAGAGAAATTTCATGGGTGAATTGGATTATAAGACGTGAAAATTGACAGTTATAAGGTACATTGATAGGATTCCGCTTATCATATGACATCGCTGGAGAGGAAACAAGTCTGCCACATACCCTGAGTACATTTTGGTAATCAAGAAATGGATTAAGGTTTAACAAGATACTAGATGACGATATAAAACTGTTGATATCTCGCTGTAAGTTTTTAATTGAAGTCCCGGATTCGAAACAAATTATGGGCAAATTGAACAGAATACAGAGTTGAGAATTGACAAGGATGCGTTTATTTTCGAAACGATCCTTGAGATTTTGCCATGCCAAATTTAAACCTTCGTTTGTTAAAGGCGACTTTTTAACAATTTCGCGAGCCTCGCCCCGAGTCTTTGCATTCAAGTGAAATAATTTTTAACATCACTCAATCTAGAGTTTTTGATGTAAATTGCTGTGAACAAGTCACGGAAGGAGGGCCAAAAAAGGTAATCGCCACTGAAAATATCAATCTCACATGGAGATACGCGGAAGCTATGACCAGCCGGCTCCGGATTCCTTGAATTTATTTCCTGTGGAACATCAGCGATAGAAAGCTGGCAGATGAGTTCACCGTTCCTGGCGACGCAGCGCACATAAGTCATAACGGGTGTTTTTTTTAGAGGTTTGTTTTTCAAATAGAGAAAAAACTGGCATTTTATGGTCAAATCTGGCAACTCTAATGTCATTTATGTTCAGTTTGGTTTGCCATTTCATCATGAACAGGTTGACAAAAGAACAACGCTTGCAAATCGTGCAAATTTATTTCGAAAATAATGGTTCAGTTCGCGAAGTTTACCGCAAGCTCCGTCCATTTTATGGTCGACATAATCGTCCATCAGAGCAATTAATTCGGTTAACCATGGGTCGTTTTCGCACTACGTTTACTCTATGTGATAATACTCATCCGCAGAGACGTCGAACAGTGCGCACCGAAGAAACAATTGCCGCTGTAGAGCAAAATGTTGAAGAGGACCCGAATGAATCGATTCGCCACCGTGCACAGCAATTGGAGCTTTGTCCATCAACTTTATGGAAGATTTTGCGCAAAGATCTTGGCTTTCGACCTTACAAGATCCAGCTTGTGCAAGAATTAAAGCCGCGAGACCATGCAATGCGTCGTGATTTTGGTGTATGGGCCGAAAATGAGATTGATCTCGATGCTGATTTTCATCGCAAAATTTTGTTCAGTGATGAGGCTCATTTTTGGTTGAATGGCTACGTCAACAAGCAAAATTGCCGCATTTGGAGTGAAGAGAATCCACATGAGACCCTTGAGACGCCATTACATCCACAAAAACTGACTGTTTGGTGTGCTCTATGGGCTGGTGGAGTCATTGGGCCATACTTCTTCCGAAATAATGCTGGAGAGTCAGTTACCGTTAATAAAGACCGGTATAGAGCCATGATAACCGACTATTTTGTTCCCGAATTGGATAGCATGAATGTGGATGAGTTGTGGTTCCAACAAGACGGCACTACATGCCACACAGCGCACGTCACAATCAATTTATTGAAGGAAACATTCGATGAGCGCATAATTTCGCGGAATGGACCTGTCAATTGGCCACCAAGATCGTGTGATTTGACACCATTGGATTATTTTCTTTGGGGATATGTGAAGTCGCTCGTCTACGCCAACAAACCAGAAACGTTAGGAGACTTGGAAGCCAACATTCGTGGCGTTATTGCCGACATTCGGCCCCATATGCTCGAAAAAGTGGTTCAAAATTGGACCTGTAGAATTGGCTTTATTCGAGCCAGCCGCGGCGGCCACATGCCCGAAATCATATTTAAACATTAATGGCATAAAATTATCCTTCCAATAAAGCTAAATTGATGGACATTAAAACGATTTTCTTGTGTTTTATTTCAATTCCAAGCTCTATACCTCTAAAAAAAACACCCGTTATTTACTTTTAAGGGTTTCCACTTCCGGTCCTGAACCTCCAGCTACGCCTTCCTTTGCGCTGTCGATTTCCGATAGACATTTATCATAGGCCACCTTAATTGTTTCCCACATCGAGCGCATCTCATCGCGATGTACTTCTAAGCAATGTTTAGGATACACCTCCTGTGATATCGCTGGAAAGTTAGCTTCAAAATCGACCAGGCTGTCAGTTAACCGTATGAATGTATTTAGGGTGGCCATAGCGGCTTGAATTATTTCACTCGAAGCAAAAAAAAGAATGCGCAAAATCGATAAACGCAAGATCGATTTGGCACTGCGCAACGAAGTTAAAAATCGGGTTAGATATTCAAAGCAAATTTGCTTCAAAGCAAATTAGATTTAAAAATAGAAAGTAGTATTCAAAATCTTGCATAAACCCTTTCACAGTCCGTCGAAATGAAATGCGGAAGGAGAAATAAAAATAAATGAAAACGGTGAAATGAGAAAAAAAAATATTCAAAATAAAGATTCTGTTGTAATACTCAAATTTTGGGCACAACTGACCAAACATTTGAAGAACTCAATTGAATCGCAAACCTCATTGACCTGTGTAAATTTTTGAGTAAAATAAATCATTTTTTTTTTTTTTTTTTTTTTTAAAAAACTTCTTATTTATTTATTGAACCAACTCGCTTGGAGACTAACAATAATTAAACAAATCTTAACAATATAATATAACATCGGACTTTTCCAAGCCATTGCTTAGAAATGTTATTTTTTCAAATTTCGCCTTCGTTTGTGAAAAGAGTATCCGTTATGCGTATACATAACAGCTACAGGGGTGGTAAAAACAATATGACGTGCGTGTGCAAGCAGAAAGTTGAACGGAATCAAGCAAAAATAAAGTGCACATTTTTTAACCAATTTTTCCACTGCAAATGTGTAAATTTAAAAGAAAAAGACGTGGAGTACATGCAAAATATGAATACGCAGTTCAAGTGCAAAAACTGTGCGAGTGCACGACGCCTTTCTCTTCGTTCTCCTCCTATTATTCCTTCTCCTCCCACGCGTTTGACAAATAATCCATCAGCTGTAGCGAGCCAAAATAAAGCAGATGACAACATCAATAATTCGGAATTGCCAGCATCAAACCTTGTAAGTTCTGAAAATGCAAATCATGAAGAAAAGCAACAACAACAACATCAACAACTGTTTATCGCAGAGCAAATTCAACAAGTTCGCCCCGATATTGGCGGAGTCTCTCTTTCGCCACAAAGAGAAATTACTTTAGATATCATTTATAATGAAGTAATCAACCTAAAAAAAATTTATGAAAATGCTTTCTCTTTAATCACATCGTTGCAAGAGGAAAAAAGAGTTCTTAAAGAAAGGGTCGACTACCTGCAAAATAAAGTGAACTCTTTATCTGACTCGAGATTTGATAATTGCATTGAAATTACTGGTGTACCAGAAGTTAATCACAACAATGCATTAGATAGCGCTGTGAAAGTTTTATCTGCAGGTCTCAATATGAAGATTTCGCAAGAACAAATTGATGACTGCTTTGTAAAACGGATTAAAAATAACAGGGGTTCTTCAACATCGAATGAAACACATAATATTTTATGTGTAAAGTTTGTATCGCGTATTACTAAAAAAAATGTTTTGAGGGAAAAATATAAAAATAGGTCGAGTCTTAATTCTAAGCTTTTTGGTAATTATCAAAATGTAACAAGTATTTTTATTAATGAGAGTATGTCCTATGAAAAAAGAAAATTATTTAAAAGTTGCCAAATACTGAAAAAAGAGAGAAATTATAAATTTTTATGGATTTCTAAGGGAACCATTCAAATGCGTAAGAAGGAAAACGAAGCTAAATTATTTATAAATTCACAAGAGGATTTGAACAAAATAGTTTAGCTAACAATACTTTTTTCTTTAATTTTGATTTTTATTTTTTTATAAATATTCAATAAAAACTCAAATTCTTTAGTGAATTTAGAAAGCTTCCATTATTCGCGCTGTCAAAATGTTAACTTTGATATAGTTACCTCCGTTCCTTACAGCCAAGAAGACTTTTACTTAATTCATCAAAACATAAGAAATCTGAGAAAAAATTTTGACAATTTGATATTGAATCTGGACTCTTTTATAAATAAGCCAAGCTTAATTTTTTTAACAGAGACATGGATTTTTGAAGAAGAAATATCCCTCTATAATATACCTGGCTTTAAATTTTTTGCAAATTGTAACAAAAACTATGCATCCGGAGGCGTAGCTGTTTTTGTGAGCAATGAATTAGATTGTGTAGTTGACTCTTTTCATTTAAGTAGTGCCGATGTGCTAATACTTATGTGTAAGATTGGCACTAAAAACTATTCCTTTCTATGTTTTTATAGATTTCACAACAGCTCTTTAAATGAATCGTTTATAAATGATTTGAACACATTACTGCCAAATGTTGTTTCTGAAAACTGTGTTCTGCTTGGAGATTTGAATTTGAATCTACTCATTGAATCTGATTTTGTAGATAAATATTTAATGACTCTTTCTACATTTGGGCTTGAATCATGTATTGATTTACCTACGAGAATAACGGAAACTTCTGCTACGTGTATTGATCACATATTTGTGAGGTGTGGTCATTCAAATAACATATCCTTATGTAGCTCTGTTGCCAAACTAGATATAACTGATCACTGTATGACGTTTCTTTGTTTTATTAACGTTAAGAGTGCAACTCTAAAGCGTTTAGTTATTTCAAAATTGTGTTAAATAGCCATGTCTCTGTCTGCTCAAAGGCAGTCAAAGATAAAAATTTTAAATTAAAAAGGTAGAAACCTTGGATCTCGCAATCACTAGTATGTAAGATTCAGAAAAAAAATAAATTGTTTAAAAAAATGGTTGGGCAACCTAACAATGTTAATATTAAAATACAATATAAGTTGCTTTGTAAGGAAATAGCCCATAAATCTTCCATCTGCAAGAACAATTTTTACTCGAATGAGTTTCATAAGATCCAGGGTGATATTAAAAGAGAGTGGCAACTCGTTAACAATATATTAAATAAAACCAGATCAAAAGAAGAAATTGGCAACATAATTATTGATGAAAAATCTGTCACAGGTTTAAGTGAGAAAGCTGATGCATTCAACAACTTTTTTGTTAATATAGGAAATTATGTGGTTTCAGAGTATGGTCTCAACAATACGCATTGTGACTGCGTCTCAAAAGAACAGTTCTCATCTGAAAGTTTTTTTTTCGAGCCCTTATCTTCATTTGAGTTGTTGAAAATAATTAATAGTTTAAAAAATACTAACTCATGCACTGAAAATTGTTTTTCCAGTATATTTATTAAAAAGATTGCCTCTAATATTGTAGACGTCCTCTGTGACCTATTTAATAGATGTATACTTGGCGGTGTTTTTCCAGAAGACCTCAAAAAAGCAGAAGTTATACTTCTTTTTAAAAAAGGGGACAAAACAATACTTAATAATTACAGGCCAATTTCTATTCTTCCAGTTTTTTCTAAATTATTAGAAAAGGTCATAAAAAACAGAATGATAAAATTTTTAAGTAGAACGAATTTTTGAATGAGTGTCAATTTGGCTTCCGTGAAGGTAAGTCAACTGAAGATGCACTTCTGAATTTTTGCAATAACATCTATTCAAGTCTTTATTTGAAAAAATCAACCGCAGCGCTTTTTATTGACATCACTAAGGCTTTCGACACTGTCGACCACAAACTACTTTTAGGAAAGCTTTACAAATGTGGCTTTAGAGGATTTATTTATTGTTGGTTTGAGTCATACTTGACAAATAGAACTCAAAGGGTAAAATTAGGTAACAAATATAGTAATTATTTAAATATTAATGTCGGAGTTCCTCAAGGTTCTGTACTTGGACCCATCTTGTTTCTAATTTTTATCAATTCAATATTTTCCCTTAACTTTACAAGTAATGTTATAGCCTTCGCTGATGATATGGCTTGTACATTTACAAGTTCGTCGCTTCTCAGCCTTATGGCGGATATCAGCCATGATATCAGTATTTTGAGACACTGGTTCGCAGTTCATAAGCTTGTGTTAAGCGATAAAACTAAGTTGATGTATTTCAATGTATCTGGTAAAGAATTGCCTTTTCCTAACCTCACGTTTCACTGCCCACGTTGTGAAAAATATACCTTTGACAAAGATACTTGCAGTTCTTCTAATCAGCCTCAAACATTTTTTGATATGTGCAATTGTTCATCCAAATATTTTACCATTGAGTGGGTGAGGACTTTTAAGTATTTGGGGTTATTGCTTGACTGGAAAATGTCTTGGGTCGATCATTCAAGTAGCTTAAAAAAAAACTTGATGGCTGCCACTAGGCAAATTTATTATTTAAAAAAAATGTGTAGTAAAAAATTGCTAATTTGCATATACTATGCTATTTTCCAATCAAAACTCCAATATTGGTTGGTGTGCTGGGGAGGGACCAACTCATCAAAAATGACTCCCTTGTTAATTACTCAAAAACATGTCATTCGCATTATATGTGGTCAAGCTCGTTTATCAAGCAGCCTTCCGTTGTTCCGTAATTTAAATATACTGCCGTTTAAGCATTTGTACTTTTTTAAAGTATTACGAATATTTTTCATAAGATCAGGTTATTTAGTGAATAAAACGTACTCTGCTTATGAATTAAGGACAAATAGTTTAAATTTTGCTTTAGTGCCAATACATACCTCTCAACATTTTTTACGTTACTACCTACATATCTGCTGCACCCAGACTTTTCAATTGTCTTCCTGTTTCTTTCAGAAGTTTACGCTTATTACATGCTTTTTTAAATGCGGTAAAATCTTGGCTTTTTAGATTTGAGTTCATTGAAATTGATCGTCTTCTTTGTGTTCAGGAATAGTTTTTCTCAGTTATATCTTTTGTATTTTTTCAATTTTGTAATTTTTGATCATTCAGAATAAATTAATACTTTTCTTTTTTATTATGGAAATAACATTTGTTTCTTGCTTTAATTTTATTTTTAATTCATGATATGTATCTGCAATAAAATCCCCACACTTATAAGAATTTTTGTATTTTTAGAGAGTAACTGTATTCGTCACTTATTCTTAGGAATAACAGAATATAGTATTTTATCAGTGTAACTTTATAAATTGAATTATAAATTATTTTAGACATGTCTCATGCTTAACTTATATAAATACTGTTTGTTATATTGATAAAATAAATGAATGAAAAAAAAAAAAAAAAAAAAAGTCTTATCTCTTCAATCGAGACGTATTCGACGTAAGGAGTAGGTTCCTAGCCAGTATGTTTGGATGTTGCTGTAGTTTTTGTTGATACGATCGCTTTATGTTTTCCTGTATCTGCTTAACGAAGGGTATACCAAGATCTTGGTGTGTGTTTATATTCTTGACATACCATGGTGCGTCAGAAATAGTTCGAAGTATTTTTGACTGAGACCTTTGCAATATTTCAATATTCGATGAGCTTGCGTTGCCCCACAGCTGGATTCCGTATGACCATATAGGTATAATAATAGCTTTGTACAAAAGAACTTTATATTCAAGGCTGAGTTTTGAATGTTTATGCAAAAGCCAAATAATGCTTGATGCTTTTAACTTCATTTGAATTTTTTTCTTTTCAATGTGACTTTTCCAAGGGAGGCGTCTGTCGAGGTGCATACCTAAGTATTTAACTTCAGTGCTCTGAAGTATTGCGGTGTTATTTAGGTGAACTGTTGGGCAAGTCTTTTTATTGAGTGTAAAAGTTACATGTTAACTTTTTTGCTTGCTTACATTTATTCGCCAGTTTCAAAGCCATGTTTCAACTAGACGCATATGTTCTTCGAGGGTATGTGACGCACTTTGAGGGTCTGCGTGACAAGACAAAATTGCAGTGTCATCAGCAAAAGTAGATGTTAGCACAGAGTTGTTTGTTGGCAAGTCAGAAGTGTAAATTAGGTAAAGAATTGGCCCAAGAACACTACGCCTCCAAAAATGTCAATGTCATCTGAAATGTAGTCGTAGCATTTTACCCTGAGCTTTCGTCCTGTAAGGTAGGACCCTAGTAAAGCATGGGTATTTTTAGGGAGTAATTTTTTTATCTTGTAAGTATATAAGTCAATCGTGCCACACCTTATCAAAAGCTTGAGCTACATCTAGAAATACTGCTGAGCAATATTTTTTTTCTTCATATGTCTTTCTAATTTTTGCTATTATCCTGTGAACTTGCTCTATAGTTCCATGTTTTTTGCGGAAGCCAAATTGGTGCTGAGGTATTATGTTAAGTTGGTTCATGTGGGGCAAAATTTTCGAGAGCAGCAGCTTTTCAAAAAGTTTTGATGTGGTTGGCAACAAGCTTATTGGCCGATATGATGAAACTTGTGTGGAATTTTTCCCAGACTTAGATATCATTGTGATTTGAGACATCTTCCAGCTTTTTGGGTAGTGGCCCAATCGAGCAATAGCGTTAAAAAGAATGGTTAGGTGTATGACTGCACAGTAAGGTAATTCAATAAGCATATTAGCAGTTATTAGGTCATGACCTGGTGCTTTCTTCTTGTTCAGTTGAGTTTTTATGTATGAATGAACTTCTTTAGTTATGAAGCGCAACAAAATTTGTCTCATATTTTGAGTTTATTGTGGTATTTCAAAGCTGTTGCCCGGAGGATTCGGCTGAAATACATGTTTAATATGGTGAGCAAATGCTTGCCCTTTTTCTTCGTTACTTCTAGCCCAGCAACCATTGCTTAGTCTAATGGGAGAATCTATGTCAGTAGGTTTTTTCATACTTCTGATGGCCTTCCATAAGGAGTAGTTCGAAGACTCTAGCGGGTTCAGCTTTTTAATGTAAGAGTCTATACCTCTTTCAGACTCTTCTCGGAGGGCATTTCTCAATTGAAGTTTGGCTAAAGTTAGTTTATGTTTAAGTGTAGGTGACCTGACTTCTTGCCATAGTCGCCTGAGGCGTTTTTTTTTTTCCTTCACTAAACGTTCTATTTGTGAGGAGCTGAGGCGCTGCTTTATATAGATTGGTTGCACAGGAGTGCCATGAAGAGCACCTGATACAAGCATGCTGTTATATAATTGTATGGCTGATTCCAGCTCCTCCGAGTCTTTAAGGCTAACATCATTACGAAGATGACTACTAATGTATTTTTTATATTTAAGCCAATTCGTTTTATTTGTTGTAAGCCCTTTAGGTGTCTGCATCAGCTCTACATATTTATGCAGATGCAAAATGACAGGAGAATGGTCTGAGCTCAAGTCAAAACATGATTCAGCAGAAATTTGCCTCTTGTTGACTCCTTTTGTAATTGCAAAATCCATAAGATCTGGAGTCTTTTGAAGGTCTGATGGCCAATAAGTAGGCTGACCATTGGAGACATAATTAAGTCCATTGCGGCGGTTGTTTAGTGAAAGCCAAAGTGCTTTGCCTTTTGGATTGATAAGTTGTGAACCCCAGTGGCTATGCTTCGCATTATAGTCACAAGCAAAATGACAAAAATTGTCAAATTTAATATAATACGAAAAAAAATTTTTTTTTTATAACGAATTAGTTTTAAAAGATATATAAATATATATATATATACTCTCGACTTTCAAAATAAATTATCATCGGATATGTATACGAGTCAAAATTGTACTAAAATTGGGAAAAACTGTCTAAAAGTGAAAAAGACCATATTTTGGGCATTTCTGAGAAATTCCCAAAGCTGGGATCTCGATTCGGGACAATTTTTCTAAAAAAAGCATGAAATCACCTTTCGAATGAGACCGACCTCGTTTTTTTTGGGCATTGTTATCGACGGGAATTTGATTTTGTCCATTTTTTCTCAAAATATAACACTGTGCGCCGTTTGCATTCCAATGACAGATTTTGAGTGTGTTCATTTGTTTCCAATCAAAACTTTCATAAGTTGGTTTTGATTGTTCATCATCTCATGCATCATTGTCTGCATTGTTGTCATGAACTGGGTCATGCATTGCGTGAGCGTCATAAGCATGGTCTCAAGATTTTGAGAGCTACTTGAGAGATATTTGCAGGTTTATCCTGACTAGATTTAAGCACGTTAGCGTAGGTCTGACCCGATATGTTGGACAAGTTGGTAGGTACTATGTTATTTGTAAAAGTCTGCATGACTTGGGTAGGTGGATTTCGAACTATTTCCTTGCGTAAGCACATTTTGTTTTTTAATTCAGCGTATACGGGACAACCCCTGTAGTTAGCTGTGTGGTTACCTCCGCAATTATTACATTTTTTTGTAGTAGAGTACTGCGGCAGAATGAGAATAACTTTTCATATACGTATATAAAGCAGAGAGCGTAAAATTTAATTCAGTTTGCTTTGAAAAGCGAACAAAGCACAACTACACATGCATTGAAGAACATTTAAGAGAAACACACGTGTAGTGGTGCCCAGCTCTGCTCTTGAGTAATTTCTAATATTTTTTGATGTGTGTGTGCTCGGTGTGTGTGGTTTTGCGCGGGATCGATCGGTTGAACAGTGATGTTGGTGGCATGGTGTAATAACCAAGGTGGCGTACTTAAAAACGAAATTCTCAAAAGTTTGGGTTTCTTGTCCTTCATTGTCTCTTTTCGTAATTTTTTTTGACACTTCGGTGTTTTGATTAATTGGCCCGTTCAGCAACTTCAGTATTTTTGAGCGCTTTAAGCAACTTTTTACTGAGAGGTATTTGTGTTGAGTTTCAAAGTTCTGATGCGAACAAAAAACTACGCTAAATAATGTAGCAGGCTTCAATATGATAGCAATAAGTCTTTTTTGCTTTTGCAATAACAACCACATCGACTAAATTTTTAAGATTCAATGTAGTTTGCAGTTATCGTTCAGAAAATGTTCAAGATCTTACGCCTAAGCGCTGCAATTTCTCAAAGCGCTTAAGTTTTCTGAATGGGCAATTGAAATGTTATGAATGTCAAAACTACAGCAAATAGGATGACAGATGATTGAAAATCGATGCTCTCCCTAATTACTCCACCTTGGTTATTACACCATGGTTGGTGGGCGACAATTTGGTGCTGTTACGCACGCTCTCATGTATTTTAGCATTTTTGCTATTTTTTTTGCACTCATTATTTTTTTTAGACTCGGCACTGACCGATGAGTCTTTTGGAGGTGAGCGCTCAACCGACATTTTTTTTTTTCACTTGTTTATTATCGTGAGATAAAATAAACAACTTATTATTTTTATTTGTTTTGCCACTAAGGGCAGGGAAGCTGCCGTCTTTAAATTGAACTTGTTTTTAAAATTTATATGTGCGTCTCTGTCGCAATTTTTAAAATTTTTAAACTCACGGTTCCACTATAAAAATCAAATTTATACACGGAGCGAGTTTTTATACAGCCCGACACGGAGAGTGAGCGAACGTGATTGAATAAATTAATAACAGCGTTTAATTGCTTAACACGACCGATTTTTGACGCCTTTTTCAAAGAAAAAATCAAGAAAAAAAAATCACGAAATAAAAATCAGGTCTTTGTTGAGCACTGTAAAAATTTAAAAGGTTTTTTTTTGAAATTAAGAAATGAATTATTTTAGAAAATTCTATGTTGAAAAAAAATCACCAAATGAAAATCAAAACTTGTTGACTACCGTAAATTGATCAATATTGAGGACAGCAAAAAAATGTTTGAAATGTTTTGAAAAATAGTATTTATGTATGTGTGTATATTATATAGGTTTATTATTATGAAAAAATGGATCATAAATTTCATAAGACACAGTGTTTAATTTAAATTAAAACATTTGCAGCCAAAGGAAAATTAATCAAATTTTTATATTTTTTTTGAATTTATGTGCGCATGATATTTTTGTAAATTTGTATTTTAATTGTTTTGTCAAAGAACTTTGAATGGATTCTATTATTTTTGACAACTTAATACTTGTGTGCAATATTCATGTATACAAATAAAGAAATAAAGTTTGGAGACTTTCAATGTTCTCAAGCAATTGCTTTAGAAAATAAACCTCGAAGGAAAAAAAATCAAAGCTTCTTTGCTTATAGATAAAAATAGTGAAAAAGCTTTACTCAGCAACGAGTTCGAAAAATTAAGATTTAAGATTTTTTGTTATCATGAAACGAAGAGGAAAACTTAAATTCGGGAATTAGACTTTTGAAAATGCAGTGATGCGTTTTATTGATCTCACCCTTTCAGTGGTTGTTTTCAAAGTGACCTTAAAAATTACTAACATGTTTAACGTTAATGTTACAACTAGGGATGCCAACACTCAGGGTTTCGCCCGGAGACTCAGGGTTTTGAGTATGATTTCCGGGTCTCCGGGTTCAAAGTCAATCCCTCCGGGTTGAATATCATTTTTGTCGACAGCAACAAAAAAAATCGAATCTAAGTCAGCAGTTTTTCCGAATTCAAATTCTGATAAATTCAAAGAAAAAAAAAACACAAACAATAAAATAACACAGGGCAACAATGATTTTGTTGCCTTACTCATCCGAAGGTTTTGACGCGCTGAACTCGAATCCAAGCTTAGAATTTCTCAAATAGCTCCGGTTTTCGAGATATTCTAACCTAAAAGAGCGAAAATCACGATTTTTCGAGATATATTGGGCAAATTTATATAGAAATAAATTTTTTTTTATGAATCCATTAATGAGTTTCGAAAGAACTACTCTTCCTCTTGAAAACTCACTCGCAATTATATCGATATCTTTTTTGCTTTTCAAAGTATCCTAAATTGAAAATTATTATTATATAGGTTGCAACTAAACAACTGAGCCTCCACCGTGTTTGACAGTGTTGGTTACAAACTTTTCAAAGGCTTCATTCTAAGCACGCCATATTTTTGGGGGCCTCTTCGCTCCGAAAATTTTAAATTTGCTCTCATCGGTATAAAGTATGATTTCATAAAAAGATAGAGCCTTATTTTTGTACATTTTAGCAACATCCATACGCTTACTCTGATTTACCTTGGACCTGTATGGCTTCTTGCGTGGTATGCTTCCATGTAAGCCATTTTTGTGAATCGGTCTCCTGACTACTCGCACTGATTGCCTGATGTGTGCGTTATGTTCTCTGAAAATTTAACTGCACTTGAAGCTGCATATGCCTTTAATTCTCTTACTACAGCTCTAACTTCAGTACCACTAAGCCGTTTTGGGCTTCCAAATCTCGGTAAATCTTCAACCTGATGCTGTTTAGCGTATTTATCAATTATTTTTTTATTGTTCAGTGGTTCCTTCCCAAGATTTCACGCAAAGATTTGACTTTTTCTTTTAAATCTAATATAATTTTCCGAATATCAGCCGATGTTTGCTTTCCCATAGTGAGATTAACTTCCTTTATACCTTTTTAGTTATTATTAATAAGTACAAATCAACTTAAAATTATTTTTAGTGAAGTAAAACATTTGATCAGTACAAATTTTTCACAAAAAACTTTAGTTTCCTCCTCGAAATATAAAAAATCTAAGTAAGTATTACAACTGTTTACTGTTTTTTGACGCGTAAAATCTGATGCATTTTCACATTCGAGAGATTTGAGTAATGTTGTCACTTGTTTTGATTTCATGTTTTATAATAGCAAATCTCTAAATCGTATAGTAGTAAACTCTGCAATATTACTTTTTATCGTAAGTCAATAATAACTTTGTAATAAGATAATTTAAGGATGAAGAATTGGTGTTTACTTTCTTTTGACGCTTACTGTAGATTTCAAGCATTTTTAGATTGGACTAAAAATATATTTTTCATTGGAAAATGCACATTCGACTTAAAACAAAATAAATGTTCTTGTGGACTTATACCTGACCGTTTACGAAATTGCATGTTTGACCAACATAATGACAGAAAGCTGACGGTACCAGAGCCTTTTACTGAATTGACTGAGCAAGAACCAACATTGGCGTCAGCTAGTCACGATCCAAACCATACCTGAGCAATTGGATCTGGTCGTTGGCGAATTCAACCTATCTATCGAACATGTAGATGAAGTGTTTATTCCACAGAGGCGATATAACAAAAACTACAGAGCTTTGCTATATTGTGCGATAGATTTGGAGTCTCTGATAGAGTAGCGTCGTGCTTAGCAACAGCTGTATTCAAAGATATTGATTTTAGAGATGAAAATGGCGAAGTTGTTGTCATGGATAACTCGAAAGTGGCCAGGGAGAAATTTAAGTATAGGGAAGAAGTACTTCGTAAACAACGCAATGTTATTAATGCTGTAGTTCAGCATAATTCGTATTTTGCGCATTCTGAAAACGTCTTATTAACAATGCTGTACGGTGACCGCAAGAACATACGCAAGAGAGAGATACAAAAATTTTATACTGTCGTGAAAATAATGATATATCAGAACTTTGATGTTAAGAAAAACCGTGCATAAATTTTGATTGTACGGATTAATATGATCGACCTAGACGATAACAGTATTTTATCTGAGCCGCCTTTTACTAAAAGCATTTCATATGACCATTTAATAGAATATTTAAAATCTGACGATCCACCAATTAAAATCCAAAAATTAATTCTCATATTCAAGGCACAGAGAAGTTTGTTCAACTTTTAACAACTGTATCACGACGTGTTGTTAATAAAAACCGTAAAAAATATGTCAGTGACGGTTGAAAGTCGCTACAAAAGTTCCTCTGTCAGTAAGCAAACAAGATCTAACACTATGGGTGTCAAACTTAACAGTAAATTACTGTAAGATTTTAATTTTTGAATAAATTAATGCTTTCTATTATCTTTCGACTTTAGTCTTTCCGCACTCCACTATCCATTATCAAAAAAAAAAAAAAAATATTAACATGGTACATACAGAAAGGATACAAACAACCTTTCCAACGACATCAAAATCGCCGACCTATCCCAATTTTGCTGATAGTAGGAAATACAGTGTAATTGTTCCCATAACCCATATAGACCATATAGACCTATACTTTCTTTATCAAAGTTGTTCAGAATTGTCCGTATAATATTTTCCTGCATTACCTTTTGATAACTTTTTCCCGCCCGAACAAATCGACCCGCCTTACTATACATATCCGAAACAAGATCTGACATACATATATACATATGTATTTACAAAAATATATAACCATAAACATATACACAAATTGGCCGCAATATGACGATGGTTTTCGATAGAACAGATATTGAAAATTTTAAATAAAAAAAAAATCGATATCTCGGTTAGCTTTCAAGATAACTTTTATATAATAAAAAGAAATCCGAGAGAAAAACGAAGTGTTGGATTTAATGAAATCTAGCGTTAATCTATACTATTTATATAAAATTGCTTATATGGAAATGGTTTGTAACGCCAAACCGCAAAATATACTGAACCGATTTTAATAATTTATGTTTTAAAACAACAAAAAGGTTATTGTATACTTATTTCTATGATTTTTATACCCTACGCCGAGGATATATTCACTTTGTCTCTCCGTTTGTAACACATCGAAGGGGGCGTGGCAGGTATGGAAAAGTATATATATTCTTGATCAGCGTCTGTCTTTCCGTCTGTTGAAATCAGTTTTACGGGAAAAGCAAGAAAGCTAATTGAATGAAACTTTCACACACAGGTCACATCTTCTTGCAGGCATCTTGCTATTGAAAATGGGCGAAATCGAAATTGGCTTCGAAGTTCAAAGGACAGCTCTGCCGTATTAAGCGAAAAAGACGTATCTCAAAAAAATTCGTTTCGAGATAATTGATGTTTTGTTTATGTCAATTTGTTGAAATACCTGTAAAATTGAGATAGAGGAAATTTTTTTAGTAGATTTTTTATATGATTGTACTAAGATGCCGACATTTGGAGTATTTCATTAGACGCGTAATTTCTTAAGCTATCCGATGCCATAAGAATTTCGGATATTTTTTTTTTTTTTTGAGATACGTCTTTTTCGCTTAGTACGGCAGAGCTCTCCTCGAGGTTTTTTTTTTTACTTTTGAGAGAGTACGATGTTAATAAATTTTTGTAAAAAGTGTACATTGCTTTTTACAGTTAAACTGCAATTTGTTGTTTTTATAAAATTTAGTTTTTGCTTCTCCGTCTATCTGTTTGTTTTTTATGGACGCGGAAACTATCCGGCAGATTTTGATGAAAATTTTACAGTATGTTAAGACAAGGCTTTTATTAAGGGTGAATATTAAGGTTAGCTCACAAAAAAAATATTTTTAAAAAAGAGTTTTCACTATGTCCGGTAAATCAACTCACACCGAATTTACACCACATGGAATTTACAGCACGTGTCTTTTATAATAAGAGGCATAAATGCATATTTAGGTTTGCCGAAATACAAAAACATTTTTAAAATATTATTTTCTCGAAGACCGCTAACTCGATTCTCATGGAACTTTTATATTGAGTGGCACAACTTAGACCGTACACATTTTATTTAGTGTGCATACTTTGGATAGCCCTTACAAAAAATAACTTTTTAAATAGAATTTACATGAAGATTTCATAATTGTGGCCTGTAAAAGGTTTTTACAAAGTTTGGTTTAAAAAATGGGCGATGACACGCCCTTCAAAATCAAATTCATCATATATCACCAACTACTGGAAGCAGATGAATGGGGCTTAGTACATAAACATGTATATAAAAGGTACGGGCAAAAGTAAGCTTCAAAGGAAAAAATTATCGCCGCACATAACAACGTCTGCCTGCTATATATTTGTAAAAGAATAGGGACAAAAGTTAGTTTCACTGGGAAAATGGGCGGTTTCGCTTTTACATTCCATCGCATGTGTTCATACAACATCGCTCCACACATCGAAAAGGGCAGAACAACGTCTGCCGGGACAGCTAGTTTTAAATAATTTAACTTATGTTTTTAAGAAAATTCAAATAAAAACTTAAATAAAAGTCCACTTATTGAATCTCCGGGTCAGACATCAGTCCGTGTTGGCAACCCTAGTTACAACAATAATAAATCTTATTTACTACAAAATGGCTTCTAGATTTATGCAAAGCAACATCCCTGCTTAAGCTTAAAAATAAATATTTTAAGACTAAATCCTAAAATTATGCATTGTTTCACCTAAACACCAACCGATTTGCACCATTTTTACGTTGATGCTGTAAAATATAAATATTAACATTTGTGGAATATTTCATTGACCTAGCTGCTATAGTTTTTGAGATATTAGTTTATTTATTTATTTATTTACGTCTATGGCACAAATTTACCTTACAGACTAAGCATATATTAATTAATACAAATCAAATCAAATGGGATGGAATTGGCTTTTGGTTGATCAGAGTAAAGTTTCTGATTGCTTTCCACCTGGGGATTGCCAGAGCGATCTCTGAGCCAACCATTAGCAAGTTGACACACAGCCTCCCCGCGGCTCCATCTGGGTAGCTATCTCCGCATCCGCTGAGATAGTGAGCGAATGTGTGCAGCATGTCCTCCCTGGAAGTAAACTGGGTTGTGCGCAGGGTTTGGTACCCGCTACGTAAAAAAAACACTCCAATGAAGACTAAAAAAGCCTCGGATAATGAACCCCTCATTGTTGACGACCACTGCAAACGAAAAAAAAATAAAAAACGAACTGTACGAGCTCTACGCTGACATTGACATAGTCAAGCGCATCACTATACAACGTCTGCGCTGGCTTGGACATGTTGTGCATATGGACAAAGAAGCTCCGGCGAAAAAGGTGTTTGATGCGGAAGCCGCTGGGCGACGACGAAGAGGAAGACCATGCTTCCGATGGAAAGACCAAGCCGAGGAAACCCTATCCACGCTTGGTGTGAATGATTGGAGAAGGCGCGCGCAAAGTAGAGGCGCCTGGAGAGAGCTTTTGAGGTCGGCCGTAACCCGGTAACGGGTTGTTATGGCCACCCAAGTAAGTAAGTATATACATAGAATCAAAATAAAAATAAATACATAGAAGTTTGATTAAGTGCTATTCAATAACAAAATTATAGACTTCTTAAAATAATCTTTTGGCATGCCAAAATCAACTTTGCTGCTATTATAAATCTTATTTATGGCTATAAGAACTCTATTCAACGGCTCATTAATAGCATAGTTTGTTCTATGAAAATTTATGAAAAAGTAATCCGAATTTCGGAGAGATCTTGACGGAATATTAAAAGATAATAGTTCAAGAAGCTGATGATAATCCCATTAATGAGATCATATATGATCATAATACTATGAAGCAATCTCCTATTTTCAGGTGAGATATCTAAGCTGTACAAAACTGAGATTATGAAGAACTGTTAACACAGGAATTTTGAGCTATTTTCGAGCTGTCCGACAGTATTTTCGAGCGGTTCCAAAAGTTTTCCATTTTCCGGAAAATTGCGAAAAACTTTTTGTACAGCTAAGGGAATATATCTAAGCATGAAGCTACCAAAACGAAGCACCTCAGCAAAAATATTTCATCATGTGAATTCCAAGCTATTTTCTTGCGGAAAAAAAATTTCGGAAAACCTTTGAATTTTCCGAAAAATTGAATTTTATGCTTAGATAATATATCTAAGCAAGAAGCTACCAAAACGATTAGCCACAGAAAAAATTTTTTATAATGGGAATTTCGAGCTATTTTCAAGCAATTATCTTACGAAAAAAAAATTCGGAAAACCTTTAATTTTTCCGGAAAACTCAATTTTATGCTTAGATAAGGTATCTAAGCGGGAAGCATTCTTAGCGAAACGCTTGTGAAAACATATTTTACCATCGGCATTTCCAACTATTTTCGAGCTATTTTCTTACGGAAAAAAAAGTTTCAGAAAACCTTTGATTGTTCCGGAAAATTCAATTTTATGCTAAGATAAGATATCTAAGCGGGAAGCATTCTTAACGAAACGCTTCTGAAAATATATTTTACCATCGGCATTTTGAACTATTTTCGAGCTATTTTCTTACGAAAAAAAAGTTTAGGAAATTCTTTTGAGTTTTCCGGAAAATTCAATTTTATGATAAAATAAGATATTAAAGCGGGAAGCATTCTAACCGAAATCCTTAGAACAAATATTACACACTGTGAATTTCGATCTTTTTTCGACCCATTTGTGGCTGAAAAAGAAATCAATTTTCAGGAACACTTTCATATATCCGGAAAACTAAATTTATTCTGACGCCACACGGGCGTTTTTTTAACGCGCGTTGTCCACAAATCGAGTTTTAGAATAACTTCGGCATGTTGATCGTGTGGTCCATTTCTTTAAACTACAATTCCTATACACAAATATCACAACCTTAAAAAGCAAAAATATAAAATTAGAAATCAAAAAGATTTAGAAAAGTTTAATGTATAAGACAAGAAAAAGTCTTCTACATTCATAAGTAGAAAATCGAAAAAAAAACATTATTTTGAATTTAAATTAGTTTTTATGCCAACGAATTTTGCAGACACAAACTTAAAGTCCCTTTATGATGATAAACTTTAAAATTATGGCCATATTCTTAAATTTAGCAGATAAAACAAAATCAAGCTCTTAGCAGCAGCATGTGTACATGTCCTTTCCTTCAGCAAATGTTTTCTACTTCATCAACAATATCAATGGTTTCTTAGACGTTCACTGCGGATCACATATATGTATGTGTATCCAAAAACGTTTAATTTATGTTTTCCACAAATAACACTGAGCCAAGAAATAATTTTAAAATTTCTCATTTTATGTAAATATCATATTATTTTAATTTTTGTGTAATTTTATTTCTGTGGCTTATGTTGTGTCTGAAATGAATATACAGTATTGGCTAAAACTTAAGCACCACCTTAGTACATTTTTTTCAAATCATGATTTTTTTTATGAAAACTACGTTTTTAAAACATATTACGTATTAATTTTATTTGTTTATACCTTTATTATTGACAAGCAAAAATTAAAAAAAAATCTGCGTCTCATAAATAAAAAGTTAACATAGAAGGAACATTTCAAACCCAAAAATTTAACGGACAAAACTAAAGCACCCCCATTTTTATGGTAAATAAAAACTTTTAAGAATAGTACTTAGTTGTGAACCCTTTATTCTTGACGACTCGCGCACCTCTTTAAGGCATAGAAGATATTAAATTATTAATAATATCCTTCCCCAAGGTGCTTAAGTTTTGGCCAATACTGTAAATGTACATAGGAAACAAGCTATTTTTTGTTTTCGCAAGAAAATTTTCTACAAAATGTACCATCACTAATTTTCGCAGAGCTGGCATCCCTATTTTTGTCAGCGAGATGAAGAGCGCGGAAAATAGAATGAGGGGTAAATAATATATGCCAATAATTTTCTGATCACGCGTCTATTTTACAGGTAACTTTGTTATTTTCTGTGTGTTTGTGGCTCCTGATTTCGCACTAATTTTTTCTTTGTTGTTTTTTAGTATACTATTGCACTTAACCTTACGGTACACAAGGTGAAGTTATGCTTTCTAAAGTGATTCATAAATTCAAAACACATAATACATATGTACATATGTACATAGAACAGTTTATTTTGCAATTATTTACTTTAGCATTCTTGTCCGCGATTCTGTTACACTTTTTGTATGAAATAAGGCTTATCGCGTTGGTTAATCTGAGATGCATTTATTAGTACATACCCGACATTCATGCAAGTATTACGTAACGCAATTTTTGAAGATTTTTGACCCTCTACGCGCCAGTAACGCGCCGTTATTTACTCATATAATAAATATAATATTTATTGCTGTAGTTTATCTAGAAAGCGTGTCATTATAACACCTAATTTCAAATCACACTCTGCTAAACAAGTTTCACTTCAAAAACAATGTTACGTAACGCGTTGTTCGACACCTCCTACCTCCCCTCCTCCCAAATTGCGTTACGTAATACTTGAACTCCCCTATGCAGCGCGATGAGCACCATAACATACTAAAAGCATATCAAAACTTGGAATCAAAGGCGTTAAAGTAAACAATTACCGAATTTTCAATTACTCTTATTATGCAACTATTGTATAGAATTTATGAATTATTTTAGGAAACATAGCTGCACCTTATGCACTTGAGGGTTAAGCGGAACAGTATGCTAAAATTCGAAACTACAAAAATAAAAAATTGAAGAAGAAAATGAGACGCAAGCACAAAGAAAATAATTGTAAGACAGCACGTGGGATCATTACGGCACACAATGGATTAGATAAAAAAAAAATTAAAGTGCTAGAGATGAAAATTTTTTTAAGGCAATCGTCAGAAAATACTTAGAGAATGAAATAAAAATCTATAAAAGTTTCATATTGGTTTAGAGTTTAGGACAAAGTGGGCTCAAAATTGAACTTTGTACACCAAAAATGTTCTATGAAACTTTTTCTAAAAGCAATTGTTAGACAGGGTCTAGTTAACTTGTTTGAAAAAAAAGCATTAACGTAGTATATTGGCGGAAAGTATATTGTTTTTACTTCATAAAATAACTTTATTTCTCTTTTATTATCGCCTTTAAATGAATTGTAAGGATTTTTCAAATTTCAAATTTTCAAATATTAGCCAAAGCTTCAACAGTTTTTTTTAAGAATGTAAATAGAAGAAGCAAAATACATGTGTTGACTTATTTGTATCCACATAAATTTACCATAATTGCATATTTCCAAAAAGTTAATAGATTAAACTTTCCAAAAAATGTTTGCTTAAGGTTTCGTATTCTATATGTGAATTATGCAGATTGTCTTAAAATTATGGCTTGACAACTCATATTTCAGAAATTTCGTAATATTAAACAGTAAAAAAAAAGCAAGTCTCTGGATTCTCGGAATTTTTTTATATATTATGTAGTAACGTATCGATAAAAACGTCTATGCTAAATTTCAAAACTCTAGCTAACTAACTTTAACTTTTTATCTAATATCTTGAAATCCATTAAAGATATCGCAAAGTTTTTTACATTTCTTAAATAAGCATTACTCAGTTAATGAAAATTGATACCCATTTTGGAGAAAATGGCCCACCCTTTCTAAGGGAGGTAGGAGTGTCCGTAGACCGATCTATTTCTTGTTCACAAATTTTTGTTCTTTTCACCCCAAAAACATATGTACAAAATTTCAAGAGTTTAGACTCTAAACTTTAGAGTAATTATTACTATTTATGGCACAGTGGAATTTTGTGGCCATAAATAGGAAGAATTTGAAAGTGCTTGGAATTGAAAAATGTTGTAGTACAATCGTCAGATAATACTTAGGAGATGAAAAAAAAAACTATAAAAGTTTTCAATTTGTTTTGAATTTAGCGACACAGTGGGCTCAAAGTTGAACTTTTTACTCCAAAAATTTTCTATTAATTTTTTTATATAAGCAACTGTTAGATAGGGTGCTCTAGTGAAACAAAATGCAATAATGTAGCATATTGGCAAAAAGTACATTGTTTTTACTTTATAAAAATTAATTTAATTTTCTTTTATCGGTCTTATATGAATTTTACGAAATTGTCAAAAATTAGAATGAAAAATGGTAAAAGTGAAAAATTTTAAAACTTTAACAGAAAAAAACAAAAAAGCATATCTCCAGATTTAAAAAATTTTTTTATATATTATGTGCGATAGTATGGTTAGCAAAAACAAAAAAAACAAAAAAGCTGCGCATATTTATAACTTTTTTTTAATGAAGTTTTTTCTATTGCAATATTTGAAGAAAAAATTATTTGTGTATCCTCGCATTTTGCTATGCTTTACAACAATTTTAAAAATTGTAAAAGCTTACATTGTGAAGGAAGTTGCTTGAATTCAGGCTGTTTTTTTCTTTTTTCATCCCTCTTTGCTTTCGCTTTTTTAGAACTAAACATAGCGTAGTGCAGATATGGATGGTGCAGCATAGGGGTCTGATTATAAACATTTTTTTTGTTTGTGTTTTATAGAACAGATCATAATATTTTAGTTATTTTTTTTTACTGAGCCTTCTGTTCAGTATAGTGTGAAAAAAACACAAAAAAAAATTACAGCGCAAAATGCGATGATTCTTAAATGGTCAACGCAAGAAGTAAGATATAGTATGCTAGTTACTTAGACTATTAAATTTCGGCGAACAAAGCTTACTGATGATGATGACGTAGCGGTCATCGAAACTAGTATAACCTGCTGGTTTGCCCAAAAGCAATGATTTGTTTCTTTTTATGCATTTTGCGCTGTAATATATATAGTATGTTTGTGTTTTTTTCACACTAACAGTACTGAACAGAAGGCTCAGTAAAAAATATATAAACATTTTTGTTATTATTATTATCGTAATACATTTCCAAAAAAATGTATTTTAAATTCTTATGTCCTTAATTATGATAGTTATCATTCTATATTTTCCAATAAATTTATTTTATGTTTTTAATGTCTTTAATATATGTTCAGAAAAAACTTGTTTTTATTAGAAACTAAACGTACAGTGTTTCAAAAGTCATTGCGGCCGAATATTGCCTTTACTATTAATATTTTACAGTTATTTTATCAAAACAAATATAGTAGAATATTTTAAAAGTTATGGCTTCCGGAGAAGTTATAAATCTCGAAAGTTTTCACAAATATACCTAAAAAACTGTGTAACTTTATTGTAGAGTTGGAAGATCGCCATGTGGAGTTGGAAGATCGTCATGTGGTGTTGGTAGATCTGGTACCTCAATTTTCTCTTCTATGTAAGGATGTTTTGAACCAGCGCTTAAAAACGCTACGGTTCACTGTTTTATCCCGGCACACACAATCGTAGCCAGGGATATTTTTCTTCGGCAAAATTACTGCCAAGTCTTCTTTTAGCTAATAGAAACAAGTTCTTAAGCTGTAGAGTATCTTCATCATACTCTGAATTTTATTTTCAGATTCAACTTATTTATACTTATTCTAATTACTAATACATTCTTAAAAATAAGGGCTCCAATTTTTAGCGACACGAAAATTGTGTTGGTATTTGTGACTTGTGGGATTTTATTATATCCCACGAAAAATCTAATTGTTTAGATTCGATTTGTACAAGAACTTGCTACGTAAGCAAATTCTTGTACGTCCATGGCTTTGCTTATAATCCAACGGGAATTTGAGTGCAGAAGAAAAAAAAAAGAATAAACAAAAGTCTGGCTGCGTTATATCGGCAGCGACTTTGTTTAGTGGCCTTGAATTTGAAATGTGATAAGTTTTTGTGCATTAAGCTATTTTATTTTTGTTGCTATAGGTCAGTGTGTTTTAAAAGAATTGTAGCACATTGTCGGATTTTATGAATTTGGATATTTTACTTTTAATTTCAGGCGCTCAATTTGTGTGCGGGGTGAGAATATGAGTTTGGTTATTTTGCATCTGAAAATGCACAGGGGTGGAATATGCAGGTTATAGTAAAGGGGCGGAATATGTAATATATGAAATCATCTCATCATAAAAAAGGACTACAATTGGTACAACATGCCTCCTTCCGTGCATAAAGTTACTGTGCATTGAAGTCAAATTATGCAAGAAGTAGAAGTTCCAATTGGACGTCTTTCTGAAGAAGCTCAGGAAGCATCAAATAAAGTTTTTAAAAACGCGAGGCTGCACAACAGCAGGTGTTGCTCTAGAGCAGCAAACAACGAAGATGTTTTGCATTATATGCTGATTTCTTCTGATCCTCTTACCAGCCAAATTCGAATAAAGCGATATAAAAAATATAAAGAGTTATCACCAGAGGCACAAGAAATGCTTGAAGTCTATGAAGAAGATTATTAAAATAAATTTAAAAAAAACATTGCTGTTTTTTATCTGCTGTTTTTTCAAATTAGGTTTTTTTTATATATAATATTTAATAACTTGAAAACTATAAAAGATATCGCACAATTTGTAACATTTTTGAAATAAGCATTGCCAAATTATTGGAAATCGATACCCATTTTGAAGAACAAGTCTCAATCACATCCCACCTTTGTATGGGCGGTAGACGTGTACGTGAACCGATTTTTTTCATATTCATAAATTTATGTTTATATTCATAAACTAGCATTACCCTGTGCGCATCGCTGCACCTCAACCGTGGTGTATATTCGATGTGCAGTCTGCGTGAAAATTCTATTTAAAAAATACTTTTGTATGAGGACCACCCTTAGTAAGCATCAAAATTAAAATTTTTACAACCTAAGCAGTGCCTCTTAATATAAAAACCACGTGGTGTAAATTCCATGAGAATCGATTAAGCAGTCTTCGAGAAAATGATATTTAAAAATATTTTTGTGTGAGGACCACCCTAAATAAAAGTTTTGTAGCCTAAGCTATGCCTCTTAACATAAGAGCTACGTGGCGTAAATTCGGTGTGAGTCGACTTACCAGTCTTTGTGAAAATGATATTTAAAAAAATTTTTGTATGAGTGCCAACCTAAGTATACACCCTAAATAAAATTGTTACGATCTAATCTAATCTTCGCATAAAATCCATGTGGTGTAAATTCCATAAGAATCGATTTAGCGGTCTTCGAGAAAATGATATTTAAAAAATATTTTTGTGTGAAGGTCACCCTAAATAAAAGTTTTGTAGCCTAAGCTATGCTTCTTAACATAAAAAATACGTGGTGTAAATTCGGTGTGAACCGATTAACCTGTCTTCGTGAAAATGATATTTAAAAATATATTTGTGTGAGGGCCACCTTAAGTATGCACCATAAATAAAATTTTTATATTCTTATCTGTGCTCCTTAATATAAAAGCCATACTGTGTAAGTTTCATGAGAATCGATTCATCTGTCTTTGAGAAATCGCTATTTTTAAAATATTTGTGTATGAGGGCCACCCTAAATAAAAGTTTCATCGTCTTAGCTATGCGTCTTAATATAAGAGACAGGTGGTGTAAGTTCCATGTGAACCGATTAAGTGGTCTTTGTAAAATGCTATTTTAAAAATAATTGCGTATGAGGGTCACCCTAAATTAAAGTTTTATAGCCACCACGCCCCTGGTGTCTAGTCCCGTTCATATTTTGTGAAGTGCTTAACATAGGCTATGTGCATCCTGACACCGAATTTTAAGACTCTTGCTATCATATGAACCAAGATATAGCGAGTTAAAGGTTTTAATTGCATGTAAAGTGCCACGCCCCTTCTTTTATCAAAAAAAATATAACCCATGTTACTCAGGAATAGTGTAGCTTTCTATTAGTAGAACAATTTTTGGAATCGGTTCCGTAGTTCCAGAGATTACCCTGAACATACAAACAAACAAACACACCTTACCTCTTTATATAATAGTATATATTTATGCTTAATTTCAATTTCAATATCAATTTCAATTTATTTGGAATTCAATAAGTATAACAAGAACTTAGTTCTTTTATAATACGGAAGTATGTGGGTTAAATAAGAGTATACAGGTAACAAATTTTAAAAATAAAAATACTATTTTAATAGCCTAAGATGTAATTGAGTAAATTTGAACTTAATAATAATAACTAATAATTATAATAATTTAGAAAATAGCAAGGAAGAATGATAAATAGATAAAGTTAGAGAGATAGAAAAAAATAAATAATTTGAGAATGGAGAGAAATGGTTACTACTATTTATTGACATAGGAAGTTAAAAACGGATTGTTTAAATTTGTTTTTTCCACTAATAGACTTATATTGGTTTGGCAGAGAGTTCCAAAGTCTGATGGCGTTAATAAAAAATAGCCGGGATGAATTTAAATAATTAAATCTAGGTATTATTAGAAAATTGCTCCTTTGTGACTGGCTAAATTGCAGTTTATCAAACAAATAAGATGGCGTTTTTGTTTGTATGAGCCTGTGAAGAAATACGCAGTTTCTAAAATTTAGATAGGTAATTATATCACACCCTAGTATCTTTTTCTTAAAATGAGTCACGTGATCATATCTACGTAGTCCATACACATATCGAGTAGCATGATTAAATACGATTTGAAGTTTGAGTTTAGAACTTGAATCAAGCTTACTATATACAACCTCCGAATAACTTATTATGGGAACTATTAATTGTAAGACAAGTTTACGTTTTGTTTCAGTAGCCTTAAGCTACGTAAAGTGCAATAAATTTTCCGAACTACACTGTTAATATGATCAACGCACGTCAATGAGGAGTTGATGTGAAAACCAAGGTTAACTGCATTATCAATCAAATTAAGATTCTTAGCATCTATATACAGTTTAGGTATATCATCAAAATAAATTTTATCCTTCGAGATAGGCAGAACATAAGATTTAGTTGCATTCAGCTTAAGACAATTAATCAATGCCCATTCCTGAATAGAGGCAAGGTCTTCATTTAATCGGCAGCACAAGTCATCCAAAAGCCCAATTCGGCTAGACAGATGTAACTGAATATCATCAGCATAGGCATGCATAGACGCAAACTTGCAAGTTGTAAAAACGTCGTTTATGAAAATTGTGAAAAGTAACGGGCCGAGGACTGATCCCTGGGGAACGCCACTAAAGATTTCTTTATACTGAGAATAATTGTTGCCTACCTTAACCCTTTGAAGTCTGCTTGAAAGATAACTCTTAAGGAGAAGTACAGCACTGTCACAGAAACCAAACAAATATTTTAATTTCTGAAAGAGTATAAAATGATTGACAGTATCAAATGCTTTAGAAAAGTCAAGCATACATAAAAGTGTTATTGATCCTTCATCATAAAATGACCTAATATCTTCAAAAATTTTTACAGTGGCAGTGGAGCAGCTATGCCCAGCTCTAAAGCCAGATTGAAGTGAAGATAAAAGTTTTCTTTCATTTAAGTATTTTATTATCTGATTGGCCATGAGAGCCTCACATGCTTTGGCCAAGCAAGATAAAATGCTGATAGGCCTAAAATCATTTGGCTCACTAGCTGAACTTTTCTTTGCCACTGGGATAACTAAAGCAATTTTCCAAGCCTCAGGGAATGCAGATGAAGTAAAGCAATGATTTATAATCTGCGTTAAGGGACTGATAATATGAGGAAGGATAAGCTTAATGAATTTCAAAGAAATTCCATCCTCACCAACAACATTCGATTTTATTTTAAGTATACACTTACTGACGTCATCTTCATTAACCGCTGAAAATTGAAAAGCTTGCTGAACAGAGGTGTTCGAAAAGTCAGTATTGCTGCTTCTAGACACTTGAGGGTTTGAAAGGAAGAAATTGTTTAGAACGTCAGGAGCGACATTACATTCAGCAGTGCTTTTCTTACCAATTCCAAATGCTTTTAGGTTTCTCCATAAGACTTTGGAAGGAAGAGATGGATTTAGTTTCTTAGAGCAAAAGTTGAATTTTGATTGCCTAGTAATACGAATAGAAGTATTTCTTGCCACTCTGAAGTTTTCCCAATTTTCAGCAGAGGGTCTCTTTTTCCACAAACTATGCAACTTATTACGCTTTTTAATACAATTTTTGACGCAAGAGCTGAACCATGGGCAAGCCGTATTTTTAATTAATACCGTCCGAGTTGGAACATGTTGCTCAAAAATCTGATTGATTATATTGGTAAAACTTTCCAGTTTTGCATCAACTGTCTCACCAATCCATACTCCATTCCAAGAAGTAAGGCAGAGGTCATTATAAAGGGCACTTAGATTAATTGCCTTAAAGTCGCAATACGTAAATATGTTTGAGCTTACATTACGAGACAAATTAAGGTTAAGTGTGCAAAAAAGTAAATCATGATCCGACAAAAAATTAATTTGGTCGAATAGCAACACAAAGGATAAATCAGATACCATAAAGTAATCCAGTAGACTCGGACTAGCATTACCCGAAAAGCGAGTTGGCATCTTATCATTAACAAACGACATACCGACAGACGCAACACTTTCGTGTAATGAATTTGATGAACTATCACGACATAAAAGATTAATATTAAAATCTCCACAGATTATAAAGAAATCAAAATCAATTAAAACATTATTTAATTCAGAAAAATATGCATCCAAACTATTACACTTATTAGGATTATAAACACACGAGAGAAATACTTTGGTATTGCTATCATATAAGCAAACATTTAAAAATTCAATATTTGAGCTTAAGGAGGACATACTTATGATTTTAGTATTTAAATTATTTCGGCAGTATATGGCAACTCCACCTCCGATCGTTCCTAATAAGTTTAAAATTGGGTAAATTGTACACAGAGTCAACGACGTCTGTACAGAACCATGTTTCAGAAATACATATAACATCGACAGAAGTATCATCAAAAACATATTTTATGTAGTCTAGCTTACTCAAATTAAGACTTCTAGCATTGAAATGAATCACTTTTAAGCCAGAATGTTGTGCACAAAGAATTTTAACTAATATCTTGTTATTATCACTAACGCCATTACCATAGTTATTAGAGGAAAGCTTTAACAGAATACGAAAAATATGAACAAATTAAACATTCATACAGAGTACAGAGAGAAAAAAAAGTGTAATTATCAATACTAACTAGCAACCAGTTCCCTTTACAAAAGATTAAAAAAGCTGAAAAATAAAGAAATACAGTAGAACTTCGATTATCCGTCTCCCGATCAACCGTCACTCCGATTAACCGTCACATTTTGTCAGCAAACTTTTTTTTCGTTTTGTTTCGATTCTGTTTATGTATGCACACAATGCGAGAAACGATTCTGTCTGAAATTTTTCTTATGAAATTCGGAGATGAAAATTTCGCAGAAATTCATTAATCTAGTTCTTTTTGTTCGCCAAGTCAAGTGGATTACACAAATTTTTGACGAATTTTTTCACCAAAACATCTTGATGCGATTGTAAACTATCACATTGTTTTTTTATTCGATAATAAAATACGAAAATGACAAATCAACATTTTTTGTTACATTTCCTTTTTTCTTGCGTTTTTGTGTTACAGTACATACATATACCTATATGTATATTCAATACCTTGTATTCTAGCGTCACCATACAGAATCAGAACAAAATTCTACCATATATTCGATTATCCGTCTATTCAATTATCCGTCAGACTGCTGGTCCCGTGCCTGACGGATAATCGAAGTTCCACTGTATATAGAAAAAAGAGAATAACCTAATAATAAAATTATATCCTAAAAAAGCATATTTAAAACATATTTTTTTATTCATGTTGAGCATTATTTTCATCCGTAGCTATATCAGAGAGTTGGGTTGAGTGCTCTATTATACAGCTTTCACCATGCTCGAATTTTTTTACATAAATTAATCCACCTCTCGCATATGCAGAAAACACTTGTTTTTTCTTTTTAAGCCGAACCGCAGTTTGCAGAAGTTGGCGACTGCGTTTAGTGAGACTTTCATTTAGATAACAGCTATCATTGGACTTTAACCCCACATCGTTCAACGATAGCTCTCTTCGATGATTTTTGCGATATGCAGCTGCTGACCTAAGAAGAACGTCTCTTTCAAATGAGCTGTTGAATTTAATTATGATAGGCGCTCTCGCGTTTGAAGAACTGCTCTTAACACGAAAAATGCCTTTTAACGTAGGAGCTTTACAACCAATGGAAGCACACAGTTTATTGTAGACATCAGGAAGATGCTCATCTATGCTCTGAGGAATTCTAAATAGAACTGCATCAGCTGCTACTTCTCAAATAAAATTTGTAACATTTTTGAAATCAGCATTGCCAAATTAATGAAAATTTATACCAATTTTGAAAACAAATCATAACCACATCCCACCTTTGTATAGGAGGTAGGCGTGTCCTTGAACCGATTTTTTTAACAATCACCAATTTTTGTTGTCTTTACCTTAAAAACATCTGTACCAAATTTCAAAAGTCTAGCGCAATTATTACTATTTATGGAAGCCATTCCATACAAATCCATCCACTGTGCGCCACTCCATAAAAATACATCCACGGTGCAGCAGTTCACATTATCCTTTACATTATTTCTTGGCAGCATCAATGTTCGATCATGCGAACTCTAGACACAACAACATGACACTCATGCTATAGGGATTTAAAATTGTTTGATTTTCCAGCTGGCTTGTCCAATCGTGCAACCTGTGTGAACACTGACTGTCAAGTCAAGTGCAAATTTTCCATTAAAATAATAAATCATGCAGTTAATGTGAACGATTATAATTTTTTCTGGAAATTCTGTTTGATTGCATGCAGTATTATGTTAGACGGAGCGCCGGCTGTAGAAAAGTCGAGTGTAAAAGATTACAGGATGAGATGTTGTAACGGCACCAGTTCCGATGCGTGCGAATTCACATTAGCGATTTGCCATCTGGTGGTGACAGGCGTGCAGGGAAACAGTCTAGACAATAATGTCAAAAATGACATAAGAAGTTCGAAAATCGCGTTATCGCGCAAATTGTTCTAGACTTTTCCATGCGCGCGCTGAACCCGCCAATGAAATTGCTCATGTGCGCGTCGGGCAATAAAACTCTGTTCGAACGTAAGGGATAGACAGAGAAAACGAAATCGAATGACGGGAGTTGATTTTTGGTTGTTGCACCGTGCGGTCGTCCGTTAGTGGTCGCTGCCACATTAGTAAAAGAGAAAGAACAAATTTTGTAGCGACATAGAAAAGTAGCGTGATTTTTATTTTCAACTGCGTAAATCGAGAATTAAACATGGAAATTAAATTTATTTATGCAAAACGATGTTAAAGTATATTTAAACTCACAAAAATTTACGGTGATTGTTAGAATGTTGGACGGAAGATTTAGAAAAATATGCATACGCATTCGTAAAATTCGCGGAAGCGCCAGCGCTTCGTTAAATAAAAAAAAAAAAAACGAGAGAAATTTACGTGAAAGCAAAACACTAAATTAATATGCAAAATCAGCCTTTAAGCTAATGTGTATATGACTAAAATTCAAGCGAAAATTTGAGACCTAAGTTGGAATAAATTAAATAAAAGGTTAAGGCGAACATAATATAAAAAACTGTAACTTTTCTTCCATTGCATGCATTTGAAATAAAATTATGTGAAAATTCAATAATTGTGGTTTAACAGCTAAAAAAAAAATTACTATGTACAATATCTGCAAAAATTAAAATGAATTATAAAGTAATTCTTGCAATATGTATGTATGCAAAAGTTGTTCTTAGCGGAAGGACAATTTAAGCAAATATGATGATTAATTAAACGAATGCGCTACAAATTGAAGTGTCTACACCACTTTAAAAACTGACAAAAAAACAACTTAAAAATAAACCAAAAATAAAACACCAACCAACATAATTTACAACAAAAATCACAACAGCAACAAAGCAAGTGTCTAAACAGTAGCAGTAACAACGAACAACCACCACGATGACCACACCACCCAACCCATCACAACTACAACAACTATAATCAACAGAACACCGAAAAGCTCATCTAACAACACAACAAGAAACAAGCTGTGCCATCAAATTCTCAAACCGTCACAATACTTAAGGGGGCGTTCAAGTATTACGTAACGCAATTTTTAAAGATCTTTGAAAGTAATGCGCCGTTATTTACTTATATAATAAACATAATATATATTGCTGTAGCTAATCTAGAAAGCATTTCATTATGCACACCTAATTTCAAATCACCCGTAGTTCGACACCTCCTCCCTTCCCTGTACCACATCGTATCGTTTTACGAGACCCCCCCAAATTGCGTTACGTAATACTTGAACGCTCCCCAAGGTAAATTAAATAAATAAAAAAATAATTAACCCACCACCATACTACGGTCGGTCAGTCAGTCAGTCTGCCAGTTAGTCAGTCAGTAAAAAAAGATCTAAACAGTCAGTCATAAATAAAAATACAATTAAATGTTAAAAATTGTAACTATAGAAATGTTTGTACTATTTGCATTATACTACTAAATTAAAATTATTAATTTTTTTACTGTACCTATTAATACATCCATACACATAAAAACCCCAATAATATTATTTAATAAAAATGATGATGGAATAATAATTTTTCTATCATAAAAATGGTTTTACTTGAGTGCTAATTGCTACTCTTGTCCTTGTGTATATTTAACTTTATAAGCATAAATCTAATTTAAATTAAAATTGTTTGCATATGTTTAATTTTTTATATGTTTTTATATAACATATGTACTATATAAACACAAAGGCAATTGCTTATTATACTTTATTTTATTCATATTTAAACCTCTAAAGAGAATTATATTCAATAACAATTACTTATTAACAACTATATATATCTATACAAATGGAAAATAGAAAATGAAAACTAATTCTTTTTATTTTTTAAAAGGAATGAGGAATTAAAAATAACATGGCTGCTTAAACAGTAGCACAAAAGTCCCAAGCAGAACCATTCAGCTAGGGTGGACCTAAAAAAATCGCCCAGCAGCTCCACACGGAAGGGTAGGTTAGAACGGCCCGAACATAACACCAGGCTCGGTGGTTCAGCCATTAGAAAAGTTTAGGGAGGCCCATAAATTTTAGCATTTTTGATTTTTTTGTAAACTTAGATTTTTTCTTGTGGTAACGCGTTCATTTTTTATATCCTGATTCAAAACAAAACTTGTCAAATATTTTAATTTTTTTTCTTGCTGAAGAGCTCAGCAACCCAACGTCAGCACGAGTACAAATTTGTACGGTGAGGGCGCATTATGGGCAGCAGCGATCCCATCCCAAATTACCGAACTGCTAGCATCGGCACACCAGCTCGTGCTGCCGCTGTTCATAATGCCCACGCAAAAGCACCGATCGCTTAGTGCGACTATAAATTTTGGCGCCAAACGTGGGGCCGTTTGAGGTTGCAGGTTAAAAGAAAACTGTCTTGTCAGGGGATATTTAATGTCCCTTAAAATTTTTTAGTACTTTGCCTTCAATTTCACTCGGTTTCATCAAAAGATGCAATTGAAAATTTACCTTCGCTGAGCTCTGAAACTTTTAAAGAAAAATTTTACAACTTGTTTATTTTTGCAACTGATCCTGTCACAGGAAAAATTTCCTTTTTTTGTCGTCAGTTGGACCGTGTCCAAGAATTTAATACTCAAAGCCTGAAGCTGGATTCATCAGTCTGGGAGTACTCCAATCTGATCCGCTCAGAAGCTTTTGAATCTATTTATTCCTTTTTGTAAGATTACCCTGTAATAGATGACTAAAATTTACATAATTTTGTTTGAATAAAGTAACTTTCAGAAATTTTGACAATTCGATATTTGGTACACTCTTTTTTTTTTTTTGCTTGATTTGCTGGACTTTGCGAATTAGTTGCGATTCATTGCGCTTTTCGACCGCGTTACTGTGGCTTCATTCAGTTGTAGTTCAAGTTCTTGTTTGGATTGAGATTTAAATTTTTTTTTAGATTCCGACTTTCTTCCCTAAATTCTTTCGTGGTTGACCTAAAAATTATTAACGAATAATTTGAAAAGGTTCTACATGGGACCAAGCTGTCATAAATTGATTTTTTGGTTTGTTTTGAGACTAATAATTATTATATTAATAATTTTTGTATTGAACTTTTAGTCATTTATACAACCAACATGACAAAGATAACAAGTGGATCAATTTAACCTGGTAATTGGTGACATATGTTTCGGCTATTACTACGTTTATACATATTTATATGCATGTACATTAGAGCGGTTCAAAAAAAAAACTTTTTGATTTTTACACGATGTGTCAGCGGATTACAATAGCCTTATATGTCTGGACAAGCCCCATTACTAGGATTAAGGTTAATATTGAAAACTGGATTAGCGCCCTCTGTTTTAAGTAAACAACCCATTTTCAAAAATCTTGATTTAAAAAATGCTGCAAGTTGTAGAGGTTATAAAATTTTTCAACAAAGTGGGTATAGTTTTCGGGAAACAATCGATCGAGGAATTCAAATCCGTGATTGGTTTTTCTTCTTCTTCTTCCTTTCTTACAAAAATATTGACAATTGACCGGACAAATGTAAAAAGTACCGATTTTCCACTTTCTAGCTCCAACACCTCAAATATTATGTTACCGCCGATCCCATGGTACATCATTTTTAATGAACTGATATTCCCTTAAATGAATGCCGAAACCGCATATCATAATCTTATTTTAAAACAAAGATATCTGCATTTTTCTAAATTAACAGACCTGATTTTTTTCGAATCGGAGTCGACAAATTAGCATATTATGGTGATTTTAATATTTTTTTAAATTAAAGCAGTAACTATCAGTCGGGGAATTTGAATTCGTGATTAGTTTTTCTTCTTCTTCTTTTTTTCTTACAAAAAAATTCAAAATTGACCGGAAAAAAATTAAAAAATTTCGATATTGTACTTCAAAGTTGCAAAATCACCCCATATTATTTTGCTGCCGATCCCGTGTTACATCATTTTTAATGTACTGTTATTTGCTTAAGAGAATGCAGTAAGCTGCATATCATTTCCTTATTGCAAACCCGAGATATCTACATTTTTCCAAATTAACAGAACTGCAATAATTGAACTATTCTATAGATTTTTCTAAAATATTCAAAAATTCAAATTATGTCAGTTCTGTTAATTTAGAAAAATGCAGATATCTCGGGTTCGAAATAAGAAAATGATATGTGGTTTACGGCAGAGGAACCTCATAAAAGAAACGGTCCGGTACAGTGTACTAACTGCCAAGAGTATGGGCATACAAAAACATACTGTACCCTTCAATCTGTCTGTGTCGCTTGTGGAGAACTTCACCACATTTCTAAGTGTTCAAACAAGTTGAAAAAAGATATAAATTTAAAGAAGTGCGCTAACTGCCAAGGGGATCACACTGCAAACTACAGGGGTTGTCCTATTTATAAAGAGCTAAAAGCTAGAATCTCTGAAAAAAGGAAAATAATCCGAAACCCAACTCAAAATATATTCCCAACCCATAACTTTGTCCAGCAACAAAGCACTGCGCATCCAGTTAATCCAGCTATTTCATATGCAAATGCGCTCAAATCAGGAGCAACGAACCCTCAACAAAGTAGCTTGGAAAAACAGATCACAAACTTAACTCAAACCCTGAATCAATTTATGGTTTCAATGCAATCAACTCTACAAGATCTAGTTAAAACGCAAAACCAGCTACTTCAAATTTTGATTGCGCAAAAATAAGTCAGCTAAAAATTTGTGCTTGGAATGCAAACGGCATCAGCCAAAATAAAAATGAAATTTTTCATTATGTAACCCATGCAAAAATTGATTTAATGCTTGTTTCAGAGACTCATCTGACAGACAAGCATAATTTTCATATACCAGGATACAAATTCTACAAAACCAATCATCCTGATGGCAAAGCTCACGGGGGCTCAGGAATTTTAGTTCGAAATCGCCTTAAACACTACTGCTTAGAACCCTTTTCCAAAAATTATCTTCAGGCTACCTCTATTTGCCTACAAAACCATTCCAAAAACCTTACTGTTTCGGCAGTCTACTGCCCACCTCGATTCGCAATCAGTGAGGAAAAATTCAAAGAATTTTTCGATACCTTGGGAACTAGATTTTTAGCTGCTGGAGACTATAACTCCAAACATACATACTGGGGATCTTGTCTTATAAACCCTAAAGGCAAACAATTATATAATATGTTAATGAAACATCGCACCACGTTCGACTATGCTTCTTCTGGTCAACCAACATATTGGCCAGCCGACCGAAGCAAAATCCCAGACCTCATTGATTTTGCCATCACAAGAGGTATCGATAGAACCTTATTAACAGCCGAGACAAATTTTGAACTCTCTTCAGATCATTCTCCAATCATTTTTTGCCTTTTAGAGAAATCAGTTGACCTTAAGCCCCCTATGAGACTAACATCGCATAAGACTGACTGGCTAAAGTATAAAAAATACATAAGCTCACACATCCACTCAACCTATTCGATAGAACACAACGAGCATATTGACGATGCTGTTGCCGTTTTTAATACAATACTGTATTCAGCTGCTGAGCACTCAACACCTGATAAGGCTGAGAAAAATACAAAAACCCGTTTCCTTACTAACAGAGAAATTGAAATTCTTGTAGCAGATAAGCGTAGGTTAAGGCGAGAGTGGCAGGTCCATAGATCCCCAACTTCTAAAGCAAACCTAAAAATTGCTACATACAAACTTAGGTCTGCGTTAAAAAACAAGGAAGACGTGGAACAGCAAAAATATGTCTCAAAACTTGCCCCAAATGCTAATGGATTAAAATCCTTGTGGAAAGCCACCAAAAAAATTAGATCACCCACTGAAAGTGAACCTCCGATAAGAGACCTACATGGAAATTGGGCTAGAAGTGATGCAGAAAAAGCTGAGGCTTTTGCCAATCACTTAAGTACAGTTTTTCAACCAAATCCGTATATTCAAGGTTTCATGCCTTCCCAACTGCCAATAAACACCGATACTATCCAAATGAGTTTCCATAGCAGTAATTTAATCAGTTTAATTCAAGAAATGTGTCCTAAAAAAGCCCCTGGGTGTGATAACATCACTCCCAAAATGATTAAGGAACTGCCTCACTCAGGTGTCATCTTTCTGACCAGGCTTTTTAATGCTATAATTCATTACGGATATTACCCAAAAGAATGGAAAAACTCGTTGATAACCATGATACCAAAACATGGGAAAGATCGTACACTACCGTCATCGTATAGACCCATAAGCCTTTTACCTTGCTTGTCAAAATTATTTGAAAAATTAATTCTAGCAAAATTAATGCCATATATTACTGATAAAAACTTATTACCGCCTCACCAATTCGGCTTCCGAAAACAACACGGCACAATCGAACAGGTTAATAGGATCACAAATGAAATAAGAAAGGCTTATGAGCGCAGTGAATACTGCACTGCAATTTTTCTCGATGTCGCACAGGCGTTTGATAAAGTATGGCATGAAGGCCTTATCAAAAAAATTGAACACCTATTGCCTCTTAATGTTCATAAAATATTTACTTCTTACCTCGAAAGCAGGCTTTTTAAAATAAAATACAAGAATTTTATTTCAACTCACTTCAATATAAGAGCAGGTGTCCCTCAAGGTAGCGTACTAGGACCGTTTCTATATGTATTGTATACCTCAGACTTACCAATCAGTGCCAACACTACCATCTCAACATTCGCAGATGATACCGCAGTCTTAAGTTGTAACCGTTGCCCTTTGGAAGCTTCTCGAAACCTCCAGTTTCATTTGAAATCAATTGAAAAATGGTTATCGCTATGGCGCATAAAAATAAATGAGCAAAAATGCAAGCAAGTTACTTTTACTCTTAGGCGTGGTGAATGCCCTGCAATTGTACTAAATAATATTTCAGTCCCACAGGGTGAAATTGTTACATATCTAGGTATTCAATTAGATCGACGATTAACATGGCGTAAGCATATTGAAGCCAAAAAAACGCAGTTAAAGTTAAAAACCGCCAGTCTTCACTGGTTAATTAATCATCGTTCCCATTTGAAGCTTGAATATAAAATCCTTTTGTACAAAACAATCATTAAGCCAATTTGGTTATATGGTATCCAATTATGGGGTAACGCCAGCTCCTCAAACATTGAACTAATACAACGGGCTCAGTCCAAAATCTTAAGAATATTTACAGGTGCCCCATGGTATATACGGAATGAAAACATTCACAGAGATCTATGCATCCCCATGGTAAAAGATGAAATTAACAGAATCAAACAAACCTACGCCATAAGGTTGCTGCATCATCCGAATCCATTGGCTCGTAATTTAACAAACATAGAAAGTCGCTCCAGATTAAAAAGAAAGGATCGCCCTTCTATGCAAGTCACTTACACCGAACCAAACTAAACAGCTCAAACGTTTACCCTTCCCCCGAAGCACTACACGTAATCATCAAGAATCATATGAGGACTTTGTACCGGGACCTAGCTCGTCTTGGGCACACTTGGCAACTTATCGCCGCCAGCTTCCCTTCCGTTGAGGGTGTAAGACCGGGACCTAGTTCGTCTCGGCCACTTTCCGGTGAATTGGAGAGAGTAGCAGGAAGAGAGTTGAAACAGTGTCTTCTCGGTCTTTTTTGGGTGCTAAACCGGGACCTAGTTCGTCTCGGCTACCACCTCAAGAACGTCCTGGAGGCACTAATCACTCCCAAAGTGGTCGACCGGGACCAAGTTCGTCTCGGCGACCACGAAGACAATCGTTTTTGTGGTACTCAAAACCTCCATTCGGGTAGACTGAGGCCTAGTTCGTCTCAGCTACCAAGCCAAGACCGGGACCTCGGTCGTCTCGGGTGGCAAAGAATATGGGGAGAAGCGATCGTCAGCTGCATCCACACCTATGCTCCAATGAGTTATTCGATCTTGTGCACTCGCTGTGCTGAGCCATACACAAGCTGCACCTACTACACAAGAAGTATAAGTCCCTGCTAACTTTTGTTTCTGGAGACAAGTTCATTATTAAATTATATATTCATTATTCACAATAATAATGTATAATAATGTTTTCTAGTTTAAGATTTTAAAACTTATTGTTAGTCTCTTAAGAGAAGATACAATAAAAGAAAATGAAGTTTAAAAAAAAAAAAAAAAGGTTTACGGCATTCTGTTATAATATAATATAATATAATATAATATAATATAATATAATATAATATAATATAATATAATATAATATAATATAATATAATATAATATAATATAATATAATATAATATAATATAATATAATATAATATAATATAATATAATATAATATAATATAATATAATATAATATAATATAATATAATATAATATAATATAATATAATATAATATAATATAATATAATATAATATAATATAATATAATATAATATAATATAATATAATATAATATAATATAATATAATATAATATAATATAATATAATATAATATAATATAATATAATATAATATAATATAATATAATATAATATAATATAATATAATATAATATAATATAATATAATATAATATAATATAATATAATATAATATAATATAATATAATATAATATAATATAATATAATATAATATAATATAATATAATATAATATAATATAATATAATATAATATAATATAATATAATATAATATAATATAATATAATATAATATAATATAATATAATATAATATAATATAATATAATATAATATAATATAATATAATATAATATAATATAATATAATATAATATAATATAATATAATATAATATAATATAATATAATATAATATAATATAATATAATATAATATAATATAATATAATATAATATAATATAATATAATATAATATAATATAATATAATATAATATAATATAATATAATATAATATAATATAATATAATATAATAAATATAATATAATATAATATAATATAATATAAATATATATTAAAAATAATACAAATCTTTCAGCATTCAATGAACACATTGCACATGCAAACTACTGCTGGCGACAGCACAAGAGTTGACGTGTCCTGAGGTCTTTTTAGCGAAGAAAGCGGGATTACTTTATGGTGCGGTGGCCATAGCTACGGACTATAACTGTTGGTGCGTGAGTTATGAATCCTTTAGTATTCAAGATGTGCTTACAACTTTTGGGGCAATGTACAGAAGGTTAAGCATTTGTTGATAAAAGCTGTGGAAATACCGCTAAAGAAGATTAGACCGCAGGAATATTAGTGGCAAGGGTGAGTGTTAAGTAAAGTTAAGCTAAAGAGTAGTTTTAGATTGTTAGTCCAAAAACTAAAAAAACAGGACAATACCGCGAAGCAAAAAGTATCCAAATGTAAAATTTACCGCCTTTCTATACTTCGCTTTTTTTTATCAAAATGTTTAATACACCGAAATGTACTTATGGAAACATGAAAATGTAGTTTTTACTGACACATTTTGATAAAAAAGGCGAAGTATAGAAAGGCGGTAAATTTTACATTTGGATAAAGAGTAGTTGACAAATGCCATCAAAGCTAAGTTCAAAATTGTACACTCGGCGGTCTTCATGTGCAGGTCAAATAATGTCTGCTTGACATTCATGTAGAGCCTTTAGCCTTAAAAATGAAAATTGTAATTTTTTAAGAAGTTATACCTATTTCAAATTTATCGTTATTGGACCGGAAAATTGTCTTTTTTTTGAAATTTAACTAAATTATTCAAATTCAATGTTTGTACACTGATGAAAAAATGCATCATTATGCAATCATTTTTGTCACTTAAGCTTTTAAATTTTTCATTCAATATAAATTTTTGCCATTTCAGAAATGTGTCAGCGACAATACTATGTGCGAAGCTTTTTAAAGAATTTAATTTCTTTGTGGATTCTTTATTAAAATTAAGAAAAATTGTAGATTTTTATACCTATTCCATTCCAACACAATTATAAATAATTTGTTAAAAATTTGTACCATTTTGATATATCGTATACATATGAATAAATTGCAATAAAATATTAAATTTTTCCTTTTGTGAAATATAAAAAAACCCGATATTTAATTTCGATCTAACGACGTATTGATATAAATCCATATTTTTGCACTTTTAGCGCATAATCAAGGATATTTTTAAACTTAAACTCTACATGAACTGAATGCTATGTTGGTTAGAAACAGCTTTAGATATAGGTAAGACACAGCCCTACTTATAAATGTATTTTACTTACATTAATTTAAAAGATTTTACTGATAGAGTTGCATTAAAAACGAGTTGCTTTCGTCTTATGATTTAAAAATGAGCTCAAACTTAACTTTGTGTGTTATTTATACAGAAAAGTTGCCTCAGATTTATAGAAACAGTAATTTTAATCTTTTTATATCCCGTGAAAATAACGTAGTTGCTTTTACTATTCTACATAAAAGTGTGCTAATAATTGTCTCAAGTTAAATTTAAATAAATGAGTGTTTGTGTCCTTTTCTAAGTTAAATATCATGCTTTCCTCAAGCTATTTTATTTCCAACACCCCGCTTTTATCTCTTTCCAAAATCAAGGATTTAGGAGTTGTTTTTGATTCAAAGTTTACGTTTCGTTCTTACTTTGACTATAATCCCTAAAGCTTATTCTATGCTAGCCTTTATACGTCGTAATAGCTTGGCATTCAAGGATCCGTACACTCTTAAAACCTTGTTTAGTAGTCTTGTTAGATCTAAGTTAGAGTATGCGGCTATTATTTGGAATCCTTATTGTGAATTGCATATAGCACGAATTGAAAAGGTTCAAAAATCTTTCACTAAGTTTCCTGTGCGTTCTCTTAACTTCGAATCAAGTCTGCCCTCTTACGATTCGCGCTGTCTGTTTATTGGCCAAAAAATGGTTTATGACATTGTTTCTGGCCATGTTAATTGCCTTATGTTATTGGCTATGATTCCATTCAATGTCCCTTCTAGAACTTTAAGGCACTGTGAAATTTTTCGTCTTGATATTCATCGTACGCTTTATGCTACTATTGCTCCTATACCTAGAGTTGTGAAATTATTCAATGAATTAAATTCTGTTGTTAATTTTGATTTTTCTAATTCAAAAAGTGTTTTAAAGTCGTTGCTTAGTAATATTTTGTAATTTTATGTATTTACGCACACATCATTGTTCTTGTTTTTTTGTTACTAATTTAAATTTCGATGTCATATTTTGGTTTATCCAGTTCAAATATTATCTTATAGTTCTTGCTGTAATATTTTTTATTTTTTGTATATATTATACTATTTTGTTATGGCTCTAGTCTGTAAGAATTAAATTTCATAGACTTAAATAAATAAAAGATTTCCTCAAAAATCCCTTTTTCATTGGAATTTAAAAAACCAAACATCAAGAAAAACTGCTTTTCTCAATATTGAAAATATTAATTTTACAGAAATATCAGTAAGACCAAAAGAAAAGTTTACTTTGGCTGACATTCTCCAAATCAATTTATTTTTTAGGGGTAATAGAGGAATCAATTAAGTTTCCTTAACATGCTAAAAAAGTTTCAGGTCATTAACATATTTTTTGGAAAAAACAAGGTTATTTCAAAAAAAATTGGCCAAAATTTCAGAAAAATCATAATATCTCCAAAATTCCTGGTAAAATTTCAAAACTTTGCTACCATTATTGTAGCCCATTAAATTATCCTTCTTATGACACCTATACTTTCTATTTTCCATGCAAGGGTTCCCAACTTATAATCGTTTTTCCAAAAGCTATATCCGCAACTTCCGATGTCTATATCTCCTATACTAGATCCGACCAACTTTTTTTTTATTTTTAACCCACCATTTCACCTAAAAAAGATGGACAATGTCAGCTTAAGAAAACCTGTTCCGAATCTTCAACCATTGTTTACTAGTATAAATTGCTTTTATTGTCTTCATAAGTTGTTAATTTTTTTGTGGGTGTTTGACTCTTCCGGATTTTTTATATTCTTTGCTGGAATGTACCTATGCTCGTTAATATTGAGTCATCAATCCAAACGCTAAGTCTACGTTCAACGCTCCCATTTGCGGAAATTATTTTAAACCGCGTATTCGATGGAGCACGTAGCTGCAAATCTCGATTAGACGTTCAGGGAAACCCTGCAGCAGCGTATTACTACCTGTTGATTAAAGTTGACACAATTTAAATGGCTTTAAATAAGACAAATATGCTACAAATCTTACCGGTTACGACAGAGCCAAAAAACGATAAACGTACATCAGCATCGCACTGGTCAACAGTGGTAGATGCCAACTGACCGGCACCCAACATAGCATGATCAAATAAGCTCTCTGCCAGGTTAAAACGTTCTGAACCGAATTCCTGATGATAATCACTGGGAAATTCATAGTGTACAGTGGAAATTTGCGAAGCAACACGCTCATCATAGGGATTCTCCAGCACTTGCAAGATATTCAATTGAAAATCTAATCTAAGTTTTTGCATTGTGAAACGTCGATTATCACGTTCCTTTACATCTTTTGCAGCGATTTTGTACACTGGTGTCAATTCGATGCCTTGTTTTTCTAAATGCTGACGGCACTGCAGTGAAAGATAGTCGCCTCCAAACGTTGATTTCACTACTGCCTGTGGTAATACATAGCCTTCATACACAGGAACTGCTGACTCATACGTCCACTGGCGAATGCTGCCAATACCGCATTTACAAGAAAAAAATCGGGCACATTGTATTTCTCGAGGATGAGCTCTGTAAGTTTTTCGCGATTGTTACGCACATTCCACGAGGCTTCCAAAAATAGAATAGGATTTCGGTTCGGTTTGTTACTTTGACATATGTGTAGTTAATAACTTTCTCAAAGAACTCCCAGTTATCGATCATGCCATCTTTCATATACATATGTTTGTATTTCCATGTGAGGTCGAGGCACAATCACGTATGTGGTATCCACGAAATATTTCCGAGCATCTGCATCTAGAAGTAGGCTGCTGATTTCGGAGTTGTTTCTGCAAGACAAATAAAATTTTATTTTCATGTAATTTGTTTTTTGAAAACTGTCAAACTTGACACTACAAAAAATTATAGCACAACTATAAAAATGACTGTCAAATTTATAGCATGTAATCAACTTTAATAAAAAAGTTCAACTTTTTGAACTTTCTGATCTCCGAAATCACGGAGAATATTACGTGCTATAAAAAATAGCAAATGTGTGCCTATTCACTCTCGCATTCTCTAAGCGCTTTAGGTTATGCTCGCATGCTTTTTCTTTCTTACAAAAATTTAATAAGATAAGTTCAAGAAAAATCACATGGAAATTGGGCTTTATGCTTACATGCTTCTTTCTATGTGTGAAATTCAATTTTTTTAGAAATTTTAAAACTTTAATATTTTGATATTTAACAGGAATACCTGTTGACACGAAGTTTAAATAGCTGTCAATCGCAAAAAAAGCGATAATCAAATTGATAATCACCTTACATGGAGCTTAATCAAGTATCACCGTAGCAGATGCCACCACAGAGTTCGTACCAACGAATATAGTTAGAAGCTTAAAATATGGATTTGGCCCAATGTTATTAGCAAATAGTGCTGCTAAATTGGCACTGAAGGTGGTATTCTCTCCAGCTTACCAACAATTCTAAGTTTACGTTCGTCGCGAAGGATTTTAAAAAGATAGGTGCTTCAGAATATACCGAAATAGCTAACAAACTTTCTAGCCACAGGAACTAATTGCTACTCAAAACTCAGAAAAAATAGTTTGTCACGACGTAGTCTAAGATTAAGAAGAAAAATTAATAATAATAGATGATTTCTCTTATTTTTCTTTTGTTTTCATATTTTAAAATTTATTTTTTTTAGATTTTAAGATTTATTTTACCTCAATGCTGTTTTAAATATTTATTTTACTTAGATATTAATTTAAGCATTTTTGACATTTGAACGTCGACGCTCAAATCTCCATTTACACAGCAGCGAAATTGTGCATTGACTCACCACGCCGACATAGAAATACCGAACTACCACTCCGACGTATGTCGCACTTACACAACAAAAAACTTCTCCGAAGTCATAAGGGCCAACTAAACCATGCACGCTTTGACTGCAGTCAACTTCTGCAAGTGTGCGAATACACACAAATCGTATATCAAAGCTACAACGTACTTAACAAAAAGTTTCGTTCAATTTCCACAAATGTCATTTGCTTAAGGAAAGAGCAAAACTGAACGCACTTTCTGTACGGAATCAGCTGTTTATGCATTGTATACATAAGAAAAAATTTTTACAATGGAACTTGAAGTGGAAAATACTTTTGTTTTGAAATTAATAGAAAATGTGAAAAAGAAGATAATTAAACAGTAAAATAGACGCATTTTATTGAAATCGAAATGAAAAGGAAAGGGCTTTGAGTGAAGTTGCAGAAATATGCATTTTAATGTACACACACACAATACATACAACAATTTGATTGACAATTCAGTGATGCCACGCGCTGCATTTGCCAATAATTTTCCCCACAATCTACACGCATAGTACGAAATGAGCAGTTTTATTTTCTTATTTTTTCTTAAAATTAGTAAAAACAATGTCTGGATTACATATTTATTGCTTTAAGTATCTAAATTAATGTCATTCAATAACATTTTGTGAATGAATTCAATTTATTTAGGAAATATAAGAAATAAAATTTATGCAATTGTGGAAATATTTCACACGCTTGCCAACTATGGCTACATCGCTTCTTAAGTACATCGAAGTACAACATAGCCACTAAAAAGTCTTTTCTGAGTTTCTTAAGCATCTGACAGGCTTTTCGTTCAAATTTGACAGTAGGTTACGCTAGGCAATGCATGGTTTAGTTGGGCCTATAAGCCGACGCTCGAATTCGGTGTGTGTAAATAGCATAAATGTGAACTTGACTAACCAAAAAAAAAAAAAGCTTTCTGCAAAAAAGTAGCGAGTAATTTTCAAATTTGTGCATTCAATAAAATTGAATTGCAGTTGGCGAATAAAGGAAATAAGGAATGGTCCGAAATGAGATTCAGGAAGCTAGAAAAACAGCTACTGAAAGTATTAAAAAGCAGACCATTAAAATTAAGACTACTTCTGACAAGTCCCATCCACCAGCTAAAGTTGGAGATAATGTGACGATACCAATTCCGGATGTTGACAGAGGCAGGGGAGTCCTAAGAAATGTAATCGGTGTGATACTTGATAAAAATCCAGATGGTCTTCACAAAATTTCTACTAAGGTAACGTATATTACATGTTTTTGTGTATCTTAAGAAAGCATCTTTGTAGTTATTTTCTTTCAAGAAATGTGATTGGCTTATATGAGCTTTGTGGGGAAGGGGTCTAAATTTAAGGTACTTGGCTAATGAACGTCTTCTAATAAAATTTGTTTTTTTTTTTCGGAACTGAATTTGATTTATGTCAGAAAGCATTTATACAACCAGAAGAAGTAAATCACGACAAATCTATATCGTTAAGGGCTGCAGCTACGAAACAATCGATTGGAACAGGCCAAGGATTTCTTAGATGCACATGCACCCAAAACTGTACATCGAACAGATGTCAATTCAAGAAAAAGAAGATACTTTGCAATTCAATATGCCATCAGAGCACAGTGTGCCAAAACAAATAAACACTTTTTTTTAAGTGTTTAAAGTTAAAATTTTGCTGAGCTAAGTGGCACTTAGCACAAATATTTAATTTAATGTAGGCATAGCACACTGCTCCCAAATCGATTTTTTTGGTTCCAAAATTGCTAGAGAGCGCAAACCTTCACGCAAATGAGTATTTTTTTTTTTTTAAGTAAAACCAACTGAAATGCCAATAAATCGTGGGGGCTCGAACAAAATTATTCGATTATAGTCCAAGAGCCCTCTGTAGAAAAGTCGAGTTTATAAAATTTACGGGAATAACAGTAATGCATTTAGGTGAAATTAACCAGCAAGAGTTGCCTTGCCAAAGCCTGTCCTGATGTCCGAAAATGCTCGAATTTTAGCCAATTTTGTTGTTTTAATTAAAATTATAGTATACTAGCTGTCCCGGCAGACGTTGTTCTGCCCTTTTTGATGTGTGGCGCAATGTTGTGTGAACGCATGCGATGGAATGTAAAAGCGAAACAGCCCATTTTCCCAGTGAAACTAACTTTTGTCCCTATTCTTTTACAGATATGTATATAGCAGGCCTGCCAGACGTTGTTATGTGGGGCGATAATTTTTTCCTCTAAAACTTACTTTTGCCCGTACCTTTTATATACATGTTTATGTACCAAGTCCCATTCATCTGTTTCCAGTAGTTGGTGATATATGATGAATATGATTTTGAAAGGCGTGCCACCGCCCATTTTTTAAACCAAACTTTGTAAAAACCTTCCATAGGCCACAATTATGAAATCTTCATGTAAATTCTATTTAAAGTTATTTTGTATAAGGGCCACCCAAAATATGCACCCTAAATAAAATGTGTACGGCCTTAGTTGTGCCTCTTAATATAAAAGCCATGTGGTGTAAGTTTCATGAGAATCGAATAAACGGTCTTCGAGAAAATAATATTTTAAAAATGTTTTTGTATTAGGGCCAATATAAATATGCACCCTTTATTAAAGTTTTATAGCCTACTTATGCCTCTTAATATAAAAGAATGTGCTGTAAATTCCATGTGGTGTAAATTCGGTGTGATTCGATTTACCGGACTTAGTGAAAATTCTATTTTAAAAATATTTTTGTTTGTGGCCCACCCTAAATATGCACCCTTAATAAAAGTCTTATATTCTATGACACCTGCGTGATCGATACTAATATACTGTAAAATTTTCATCAAAATCGGCTGGATAGTTTCCGCGTCCATAAAAAACAAACAGATAGACGGACAGGCAAAGACTAAATTTTATAGAAACAACAAATTGCAGTTTAACTGTAAAAAGCAATTAACATCGTGCTCTCTCATCAAAAGTAAAAAAAAAACTCTAGGAGAATTGTTCTCTGAACTTCGAAGCCAAATACAAACGGTACAAATGAAAACAAAAATAACAACACAGAAATCAAGAAGCATAAGCATAAGCAACGACAAATATAGTGTGAGGTTTTGCAAAAACTTAATCCTAAAAAATAGCATTTTTAACTTTAAAAAATCATAGAAATAAGTATACAATAACCATTTTTAATGCAAATATGTTTTTTTAAAACATAAATTATTAAAATCGGTTCAGTATATTTTGCGGTTTCGCGTTACAAACCATTTCCATATAAGCAATTTTATATAAATAGTATAGATTACATACAGCTGGAAATGTATACCAAAAGACAGGCTGGACAGGTGGCAAGGCAACCCTGGTTGGTTAGTTTAACCAAAATGCATTACTATCATTCCCGTAAATCTTATCTTGTAATCTTATACACTCGACTTTTCTACAGCGGGCTCTCCGCCTATTTCCAAAAATAAAAATTTTTTAACTTAAAATATTACAATTAAAAACATTTTTTTCAATATTTGGACTCGATGGTTTATTAGAATTTTGGTAAGTTTTACTTTAAATTTTACTTTAATTTACTTTACTAGCAATTTTTGAACCAAAAAACTTGATTTCGAACCAGGCAGGCAACACAGTACTGAATTAAATTAGAAATTACCGTTTTCACTAAAATATTTAAGTGATAGCAAAGCATTTTTTCCATTATCACTAAATTCAATAATAATAAATATTTTTTCACTAGCTATGCTCACTATGTTCGTCTGGTGCGATAATTTTTATTTGCCATCTATCAATATCACTTTGGTGTTGGTTTTAATTGTTTGAAAATAGCTCATAATTCAAAATAAAACTTTGAATTAAAACACTCAAAAAGTCAAAATATTTTATAAATATCTTAAAGCATTAACTTTTTATAAAACTTAACTTTTTATAAAAAATCATATCAATACACATTAATGTTTTTAAAACATTGCCTATAAATAAAACTTAATTTATTTTTTTTCTTTATTGTTTCTTTAACCGATACCAATATGAAATTTAAAATTTGATTTTTTAATCGCTGTTTACGAACAAACAAAATCAAGAAAATTATTTTCTACGAAACATAGGAGTTCTAAAATTGTTGCTGAGTAATGGATTCCTACATTTTAATATTCAAAAATAAGTGAAATAGCTCAAATTGAGTCGAAGGCATTATGAACTTGAAATATGTACATAAGTATGTGGAATAGGATCGCGTTTTTTCAATTGTTGATCGGTTTGTACGGATGGGAGTGATAAAAAAAAGAGTACAATTAGTGAAAGCTGAACTATGCAACTGAACTCAAAACATTTGATTTAGAAAAACAAGTTAATCCTAGGCCAAACTAGTTTGTCCTGAAATGGTAAATTTTTTTATCAGGACAAACTAGTTCGTTATAGGCTAAAGTAGTTTATCCTAACACGCTTCGGATAAACTAGTTCGGCCTAGGAAAAACTAGTTTATCCTAAAAACTAGTTTGGCCGGTAACATATACATTAATTAAACATATGTTTGTTTCGTTTACGTAACCAACGTTTCGTGGGTTGTTTCCCACTTCCTCAGGGTTATTTATTTTAAGACATTTAATTTATTTAACAACTGACCATTTAGCCTAAAGTAAATTGATTTATAACAACACATGTCAATGGTCTTGTCAGCTATCTGAATCTGTTTTTATCATGAAAACATTTTTATAACCAGGCCGAATTTCGGAAAAGTATTGTGAAAAATAATCATAAATGCTGAAAATCTTACAAGTTGTCAGCATTTCATCTGCATAAAATAAAATGTTCAGTATAATATTTATCACAGGGAAGTGAACCGGTTCTGAACCGGAAAACCATTTTTTTTACTAATTAGCTGAACCATTAACCGAACCGAAATTTTTCACAAATGTTTGATCCGAACTTCTTTTGTTAAATATGGAAATCGATGAAATTTTCAAAGAAATAGGGAAGCATGAAAGAGTTCATGTATAAATCATTAATAGATAAAACCAAATCGTTTGATAATTCAAGGAGGCTTTCAAATAATGTTGATGTTTTGAACTTTTGGAATAACTACCCTGACAAAGAATTATCTGAATTAGCTGAAATGATTTTTGGTGTTTTAGCAACCTAGGTTTCGGTAGAGAGGGCATTTTCCACCCTAAAACTTACTCTCGGAGACCTGCGGGGAAATAATGACGAGGACTTGTTATAAGATATTCTTCTCATCTATCTTAACTGATTATTGTTAATCAAGTTTTGTCAAATAATAATTTTGTACTAAGTACGTAATTAATTATAGCGTCGATATTCTTTTGGATTGTTACGGAATAAAAATAATATAAATACCGAAAACCCGGTTCAAAAAAAAAAAAAACGTTTTGACGAACCAATCCAAAGTACAAAAACGGTTCGAACCACTGAACCGAACCGACCAAACACACGCAGTACACGATAATTTCCAACTGCACAATTTAATCAAAACATCAATTTGAAAGCAAAAACAATATTTTATATTTTTTTTTAATTTTTGTTGTTTTTATCGGGCTTTTTACGTAATATTTGAATTAAATTTTTGGGCTTTGGCCGTTATTATTAAAAAGAAAAAACTGTTTGTTTTTTGTTTCAATTTTTTTTTATTTATTTTAATAATATCATGGAGGGCACGCCAGTGATAAGTACAAATGTACTTGTATATAACCAAATAAAACTTAGATACGGAAAAAATAATTAACGAACATAGAAAGATCAGCAAAAAGTTTACCAACATAAAATGCTCCACAGAATTCTTGTTACGATGCCGAAGACAGCAAATTATACCAGGTTTTTTAAAAAATACAACAAAGTATGTGCGGAATGTATTCGAAACAGATAACAACAAAAAATTACCGCCGACAATATCAAAAGCAATTGACAACCATATAAGGAAGTTTCAACAAAAAATATTAAACCATCTAATAGCTTATAAGCACAAAATAATAAAAGAAAGTGAAAAACAGAAAAGTGAAATAGAAAATACCATAGCCAAAAAAATGGACAGATCAGACGAAGAACTTATACTTACAAGCAGAGTTCGGAAATATTCATGTTTGAGCACTCAAAATGTCGCATTCATGATTTTATTCAGGTATGAATTTTCTTAAAATTTTTTTCATTCGCCCATTTTCATGAATGCAATCTTGAAACTCGTTCATTTTTGCACTGCAATCGTATGTGAGTATCTGATTTTTTTCAACAACGAGTAGCATACTTAAATGATTGAATGCAAGCTAACAATTTTTCAATCTATAATTTTTTGATAGATATGATAAATGATAGATTCAGGATAGATTCATGATAGATTCATATGTACAAATTTTCTGTCGCTCACAGATTGTATCAAAAAAGTTTGTGATACTCGCGTGGAACATTTTGGGAAGTTTTTAAAAATATGGGAAAAGGTTGAAAATTGTTTTTTGACATCACTTAGGGTGGGTCTGGACCGTGGAAAGACAGCTTTTTGACCCATTTTCGGAAAAAAACTTTTTTATGTAATTAATGGAGAAAGGTCGAAAATTTATTTTAGACATCACTTAGGGTGGGTCCGAACCATGGAAGGACCGTTTTTGACCCATTTTCGGAAAAAATTTTTTTTGTGTAATTAATTGAGAAAGGTCGAAAATTTATTTGGACATCACTTAGGGTGGGTCCGAACCGTGGATGGACCGTTTTTGACCCATTTTCGGAAAACAAATTTTTTGTGTAATTAATGGGGAAAGGTTGAAAATGGATTTTTGACGTCACTTAGGGTGGGTCCGGACCGTGGAAGGACCGTTTTTGACCCATTTTCGGAAAAAAATTTTTTGTGTAAATAATGAGGAAAGGTCGAATATGAATTTTAGACATCATTTACGGTGACTCGGGACCCCGGAAAGGACCGTTTTTGACCAATTCTCGGGATAGGTCAAAAATTTATTTTGAACATCACTCAGGGTGGCTCCAGAATTTGAAAGCAACCGAAATAGTCGAAAGCGGTCCTTTCCAGCAGAGTTCGGAAATATTTATTCATGATCGCTCGCGAATTTGAACATGTACATTTTAATTTTTGCTGAATCTATCATATTCATGCATGATAAGATGAAAACATTGTAAAGGCGGAAGTTGTGGCCGCGTTTCCGCCTACAACTTGAACTTTCCTTTGTATTTATATATATTTCTATTATTATTATTATTATTTTGAATTAATGAAATTTTGCGTATTTTTATATTGTAAGAGGAAAAATAACTTAAATTAAAAGAAATGGATTAAAAAGTGAAAATTATGCTAAGTCTTAGTCTTAAAAATTTAAGTCAAACGGCAACACTTAGGAAACAGCTGTTTGTGGAGACCTGACAAACAGCTGTTCATTCTCTACACTCAGCAGTGAGAATAGCGTATATAAGAGACAGCGCACTTAGAGTGTGATCAGTCGGTCGCCAGTCGCAGCCTGATCAACTCCACTCTGGTAAGCTGTAGTTAGTAGTAGACCTTAGCAAGTAACTTAGAAGGTAGATAGCTGAAGCTTCTGTCGCACGTCTGGGTGCAACGCTAACAGTCGTGTTGACAGAGTAACATTTAGCGCTTGTAGTACCTAGTACCAGAGATTCTGTCGCACGTTTGTGTGCAACGCTATCATTCGTGTCGGCAGAATGGCATTCAACCCTTCCCTGTAGTTTTGCCGTTGATGTTTCTGTCGCACGTCTGTGTGCAACGCTATCATTCGTGCCGGCAGAACAACCATCAACAACATAACATAGATATAAGACGGAGTAACCGCGTCACGAACCGTCGTACGGCAGCTACGCAACGTCGGATTGCGCACGTGCAACGTCGGGAAACGAAAACGGCTACATTGTAGAATAATTTTAAAATAACTGTGAACTAGTAGGTTAAGTCATACCAATGTAGAAATAAATATTATAACGTATTTGAAAAAAAAGAAACTCCCGTATGGTTATTAATTTTTGTTGAGAACTAGTCACATGAGGTTTGTTAGCCACCTGCAAAATTATAAATTTTTGTAGCAGAACCTTGGTTACCGACGAGTTAAAACCTCGGCGCGAGGTTCGTTACAATGGCGCCCGAGCAGGGACTCTGGCTAACAAAAAAAAAAAAAAAACCTGTATCACAACAAAAATGTTAATAGTTTAATAATGCGTGGAAAATCACTGTGTGCGTGGCAGACGACGTAACTAAAAAAAAAAAAAAAAGAAACTTAACTAAGCTAGAAGCAAAAAAAAAAAAAAACCCAAAAGTGTGGAGCAAAGTGACAATAATTATTGAAAAAAAAAACCTACAGTGAAATTAGAAAAAAATTTCAGAAAAGAGGCAACCCTTGTATGAAAGCCCAAAGTGCGACAGTAAAATCAAAATTAAAAAAAAAACCCTACAGTGAATAATAAATCAGTGATATATATAAAAAAAAAAAAAAAAAAAAAAAAAAACCCTTTTCAGAAAGAGGCAGCCCTTGCATAAAAGCCCAAAGTAAAAAAAAAAACAACATAAGAATTAACAATAAACTAGTGTGAATCTAAAAAAAAAAAAAATGTTAAGTGTATCGTGGGGTCACACTTTAAAAAAAGAAGAATTAATCACATACTGTGAGGAATTTAACATCGAAGGGTCAGGAACCGTAGACGAGCTCAGAAGACGGTTTAAAGCGTTTTTGGCCGAGAAACATAGCCCAGAAGTTGAGGAGAGACTGCTTGAACTGCAGAAGCAACATCGACGACCGTCTTCTCCGAGCCCACCGACGCCAACTCTAAAGGTGGATAGCATGCCTGATGCACAAACATTAGAAAAAAATACGGTACCAAGTATGTATAACCCACTAGAAAAAGATACCAACACCAGGAACACCACAACGGCCGTATATCGTGGTCAGACAGCGCCCATTACGGAGCCAAATGATCATGCCACAGACCTCCTACAGCAGACAGCTATTGCGAAAAGTACACACTATAATCCCACAACAATGAACCAAGTAAGGAAATGGTCACTGAAATACGATGGCTCTAGTGAACCACTGGCCTTTATTGAAAGAATGGAGGAGCTGGCCGAGGCAGACGGACTAGTAATGGACCACCTTCCACGGACGATGCCGGAGTTGTTACAAGATCAAGCCCTCGCCTGGTATCGCAATACTAACCAACGAGTAAACACATGGGAGGAGTTCAAGCATAATTTCTTGGATTTCTTTCTACCACCACGTTATTTCGAAACGTTAGACGATAATATCCGGAAACGATACCAGCGAGTAGGGGAAAAATTTAAAAACTTTGTGCTTGAATTACAGACCATGATGCGATATGCCAATTACTCAGAAGAGCAACGCCTGGAGCGGATCTTTAGAAATTGCCTTCCAGAATACCAATGGTACATCAAACGACGAGACTTCGCCACGCTCACGGATTTAATCAGGCTGGCTGAGGACCTCGAGGGCATACGACAGAGGGAAGCGGATCAACTCCCAAGAAGTAGGGGTCGAGCCGAACAGCATCGAATGATGACCGAGATGAGTGAAGGAACGATTAACGTACAAACCGCCTGTCGACGGTGTGGAATAGACGGACATTTTTCCAGAACATGTCAAGGCCCCACGCGGCTATTTTGTTGGGATTGCGGAAAAATTGGAGTCCGCACGATACATTGCTGTCGTGTGTCGGGAAACGAAAGAGGGGGGCGCCCAGACCGAGAGGAGGCGCACCCTCTAAGAGACGCCTCTCGACCAACTTAGACGGGATCCACAACAATTGCAGGAGAGTATACGCCAACATGATGGTGGGTGGAAAGCAGGTGGCGGCTACCATTGATACTGGAGCAACGGTGAGTTTCCTGAAAGAATCATTCGTCAAAGAATTGGGAGATAAGGCCACAAGAGTGGCATACCAGGGAGAGGTAATTTTGGCCGATGGGTCTTCTCGACCACTAAAATCTGCTATAGACACCTCAATCCAGTTCGGCAGCCGTCAGAGGAGATTTAGATTTGTCGTCATGCCCAACGCCACCGAAGATGTTATCCTGGGCTTGGATTTCTTAACCCAGAGTTGTACAACGATACACATCGCTGGGGAAGTGATTACCCTAAATGGAGGAGATCCCGAGCAACAGGCGAGATGCATGGTGAGTGAAATCAAATCTGTTCAAGCCCTAAATAACGATCCTCAAAAGATTCCTCACACACTACAGAAACGAAAGAGGAGACGTGCCCGGAGACGAGACCGGCGACAACAACCAAACAGCCCCAAGACAGAACAGGCATTATGTACGGAAGCTAAGTCCAAGGAAAACTCAGGGAGCGTCTTGCCGGTAGAGAAATCTCAGCAGGTAATTGATCGATTCTTGTCAGAAGAAATGCGAAGGTTTGATGGACTGAGGGGAGTGACACCGATCACAGAGCATCGCATAGTGATGACAGATGACCGACCCGTCAAGCAACGATATATCCCCAGGAATCCTGCGATGCAAGCAATAATCAACGAAGAAGTTAACAAATTACTTGAGAAGGGGTGCATTGAGCCCTCCCACAGCCCATACAGCGCGCCCATAGTGCTCGTTAGGAAGAAAACAGGAGCATGGCGGCTGTGCATCGATTACCGACAACTAAACAGCAAGTCAGTACCCGACGCGTATCCTCTTCCCAGAATAACCCACATACTAGACAGGTTACGAGATGCCAAATTCGTCAGTAGTCTAGACCTAAAAGACGGTTACTGGCAAATCCCAATGGCAGCTGATAGTAAGCAGTACACAGCATTTACGGTTCCCGGTCGTGGCCTGTTTCAGTGGCTGGTAATGCCATTCGGCCTGCATTCTGCTCCCGCAACATTCCAGCGCGCGTTGGATAGGATCATCGGGGCGGACATGGAGCCTTTCGCGTTCGCGTATTTGGACGACATTGTGGTAACGGGCCGTACCTTGGAGGAGCACATGGACAATTTACGAGAGGTCTTCCGGCGACTACAGGAGGCGAATCTTCGGATCAACCCCGAAAAATGCGAATTTTTCAAAACAAGGATGAAATATTTGGGCCATGTAGTCAGCGGTGAAGGGATACAGACCGATCCAGATAAAGTGGCAGCAATACGAGAATTGGAACCCCCTAATAACATCCGTGGCGTGCGACGATTCCTAGGCGTGGCATCCTGGTATAGGCGGTTTGTTCCCGATTTCGCTGCGATTGTACAGCCACTAACAGCCATGCTGAAGAAAGGAAGACACTGGAAATGGGGAGAAGATCAGCAACGAGCTTTCGAAACACTGAAGCAGAAACTCACAGAGGCCCCAGTGTTGACATGTCCGGACTTCAGTCAAACTTTCACGCTGCAAACCGACGCGAGCGATCAAGGGCTAGGAGCGGTGTTGACACAGGTCTTGGAAGGCGAGGAGCGGGTGATAGCCTATGCCAGTCGAAGTTTAAACAACGCTGAGAAGAACTATTCGCCCACGGAGAAAGAGTGTCTGGCAATTGTGTGGGGCGTCCGGAAGATGAGACCTTATCTGGAAGGTTACCAATTCGTCGTCGTTACAGATCACCTATCACTTAAGTGGAGGAACTCCATTGAGAGCCCAACGGGACGGATTGCACGTTGGGCACTGGAGCTGCAACAATATCAGTTCATCGTCCAGTACCGTAAGGGAAAAAACAATGTTGTTGCGGATGCCTTGTCTCATCAACCCAGAGAAGCGTTGCAGTTAGTGGAAGTGAACACAGGCGATATTGAAGAATGCTCATGGCTAAGGAAGAAGCGAGAAGAACTCCGCAAGCAGCCTGACAAGTTTCCGGATTACGCAGAGGTCGGAACGCAGCTATATAGACATCTTCCCCAGCATACGGGCGACGAGGACTGTACCCAATGGAAATTGTGTGTGGCAACTCCTCTCCGGAAACGTGTCATGAACGAAAACCACGACAACCCCAGCGCTGGACACCTGGGCATTCGAAAAACAATCGCACGCATAGCCAACAAATACTATTGGCCGGGGATGTTTCGGGACATAAGTAAATATGTTAGGAGCTGCGATTCCTGCCAACGGTACAAAGTAAGCCAACAGGCTCCCGCAGGGGAGATGCTTACAACGATTCCAGATGAACCTTGGACAACAGTATGCGCAGATTTTGTCGGACCACTGCCACGCTCAAAACACGGCAATAACATGCTACTAGTCTTTTTTGATCGATTCTCCAAGTGGACAGAGCTGGTTCCTTTACGCAAAGCCACCGCGGACGGCGTAGTTAAGGCGTTCCGTGAAAGGATTTTGGCAAAGTACGGGGTACCTAAGCTTTTCATCACCGATAATGGATCTCAGTTTGCGAGTCGAGTGGTCAGGCAATACTTCCAAGAACTAGGAGTGCAGCAACGGTTCACGGCGCCATATACCCCACAAGAAAATCCCACGGAGCGAGTCAATCGTACAATTAAGACGATGATGGCCCAGCTTGTTGGCAGCCACCAGAAGACATGGGACGATCAGCTACCGGAGATAACTCTGGCCATCAATACCAGCCAGTCGGAGAGCACCGGATATAGTCCAGCCTTCCTCACACAAGGACGCGAGCCACGGTTACCAAAAACGCTATATGATGAAGTCACCAAAGGTACGGGGACACCAACATTGAGTCCAGAGTCTAGAGCTACCATACTGAAGGAAGTATTCAAGATTGTGAGACATAACCTGGCCAAAGCGGCTACAGATCAAGCAAGGCACTATAACTTACGAAGGAGACAGTGGAAGCCGACAATAGGACAATTGGTGTTGGTCCGACAACACCCATTGTCCAAAGCCGTAGAAAGTTTTGCAGCAAAATTGGCCCCGAAGTTCGCAGGACCATACAAAGTTATTGGATTCACATCCCCTGTGATCGTACAGCTAAAACGAGACAACGACAAACTAACTCGGACGGCACACCTATCCGAAATCAAACCTTTCCACACATAAAACTTTGTCTGAAAAAAAAACTTACATTACTTTTTCTTTTCCTCCCTATAGCGATATCAACCTCTAAACTGTAAAGAAGGGTACCACCGAGAGGAAACAATGGCAAGTCACCACAAACCAAATACTAAGTTGATTCATTCCATTCAACACCGAGCTGAGGAGCGAACTAAAGCGGTCCGACAACTGAAAGTCCTGGAAGCGGACTACGACCACGCGATACCGAAAAAATTCAATCTGCCTTGGGAAAGTTGCGCTGCCCTGAAGTCTGGGGCCAAGAAACAGCTGTTACAGCGGGCAAGCGTTAAGTCGTCAGCGGCGCTCCTAACCATGGCAACCAGCACGACGCAACGGGCCAAACGGCGTACGCCACTTGTAACTGCACCGTCTGAAGTGTTTTCGGCCAGACCCTCACGATCGCGCTACCGCCTGAACGTAAGAAGTAATCATCACATACCACCGCCAACATCACTAGCCGCCCCACGAGAGGCCACACTGGAAGACAGCCACTTTGTCGAACAGACACCAGAGGCGAACAACGAACAACGAAGCCCTGACCCAGGTAGGGACTCGGACGGGGATTCCGTCATATTTGTGGGAGTGTTGGAAGAAGTAAGCGTGATGGCGCGCGAAACGACGGAGGAGTTCCCCACTGAGAACTTTCCGGAGGAAGCCGCAACCATCGCAGTTGGATCGGCACCAGTAGATCGCGACACCACTGCCACTAACTTAGAGATCCTGTCAATAAGGACACTTCCAAAAATTCAAGTCACTATTGCCACGAAGGCAGCCCTTAAACAAAGCCCGAATGCCGGGCACGGCACTGACAGCGCTGTGCCTCAGGGAACCAGAGAAGCCAGTAGTAGCAGTAGCTCCAACAGCAGCAGCAGCTCCAACAGCAGCAGTGAATCCAGCAGTAGTAGTGATTCCAGCAGCGACAGCGAGTCCAGTAGCGAGTCCGATAGCGAGCCCAGCAACGGCTCCAGGCCTCCTGGTCCAAAGAGGAGGAACTGGGAGGGTGAAAGGGCACAAGACAAAGGGAAAGTAGGCAATGCCTGTAAACGGCCGCGAGTCGATCCACAACCAGAAGTCACAGCCGCATATGAATCGACGTCGATCGTCGATGCCGGTGCACAGGATCCGCTCGCATACGCGGACCTCAACCTGTACGACGAAGCAACAGTGAGTAAACTCCGATCGTTCATCGCCACGCTTCCGAAGGGGAAACGACTGGGCCAGGTGATTGAAATCGGTGGGAAAGTTTTCAGCATCCGGATGAATAAGGCCGGGTACGCCAAAGTTGTCATACGCCCCCCGAAGTAAAGGGGAATTGTAAAGGCGGAAGTTGTGGCCGCGTTTCCGCCTACAACTTGAACTTTCCTTTGTATTTATATATATTTCTATTATTATTATTATTATTTTGAATTAATGAAATTTTGCGTATTTTTATATTGTAAGAGGAAAAATAACTTAAATTAAAAGAAATGGATTAAAAAGTGAAAATTATGCTAAGTCTTAGTCTTAAAAATTTAAGTCAAACGGCAACACTTAGGAAACAGCTGTTTGTGGAGACCTGACAAACAGCTGTTCATTCTCTACACTCAGCAGTGAGAATAGCGTATATAAGAGACAGCGCACTTAGAGTGTGATCAGTCGGTCGCCAGTCGCAGCCTGATCAACTCCACTCTGGTAAGCTGTAGTTAGTAGTAGACCTTAGCAAGTAACTTAGAAGGTAGATAGCTGAAGCTTCTGTCGCACGTCTGGGTGCAACGCTAACAGTCGTGTTGACAGAGTAACATTTAGCGCTTGTAGTACCTAGTACCAGAGATTCTGTCGCACGTTTGTGTGCAACGCTATCATTCGTGTCGGCAGAATGGCATTCAACCCTTCCCTGTAGTTTTGCCGTTGATGTTTCTGTCGCACGTCTGTGTGCAACGCTATCATTCGTGCCGGCAGAACAACCATCAACAACATAACATAGATATAAGACGGAGTAACCGCGTCACGAACCGTCGTACGGCAGCTACGCAACGTTGGATTGCGCACGTGCAACGTCGGGAAACGAAAACGGCTACATTGTAGAATAATTTTAAAATAACTGTGAACTAGTAGGTTAAGTCATACCAATGTAGAAATAAATATTATAACGTATTTGAAAAAAAGAAACTCCCGTATGGTTATTAATTTTTGTTGAGAACTAGTCACATGAGGTTTGTTAGCCACCTGCAAAATTATAAATTTTTGTAGCAGAACCTTGGTTACCGACGAGTTAAAACCTCGGCGCGAGGTTCGTTACAACATTTGCATTCGATCGCACACATGAACTGTTGGAAATTTTTTTTTGTCATCTATCGTATACGAATATGTGTATCCGTTTCTATTCACTAGCCTATATTCAACATTTTTTTTATATATCATATTCAATTTAGTTTTATTCAAATATAGTTCAAATAGTTCACGGAGCATCTACCTGTAAAGATGAACATGGAAATCTGGTTACGGATACGCAGGGTACACTGAGATTATGGAGGGAACACTTTTCCAAGCTGCTTGCTGGCGATGACTCGACCAATCCCGCCTTTGGAGAAATTAACTCGATGCCACCAATCAACGACGATGGTGTGGACGTACCACCACGTAGCCATGACGCGGTGCGAGTTGTGATCCAACGACTTAAGAACAACAAAGCAGCTGGTGCCGATGGCCTGCCTGCTGAATTGTTCAAGACCGGCGGCGATGAACTGATAGGGTGTATGCATCAACTCATCTGCAAAATATGGCTAGTAGAATACATGCCCGACGATTGGAGTCTCAGTGTCCTTTGTCCTGTACTGAAGAAATGTGACCCGACAATCTGCGCTAACTACCGGGGAATCAGTCTTCTTGCCATCTCTTACAAGGTCCTGTCGACTGTACTGTGTGAAAGACTTAAGCCGTTTGCCAACACACTGATTGGGCCTTATCAGTGCGGCTTTAGACCTGGTAAGTCCACCATAGACCAGATCTTCACACTACGTCAAATCCTGGAAAAAACCCACGAAAAACAGATCGATACCCATCATCTCTTTATCGATTTTAAAGCAGCTTTCGATAGCCCGATACGGGATTGCCTGTATGCCACCATGTCTGAGTTCGGTATACCTGCGAAGCTGGTGCGGCTTTGCAGAATGACGTTGAGCAACACAGCCAGCTCCGTCAGAGTAGGAAGGGACCTCTCCGAATTATTTGATACCGAACGAGGTTTCAGACAGGGCGATCCACTATCCTGCAACCTCTTCAACTTTGTGATGGAAGGGGTGTTGCGAAGAGCCAGTGTACATCGTAATGGCACTATTTTCTACAAAAGTGTCCAGCTCCTTGTATATGCCGATGATATTGATATCATTGAACGTTGTAAGCGAGATGTTACTGCTGCGTTCTCTGCTATCGAAAAAGAGTCAGCGAAGGTGGGTTTGACGGTGAACGAGGGCAAAACAAAGTATATGCTGTCCACAAACAGGGAGACGCGGCGTATTGGATCCTTTGTTACTGCGAACAACTATACTTTCGAAGTTGTCAAGGAATTCACCTATCTTGGCACCGCCGTGAACACTCAAAACGATGTCAGCCTGGAGATAAAGCGAAGACTAACTCTTGCTAATAGGTGTTGTTGTAATATGTATGTACATAAATAAGTGCATTTATGTACATGCATATTAACTATAGCTCTCTCTCTCTCTTTATGGTTGCATGCATGTGAATGTTTGTACAAACATCTGTATGTACTTGCATTTATACATGCTCTGAGAGACTATGATATAAATAGTGTAAGATCATTAGAGTCAGTCAATAAACGACACACAAGAACATAACATGGTGTCAGATGTGACTCAAAAGAATAAATAAAAAATTAAGTCGAGAAAGTTCACGAAATAAAAAGTATTTTAAAAATTAAATTAAAAATTGGATGAAAAATGAATGATACACAGTTAAATTCGAAATCATCGTCGTCAATCAACGAATCTCATCAAACAACAGTCTACAATCAGACTTTCTCTGGAAATATGTTGCCTATGAATTTTCGAGAAATGAATATCGCCGCAGCATGGAAACGATGGAAAAGTCAGTTTAAGTTGTTCATGAGGGCATCCAGTTTGGACAGCGAATCTGAGCAACGTAAGGTAGCATTGATGTTGCATCATCTCGGTCCGGATGGCTTGCAAATTCTGGAATCGTTTGACGTTGACGTCGATACGGTGAAATATTTGGACCTCATCAAAAAATTCGACGACTATTTTATTCCGAAGGCAAATATTGCTATAGACCGGCACACTTTTTTCATGCGAAAACAAATGCCCGAAGAGTCTATAGATTAGTATGTAACGTCTATTAAGATTCTGAGCCAATCGTGCGATTTTGGGCCTATTCGTGAAGAGCTGGTAAGAGACATTTTTGTGTGTGGACTTTCCAACAATTTTTCGTCAATTAAGGAAAAATTGCTCAATGAAGGAAACATTCCTTTGCAAAAAGCAATTGAAATGGCTAAAAATGCCGTCAGTGCCAAAGAAAATGCGAGACAGTTATCGGAGGCAGTAAATGTCAACTCCTTAAGTAAAACGTTCAAACCAAGAACTGGTGGCCGCATAGAGTACAGTCAAAATCAAGGTCAGGCATCAACATCATACGAGAAATGTAGTCGTTGTGGATTAGTACATAGAAACCGTTGCCCTGCATATGGTGCCACCTGCCATAATTGTCAAGGCAAAAATCACTTTGCTAAATGTTGTTTGAAGCAAAAACAAAGGCTTAACAACAAAAATAAGTATGTTAAGGCGATCGCTGAAACGGAAGAAAACGAGCAGAGTGAGAGTGAGAATGATTTGTTTGTCGGTTCTCTACAACTGTTCGAGTTAACAGAGGATGAGCAGCACTGCATGAGCAATCAGAATAGCAGTCTATCAACATCAGTCAACAATAGCGAAATTGCAGGTCGTAATGAAAGTCAAGTATGCGTAAAGATGGTAAAAAATAGAAATAATTCTGTTATTGAAAAAAACGGTAATGTAAGCAAATATGAGTGGAATATACAGATAATGATTAAAGCAAAAAATGTTATGGTACAAGTAGATACGGGAGCTCAAACAAACATTTTATCAATTAAAACAGTCCGCTCTCTTAATATAGAAAATAAAATAGTTCGATCATTTAATAACGTTTTGACATTTACAGGTGAAAAACTTCCTTTGCTTGGCATAGTGAAACAGCAATTCATATATGAAGGAAAAACGTATTGTGGCGAGTTTCATGTTGTGAATTTGATTTGTAAGAATTTAATTGGATTAAAGATGGCAGAAACATTGAAGCTTTTTAAAAGAGTGAGTACGATTTCATGCGATGTAGGTAAAAGTGATTTATTAAAAAAATACGAAAATGTGTTCAATGGTCTCGGTTGTTTGAAAAACAAGTGCAGTCTTAAAGTTTCAAAAGATGCAACGCCAGTTGTAGAGCCGCCTCGTAAAATTCCACATTCTCTTAGGGATGCTTTAAAAAAGGAATTGCAGCGAATGATTGACTTGAAGGTTATCGTGCCTGTTCGCGAGCCCACGGAGTGGGTTAATGCCATTGTTCTTGTTTCAAAACCAAATGGAAAAATACGCTTATGTCTTGATCCCAGACACTTGAATAAGGTTATTCAACGCCCACATTTCCCTTTTCCAACAGTGGAAGATTGCAAAGCGAATTTGAGTGGGTCTAAATATTTTAGCAGTTTGGACGCAAGTAGTGGATTTTGGATGGTTCAACTAGATGAAACTTCTTCTAAATTGTGCACCTTTAACACGCCGTTTGGTCTATTTATGTTTCTGCGCCTACCTTTTGGAATTAATGCTGCTCCGGAAATTTTTTATGCAGAAATGATTAACTTATTTGGCGACATTGAAGGTGTCATAATATATTTTGATGATTTTTTGATTCATGCACCAACAATTGAATTGCATATCGAAATTTTAGCCAAAGTATTAGAAAGAGCGAAGTTAGTAGGATTAAAATTTAACAGATTGAAGTCTAAAATAGGTCAAACAAAGTTGAAATTTATTGGCCATATATTTGATGAAAATGGCGTTAGGCCGGATGAAGACAAAATTCAAGCGATACTGCACTTGCCAAAGCCTCAGTCGGTGACTGAGCTTCAACGATTCTTAGGAATGATTAATTATTTAGGGTCATATGTTGACAATATTTCATCTAAAAATAAGAATTTACGGGACCTCCTTAAAAAAGAGACACATTGGCATTGGGATGCTGTGCATGACAGAGAATTTGAAAAACTTAAATTAGAGATTACTAAGTCTCCGGTGTTAACCTATTTTGACTCTAAAAAAGAGTTGGTATTGTCTGTCGATGCATCTAAATATGCAGTAGGTGCAGTTATCTTGCATGGTTGCAATCCAATAGCCTATGGATCTGCATCTCTAACTAATGCACAACAAAACTATGCTCAAATTGAAAAAGAGCTTTTCGCTATTCTGTTCGGGTGTACTCGCTTCCACCAATTCACTTATGGAAAGAAAGTGCTAGTAGAAACTGACCACAAACCATTAGTCTACTTATTTGAAAAACCTTTGCACCAAATACCAGCCAGATTACAGCGTTTTATGCTCCGGTTACAAGCATATGATTTGACCGTTCAATATAAGCCAGGTAAAGAAATGTTCATCGCAGATACTCTTTCTCGTGCGCCTTTGAGCGAAAATACGTTAGAGGAAGTAGACAAAGAATTGTTGCTACATTGTAATTTCATAATTTCTCAAAGTGAAATGTCTAAAGATTCACTTGATGAAATACGGTCAGCGCTTAGATATGACAAAAGTTTGCAAAAAGTTATACACTACGTTCAAATCGGGTGGCCAAATAATAAAAGGGAAGTTGAAAGTGAAGCTATGCCCTATTTTCAAATTAAAGATGATTTAAATTTTATAAATGGTCTCCTCTTAAAAAATAATAGGATTATTATTCCATCTAGTTTACGTAAGAAACTTTTAAGTGATTTACACGAGGGACATATGGGTATTCAGCGTTGCCAAAGTTTGGCTAGGAAATCGATTTACTGGCCAAGCATAAATCATGACATATTTAACATGATATCAACATGTGAACTTTGCCTTAGGCATAGAAATTCAAATCCCAAACAGGACTTACTTCAGCATGAGTTTGCAAAATATCCTTGGATGAAAGTAGGTTGTGACATTTTTGAATATGATGGTAAAAAATTTATTTTAGTTGTTGATTACTATTCCAAGTACATTGAAATTGACCTTTTAAGCATGGGATATACAAGTCGATATGTCATAAACAGTTTAAAATCAATATTTGCCAGGCATGGAATTCCAAAAACCCTCATTTCCGATAATGGACCTCCGTTCAATGCAAAAGAATTTAACGATTTTGTTCAGAAATGGAATGTAAAGCATAGAACGTCCAGTCCATATATGCCAAGATCTAATGGGTTGGCAGAAAGGTCTATTCAAACTATCAAAAAACTTCTTACAAAATGTAAGAAAAATAATACAGATTACCACACGGCACTCCTTCATTACAGAGCAACTCCTAAAGCAAATATTCCTAGTCATGCCGAATTGTTAATGTCTAGGACGTTAAGAACAAAAATCCCATCTATAGATATCAATTTCAAGCCAAAGTTAGTGAACAGTAAAAAATATTTCGAGCACATACAAGCTCAAACTGTAAAATCGTCAAACTATTTTAATATGAACACAAAAAATTTAAAGCCAGTTTCAAACGGAGAAAAAATATTGTTTAAACGAAATCCCACTTCTGTTTGGTTTCCAGGTGTGATAGAGGAGCATTGTAAGGAACCTAGATCGTTTATCGTTAAAGACTCAGAGGGCGCTTGTTATAGACGAAACCTTGAACACATTTTGAAAAGATCACAAACAAAAACGAAACCTATAAGTAGAGAAAACAGCTTAGAAAAGCATGAAAATGAATTCGCGGGAAGTAAACTCGCAAACAATACGAATAATGGCTCTAATAGAGGAAATAATATTGAAACAAGCACAGAAGAAAATAGTAACAATGAAGTTCAGGAAGATAGGAATATTAAGGAGGGTAATAATAGCGAAAACAATGAATTTCAGGAAGATAGGAATATTAATGAGGGTAATAATATCAGAAGCCAGAGTAATTATGTCACAGCCAAAGGAAGAAATATAAATGCTCCGCAAAGATTAAATTACTCCAAATTGTAAAAATAATAATAAAAAGAACAACATATGTATTATGTATGTATTATATAAGAGCATTTGCATTTTAAAAATAACTTTTGACAATATGTAATACTAATGTATGTTATATGAATATAGGTATATATCTATGAAATTTAAAAAATGTATACGTATAAACTTATAAATGCATCTGAAGTCTTTGAATAGTTCATTAGTTTAGGTATTAGAATGAATAACTGAAATGTTCATTAGTTTAAGTATAAGAATGAATAACTGAAATGTAAAGTTTAAATTTTGTAATTGAAGTCAGTGAAAAAGGAAGATGTTGTAATATGTATGTACATAAATAAGTGCATTTATGTACATGCATATTAACTATAGCTCTCTCTCTCTTTATGGTTGCATGCATGTGAATGTTTGTACAAACATCTGTATGTACTTGCATTTATACATGCTCTTAGAGACTATGATATAAATAGTGTAAGATCATTAGAGTCAGTCAATAAACGACACACAAGAACAACAGGTGTTACTATGGTCTCAGTAAGCAATTGAGTAGTAGAGACCTCTCTCGCCCGACAAAACTGACACTCTACAAGACGCTCATCTTACCCGTGCTACTTTACGGCGCAGAAGCATGGGTTGTGTCGCAGACTGATGCAGCCACGCTTGGGGTGTTTGAGAGAAAAATTCTTCGCAAAATCTTCGGTCCTGTTCACGTCGGCGACGACTACCGTATTCGAATGAACCACGAACTGTACGAGCTCTACGCTGACATTGACATAGTCAAGCGCATCACTATCCAAAGTCTGCGCTGGCTGGGACATGTTGTGCGTATGGACGAAGAAGCTCCGGCGAAAAAGGTGTTTGATGCGGAAGCCGCTGGCCGACGACGAAGAGGAAGACCATGCCTCCGATGGAAAGACCAAGCCGAGGAAACCCTATCCACGCTTGGTGTGAATGATTGGAGAAGGCGCACGCGAAGTAGAGGCGCCTGGAGAGAGCTTTTGAGGTCGGCCGTAGCCCGGTAACGGGTTGTTATGGCCACCCAAGTAAGTAAGTAAGTTCACAATATATTAAAAAGCTAACAAATTTAAAGTTTAGAATTGTAATTTAACAAAAAAAATTATTTAAAAAAATGAGAAAAAAAACAACTTGAATTCCGACTTCTAAAATTTCTTAACTATCGACTTTACGAAACGACTTCTAATTCTAATTTCTTTTCGCGACCTTTCTACTTCGACTTCTTTTCTCGTCTGTCTCTAATGCAACTCATTGGCTTCTGCAAACCTGTGCCCTTCGCTTGACATATGCTCTTCTTCTTCTTGACATCTTCTCTTCTGCTTTATTAACTTAAAATGATCTACAGCCAGCATAACCTACATACATGAACTCTGCGATGTTAGCCTTCGTTCATTTTATGATGTGAGATGATTGAAATATTCTTCGTGTTGTGCATTATGATCAGCGTTTGTGTACTCATGTACCTAAATACGTGCAGTATAATTCATTTATTGTCCAGTGTGCTTGAAAGGTTTGGCACTAGATTATTAGGGAATTTTTACCTGTGCAAGCAGGTAGTTATTTGAATATGGCGACGCACATTTGAGGCATTTAAAAATGCAAATATTATTCAAGTTTATTCAAAAAAACAACCAATGTATGAATAAAGGAAAACTACTCATAAGGAATGCGTATTTGAGGAATATTAAGACTTAAGGCAATAAAATTTTAGGTAGGTGATTTTTAAACCATTAAAAAAAAAGAAAAACAACTCATAAAAAATGTACATTTTCCGAGATTTTTAATCTTTTGAAGTGCATTTTCGTCCTACCTACCAGCAAAGAAAAATAAATCGCTATTTTTAAAGATGTCTGTTAAAACAAAAAAACTTTTTTTATTAAGTAAAAGTTTCAAATCATTACAAATTTTTCTAATAATAAGTTAATAAAAAATAAAGATTTATGTACATAAGTAGCATTTATTGAAAATCCGGAAATCAAAAAATAACTATTTTGTTTGAATAATTTATTTGGAATAAAATAATTTTCAGAAAAATTATCAAACTCAAATATCAATGATATAATAAGTAATTTTAATTGATAAGTAAAAGTACAGTATTTAAATGTAAAGTATTTGAATAAACAAATTACCACACTCCTCCTCATTCAAATAATTTTACACCGCATTTTTCTCGTAACATTTTTATTCGAGTGGCTGGTAGTGGTTTTGTTAAGAGATCTGCGAGCATAATTTCAGTTGGGCAGTATAAGCACTTAGCTATATTTCTTTTGACGTAATCTTTTACAAAGTAGTATCGTACGTCTATGTGCTTTGATCTGCTAAACATTTTTTCTTCTTCGATGAGTTTTAGACAGCTTTGATTGTCTTCAAACAGATTCGTTGGTGTTTTTAATGACCGATTAAAATCTTCCAGTAATCGTCGAAGCCACTGTGCTTCCTTGCATGACTCAGAAAAAGCAATAAACTCTGCTTCTGTAGAGGATAGTGCGACACAAGTTTGCCCCTTGCAACTCCAACTGATCACACCGTGTAAATACATAAAGACATATCCACTGTTCGATTTTCTGTCAACTCGATTTTTCGCCCAATTTGCATCTGCGTACCCTACAAGATCATTTTCACTGCTGGCTCTCACAAGTATCAATGATAAATTAGCAGAACCATGTAAGTATTTTAGCACACGTTTAAGTTCATTCCAGTCCTCTTGACTTGGGCATGACACCTTTTTTGCCAAAATTGATATGCTGGCCGATATGTCCGGTCGCGTGTTGACCGAAATATATAACATGCATCCAACTAATTCTCGATATTTATCATTATCGATGAGCATGTCTGATTTTTCAGTTTTTCCGTATGATACAGTCATTGGCACATCTGATGATTTTGCGTCAGCCAATCCAAAATCACTGACGACCTTTTTAATGTATGTTCTTTGGTTGATGGCGAAAGTACCATCTCCATTCCTGTTGACTCTCAGTCCCAGGTAATTCTGTACGTCTCCTAGATTTCTTATTGTAAACTTCGATCCCAAAGTATTCTCACAAGCCGCGAGCAACTCATCGTGTTTACTAGCTATGATAATATCATCAACATATATCAAGATATAGCAAAATTTACCTTTTGCCGCGAATGTGTACAAACAAGGATCGTTTTTTCTTTGAATATATCCAGCATCTATCAGAACTCGATGTATCTCTTGATTCCAAGTGGCAAACAAGATCTTCCATCCCGTCAGTAACGAAGCCAGCCGGTTGTTTCATATATATTATTTCACTCAGTTTTCCGTTGAGAAATGCAGTCTACGCGTCAAGATGTTGCACCTTTAAGTTTTCTTTTGCTGCAATTGATAGAAGAACTCGAAATGTTGTCTGCTTAACTACTGATGCGAAGACTAAATCGTAATCTCTTCCGAATGTTTGCGAAAATCCTTGTGCAACTAGTCGTGCTTTGTAGGTTTTAATAGCCCCTTCAGTGTCAGTTTTCAGTTTGAAGACCCATTTGTTTCCAATTGCTTTTCTGTCTGGTGGTAGTTTACAAAGTTCCCATGTGTTATTACTTTGTAGAGAATGCATCTCCTCCTTCATCGCCGAAAGCCATTCATTTTTCTGCTTACTAGCTAATACTTCTTTTAAACTTTTTTGGTTCAATTACTGCAGTACTGACTAAATTTGCTTCTTCATCCAATTGCTTTTGTGCCATACCTTTATAGTTGTCCCTTTCGTCGCTCCATTTTATAGCACTTACACCTTTATTTGATCTCGATGATCTTCGAATTTCTGCTTCGGTGTTCGAACTCACGATGATACTTGGTTCTCCTTCAGTGTTCGAACTTACGATGATACTTGGTTCTGGATCATTTCTTTGTATCAAACTTTCCATATTCACCACACTTTTATCACTATGTTCGTTATGGTCATTGTCTGCACTGAAATGTTGTGTGTTTTCTTTATGTCGAAGTATAACTTTACTCTCCTCCTGTATCTCAGTCATCTTCCATTCGCTGTCCTTATGAATGAACTTGACATCACGACTGATAATAACTTTTCCAGTTGTCGGTACGTAGCATCTGTACGCTTTTGATACCAAATCGTAGCCGACCAAAATAGTCTGAACTGCTTTTGCGTCAAGTTTTCTCCTTTTTTGGTCTGGAACAAAGGCATAGCATTTAGAACAAAAACGTCTAAAATGGCTTATATTTGGTTTTATGCTAAACCAACTCCCAAATGGTGTCTTCTGTATCTCTTTTGCCGGCAAACGATTTTGGATGAAGTTTGCCATTATTACTGCCTCACCCCAAAATTTCTTTCCCAACTTGGCCTCCAAGATCATACAGCGAGCCATTTCTACAAGTGTACGATTTTTTCTTTCAGCAACTCCATTTTGCTGCGGACTGTATGGTGCCGTTCGTTGATGCTGTATGCCATGCACTCTCAAATATGCAATGAATCGTTTTGCCATGTATTCACCACCTCTATCTGTACGTATCACCTTAGATTTCTTATTGAACATTGTTTTGCACATTTCAACATATTCCTGGAATTTTCCGAATGCATCAGATTTCTCCTTCATCAGATGAACTGTTGTGTATCTAGAATAGTCATCAATGAAAGTGAGTACATATCTTTTACCTGATGGTGTGATAGTTTGCATTGGGCCGCAAACATCCGAGTGCATCAAATCCAACACTACCGTAAAACGGTTCAGCGATTTTTGGGGAAATTTCATCCGGGACATTTTCCCTTGTATGCACACTTCACAGTTTAATAAATTGTTGCAATCGCTACTGCAGTTTAAAAACTTGATACTTTCCACAAGTTCTCCGGATGACAAAGATTTCACTACCTCAATGTCTCTGTGTCCAAGTCTTTTATGCCATTCATGTATACAACCGTCAGTATACTCAGACTCACCATTTTCGGTTGTGTAGATCCGATTTAATGTGCGCAGCTTATACAAATTGCCATCGATATCTGCAATCGCTACCTGTTTATCACACTTATTGATTTTGCACCAATCACTCGTGAACTTGATTGTGTATCCTTTTGCTGCAAGTCGCTTCACTGAAATCAAATTTCCATTGATTCCCGGAACGTACAAGACATCGACCATGCGCACCGGTACTTTTTCGCCTGATGCATTGACGAAATTCACTTCGATCGTTCCCTTTCCTGTAGCAGTCACTTTTTGACCGTTAGTAACACATACGTTTTCACGATACTGCCCATTAAAATCATTAGTGATCTTTATATCCCACAATGTGACAAGTCGCTCCAGAATCCACTATCTGCTGAAGTGGTGAACAATAATTGCTCTTCGTTTCCGCTTTCCGCCAAATTTACTTTTGTGATTAGTTTACTCTTTTTCTTTTCCTTCTTTGTTAACCATTCCTATTACTTATTTGGCACATCCACTTTTGAAATGTCCGCTTTCCTTACAAAAGTAGCATAACTTCTTGCTGATCGTAGAGCCAATTTTTAATGCGACTTCTCCGCTTGTGACCTTACCTCGTTCTGAACGACGTTTAAATTCGGCAACCAGCTTTGCACATACCAAACTCGATGTAAGCTCCTCGTTACGGGCTTCAAGTGCAGTAACTAACCCATCGTAACTTTCAGGTAACGAGCTCAATAATGTAGCACTCATGAAAAATTTTGGTTCAATGTCACCTCCAAGAGCCATCAATTTCTGAAACAGCTCATTCATTTTGCTCACATGTTCCTCAACGTTACCACCTTCCTCGAGTTTTTGCCGCATATTTGTCCTCAAAATACATACACGATTTCCTGGTGTGTCTTTTTCATGAAAATCTTTAAGTGCACTCCATGCCAACTTAGCCGTTTTACAGCTTCTGATGTGTTGTATTTGACTATCTTCAACATTTAATGCAATCGTTGAATGTGCCTTTTGATCAGTTTCTGTCCATTTTGTAGTAACTGGTTCTGGTTTGTCTTCCGAAATTGCACTCCATGCTCCTTTTTCAATTAACAGCATCTGCATCTTATACCGCCAGTTAAAATAATTATCACCATTCAGCTTTGCGATCGTGTATCTCGACTCAGCCATTTCTTAAATTGATTGCCAAATAATTTTCCCAACAATTTCTTAATTAAATTTGCGAAATATTCTTTAGGCGTTGCAGTGGCCCATAACCTATTGAAAATCCGGAAATTAAAAAATAACTGTTTTGTTTGAATAATTTATTTGGAATAAAATAATTTTCAGAAAAATTATCAAACTCAAATATCAATGATATAATAATTTTAATTGATAAGTAAAAGTACAGTATTTGAATGTAAAGTATTTGAATGAACAAATTATCACATCATTTTCATTTATGACTTGGTATTTCATCTAGAATTGTTCATTTCACAAATTGGCTGATGAGGATGTACTTTTTAAAACTTATTAAAAATTAGAAATTTTTAATTTGTTTTAGTCGACTGAGTATTATTAATTAATTGAATTTACAGTCAAGTGCAGTAACCAATATTCATGTGAAGTTTCACAAATCGGTTAATGCTTTATAAACAAACATGACAAAGACAACAAATGGAACAATTTAACCTGGTAATTGGTGACATATGTTTCGGCTGTTACCACATATATACACTAGGGTGATTCAATTTTTTTTGTTTTTTTTTTAAGGTGCTGTTGCTTAAAAGTAAGTTTATGATATGAAGAAAAAGTTCACGAAAATTCAGCTCTGTAACTCAATTTTAAAAGGTGGCGCCGGAGCCTGTTAGTTTTACATGTAAATTGTATGAAAAAATTATTTTTTACAAAAAAGGTATCTAAATGAATAAGTGATTAGTGTTGTTGAGCTGAAAAGGGTCGTTTTTCGACGTAATTTCTTACGCTGAATCCGAATCTGGCCTCAGAATTGACCCATCATGTCGGAATCCTGAAATATTTGAGGTTAATTACCTGAAACATGATGTTTTTTGTCTACCTTGAAATGGCTGCAACTTTGCAAGGAAGCATCACAGATCACCACTTGAAAGCTCATTTTAAAGGGCAAGGATGGTACTAAATGATGCTTTTGTTAAAAATAAGCTTATCAATTTTCTTTGAATCCTATACATGGCCTCGAAAGTAGACAAAAAACATCATGTTTTAGGTACTTAGCCTCAAATATTTTAGGATTCCGACATGAGTCAATTCTGAGGCCAGATTCGGATTCAGCGTAAAAAATTACGTCGAAAAATGACTCTTTTCAGCTCAACAACACTAATCACCTATTCATTTAGATACCTTTTTTGTAAAAAATAATTTTTCCATACAATTTCCATGCAAAACTAACAGGCTCCGGCGCCACCTTATAAAATTGAGTTACAGAGCTGAATATTCGTGAACTTTTTTTTCATATCATAAACTTACTTTTTAAGGAGGGGTAGGGTTTTGACGCTAAATTTTAGGCATAAGTTTAAAAATGTTTTTTAGCGATACGGTAAAAGTAAATTTATTTATTTAAAAAGCATATAAAAGTACAATATTTAAAGAGTATTCTGTAAAAATTTAATTAAAAAATATTGGAAAATAAGCCATTGGCAGCAAGTTTACGCGGACGCCTAAAAAAAAAGGTGGTTTGCGGTGGACAAGATATCTCATCACGTTATCATCTGAAATCAAATAAAAAAAAAATTTCTTTAGCATATAAGTTTTTTAAGGTCTTGACGAAGGGTTTTTTTTCTTTGACGATTTTTAAAATTTTGGCATAAATTTGGAAAAAAAAGGCTAAAATCAGCACGTTTATTATTGCAGAACTGGTTGTAATGAAAAAAAGAAAAAAAGCCCTAGTCATTACCTGGTTTTATATGTACTAAAGAAGTGTGTAAAATTTCAAGAAAATCGATCTAGTAGTTTTTGAGAAAAAGTGTCCGACTTTGAAAAGTTAGTTTCGAGAAAATCACGTTTAAAGTTTTTGCACTGTCTGTTTTTTCATATACTTACACAGAATCATCGAGACTCAAGACACTGTATCTTCGTCAGTTTTACTCCAATCGACCTCAAATTTCAACAGGATACTTTTGAAGAGTTATACTATTAAATAAAACAACAAAAAAATATGGAAAAACAAAATTTGGCAAAACCCTACCCCCCCCTTAAGCAACAGCACCTTAAAAAAAAACAAAAAAAAAATTTGAATCACCCTAATATACACATATTCATATGTATATACATAGCCTCATCAGACCAGTTTTTGGTTAATTTGTAATGTGATTCGAACCCCCGACTATGCCAAGAGAAGAGCTTCTGCATATGAATTCATGGGTACCAATTCTTCCAACTCAAACTCACATGTTAACCAATCTCGGAAGAAGTCGCCTATTATGTACTGTTCGTATTGAAGTTTTAAAGTACATTTTGCTAATGGCTGAAATGCTGTCCATATTTTCTATGTATTCTTTTAGAGAAAGGATGGTGTTTATCATATTGTATGTGGAGTTCCATCTAGTTATGACGTCAAGGCATGGCAAATTGATATCGTTGCTTCCCGATCTGACTGAAGCCCGCAATTTCTTTGTCGTTTTCTTGCACTCTTCAATATCATTTTCAAGTGTTTTTGTAACATCGAAAGCCGCTAATTTCACTGTATGTGCTGCACAACGTACAACTGAAAAAACGCCTTCAATTTCTGATTCAATACGATTTGAGCCTGCGATATCATTATCAGTCTCTTCATTTGACTTTCTTGCTGCATTTCTAGCAGTAATCTCGAAAGTTTTAACACATTCGCTCCATTGTCAGTAGTATTTAAGTAAATCTGATAAATGCCTATATTGTATTGCTGAGACATTTAATAATGTCTTCTTTCAAATTTATAGCAGTATGCCGTTTCGTTGTTTGCATCATTCCTGAAAAATAATAACATAGGTGCTACTATTTTAAAAGGTTTTATCAAATTGACTCATTATTATAGACAAAACCTGAAAGTGTGGACAACAAATGATTTGATATAGATTCAATTTAAAGAGCTTACAACCCATGATAATTATCAATTTACCTATTGTATTAATGCATACTTTGTAATTCTCAATGTATTGTATATTGATACCGACAACACTTCTTTCCATACGGCTGGCAATGTCAATCTTTAGGCAAACCATTTTATTTCTTACTATTGCAGCTATTTCAGACTTTATATGCTCACTTGCTTTCTCCAAAATTGTGCAAATATTTTTCGAATTCAAATTTAGCTTAAATTTTTCTTCGTATGGCGCTATTAGTTTCTTAAAACATTCCGTATCGTCCAATATTCGGAAAGGAATATTTTTTTTCGTCACCAAGCCCACGCAACATTTCAGAAAATCATTTCTATCCAAATTAGTGTTTAATTTTATGGAAGTTTTTTGTTTTTTTGAATAATCAGTTTTGTCACCATCACTTTCATCAGTTTTAATATCCTGTTTGTGAATAAATTTGTAATGTCTTCTTATATTTGCCGGCAATTTTCCACTTAGTTTCTTTTTGCACGTTTCAATAAGACAAGTGCTCTTATTAGTCTCTGCATTGTACAGCACATATTTTTCTAATTTAAAACTTATTTTTTCCATTGCAATATATTTTTCAACACCTTACTTGTCAAAAAGCAAACTGAAAATTATTTAGAGTTAAGTAAAATAGTGAGCTGTACCTGTAAATACAAACACTGATCGCGTGAATTTATTTCGTGCTAGAGATTATTTTCTTTACGCACACACTTATGAGCGTAAAAATGAGAACGAGAAGATGCTTAAAGAGCGTTAAAAAGGTTTAATAAGCGTAAGAAAACGTGCACGTAAACAGAATCATCAACACATGCTTATCGATGCTTCTGGTAGTGGGCACCACTGCTTATGAGAGACAGAAAATTTGTATATGTACGATCACTTATCTCGCTTTCTCACATATCATATAGGAATTTTACTCGTTGTTGAAAAAAAAAACAGATACTCACATACGATAGCCGTGCAAAAAAGAACGAGTTTCAATATTGGGTTCATGAGAATGGGCCAATGAAAAAAATTTTAAGAAAATTCATTCTAAGATCATGAATGCAACATTTAAGTGATCCATAAAAAAAAAAAAAAAAATCCGAAAATGGGTGAAAAACGGTCCTTCCACGGTCCGGACCCACTCTAAATGATGACCAAAATCCATTTTCGACCTTTCCCCATTAATAACACAAAAAAAAATTTGTTCCGAAAATGGGTGAAAAACGGTCCTTCCACGGTCCGGGCCCACCCTAAGTGATGTCCAAAATCCATTTTCGACCTTTCCACATTAATTCCACAAAAAAAAAATTTTTCTGAAAATGGGTCAAAAACGGTCCTTCTTCGGTCCGGACCCACCCTAAGTGATGTCCAAAATCCATATTCGACCTTTCCCCATTAATTACACAAAAAAAATGTTTTCCGAAAATGGGTTTAAAAACCGTCCTTCCACGGTCCGGACCCACCCGGATGATGTCAAAAAACAATTTTCGATCTTTCCCCATATTTTTAAAAACTTCCCAAAATGTTCCACGCGAGTATCACAAACTTTTCTGATACAATCTGTGAGCGACAGAAAATTTGTACATATGAATCTATCATTTATCATATCTATCAAAAAATGATAGATTGAAAAATTGTTGGATATCTACTCGTTCATGATAGGATAGTGAAAATAGCGGATGCATACATTCGTATACGATAGATGACAAAAAATAATTTCTAACAGTTCATGTGTGCGATCGATTGGAAATGTTTTCATCTTATCATACATGAATATGATAGATTCAGCAAAAATTAAAATGTACACGTTCATATTCGCGAGCAATCATGAAGGAATATTTCCGAACTCTGCTTACAAGCAACGAAACACTCACGTTACATGACACACAACAAACGTCAAACACAGCAACAAATTTGAAAAATTAAGAAAAAGTCAAATACAACAGCTTAACATTAAAAACAACAACGATTGCTTCGTTAACAAAACAAATAAGATGATACCTAACTAAGTTCAATGGCTTTTGTCGCATGGACCTAAGTTCACATCATAGCTGAAGGTGAAGATTGCATACAGACAATACAGGAAAAAGAAGAACAAGAGACAGCACGCATCAAGCTCACGACACTTATTGAGAGACATCAAAGAGAAATGCAACTAACAGAAAGAGACAGTTACGTCACAAATATCGCAAACATTACCAAAGAATTTTCAAAAAACAACAAAAACATAATCATCGTGGAAGCTGACAAGGGCGGTAAGACGGTGGCAATGACAAAAACCGATTATGAAGAGAGAATGCGCAAAATTTTAAGAGACGGATGGACTTATAAGCCATTAAGGCGAGATCCAACACTAACATTACAACAAAAAAACAACAGCTTTGTTGAAAAATTGTTCAAAAAAGAATTTTTAACTGTGCAAGAAAAGTTCAAATTAACGACATTCTCGGCCACGGCTCCCCGTATTTATGGAGTCCCAAAAATTCATAAAGAGGACATGCCACTTAGGCCAATATGTTCCTCAATTAACGCACCCTCACATGGACTATGCAAATATATGGCCAATATTTTAAAAAATTTAACAGCGCACTCTAAGTACAATATGAAAAACGCAATAGAATTTAAAAACAAAATAAACAACACAGGTATATGCGATGATGAACGAATAGTATCGTTCGACGTTATATCTCTTTTTCCGAGCATTCCGGTTGATTTTGCGATCAAAACAATTGACAAAAAATGGAAAAACATAGAAAACCATACAAAAATACCAAAGCAAATGTTTATGGACATATTGAAATTTTGCGTACGCGAAAATAATTATTTTAAATACGGTGATAAAATTTATAATCAACTGAAAGGAATGCCTATGGGGTCACCCGTTTCCCCCATAATAGCGGATATCGTGATGGAAGAGATTTTGGACAAATTTATGAAACACAGCGACAACAAACCAAGACTTTTAACGAAGTACGTAGACGATATATTTGCTATAGTCAAAACCGACACAATAGAAACGACGCTAAAAACATTAAACAAATGCCATGGACACATAAAGTTCAGTATAGAGGAAGAAAACAATGGAAAACTGGCGTATCTAGATGCACTCGTAATAAGAAGCAATAATCTTCTAAAAACGGACTGGTACCAAAAACCCAACAGCGACAGACAGACTTCTCAACTTTTTTTCGAAACATTCAAAAAACATAATTATAAACACTGCCAAAAATTTCGTTAATAGAGTGATAAACCTAAGCGACAACCTTTTTCACAAGAACAACAAAAAACGAATAAAACAAATATTAAGAAAAAATTATTTTCCGGAGAGCACAATTAATCGCGTACTCAGAGAAGCTGCAAACAAAAACACTAAGGTAAACAAAGAACCAAAAATTTACAAAGCTGTGAATTACGTACATGGATTTACGGAAAAGTTCAAAAAAACTGAGCTGTACAACAAAAACAACTACCTACTTGCGCCAAGATCATACAATACACTTAAAAATTTTTATACAAATACAAAAAGTAAATTGGATAATATGGAAAAATCCAATGTTGTATATCAAATACCGTGCAATGGAGACGGAATAAATAAATGTGGACAATTATACGTTGGAACGACAAAATCGAAACTAAAAACAAGACTAGCAGGTCACAAATACGATTTGAAGTCAAAAAGTGACAATAAAACTGCACTGGCGGCCCACTGCGTAAGAAAGGGCCATGTTCCAAACTTCAGCAACACAAAAATATTGCACCAAGAAAACAACTATGCGAGACGCTACAAAATAGAAATGTTGCACATCATCAATACACCTACAAAAAACAGACTGAACTACAAGACCGACACAGACAACTGTGCACACATTTACAAATATTTGATTAAAACAGAAAACATTTGACAAGAGTACGACACAACAATAAGACGTACAGACGGAGACAATTTTTTCAATTTCTTAATTGGGTAATTTTCTTTTAATTTATAACAATAATGTTTTGTAAATGTTTTTTCTGTGTTTTATAATATTTTCAGTCTCTGATGATGGTTGGAAAATCTAACCGAAATATCGGAAAAAAATTGAAACAAAAAACAAACAGTTTTTTCTTTTTAATAATAACGGCCAAAGTCCAAAAATTTAATTCAAATTTTTTTTTTTAATGTAAACAAAAATGTTCTCTACAAAAATTGGGGGCTCGATATTGATTTTGGATACATGGTTTCTTTGGAAAATATTCTTAGAGTTTTCCGTGGATTACGTTTTTGCTAGACGCCTTGTCGCGAAAAAATTTGACCCACCCCAATAGTTATAGTCATTTGTCTACATCATTCTACAAATAAAATTACCAAAAAAATTTTGAACATATCTAAAACGTGATTTTGATGTTAAAAAATTACTACAATCATCTACATTTGTTTTATTTCAATTTTCAGACAAGTACAGTGGAATCCCGATAAATCATAATCGCAAGGGACCAGCAATTTTTTACGAATTTCAGGGGTTTTCGATTTAACGAGGTCTCGATTTTTTCGATCAATTTTTTTTTTTTGCTCCATTATTAATGGCTGAAATGATAATTTGCTTTTGCAACACTTATAAAGTCTTATTCGTACGTTTGTTTGCCATTTTCACGCCACACTGTTTTTTACACACCTCTGGTGAAGCAACGAACAAACTGACCACGAAAACCACAAAAAATCCATCAAAAAAAGTAAATGATGAACGTAGCCTTAGTTGCCTACTATGATTGATATTTTTTTCAAAATGCAGTTCCATAGAATTTTGCTTTGCATTACGAATTATAAGAGGCTGTCAAATCTAATTACGATTTATAAGAGGTTAAACAGACTTTAGTGCACAAAAAAAAAATACGAATTATCGTGGGGACGTGGGATCGGCGGTAAAATAATATTTGAGGTATTGTAACTAGAAAGTGGAAAATCTGTACATTTTTACTTTTGTCCGGTCAATTTTTAATTTTTTTGTAAGAAAGAAAGAAGAAGAAGAAAAACTAATAGCGGATTCGAATTCTCCCATCGATAATTGATCGAAAACCTTACCCACTCTGCTGGAAAGTTTTATAAACTCTGTAAATTGCATTATTTTTTAAATCAATATTTTTGAAAATGGGTTGTCTACTTAAACAGAGGGCGCTAATCCAGTTTTCAATATTAAGCATAATCCTAATAATGGGGTTTGTCCAGACATATAAGGCTATTGTAATCCGCTGATACATCGTGAAAATGTATAAATTAGTGGGGTTGTGGCTTGCTACCTGTACCTTAGTTATGTCCCAAAGATTCTCAATGGGGTTCAGATCGGGACTATTGTCTGGCCACGATGAAGTTGAAATGCCAATGTTTTTCAAGTAATTCTTTACCTGTAAAAAAAAAAAAAAAAGGATGAAAGTAGTGGATTATTATTAAGTACATAATAAGGATTTACAAAACACTAATGCTTACCAATTGCGCTCGATGACAAGTCGCAGAATCATCTTGAAAAATCACGTTGTCCACACGCAAAAGATGCTCTTCATCAGAAGGTTCCAAGTTTTCTTTCAGGATGTTTTTTTATTGATAGTTCATTCAGATCTGTTGTCCAACTTGGTAATAAGAAAAGCATCCCCAGACCATTCTACTTATCGGTTGCCTAAATCTTCTTTGGATGCACTCGTCGCTATAAGGCTCTCCACTTTTTTGGCGCACATACTGCATTGCATCGGAGCTGGATATGTTTAACTTTGATTCATCTGAGATCACATTTTCCCAATCAGATGCAGTCCACATTTTGTGCTGGTTGGCCCATTCCAAGCGTTTCCGACGCATTTGAGTGGTCAAGGAAGGCTTTTTAGTGGGGCAACGTGCAGATAAACCAGAGTCATTGAACCTTCGTCGCACAGTCATTGGAGAAATGTCTATTCCTCCACATTCGACAAACTCTTTTCGAATTTCCTCAGCCGCTTGGAATTGATTTTTAAGACTAATCCTTGTTAAAATCCGATCAGCTTCTGTAGTCTTTTTTCGCGCTTCTGACTCTTTTTTTGACCTCAAAAATTCGGCTACTGGAGACTTACTAAAGCCTACTCTAGCACAAATTTTCCATATCGTTTATCAATCGCATCGAAACGCCAAATCTCAAGCTTATCCGCTTCGTTAATTTTTTTATAATTTGGCTTCATTTCCAACACAACAATGATTAAAAATTTACAGTAAAACTTCTATGTATTTATACTAAGATATTGTCCTACCTCTAAAACAAAGCCCTACCTAAGCCAAACCTGTAAAAAAAAGTCATACTTGAGTAAAGTTTTCTCAAGTGGGCTCAGAAAAAACCAAGTTATTAAACTTAAATTTTTTTTTGCATAACAAGCCACCTGATAAGAAAAACTTGAATTTTATAATTAAAAAAAAAAAAAAAAAAAACAATTTAATTTAACAATTAAACCTGAAATTATTATTAAAACTAATAAATAAATATTTCTTTGCTGAAAACTTCATCGGAACGATTATGGTAGAATGAAAATACGAGTTTATACTTCATATTAAAATGCGTACATTTATTTACACAGAACGATCTTCTTTTTTGTACAGAGCGTGCCAAGTGCCCATGTACTTGTTCCACACAGTGATGCATTGCCTGTTCCAATACATCCATCAATACATGACAATACCAGTTACGGTACGCAATCGCAAGATGCCTCTATGCGATCCGAATACATTCTGTCTGTCAATCGCCACACAGGAATACATTTTTCATATCTAAATAAACTAAGGTAATTAAGATCGATTTGATGCCAAAACAATGATAAATTTAGATTTAATTCAGAACAAATTAAAAAAATCGACAAAAATAGATCAAAAAATGTATATAAATCTATTGTATACGTCTGCAAATTAACCGTTGTCATTGTATGAGTTATGTTTCGATTACTTACTTACTTGGGTGGCCATAACAAGCCGTTACCGGGTTACGGCCGACCTCAAAAGCTCTCTCCAGGCGCCTCTACTTTGCGCGCGCCTTCTCCAATCATTCACACCAAGCGTGGATAGGGTTTCCTCGGCTTGGTCTTTCCATCGGAGGCATGGTCTTCCTCTTCGTCGTCGCCCAGCGGCTTCCGCATCAAACACCTTTTTCGCCGGAGCTTCTTCGTCCATACGCACAACATGTCCCAGCCAGCGCAGACGTTGTATAGTGATGCGCTTGACTATGTCAATGTCAGCGTAGAGCTCGTACAGTTCGTGGTTCATTCGAATACGGTAGTCGTCGCCGACGTGAACAGGACCGAAGATTTTGCGAAGAATTTTTCTCTCAAACACCCCAAGCGTGGCTGCATCAGTCTGCGACACAACCCATGCTTCTGCGCCGTAAAGTAGCACGGGTAAGATGAGCGTCTTGTAGAGTGTCAGTTTTGTCGGGCGAGAGAGGTCTCTACTACTCAATTGCTTACTGAGCTATCTCCAGGCTGACATCGTTTTGAGTGTTCACGGCGGTGCCAAGATAGGTGAATTCCTTGACAACTTCGAAAGTATAGTTGTTCGCAGTAACAAAGGATCCAATACGCCGCGTCTCCCTGTTTGTGGACAGCATATACTTTGTTTTGCCCTCGTTCACCGTCAAACCCACTTTCGCTGACTCTTTTTCGATAGCAGAGAACGCAGCAGTAACATCTCGCTTACAACGTCCAATGATATCAATATCATCGGCATATGCAAGGAGCTGGACACTTTTGTAGAAAATAGTGCCATTACGATGTACACTGGCTCTTCGCAACACCCCTTCCATCACAAAGTTGAAGAGGTTGCAGGATAGTGGATCGCCCTGTCTGAAACCTCGTTCGGTATCAAATGGTTCGGAGAGGTCCCTTCCTACTCTGACGGAGCTGGCTGTGTTGCTCAACGTCATTCTGCAAAGCCGCACCAGCTTCGCAGGTATACCGAACTCAGACATGGTGGCATACAGGCAATCCCGTATCGGGCTATCGAAAGCTGCTTTAAAATCGATAAAGAGATGATGGGTATCGATCTGTTTTTCGTGGGTTTTTTCCAGGATTTGACGTAGTGTGAAGATCTGGTCTATGGTGGACTTACCAGGTCTAAAGCCGCACTGATAAGGCCCAATCAGTGTGTTGGCAAACGGCTTAAGTCTTTCACACAGTACAGTCGACAGGACCTTGTAAGAGATGGCAAGAAGACTGATTCCCCGGTAGTTAGCGCAGATTGTTGGGTCACCTTTCTTCAGTACAGGACAAAGGACACTGAGATTCCAATCGTCGGGCATGCTTTCAATGTTTCGATTAACAAAGAATAAATCATTTAATTTCAAAACATATTACAATGTCTTTTTTTCCAAAAATAAGAAAAATAAAGCAAAAAAAGGGTCAAAAATTGACTAAATTTCAATCGTGAATATATCGAGATTTATTATTTAATTTACCTACAGTGTAATAGAACATTTGGGGAAAAATGGGGTGCGAAACCGTACACAACTTCATTCGCAAATGAAAATTTTTTTTATGGTACAGTTTTTGAGATATTGTGGTTTTTTTCAACCTCTTTTCACTTTAAAACTCATATCTTGAGCTAGAAATGTCAAATTGCTTGTACCAAATTAATGGTAAGTCTGTAAGTATATTAGTTTTAAAGCAAAAATGTTTGCAAAAATATATATATAGATTTCCCCGATTTAAGAATCCTGGCATATAACGAACAGTTTTCTGAGTTTACTTAATTTTCAAACAAAAGTATTTTATAAAATTTTAAATTTCGCAAAGAAAATGCTAAAAAAAACACCTAAGAGTCAGAAACTCATGAAACTTGATAAAGAAACATTAAGCAAGACAGATTTGTTGGAGACATCTTTACTCTCTGACTCACTTTCAAATTTTTTAGCAAAAAATCTTTTTTACGGAAAATTTAATCATAGTTTATTTATTTATCATCTACAAATTATTGAAAAAGTCAAATCCTCTTCTTAAACATATACCATTATCTAATAGTTTGACATCTTCACATAATGTTTTTTCATCGTCATATTCTGGTTCATCGTCTGTAGTGGGAGCCGAAGAGGAGGATGCAGTCAATCCTCCAGAGCTGTAACAATTTTGCATCAAATTAATGCTTTCCTTCCGCTCGAAATAGTCATCTGAGTAAACTGCATACGAAAGACCGGTTGAAGGTGAAGCCATAGCGGAATCTATATAGGATATTACTTATATAAGTCGCTGATCTTTCGTCCCAGCATTAGAACTATTAGATAGCGCATTTTGCAATATATTGCTGTTCTTATCCGCACTGTTTTTGTTGTCTGTTGCATTCCAACTTAAATTGTTAATCTTTCCATAAGAACTCGCGCAAAAACTCATAGCAGTAGTTTCTCTTTGCTTGTTTATATGACTATTTATTTCGGTTTGTAACTTCTTATGATTTGTAATGAACGGCCGTAAGTCATCTTTTACCAACTCTTTCGACATTATACTAACATTATACTACATATAACTAACGCGTTTGTAGAAGATAGTAAGCATATGCGATCGCCATAATCATCAATTGGAAGTGGGCTACCTGTGAAAATGTGTAAGTTGGTCTGTGACTTTGTTTTGTAGCTAAAAGGTTTAGAATGCTCGTCTCTGTAGGTGCCAAGTATCTCATCACGCATTATTTTAAGTGCAACTTTTTGAGAAGCATAAGTACGTAGCCTACTACGGTCAAATCCATAGTAATTTTTAAGCGTTGGTTCGATTTCCTTAACTTTCATTAATTGATTTTTGGTAGCATTATTTTCATTTTGAAGAAGAACATATTCATTCACTTCAGCGGCAACTGATGATTCTGCAGATTCGTCTCTAGAAGAAACTGACGATGTTATTAAAATTGAGGAAGACGAACTAAATTTATCAAAATAGCGCAATGAAATTTCTGGTTTTATTATTGTCTCATTTATTATATCAGCATGCTGATGAGGTTTTAGTCTATGCCACAAATTACCATAAGCTAGTTTTGTATCATGAATATCTTGTGATATTTTACTTGCTATTGGATTAATGTGAGCAAAATAGTTGTACACTGCTTCCAAAGTGAGACTAAGATTTTGACATGCAGGCATTTTTGTATAAATGTTATATAACACCAAAAATGAATCAAATCACTGCTGGTCACTAGAATTAAAAAGTATATCAAATTAGTTAATTTTTTTTTTACTATACTCTTCTTTTATTTATTGTATCTCTTTAAATTGCAAAGACTAACAATAAGTTATAAGCTCTTGTTTACAATTAAAACTATTACAAATTATAAATTTTGTACAAATTAGTATATGTATTATAATAAGCTACTACAAGCTCTGCGGGACTCAAAGACTTTAGCTGGTCTGAAAATATATTTTACCAACTATCACTTCTGTTCATTACTGGAATTGCGGTAGGTGAGAATGGGATAACCCGTTGAAGCAGTGTCGCGGCGACAGGTTCATGACAACCCATCTATAGTTGCAGTTTTTGCGTCTCCCCTTATTAATTTTCAGACAAGACGAGCGAGGTCCCGGTGTGGCGTGGTAGCAGTTAACTAGTATCAGTTGTAAATCTGTTTGTTTAAATGAAGATAAATCATCACGCTATAGTATGTGCTGATTTCCTGCTGATGATTTTTCTCAAATACAGCTTAAGGATCTACATCCAAAATAGTGAATGTGATGTTCGCGGCGAACGAACGTGTTTATCTAGTCTCTTCTTAGTTAATATTAAATCAGTAGTATTGAATTAATAAATTTGTCACACAGTGAAGACTAAAGTTGTTACCAACATTGCCATCAACATTGCCTTCGTCATCGCAACAATTAACAACAAGTGAAAATGTAAATTCACAGCAACAAACAAACTTAATAAGTTTTGACAAATTCAAAATACAACAAAATTTGCAATTGGAGCGATTGGAAGAAGAAAGGGAAATGCAACAGAAATACTTGGATGAAAAATATAAAATTTTATCACAATCGGGAGAGCCGTCGTCACTACGTAACCAAATGACAATTCTAAACTTTGGACCAACTCCAGCGCAATTAGCAGCGAGAAGCGCTATACCTAAGCAGTTGCCAATATTTGACGGCGATCCTGGAGAGTGGCCGCTTTTTATAAGCTCATTTGAAAACAGCACCGCCGTAGCCGGATTTTCTAATGCGGAAAATTTAATGCGACTTCAGTTGTGCCTTAAAGGTAAAGCGCGTGAAATGGTTAGAAACAAATTGCTTTTGCCGTCGATGGTTCCGGAGATTATTCAAACGCTTCGGATGTGTTTTGGTAGGGCCGAATATATTTTGGAACGTGTCATCAATAAAGCCCGAAGTATGCCAGCAATTAAAGAAAAGTTAGAGACGTTAATTGAGTTTGTATTGTGCGTCAGAAATATTTGTGCGACAATGGAAAGCTGTCAAATGGAAGCTCACTTAAATAATCCGCTTTTGGTAAAAGAGCTAGTAGACAAATTACCAAATAGTCATAAACTGAACTGGGCAATGCACACGAGGGACGAAGGGGTTCCCATAATTAAAGCCTTTAGTGACTGGTTATATAAAATGGCAGAAGCAGCTAGCACGGTGGTAGCGCCAATATTTAGTAAAAACAATGCCGCAGTTAACACTCACACCCACACAAATTGTGACACAATATACCATGAGCAAGCGGAAGATGATACGCAGCGATCTCAGCCTATCAGTCGCCAAGCGCGTAAAGGAAACTATACTAATAAATGCAGCGTGTGCAAAAGTGAGGGTCACAAGGTTTCGCAGTGTGATATTTTTAAAAATTTACCTCTCAAGCGAAAGTGGGAAATTGTAAAGGCTAACCATCTTTGTCGCCAGTGCCTTGGTTCTCATAATCAAAAATGTTTTTCGAATAATGAGTGTGGTATAGATGGTTGCACAATTAAGCACCACCAACTGCTCCATAAAATCATAAATACTTCAAGTCAAGAGAGATCACAATCCATAAGTTCATCAAGCCCACTACATAATCCACAAGTAAACGCACATAGTAGCAGCAGTGAGGAAAGACACCCATATTTCAGAGTCATACCAATTTGCATTCACTCTAAAAGTAAGGTAAAAAATACGTACGCATTTCTTGATGAAGGTTCAGCTGTCACTCTTATTGAGAAGAGCATATTTGACGATTTGGGTCTTCAAGGAGTGCATGAACCCTTGTGTCTGCGGTGGACAACCCGTACGGAGAGCGACTCAGCAAAGGCAACACTTGAAATTGCAAATGCAGCCAACGGCAGGAAATTCGAATTATTGGATGTGCATACAGTCAAGAGCCTCGGCCTTCCTGCTCAGTCTATTGATGCAAGTGCCATGGCAAAAAGTACCCATATTTAGCAGGATTGCCTATCCAGTCATACGAGAACGCTACGCCAACAGTATTAATTGGTGCAAACTATTGGAAATTAGCCGTGCCGCTTAAAATAAGGGAAGGTTCCCGCAGCCAGCCGATAGCATCCAAAACACGCTTAGGATGGACTCTACAGGGCTGCGATTCTAGCCGTGTTAACGAATTTAGGCTAAATGTTCACACATGCAGCTGCCAAAAAAGATATGAAGAACTTCATGAAACGGTAAAAAGCTATTTCTCCATAGAGATGCCTAAGCCAAAACAGCTACTCTCTTTAGATGACAGCAGAGCTATGAGTATATTAAATGAGACGTGTAAAAATGTGAACGGACAGTACGAAGTGGGTTTACTCTGGCGAAGCGAAAAAGTTCTGCTACCCGATAGCTACAATAATGCCTTTAAACGACTGATGTGTCTTCACCAAAAACTCACCAAGGACCCAGAATTAAAGTCAACAATTCAACAACAAGTCAACAACCTACTCTCAAAAGGATATGCCAGAAAACTTGGTCCTAACGAGATAATGCAGCAAAGGGGCAAAATATGGTATCTACCAATATTTGTTATCACAAATCCTAACAAACCCGGAAAACTGCGATTGGTATGGGACGCCGCTGCCAAATCAAACGGAGTGTCACTAAATGAGTCTTTCGAGTCGGTAGGGTTGCTGTATGTGGCGACATAGCCGAAATGTTCCACAGAATCAACATAAGGCAAAATGATATGCACGCGCAGCGCTTTCTTTGGTGGGATAAGGACGACAAGTTGCATCAACCAAGTGTCTTCGTAATGCGAGCCATGACATTTGGAATAAGCTGCGCCCCTTGCATCGCACACTTTGTACGTGACAGAAATGCAGAGCATTTTAAAGCCAAATATCCACGAGCTGTAGAAGCTGTACAAAAAAATCACTATGTCGATGACTATATCGATTGCGAAGACGGCGAGCATGCAGCAATTGAATTAGCGAAGCAGGTAAAACAAATTCATGCGGCGGCAGGATTTGAAATACGAAATTGGTCATCCAACTCTGCAAAGGTGCTGAATCAGCTGCTCGACAATCCGTCACCGGAGCAAAATCCGAAGGAATGGGATTCCGCTACCAAAGTTTTAGGTATGTTTTGGGATCCTAATAATGATGTTTTTAGATATATTTGCAGATTTCCGAGGCTAAAACGTGATGTGCTAAGCGACTCTGTGGTACCCACCAAGAGAGAAACCCTACAAGTTCTCATGTCAATTTTTGACCCGCTTGGTTTCCTGTCGTGCTACACAATAAGCCTCAAAATTCTGCTCCAAAATATTTGGCGGTCTGGTATTGGGTGGGATGACCCACTTGCTGATGTATTGAACGTTATGTGGTGCCAATGGAAGTCCGTAATTCAGCTTATAACTAAGGTAGAAATCCCTCGATGCTATTCTTCGATCCTGAAAGATGCGGCTGAAGTTGAATTACATACATTCGTCGACGCAGAAGAAAATGCGTATTCAGCAGTTTGTTACCTGCGCGCCAAATACCACGACAACATTACTGTCACTCTTGTTACCGCTAGGTCAAAAGTCGCACCACTTAAGCCACTGACGATTCCGAAGCTAGAGCTGCAGGCGGCGATTATCGGCGCTAGATTAGCAAATAAGGTACTAAAAGTTCAACGCCTAAATACGAGCACGCAATTTTATTGGTCCGATTCCAAAACCGTACTAAAATGGCTACATATGGACCCAAAAAACTTTCAGCAATATGTCATGCATAGAGTGGGCGAGATTGTGGAAACCACAAATGTGCAGCAATGGAGATGGGCTCCATCAAAATTAAATCCAGCTGACCTCGCAACAAAAGTTCCAATACGAACAGACTCAAAGATGTGGTTCTCAGGACCAGAATTTTTATTTTTAAATTCAAGCGAGTGGCCCAAGTGCAATGATTTTGGGCCATTAGAAGAATCAGAGTTTAAGCGTGGCGTATTACTAATCAGAAAAACTTCATGCATAATTCCATACTTTGAGTACTTTTCTAACTGGAAAAGGCTCTACCGTGCCACTGCAACTTTTATTTTATACATTGAAAGGCTCAAGGCTGCAACAAGATTTGTTAAGCGACCAGAAAAAATAGATTTTAACATGGTGCAAAAAGCGCAAAGATTTTTAATAAGTCAAGCACAAATCAGCGAATACAATGATGAAATAAACAGCATAAGACTAGGTGAGAGTATCTCAAAAGGAAGTAAATTAATCTCCCTAAATATTAACTTAGATGAAAACAACATCATTAGAAGCAGAAGCAGAGCTGAGCACCTCAATAACCACGACAACGTGATTGTGCTGCCCAAAGATCATCACGTGACATTTCTGCTAGTGCAGTCGTTTCATGAAAGCTTTCATCATCAGATGCACGAAGCCACTATCAACAAAATAAAAAGCTACTATTATGTGCCTCGACTGCGAGTCTTAAGCGGCCCTCACACGATCAATATTACTGACAGTATAAGTACTGACAGTATTTACATTACTGTCAGTGTACCACTCACACGGTCAGTATTGTTTATTGTCAGTAATCAGTTTTTTTGACATTCAACTGGTGAAGGTGCGAACATCAATGAACAGCAGTGTTAACTGTCAAAGAATATCAATTTATTTGTTCTTATAATGGACGAAAATTCTAAAGCGTGCGTAGTAATTATTGTAGCGTTTTCTATTCCAAACAAACGCATTAATAATAGGAAGCGTTGGGTAAAAGAATGGATTGCTAAACGTAAAAAGTATTGTCATTTAAATCTTTTAAAATAAATCCAGCTTTCCGACCCAAAAGACTACCACAATTATTTTCGAATGAACATTAACATCTATAATAAACTATTAAGCATGGTAGAGCCATTAATTACTAAAATGGATACTAATATGAGGGAGTTCAGAAAAAGCTTATAATATTTTTGCTGGTAATAATTTTGATCACAACGAAAAAAACTTTTACATACAACTCTTCAAAAAATGCACACATTTGGCATGTAGATAATAACTGGAGGTTTACAGAAAACTACAAATATCAGCACAAAGCAGTTTATTTTAAACTGATTCCTTTAGTGGATTTAACTGCAGCAATGCATGTTTCTACAAATGTGGAATCAAAAGATTGGATATACGGATGCTTGGAAATGATGCCAGTGAAAGATTCATTTTACTGCGCCAAAGCTGTTAAACTATCGAATTATGAATATAGAATACCAAATACTAATACTCAAAAGCAATTTGCTGCTCATTTAGATTTCGCTACGATTCCAAACAACAATTGGACACACATTCTTATGCGTATACCAACAGCGACCAGCTACCAAAAGCTTACAACATTATCGTAATCCACTTTCATTAATAGATCCTTCTTTTATACCAGCATTAATAGTTATCGCTTGTTTATTCGTAACATGGCAACTAAGCGCATCAACGAAAATGCGCTCAAACAAAACTGTTAGTGGAATACTCATTTTTTGTACATTTATTTGCATCATTTACTGCCAAGACTCTGTGAATCATTTAAGTTTTATTATTTCCTTTGTTTTTGTGCTAATGTTAACACAACATATCCTTTCGATAATAGTTAAATAAAAATGTAAACATTACTCAATACAATAATACTGTTTAGTAATTTATTCTTTGAAGAGATTTATCATAGACTCAAATTCCAATAGGATTCCACAGACTCGAGTACCTATAAAAGATTCACAAGACTAAATATGCACGTATTTTGTTTTGTTTCTTGTATCTTGTTTTGTTTATTAATGTAAGATAGCAATGTTAATAGTGAAAAAAATATCTTCAGTTTCATTCGTAGTGTACTTTCGTAAACCTTTTGATACTGGAAATAGATATGTAGGTTATTCTATTACAACAGCTTCAATTTTGAAAATATAACTATTTTTAAAAATTAATTTTATGAAATTTACATTTCTTCCTCTGAATTACTTAATCCTTATATTGTTTCCGCAAATATTTGTATGTGCGAGTGCAGTAGGCACCCTAACTTTTTTGATTAAAATTAACAGAATAAGAACCGGTCGAGGGATCTTGTTGCATTTGGAAATTCGCCGTAGATAAAACAAATGGCTTTAGTATCATATTGCCTAAGTCTTTAAGTTTGGACATCATTTCTTCTTTCAATTTTTCATTGCGTTCCTCGATGAGTGGTGGCAATCTAATCATAGCTTCTCTGGCTTCGGATTGCCAGGATCCAGTTCATATACGCGTTGATAATCCTTTAAAGTTTCATCCAATTTATCCGCATCATGATAAAGTTTAGCACGCCTAAAAAAAAAGAGAAAAAGTGGTTAAAAAGATGAACAAAATCGGAGTTTTATTTCAATTCAAAGTTCTATCACGCTAAACAAATCCTCCTTAATATGCATTAAGAAACTGTTTAATTTGGAAAATTAAAGAAAGAAATTTGGTAATAATTCAAAAACATTATTCTAACTCAAACGCTTATTTCAATAATGTATGTATAACATCAATTTTATTGAAATATCCAAATGGACTTAAAGATTTCTCGCTGTGAGTGCTGCTACCCTTTTTATGAATAAATTTCTTTTGCAACCCTTTACGAAAGTACCTCAATATTTGCCCCCCCAAAAATACAAAACTTTCCACTCCAAGCAACTACCTATAGGTAAATACGTTCTTTCCTATCCTTTATCTCTGTTAAAATTACCAAAATACAGTCATACATGTGTATATGCTTTTTCTAAAAGTACATCAAAAAAATACCTAAAACATGTCTTAAAGATATTTAGTTTTATCGTCTCACCTTAATATAGCGCGTACGTACTCTGGCCACAGATCAATGGCTCTAGTGCAATCTTCTATTGCTGTCTTCTTAGAATCTATTTTGATTTTAGCTGCAGCACGATTTCCATAGAGTATAGCACGTTCTTTCGCATGTCGTGTTGGACAAATTTCTAACGCATTCGTGTAAACTTCTATAGATTTATCTGCTGCATCAGTTTTGAATAGTTCATTTCCCTCGAGTTTAAGTTTGTCTGCTTCTGCTTTTCGATGCTGTAATTCTTCTTCACTGAGTGACTGTTCCTCCTTTTTAAGAAGTTCTTCCACAGCATCTGTATCATCTAATTGTTCTGTAGTATTTTCGTTTCCAGTGGCACCCTCCGCTTCGCTAAATGGTGCTGCTTCAGTTTCGTCATCGCTCAGATTTAGTTCGCTTTGTTTGCCTGTTATTTCTTCAATTATGTCTTCATTGGTTTCTTGCTTCACATTAATGGGACTACTTTCTGCATCCTGAAATTCGTCATCACTTGTGTCTTTATTGTTGACATCAGACATTTTGTTATGGTTCCAGTGATTGGTATTCCTATAGAAATGTTTTTTCAAGAAACTTTAACGCGTTTTATAGTAAATCAATTGCGGGAATCACAAAATTGCATTTTATATTGGACAATAAAAGCACTTAATTGCCTTTGGCGTACTTCAAGCGCGCTTGAACATTTATTGGTTTCACATTCCATCGCTTTGCAAATAATACTGATGAACTGTCAGAATTCACCTCACACCATCAATATTACTGTCAGTATGTAACAACTTCGTCAGTATTATCCGATTTTTCCATCAGTCATCAGTATCGTTTTTCTATACTGACAGTACATCAGTACTCACCTCATACGATCAGTAATACTGTCAGTATGCAAAATACTGTCAGTAATATTGATCGTGTGAGGGCCGCTTTATATAGAAAAGTCCGTCGAACTTGTCAAAAATGCAAAAATGAAAATGCCATGCCACGACCGCCGCAAATGTCAACACTACCAGTTGCAAGGCTAGCCGTGTTCGAACGCTCATTCACTTTTACTGGCATAGACTACTTTGGGCCGCTATTTGTTGCAGTGCGTCGGCGCCGCGAAAAACGATGGGGCGTGATTTTTACGTGCTTAACTATACGAGCCGTACATATAGAAGTAGCGCATGCTTTAGATACAAGTTCGTGTATTATGGCTATTCGAAATTTTATTTCAAGGCGTGGCTCACCAAGGGAGATATACTCAGACAATGGCACCAATTTTGTAGCTGCCAAAAAGATTCTATGTGGTGACCTAGAGATACTCCACAATTCCTTAATTCACTCAACGTTTGATAAAATTAAATGGAAATTTAATCCACCAGCGGCTCCGCACATGGGCGGAGCATGGGAGCGGCTTGTAAGATCTGTGAAAACCGTATTATATTCTATATGTCCATCAATGAATTTTAGCGACGAAGGTTTAAGGAGCGCGTTGTTGGAAGTTGAACTCGTTATAAACTCGCGGCCACTGAGGCTCGTATCCCTTGAGGCCAGCGATGATGACGCTATCACACCCAACCATTTATTGATCGGGTCTTCAGATGGCTACAAGCCTATTACTAACGATGATGTAGATCTAAGGCAGCGCTGGTGCCAAACGCAAAAATTTTCGAATCAATTTTGGCGCAGATGGCTTATGGAGTATGTACCCATCATTTCAAGACGCAGCAAATGGTTTACTTAACAGCCTCCTGTAAACATTGGGGACGTAGTGGTTATTGTGGATCCGGATTTGCCTAGAAATTGCTGGCCTAATGGCTTAATCATCGACACTGTGGTAGCCAAAGACGGCCAAGTTAGAAGAGTGACGGTAAAAACAAAATCTAGCATACTTCAACGTCCAGTAGCCAAGATAGCTGTACTAGACGTCTATAAAAAATCTGAAGGTAAGCTCAACGTACCGGACTCGCTTACGCGGGAGGGAGTGTTACCGCCGTAAGCAAAGGGACACTCTAATTATGTTCGAATAAGAGATTCGCGCAAAATACGATGTTGAATACGAAGAAAAGAACCATTGCCTACGACAAAGTATAAAATTAGATCTCAGTCGATAACACAAAGCACGAGCGGTTTGCAACATTAAATTTTAAAGCGCGTTTTCGAACTATATAAGTAGAATAAGAAAAACATATTGAATAAATGAATTATTAATATTAATTTGCCTTTTTTTCAATTCGAGCGCGCTGTTAAAAAGTGTTGAGAGGTTTGAATATTTTATTGCGCACGATAGGCGCAATAAAAGTGCAACACTTGGAACATAAAATTATGTTGTTTTTTGTGACTCCATAAGTTCATGAATCATGATACATAAAACTTATTTTAAAAATTGGATTTCAACGTATGCGTACTTATTCTTCGCAAAAAATAGCACCAGAGACGAGCATTCTAAGCCTTTAAGCTACAAAACAAAATCACAGATCAACTGTAAATTTTCAAGTAGCAACGGAACAAAAAAAAAAAATATTTCAATGCTCGGCTACGACGAAAATGGGACTTTTTGTTCTACTGCAACGTGAATGTTGCGTATATTGACATGATATTTTGGTGGAAGGTGGAGTAGGATCTTTAGTATAGACGGATACAACAGTACAGTATCTAGGCTCGAGGCTACCAACCCATTCCCAGTCCAATTTTAATTCTTAATATTCTGAAAGTTAATAAATCAAGTCAGAATTAAATCAATCTCTACTAAAACAACAAGTAACCAAATTTGAACAAGACCGGAGCATAAAAAATGTTAATTTATACGCTTGGCAAATTTTACTCCATATGCATCGTTAATATTATATTTCTAGCACAAGATTCAATAGAGTCAGAATCAGCAGCTGATTATTGTAGTGATGGTCATAAAATGATCCCGACTACGATACAGACGAAATCGTTTCAGAAAAAATGATTTCGACTTGTCTCAAAGCATTGCAGTCAGCTGGAGCAAGCGACAACTTTATTCAAGACCTTGACATGTGTTTAAACACTAGTGATGTTGCGGCTCATTAATCCGCCAAAACTTTGATAGAAAAGGAACCCAAGCAGTTTACTTATTCGGCAATAGTACCATTCGCTGCTAATTTCAAGCCACTTGATGCGCTAATGCCTGTAGTTGAAGAACCTGGTTCTTCGATCGTGTCTTCTGCAGTCGGTTTTAGCGGTGCACGTATGCATTACTTAACTAAAATAATTTCGCACAATATTTTTATTTTGTTTTCCCTTTTCAGGTGTTTAGGATATAGCGAAGGATTTGACGGAATTTACCAAAATGATATGGCGAAAGAAAACAATGCGTTTACATGTTAATGAGGTAGCATTTCCTGACGATTCGCGAATATCATCAACTATAAAAGCACTGAAATCACCAATAGATTTGTTCAACTTTTATTTGACACCAGAAGAAATCGACTTAATAGCCGAAGAAACGAATAGAGCAGCAGATCAAGAAACATAAACATTTCACGAATGGAGCGAAAATTCAACGGAGTTTTGATGTACATCTCGAAAGCTACTGGTTCAAAAACGCGTTTTCATATGTTCAAAATACAATGCCACTGAGAAAGTTTATGGCAATAAAGAAACACAATGAAATGCAACGATTTAGAAAAGGCCAGCCAGGCTCAAAGAGAATAAATATTTATTCTCTTTGCCAGGCTATGACCCTTTGTTTCGCATCCACAATTTGGCCGAAAAAATCTACAACCGTTTCGATACAGTTCCAGAGACTGCCCGAGTATGAGTGGAGGAACAGATGTGCAGCACCAAAGTCTAACTTCATCTTCGGCACACAATAACTTACCTCACGCAGCATACATTTCCTGGGTTAAAATCATGTGCAATCCCAGCTGCGATTTCGCCCTTTTATAAGTGTACATTGAGTAACTTTTTTAATTTATTGAAAATTTCATACGCGAATCACTTGAAAAAGTCTATACTTTGTATACGATTGCATTATGCTATGCAGAGAAAAACTGCTAAAACCTCAGTTCAACATTTATAACAAACCACAAATTGTAAATTTTTATAAACAAAAAGTATTCGACTATATATAAAAAAAAAAACTATATCTAATACTATGATTGTTAGATTTGGTATTTAATTCTGCGCTATATACAAAAATCTTATCGGATGCCGCGTAATAAAAAATAAGCAAATTTGACACATACGCTATTCACACACACGCCGGCGCATGACTTCGGAGTAGTTTTTTAGTAGTGTGAATTATGCTATTTACACACATCGAATTTGAGAGTCGACGTATGACTTCGTAGTAATTTTTTGTTGTGTAAATGCGACATACGTCGGAGTGGTAGTTCGGTATTTCTACGTCGACGTGCTGAGTCGATGCACAAGTTCGCTGCTGTGTAAATGGAGATTTGAGCGTCGACGTTCGAATGTCAAAAATGCTTAAATTAATGTGTAAGTAAAATAAAACAGCATTAAGCTAAAATAAATATTAAAATTTAACAAAAATAAATTTTAAAATACGAAAGCAAAAGAAAAATAAGAGAAAACATCTATTATTATTAATTTTTCTTTTTAACCTTAGACTACGTCGTAGCAAACTATTTTGTTGTTGTTCGTTTTGTCATCAAATAATGACATTTGAACGTCGACGTATCTGTGTGTAAATGCCTGAATAAGATCGAACTTGTGAGTCGGTGCAAAGAAGCAAAGAAGCATTTGCCATCTCTGCAACTATGTTAGCTAAATCAAAGAAGTAGATAGGAAAGAACTAGACTCCGAGCTTTTTACCTGTATTAAATTTTGGCGAGAAGAATGAAAGCTGGAACCAATGAGAATTACGAAGCAAAATCCAATTGGATTTATTTCTGATTTTGTTCGGCTTTTGCAACGAACCGAACGAATTCACAATGTTAAATTCAGACCATTTTGTATTTTTTAATTTATTTATTTTCTTAAATTCATAAAAAAGTTATTTGAATATTAGAAAATGAAAATAAATAAATTGAAATTCAAAAATAAGGAAAACTTGTTGAGAAAATTATTCAATTACGATGACTTACATTTAAACCTGCATTTGAGAAAATCAATTTTTATATCTACCAGGCAACCAGCAAATGCAATAGCATGATTTTTATTTTGACTCCTTCAAGCTTGCAAATTCGCAAGTGATCCCGCGTAAATTTTGTTGTTGGTTTTTCTTCAGAAAAATTCAGTCGAAAAAATCCTAAAAAAACTGCGTGTATTATTTGTTGTTGCGTTTTTGTAGTTTACAACCGATGCCGTTAGTTTCAATTTTGTTGGTATTTTTTCGGCAGAAAAATTGAGTGGAAAACAACAAAAATTATATTCATGTTGTTTGCTTGTATGTGTGCTGAAATTATGCTATTTTTCGCAACTAGGATTTTTCCTTTGGGGCCTATAAATATATAGAAATTATGAAGTTATATTTTTCAATTTTCTTGTTTTACTTGAAACGAATCATTAGTTGAAACAAGTTAATAATAAATAAGTTCAATTAGAATAGCTTAGTCACTAGAACTGAATCTGCATTTAAAAAAACACGAAAATCATATTTTCAAAGATAAAAAATGGAGATTTCTTTAAAATTAACATGGAAACTAAGTCAATGTGTCAAAATACACTACTACTATCGAAGTGTTATCTTAATTTGGGCTTAAACCTTTCCGAATCCAAAAATATTCAAGTAAGGGGCTTAGCACCCTTGAGCCCTTGATCAAGTACGTACATTTTTCGGTTCAAACTGAAAAATTAAAATGATATTCATGTTGTTTTATTTGCTGAGCGCCTGCTTCAAACAAAATTTCATTTATCTTACGTATTGAATTGAAATTATTTTATAAAACTCAAAATATTTCTATAATTTCTATATTTTTCAACATTATCATGGAAATAAAAATAAAGGTTATACTAAATTGTCACTTTAAAATTTGACAGCAAAATATGGCTTCGTAACTGTCAAAAAATTGTTCAACTCAATTTCTTTTGTTTACATTTTGCATTGGATTTTGACAACTATGAAACCACATTTTGTTGTCAAATTTTAAGGTTATACTAAATTGTCACACTAAAAACCTGACAGCGAAATGTGGCTTCGTAGCTGTCAAAATCTAGTGCAAAATGTAAACAACAAAAATTGAGTTGATAAATTTTTGACAGCTACGAAGCCACATTTTGCTGTCAGATTTTAATGCGACATTTTAGGTTAACCTTTATTTTTATTTCCATGATCATTTTGAAAAATATAGAAATATTTTGAGTTTTGTAAAATAATTTCAATTCAATCCGTAAGACAAATGAAATTTTGTTTGAAGCAGGCGCTCAGCAAATAAAACAACATGAATATCATTTTTATTTTTCAGTTTGAACCGAAAAATGTACGTACTTGATCAAGGGATCAAGGGATCAAGGGTGCTAAGCCCCTTATATGAATATTTCTGGATTCGGAAAGGCTTAAGCCCAAATTAAAATAACACGGCGATAGCAGTAGTGTATTTTGGCATATTGATTTAGTTTCCGTGTTAATTTTAAAGAAATCTCCATTTTTTATCTTAGAAAATTTGATTTTCGTGTTTTTTTAAATGCAGGATCAGGTCTAGTAATTAAGCTATTCCTATTGAACTTATTTAGTATTAACTTGTTTCAAGTAAAACAAGAAAATTGAAAAATATAAGATCATAATTTCTATATATTTATAGCCCCCAAAGGAAAAATCCTGGTTGCAAAAAATAGCCTAATTTGAGCACACATACACGCAAACAACATAAATATCATTTTTGTGATTTTTCTGCCGAAAAAATACCAACAAAATTACAAATAACGGTATCAGTTGTAAACTACAAAAAAGCAACAACAAATGCACGCAATTTTTTTAGGATTTTTTCAACTGAATTTTTCTGAAGAAAAACCAACAACAAAATTTACGCGGCAACAGCAGCAAATTTGCAAGTTTGAAGAAGTCAAAATAAAAATCATGGTGTTGGATTTGCTGATTGCCTGGTAGCAATACGAATGAATTTTCTCAAATGCAAGAGCTAAATGTAAAATAATTTAATTAATATGGGTTATGCAAATAAAAAATGGCGGAAATAATTATTATTAGTGAGTAAATTATCATCAGGATTTTCCTCCATTTAATAATCAAAACTAATATTGAAATTATTTTGTAATTGCCGAAAAGTTTCCTCTTTTTTTTAATTATCAATTCATATAGCATTTATTCTCATTTCGTATTTTCAAAAAACTTCTCTATTAATTTAAATAAATAAAATAAAAAATCTTAATAAAATAGAAAATGGCAGATCAGAGGGAATTTCAGCTTCGTTGCTAAAAATCCCAATGCGCAATGTAGCATTTCCCCTCATTCTAAGACCGTATTTCTAAGGTCTTTGAATTAGTAACACGTTCCAATTATCGACATTTCTGGGAGCGTAGTTCTTTAATATATAATTCTTTGGCACTACGAAAAACATTCTAGACGATGTGACATATTTATATTTTGGCAATATGATGTTATAGGTCCGTAATGATTGTGCGAAGTTAAGCTTATTAAAGAGATATGCAGGAGCTCTTGTGTGAATTAATTTATGTAAGAAAACAAGATTACGTATATTAAGAAAAGTTGTAAGGCTACAATTAAGTATTTTAAATGAAAACCGTGATATGTGTTCAAATCTACGCTTGGAAAAAACATATCTTCATTAAATGAGTATTATAACTAAATACTTTTGTAAAACGGTGCTGTAAAGGGCCGTCCATTAATTTCGCATACATATTATGTATTTACAACTTTGAAAATTTGTAAGGAATAAAATAAAATAGTGATTCCATTATCCGGGATACGCTCGATCCCAACTATCACGGATAATCGAAGTTCAACTGATTTATTTTGAGTTACAGTTGCGATTTAACTTATTTTTGCTTAAAAACAAACGAAAAATATAGTTGTGTTGTGCCTTGCATATTTTCTAATGATGCGGGCATAAAAGTAACAAAAAATACTTTTCAGTATTGAAAAACTAATTTGGAAAGAGCTATTTTTGTATCATGTTTATCCCTACCTCTAACTCTTCCTTAGGGTGCAATATATCTCCATATCGAATTTCACCAAAATCGGTCCATTAGTTTAGCTGTGAAAACATATTTTCCTATGGGGGGCGTGGCACCATCCACTTTAGACCGAATACCTTTTCTCAAGACTCAATCTACCTCTGTACCAAATTCCATAAAAATAGGTCGGAGCAGTACCACGCCCACCAAAAGAACATAGAGTTTTCAGAAATGTTTTTAAGGGTTCAATCTATATCCAAACTAAATTTCATCACAATCGGTCCATTAGTTTAGCCGAGGAGACGATTTTTCTTGTTAGGGGCGTGGCACCGCCCACTCTAAACAAATATCCTTACTCAAGGTTCAATCTATCTCCATATCAAATTTCATAAAAATCGGTGGAGCATTTCAGCCGTGACATCGTTTTTTTTTTTCCATTAGGGGTTAATGCGTTTTGTATGGGGGAATCATGTAAATATGTTCACTTTATTTTACCTGCCTTAGCGGCATTTTATACACCTGATTTTTTTTTTCTGCACATCTATGGAACAGTACATTTCCAATGATATAAGTTTCATTCCCTTCTCTTTATAGTAAATACTAAAAAAGTGTACCACAAGATTCGATGTTCACGTATTAATATATAGAAGATTCCAAAGGTGAAATGAGGTGAGATGAGGTGAGGTGAGGTGAGGTGATTAGTGAAACTAAATAAGATCATAATTAATGAACAAAAACGTTTTGTTATTAATAGGTCGGCAAAATTCTTCTAAGATTAAAATTTAGTGCTAACGGTCGAATTTCGACCTCAGGCGATACTAGTATAAATGAAAATTTAATGCATTTTAATGTACAACTTACCATTAAAGATAATTTTTATGCAATCGCAGCTCTGCAACTCATTTTTAAAATGTGGCGCCGAAGTCTGTTGTTGCTGCTTTTAAGCCTGTGCCTACATAAGCAATGTTATGACTTTTGATTGCAAAAAAAAAAATGTTCCACTTTTCGCCTTTTCATTCACAGAGAAAAGATGATCATAATTTTTGATAACATCGTAGGTTTTCTAAATCCTGAACACATAAAATTTGTTTTGCCTCATCTTGCGTCATGACTGCAAAGAGAAGCAAAGAAATATTACATGAATTTAATTGAAATTTTAGATTTTACCTGATCTTGCATTTGCTTCTGCATGTTTTTCTCCCTGTGATCCACCGTCAGAACATCGTGCAGACACTTGTGAAGCTGCAATTTCTTGTGTGAGTGCTTTGGCAAAAGTTCTGCCTATCGCCTGTCTTCCAAGGGCGACAATTTGTGCCAAATACTTCGCCATTATTTGCTTTTTTTTCCATTTGTTTGTGTGAGACATTCGGGGCAAATTATTCGCTGCAGTAGAGCTGCAAGCTATCGCTTGTCAAAATTTGTACTAGGCCAAGGGCTAGTGCAAATTTTGACATATCATGTTCACCTCGGAGAAATGTCAAAATTTCATTAAATTCACAAAAAGATATCGAATGGGACAGGCTCAATAATTATAATCTTACATTCTAAATTAGGGGTAAACAAAAGAACGTAGCGCAGGACGCAGTTTTAATAAAATTTATGGAGACCCATCCCGACTTTGCAAAGGGGTTTTGTTAAGGGAGATCGTGTGACGATGGAAGCCCGTTGGAGTGAATTGTCCGCCTATAAAAGATGTTCCGGTGAATGCAATACTCATTTTGAACACCATTGTTTTTGCTGCACTTTTTTTTATCCTTAATATGATCAGCTGATTCAATACAAAAAGTTTTCACTTATACATTAAAATGCAAACTACATCAAAAATACTGCAAATCCACTTGAATTTGACTTCGAAGACAAATTGATTCAAAAAGTTTTCGAAATGAAAACGTACCGTTTTTCGCGACAGGCCTGTTAGTTTTATTTATTGTCCAGAAAAGTCAAGATTTTTTTTTTCAAGTGTCCAGAAAAATCCAGACTTGTTTTTTTTTTTAAATGTCCAGGTGAAACGCAATTTGGATCTGGCAAGCCTATAGGGCAGTGATGGGCACATAGTGGCTCTATTTGCTCTCATTCCTCTCACCGTTATTCGACGCAAGCAAGCGAAAAAAAATTCGCAGAATTTCAACGCTATCGAGGCACAGCGTTGACTTGAATTGTCAGCGTTTACACGAAGAAACTCTTGCCTTGTTTGTTGGCAAGAGGGGAAAAACGAAAGGGTGGTGTACAAAATTTTCCGTACCCACAAATTCTCTTTCGCTCTGTTCGTTAGCTTATACTATGCTTTGACTCTACGTTTGTTGTGGTGGATCGACATAGTAACTGCTATGATATTCACAAGCAGCAAGAAATTCTAGTTTTCGTGTGTAAACGCAAAACAAATTCACAAAAGGGAATGGACAAGAATTTCTTTCATCGAATTTCTTCGTGTAAACCTTGACATTCAAATGAAAACAAAAACAAAACACAAAGGCATATTCGACGGCGCCGCATTGTGTCTTGACGAATGTAGCAATTGTTTTTGTTTGTAGTGCAATTTGGTTTTTTTTGTGCTAGTGGCAAATTTGGAAATGAAAGTAAAAAAAAACTTTAAAATTTCGTTTGTTGTTGCTTGATGTTGTTGTTTTGCTCTTTTGTTAGATTTCTATGCCCACCGCTGCTATAGAGTATGAATGACATTTGAAAGCCGACGTGCGAACGACACGTGCGTGTAAGTTCCTCAATAACAGCCCACTTGAGAGTTAGTATTAAAAGCAGCGCTTCCGAAACTGACACAATCGTGCCTAACTGGCACTTTCAAAATTTTCTTGGCACTCAGACTGTGGTGGTACATTTTGGCACTGAGCGTGTACATTTTGAGTTATTAACTTTTATATAACTTTAAAAGCAATGAAAATCTTATTAGAAATTTATTCGCATCGTGAACCTAAAAAGTGGATGTGTGCGCATGCACCTTAAGTGCATTTATAAACTCATTTACAGTTCAAGCCCTGGCAAATCCATAACGTTTTGAGAGTTTTTCAAATGCTGCCTTGTTTTAAATACATCGTCGAAACTTCTGCGAAATTATTATAAAATTAAAAAAAAGTAATATAAAATAGAAAAAACTTTTACCGGCATGGATAATCACAAAACTATTGAGTAAGGAATGAATTTATTATGTTTATTATGGTATGGAACTCATGCTTTTTAAAATATTTTAGTTTTTTCTCAAAACGTGTTGATTCAGAACTTTATAATTCAAACAATGAGCCCAATTATATCGAATCTACCACTTTTAACAATACCAGTAATATAAATAAAAGCTCTTCAACTGCTACACGTAACTGCAACGCCAAATGGTTTCATAACTTCTTGTGGCTAACTAAAAAAGGTTCCAAAAAAATTGCTGAAAAAATTAAAATTGGTAGAACTAAGAGTAAAGACAATATGTAAATTTTTGTGAAGAGAGTACTTAAGTAATTTTAAATATTTTAAAATTTTAATATTTTTCTTTAATAATCGATAAGACAACAGATGTAAGTTGCTAAAAGTCGTTGGTGTTTTTTTTTTGTTGATTTTAAGGAAACCAAAGTTTATTTGACTACACAAAAAGAAGTAGGCATTTTTGATATTTTTCTACATATATTTTGATTAACTAAAATAGGTTCTTAATTTGCCAATATTATGTTGTTATGGTGTCTTAGACGCTTCAGATAGCGTTTCTAATTTTATTTTCTATCATTTCGTATTGACTTCCCAAGTAGTATTAAAATACTGCTGTGCAATAATTGCTAGTAGTAAGCTGTTGAAACACTTTTAATGCAATTGACAAGTCATTTATTAGCTTTTTTCGAAGTCTTATTTAAAAGACATTTTTTTTTTCTTTAAAAACGCCTTTACAGCTTGTGTCTAGCTTAATATTAGCATTGCTTCAAAATATTTTCTTAACCTGCTTTAGAAGCGCCAAAATAGATGTTGAGAACTAGCACAACTTCGTTGTTATTTTCTTTAGCTATAATCTATACTTTAACGGAAAGATAACAGCTAAACAAATGCCACTACATTTCTTGCTTTCATTTGGCATTTATAGCTAAAATGATTCACAGATCAAAGCACAAATTCATTGCCTTTATAAAAGCGCATTTAAAGTTAATTAACAGCAAAATCAATAGTTATATTTTATGGCTTTTATTTTGCATGTGTACTTCGAATTATTGCTAACTAAAACCCTCAGACAATTATTTATTTTATATGATTTTTTATTTAATTGAATCTTGACAATTTTTTGAGATTTCCACAAGCTTTGGAATTTGGGACAGTAAATTTGTGATGTTGACACCATTCGTCGCAGTTTGATCCGTAACATACCGTAAATCAGCAATTTCTTCTCATAAAGTTTCCTCCAGCAAGTAATAAGATGGCACAAAGTCATCAAAATTGTTCTCCATGTTTACAAATCTGAAAATAAAAATCAAATATTTAATCTAAGTAATTTGCTGTGAATTATAAATTATTACTGAGTGAATTCTTCGCAACTTTCTTCACGGGATCTAAATGCTCTGTGTCAGAGTATTGTGAAATTGCGACTTCTTGAGCATAAGCATCCTTATACTTTTCAAATGCTTAATTGTGCAGCTTTGAGAAATCCAGTCCTCACATAGAGCGGTCTTATCGTTCGTGAAGTACGATTTGGGGATGGTCATTGAGCAAATGTTTTTTTTTCTCTTTTGTCAGCCATGTACTAAGCACCGTACATAACGTCAACTCATCTAAAAAATGGCAATAAAGAATATATTATATATTTTTAAGTCTCTGTATTATTGAAACTTACAATTTTCTTTATACTGAACAAAGAAGTAGATCTTCTTCTATCTACTTCTTTGCTTTAATCTTAAACAAATTCTTCTTCGCAAATGACAATGAAAATACCCTTGCATGCAGTGTTGCCAGAAATAATGCTGTTTTTTGTTTTCAATGACACATAATAATACTGATACATGCAGTTATAGCATTTTCAGTGCATTTGTGTTCTTTTCATTACCATGGTAGCAGGAATTCGAAATGACAGTTCTTCTTCTTTATTTTTAGGGCTACTTTTTCTGTCAAAATGCGCTAAGAGAAGGCACCGATATTGCTAAATTACATACTCTTGGTTAAACCGCGGTTGTCAAATTTTTTTTGTCTTCTTCTGTTTTGTTTCTTTAACAGCAATGGTGCACCTTTTCACGGTTGTATAATTTAAGTTTGTGAATGAAACAGGGCAGCACTTGCGAATAACTGAATTGCACAACAGCGTTTTTATATATATGAAATTAGAAACACTAATGGTATTCATCTAAACGCGCAAATCCCTCGCAAGCTGTACAAGTTGTGCAGATCTGCGCCGTCGCAAACGAACTGTCAAAAATCGTATGGAAAGTTTTTTGCACAAACAAGAAAAGTGTGCGTGACAATTTGGTCGCGCAGACTTGCGCTGCTATGTTGTGCAAATGTGTCATAATTTTTTTTGACATCAAGTTGTCATTAGGTTTGTTCGAACCAGATTTTGTGGTAAAAATTGAAAAGTGTCAAATCGCTATTTTCGAGAGATTAGGAGCTAAAACCAGCACCATAGTTGCATAACCGTTTGGTTAAGACATTCTGAATGCAAGGCGAGTGAAGCATTTTCGAGAATATTATTGAAATAACTTAAAAAGTAAATGTTCGATTTTAAAGTTTTCTGCCTGATTTTTATAGCTTCATAAATTATCTTGAACTTTGATTTATTTTAAATGCATAAAATGCATTTTAAAACAATGCTTAGGATAAAATTAAGAGGTTTGACGTTAAGTAAATTTTAGCCAAAATTTTTTTACATTTTGAGTTAAACAGTTCTGTTGCATTATTTCTACTGAACACTACTTATAGTAGAAAAAAAAGAATTAAGTGTTTATAAACAAAGCATAAAAAAACACTAAGTTTTACAAGCGGGAATTCTTGCTGAAAAGTAATTAAGTTTAAATTTTGTGTTCCCATTTGATTATTCAATTTATTTTATGTGAGTATAAAGAGTGCAATTATTAAAGTGCTATTTGAAAAACGTAAAACATTTTACTTAAATTCTGAAGTGTACATTAAATTGCATATTATTAAAAATTTTTTAGTTTGAGATAAAGCAAAACGCAGAAAAAGTACAGGAGATCAGCGTAGCTTGTTCGATGGAATTGTAAAAAAAAAATGGAGCAACTTTCATTTAGCAACACTTCCAATTCCTTATATAAAAACTGCGCACTTCGAAAAACAGTATCTTAAAAATAATTATCCGGTTGACTACCGTACAACCATTCAGGTAACATTCAACTTTACGATTCCTTTTCAATAAAAAATCGCTCAGCTATTTAATTAAATAAATCAGCATTTACCAAAAAATGTTTTGATTTCAAGCTTTTTGTTATGTTGCTCCTTCTTAACACAGCCTTATAAGAAGTGAAAAAAAATCAACGCTGAAAATTATTTTATATGGAAAGTATTGGACAGGTATTATTCAGACAGGAAATTTCATTTCCCTCGCATGCAAAAAGTGAGTCACCAGTCTCGTTGCCTACGATTTTGACAGTCTTCAATTTTTAGCCACAAGAAATTTATCTGGGTGAAAATTGAACCTATTTAATTTTTTCTCTCTCAAACACCACATTTTTTCTGGCTCGAACGCTTTTTGTGGTAAAACTTTATAAATATTTATAAATATTTGCCTATTTTTTCTGGCTCGAACAAACCTATTATTGTTACTTATACAAGGAAACAAAATGGCAGAGGTAAGAAGCTAGATTATCTTAAGAGCAAACATTTATTAATATTTAATTTATTTTATAACAGAAAATAGCAGAACAAGAAAAAAAGCGGCGCCGATCCAATGGTCTGCATCGATGGAGTGACGCAGAGGTCTTTTGTTTGGTGCAAGAGGTGGCAGATGATGTCAGAGAGAGGCCGGAGTCTTTTGAGGTTATTTCTCAATATTTGTTTAATATGAACTTTTCCTTTGACTAAACAAACTTTTTTAATCCTTCTAGAAACCCACAGCTCAACTTTTTTACAAAAAAATTGCTGCAAGGTCCTCAATATTGCAGTGCATTGAATGGGTGCCATTAAAAAACAAAATGCTCCACATCAAATGTACGTACGTGGGATTACTTAGAGCAAATTTTTGGGCAGAGACGAGGGGTAAATCCTGGCTGCATAATTGAGACATCGGTGGAGATGCTGGATGAGAGTTACCTTGATCAAACAATTTCGATTGAAGTTGATGAAGTGTGTGAAAATTTCACAGTCAGTCCTCCGGAACCGTCACCAAGCTCACAATCGTCTATTGATTTTAATAGTTTAAGGAAAAGCTTAAAAAGAGGTAACCAGACAACTCCAAAGTCAAAAACTTCAAGTCCATTCGCAATGCTGATTTCATTTAATAAAAGTGGTTTTTTGTTTTTTTTTTATATTAAAAAATAAACAAATGTGCATTTATAACAATATAAGGCTTAAGTTTAATTTAGCTGACATTCCCCAAAATAATTTTTTTTGGGGTAATAGAGGGTTCAGAATAAAAAAAAATAAAAAATCGCTCGGATCTGGTTTCGGAGATATAGACAGCAGATGCGGATATAGCTTTCGTAAAAATGGTTATAACTTGAGAACCCTTGAGTAAAAAATGTAAAATATCAGCTATAATATTGGCATGCAAAGTTTTGAAATTTGAGCTAGAGTTTTGGAGATATTACGATTCTTCTGAAATTTCGACCAATTTTTTTTTGAAAATCTTTAATTTTTCCAAAAAAAGTGTTAATGACCTTAAATTATTTTGGCACGTTAAGAAACCTTAATTTATTTCTTTTAAAATGGTGTATAGATTGTTCTAAGTTTTTGCGTATTTATCCCCTTTTTGACGGAAAATAAAACAAAAACATATTCAATGAATTCTTATGGAAAGCCTGTATTTATGGACAAAAACAGTAAAAAACCAACAACAACAATTATAAGACCATTCTCATTATTAAACTTAAAAATCTGTTACCTATTCTATGCATTTGGGTCTTTTATAAACTTTAAAAGTGCACGTCGTTTGACTTCGCTTTCAACTGTTGAATCATGCACCCTCTCCACTTGAACCCAAGCGATATAAGACGACAATAAGCTGCATTTTCACAGGAAATTGATTGCAGGACCGCGGGCCTTGGAAAACTTCATCATCTTTGATAAGGTTAAGGATGACTTGAAAATTTTCCCAGCTGACACGTACAATTTGCTTAAACCTAAACTCGTCCAAATTAGGCAAAACATCGATCAGAAAGCTTTTAGATTTAACAACAGAGTGATGAACAAATGGCATAGCATATCGATAATGCTGTGCAGCCGCTAGCACAAGAGCTAAATCTTCAAGAATTTCATCCTCTTTTTTGCGTTGCTTATCTGTATAATTATAAATGGTAGCAATGAAATACATTCATCAGCTTATACAATAAAGCTCTTACCATCGTGTTTTCCAAAGAATTCCAGAATTGTTAAATCGGCTACAGCGATTTCTTTAAACATTTGAATTAATTTAGTTTTTTCGCTTGCTCTCGGCATTTTTATTTTTATATTTTGACAGTTACAATCTGACATGCTCATCAACTGTCACAAATTGCACAAAGTTTTCGAAGGGGCGTTCATGAAACAAATCGCGCAAAGTTGCCCACATAGACAAACTAGACGAGAAAGTCTTTTCGGCGGGAAAAACACCAGCCACGGTGTTAGTGAAAATTGAAGTTCACCCTTGCGCGGTGGGTACCTCAGTATGCGTGTGCCACTTTGTGGATACTTTCCCATGGATTAGGAAATTTATAAGTCTTCATAGAATTAAAATGAAAAAATCATATTTTTTGTAAAGGAAACCATCATAAAACGTTTAAGAAAATTAAAGCACTCACATTATGTGTCAATTTTTATTCTTTTAAAAGTAAAATCAAACGAATTGTTTTTTTGTGAAAAAATTTTTAAGTCTGGCCACTTTTAAGCTGTCAAATTTCTTAAACATTTTTGCCGTCTTGAACAGCCATAATACAATTTTTGGTTTGTATCATAATTTTTGCTATTTTTATTAAAATAATTGATTTGTCTTTTTATTACAGCTTTTCAATAGACTTTTCAACTTCAGCAGTAGCACTGGAGCAGTCGGCGCTGGTGAAAAGTACAACGGGTAAATCAACTAAGGAAGGGTTGGCTATAAAAGAACGATAATTACATGGCTTCCGACCTCTTGGTTTTCGATAATTCTGATGGCAATCAAACTAAGTATTTTCGAAACCAAAGTAATGACCATATTTGAGCTTTTAGATTACATTGCCAACGAACCTCCACCAAGATTGGAACACAAAGTTTTCACTGACGATTTTAGGAGTATATTGATAAAAACGAGACTTGGAATCAACATATCGTCTAGAACAGATAAACAACAACAAGAGCAGCAGGAATAGCAAAAAGTGTGGGTGATGTACGACGAGCTGTCGTATTTGGTGGCGCCATTACACTGGTAGACGCTTTTATTGGTCAGAGCATGCACGATTTATTGGATACCAGTGACTTGAATAGTTTTGATATAAAAACAAAAAGGTAAAAACCACATAAATGCGGCATCATTGTTAAATATTGACAATAGTTATAGATTTAATTTATTTGTTCAAACTCAATATAAAAATATCAAAATTAAAATGTTTAAATTTTTTTCTTTTCTTCTTTAGACGACAATTGGCTGCTGGTGGTACTTCTGATTCAATTAGTATTTTTAACTAACTATGACTGGTTGCAGGCGCACTGGTTGGAAGGTCATTTTGAGGCAATTTTTACTAACCCAGCAGAATTTAACTATTCAACCATACCATCAACAAAACCATTGTCACATAAGTGCAGTCAATTTATGTAAAGTCAAAATACTTGAACATTTTATTGTTGAGCGTGGCTTGCGTGAAGGTATCAAATATGATCAAGTAATCTACACCGGTGATGGTAAGAATGACATATGCCCGGTGCTGCGCCTCAAACAAGGTGACTTGTCATGTGCACGCATAGGTTTTGGTATGGATAAGAATCTTGCAAAAAATAAGGCAAAACTAAATGTGCGTTCTCTTCAGTTACGCTGGGAAAATGGTTTTGATTTGCTGGTGAAAATAGAAAATGCATGGCTGCAGGAGAGGGAAAAGTAGAAGACTAAGCAACAGTATTATATTGAATTAATAGATCGTATTTTAAGAATTTACATTAGATGTTATTGTTAAAAAATGTAATATTAATGTAAAAGTTTGCAAATTTAAGTGTAAAAACTTTCAACGGAATTAACCTTATGACCAGGGAAATAAAAATATTTTCTGCAGCTTAAAAATTAAATGTGGAGTTTGTGTTTTTTTACTGTATTTAACTTTACTATATTTAAAATATGATACAATGGATACCATATCTATTAGTTTACAAAACAAGCTTAATGTTGCAGAACAACACATTGCTAGAAGAAATAAATAATTTAAAAATTGTAAAACATTTTAAAACAATTGGATCTTTAACTTGAAGTTTTAACTGTAAAACAGACAGCATTACATACAACATGTAGCGTTATCGTTATTTGAGTTTCAGCGCTTTTACTTCTTTACCGCTTATGACGACCACGCATGACTTGTAGGGTTTTAGCCATTAGCTGGACCTTTCTCCAAGGTCGAACATTTTCGGCATTTGTATCAGTATCCGAGTATTTGGTAAGGTGAGCGATGTGTTCACAGGGTATTCAATTCCAAACCTGAAAACCAATTATTTGTAATTAAAAAAACTTGATAAGCAATATTCTTTACCTTTTTATTGCAAAAAATGTCCTCCAAAAAATGTCCCATACAACGATTTCCAATTGAAAATATTAAATGAGAATTGTCAAAAACAGCTGTTTGAAATTCAACATGATTTCCGACAGCGCAGTCTCGGGGGCGCGCTGTATTCAACACACTCGACTGCGCAGTCTCGGGGGCGCGGTATACTCACCTCACTACAGTGTGAATGCCACTGTTTTTATTATTGCAAAGCTAGATTGAGGTGGAAAATGTTTGGTAAAACCAATATTAACTTTTACCGGATTTTTCCCGCATGAGTTTTAAAATTTTTCTTTTTACAGCTTTAAGTTATACAAAAGTAAAGTTATTGAGTTAATTTTATCTTTTATAGCTATCTTCAAAGTTTTGATATGAATTTATCTAAAATATAATATTAATTCGGAAAGTTTTACCGGAGATGAAGTCAGCATAAGCTATAATTGAGTCTAAGATTATTTTTTTTTGCTGGTGAAGACATTATTGCGCGATATTTTTATTTGACAGACGTAAAGCTGATATATTATCTATTTATATGAGCATCAAAATGATAACTTGCAAATTACTTATTTTTATATAGCTTTCAGTCAAAATTGTTTATTAAATTTCTTCGCTTAAAAAAATGCCCTACCTGCAAAGTAATGGTTAAAGCGTTCGATAACTTAACTTCTAAGCTAACTAATTTCAAAAGTAAGTCTTAAATCAACAAATATACAAGTTCAAAGATATATAAGAGATAAAAATATGGAAAACATATCGTGCAAAGTGGCCTTAACTTGAAACATAATTAGAAGTAGCAAGGCAGCAAAGCAGAAATATACGCTATGGAGTATAACTGGGCAGCAACCAATAAAATACAAAAAATAGGTCCTATAAGTCTGCCTACAACATTATTACAGTAAATTATTTTCAGACACTTGGCGTTTATGTATCGCGAACCATTTTTAAACTGATTAAAATTTACATTTTTATTCTTATACGTGTATATGCACTAACAAATTTTTCATCTTCTCGATGCTCATTGACAAATGCTATTTTTGGACTTCTTAAAGAATTATTTCACACTGAAATTTGACAGCATTTATGCCCTGATCGACTTTCCATTAGTATACATTCCTACATTTTAATTAGTTCTAAGCTCAAAAAATTAAACAACTTCTGTTTTTGTATTAAATTTTCGTTTTTATTATATTAATTAATTTCATCATATCATATTCCCCTGAAAAAATCACATTTACCCGAAAAACACCCACAAATCAGGTACAATTCCGTGAAAATTGATTTTCTTACATACGGTATCTCTGTATCTCAAAATATTTGACAATCAATACGTGAGAAGAAGAACAAGAGTTTCCGGTCTAGTTAGTCTATGGTTGCCCACTTGCACAAATTTGATATCTGAGCGTTTAGATGAATACCATTACTATTTTTCTCACTCTTGCAGTAGTAAATTTTAGTAGAAGAAGAGTCGCTAATATCATTTGTTGGTTATGTTTTCCAACTGGTGCATGAATTTTTGTTTTTCAATTTGCTATTGTACTATTTTGTTCGAAGCGCTAAGTCTGCATTGAGTGTCATTTTACGTGATTTTGTAGTGCAGAATTTTTTTAAACACAAGTAACTTTAGAATTAATCTGAATTCGTTTTAACACAAGCAATAATCCGCATAAATTAGATCTCAATATCATATTGACAATATGAAAATAATGATATTTTTTACAAACTGCATATTTATAATACGCTTGGCAACACTGCTTGTACATGAAGTGAACATTTTCTGCATTTTATTAGCTATGTTTTGAAATGTTTAGGCCAATTAAACTCCAAGAAAAAGCTGCAGCGCTCTCGCTGTTAAATTCACATTTTTTGGCTCAATTTTAGATATTGATGCTTCGATGCAATTCACTTATCGAACTCTGAGGACGCCATTACATGAGAATTGTGCAAAAATTATTCGAATAAGGAAATTTTTTCGAACAATCATAAACGCCCAACACTGATTGTATTTCAATGCATTTTATATAAATAATTTTGCAAAATGAAATATTAGTATTGCTCATAATATAAATAAATAATAATTTTTTTTTACTGTAGAAAAATTTATAAATATAAAGAAATTTTGAGGCGCATTATGTATTTAAGAGTTTCAGAAGAAACTAGTCGAAAAATTTTTATTCGCACACAGTTTTTAGTTCTGGCAGATTGCTTTTGATTGAAATTTATGTAATTGATATTGCATACATGTATTAAAACACTCTCATATTTTTAAAGAAAATAAAAGAAAAGTAGTTAATTCGTTCAAATAAATTCCAATAAATATCACAAACGTAAATAGTTGTTATACATATTTACATAATTAACAAACACAATCGTAATAACACCAATACAATTTTTTAAAGCGTCTTTATTGCTTGGAATGGCAAAAATTAGCGCTTTAATTAAGCTTCTAAAACATTTTAATAACTAAATTATTGCACCTTTTGTGAAACATATACAGTTCGTGGCATAGCAATGGTGCACTTTTTTGCATTTTTCCTTCTGTAAAGATATGTGAAATGCTAAATTCTGGTTCCCAAAAGCGCTTTATAAGCTATATGACAGTGCATTCCTGATCAATTCCTAGTAGCAAGAAAAGCAATGCAGCAATGGTTCTTGCTAGAAATGCGCTGTATCAGCCAAAAACTTGCAACGTGTGCTACTTGGGTTGACTTGGCACGCTTTGGCACTCGCAGTTTCAGGTGGTTGGCACTGAAATTTTTATGGTGCGGCAGCGCTGGTTACAAGACGACGTTACGTGTACGTAACATAATAGTTCACTAGCAGCTGTTTGGGGGACTAACGTATGAAAAATCCAGCTATTATATTAGCCGTGTTTTATTCGCTTTGGTTAAACCAAAATCTCATACAAATGTGTGAACCAGCTCAATTTCTAGTTCAATTGATTGAACTTTTTTTGTCTTTGCTAAAGTTTGAAGCACCATAGACACAAACCTAAAATAATCAAAAATATATGGCAACTTTGCTGGAATTTTGAAGAAGCGTTTTTAGGTCGCACGAGGCCTGGGGCACCCAGTCAGTGCTAGGCCCAAATATTAAATAGAAACACATAATAAAAATAAAAACAGTGATGAAACAACAGAGAACGAAAAGAAAACGTTGGTATTAGCGTCTGCGACACTATAAAAACAGTTTGAAATGATTTGACAGCAATAATTTAAAAAAAAAAATTATGTACTGATACGTGAGGCCCCTTACCGCGCTAGGCCCCGTTCAGCCACACGACCATAAAGCCGGCTCTGATTTTGAAATAGAATTTCTGTCAAACACTGTAATGCCACCTGTTGGTCAAATGCAGAATTATAAAATGTTAAACTTATGCGTTTTATTCACTTTTAGGTTTAACCAAAGCGAATAAAACACGGCTATTGCTTCCACTCAGCATTGGTGCATGTCACACGTCAAAGGTGACATCTATGTGTGATCACTCTGACCAATCGTACAGAGCCATGCAAATAAAGTGACACCTAGCGTCGATAGTGTGGCAATCGTAACTTCTTCTTTTAAGTGATATCTGCATGTGTAAAAATATTGTAGGACTACTACACCACGTTCATTAACCGGAAGCAGGAAATTTCAGTAGCCGATATCGACATGTCGTCACCTCAGATTGTAAGTGCCGGTTTCACAGTGTTTAGTTAACTTAACTAATGTCTGTTAGTTAACTACCAAATTTAAGTTGTTCAGTTTCACAGTCCATTGGTTAACTAATGATAATTTTTTGTACAAAATTTGGCATCACTGCCTGATGATGTGGGGGTAGATTTATTATCTGCTGGAACCAGTTCAAAATCGCTGTGGAAAGAAAGTATTAAGTGAAGCACCTTTTTACCTCTTGGCAGAACCTAGTACTCAAAAATCGATGGGAAGATTTTTGAGTCAAGAAATTAAAGAAAAAAAGCCAAGAAGAAATTTCAATTTCTAAATTTATTTGGACAGAGTTCGTCTTACCAGTCTGCTTGTCGAAAGTGAAAGAGACCGTTTTTCTTAAAATTAGGCAACAAATCACTTACACAGAAAAAACAAATTCTATGATATCAAACAACGTCGTGTCCGATTTCAACGAATTTATTGTATGATTTTCAGTCATAGAAACAGTTTGTCTGATATAACAAATCGTGATTTGTTGTTTTCCATCCTACAGTTTTTGTTGAAACTTAAAATAAATTCGCTGATTTCAAAAAAACATTTGTAAATATTGCAAATATTTAATTCGTATTTTCAAGGAATTTTTTCTGTTAATCTTTGATTCAACTAAAACATTCTTTGCTTCAATTAATTCATTGGTTTTACTAACGAACTTCAATTAGAAAAATTATTTAAAGATTTGGAAATTTCAACGAATTATAAAAATTAAAATTTGTTAATGTTATTTCTGGCTTTAGCGAACTTTTTTTGGCAGTATTGAAGAAAACAATTGGTAAATTGTTCACTTAATTCATTAAATATAAAAAAAAAATTTGGTGCAAGCATAGAATAAATTAGATAAATTTAAGAATTATTTTTACCATTTAGCAAATTAGGGTTTGGGAGCATTAGAGAGAAAATAGGTTTAATAGAAGAATTATTTACAAAAACTTTGGTGCAAACATATAATGATTTAGGTAAATCTAAGAACTATTTCTATATAATGCACCTATAATGAAAATAATATAAAATAAAAAAGACAGAAACTATTTAGCTCATTAGAGTGAAAAGTATGATTTGAAAAATCTTATAATCTTTTATATAAAATTAGTTTTCTGTCTGTCTGTATTTTATGGACGCGAAAAGCCAACCGATTTTGATGAAATTTTTACAGTACGTTAGTATCAATCAGGCGAGTGTCATAGGCTATAAAACTTTTGTTAAGGGTCCATATTTAGGGTGGCCCTCATACAAAAATATTTTAAAAATATCATTTTCTCAAAAACCGCTTAATCGATCCTCATGGAATTTACACCAGATGGCTTTTATATTAAGAGTCACAGATAATATCAAAAAAATTTTATTTAAGGCGCATACTTAGGGCGGCCCTCATACGAAAATATATCTAAATATCATTTTCACGAAGACAGGTTAATCGATTCACACCGAATTTACACAACGTAGCTCTTATGTTAAGAGGCATAGCTGAGACTACAAAACTTATAGGGTGGCCCTCATTCAAAAATATGTTTCCAATATCATTTTCTCAAAGACCGCTAAATTGATTCTCATGGAATTTACACCACATGGCTATTATATGAAGAGGCACAGATAAGATAGTAAAAATTTTATTAAGGGTGCTTACTTAGGGTGGCCCTCATACGCAATATTTATATGTATCATTTTCACGAAGACAAGTTAGTCGATTCGCTCCGAATTAACACCACGTAGGTCTTATGTTAAGATGCATTGCTTAGGCTACAAAATTTTTGTTTAGGGTGGCCCTCATACAAAAATATTTTTTAAATATAATTTTCTAATTAAAAATTATTACAAAATCTACTAAGAAAATTTCGTCTATCTCAATTTTACAGGTATTTCAACAAACTGACATAAACAAAACATCAATTATCTCGAAATGAATTTTTTTGAGATACGTCTTTTTCGCTTAGTACGGCAGTGCAGTGGAATTGGTATATTTCAATAATTTTTCTAAGAACCGGTTTTACAATTTTAACAAAAAAAAGCAAGTGGGTTTCAAGTATTTATGTTAAATTTACAGAAAAATTAAAGTAACTTTTTCATTATAAAAAATATTTTATTTTATTTTATTGAAATAAAAAAAAAAATTAGGGCGAAATTTTCTATTTAAGGTGAAGCGAAGCGCACAGGGTAATGCTATTGATAAAACTTAAACAAATATGAGATTGTCAAAAATTTCAAAGTTTGAATTGATTTTACTAATTCGGTAACAAAGTTTTTTATTTGCACTAACTGTGAAACATTTAGCTGATTAAGCTGTTGTAAAATCAGATCATTTGAATTTGAAAATCTAACAAATAAGGTGTTTTGATTTTGCAAATTTTTTCTTTAATTGAAAGAAATGAATAATTGAATTCTAGAAATTTTATTCATAGAATTGCAATTACTTGATTTTACTAATTCTGTTTTTTCTGTGTACGTATATAAGTAAAGATAAAGTAAATGTAATAGATAAATATGAAGGATGGCGAAAAACGTCATCTACATTATACTAGGCAAAATGAATCTATTACAAGGCAAGTTACACAAAAGTAATTTCTTGGCGTAGACATGCCGCCCGCCTTGCAGTATGTCTGCAATTCAAAAATGTATACATATCAATGATTGATTAAAATTCAAATGGATTTTAAATTTAATGAAAAATAAAAGTTAATAATTAATAATAATAAATAAAAAATAGAAAAAGGCGTTTCATTATTTTAGGAATTCAGTGGAGAGTGCATTTGATTGGAGCAAAAAAAAATCAAGTTTTATAAAATGTTCTTAAAGTGGAACTGATCCGGACAAGATCCACCCAAATATAGTATCTTGTGCAACAGGGAAACCGCCGTTGCTCGGTATCATTCCTGGTTTGATGATTTTTGGATAAACATCAGCACCAAGAACTACACAAATCGCCGCAGATTTATGGAACTGCGGATCTGCTAGGATTAAGTTTTGAAATTTATCTTTGACATCACCACTCAAAGACTTGGACGGAGTACGCATAGAAATACGCCTGTCAACTCGTAAGGTTGCTTCGAGCTTAATCTTGGGATCGGATCTAGCTCTTAGGATAACCATGCAAATTGTGTCATCTCCTACTAATGTTGTTGGTAGCCGCAAATCCTTCACCAAAGACTCTGATATACGACTTATTGCCGTACATGGATCTAGAGTGGATCTCGCATAATGCAGTTTTCCGCGTGCCTCGATTTTTATTACTGCAGTTGGTAATAAAGTTATAACGTGATGTGCGAGAACCGCAGAATAGGAAGGAGTTTCGGAATGTGACTGCTGCTTTAGCACTGTAGAATTATAGGCCTTTAGTCGCTCACTCATATGGAGCAAGGTGTGATGGTTCTGCTTACAGTAGTGGCATCAAGTCTTGCTGAAGCACGACCCCTTAGAGTGGCTATGCGCTTAACAATTGGCACAGTATTTGTGCAGAAGCACAGCACTCATTCTTTCCTCGGTGTTCATCGAAAGGAATTTTTGGCAAATACGGAGAGCGTGGTGGCGATAGACGACATTGGAACTGCCAAAACTTTGGTGAGGTCTTTTTCTGGTGGATCGAGTGCAAAGTGCTCCGTTTTGGCATGTTGAACTATAATAAAGAAATAATATAGAAGTTGATCATAGATAAGAAAACATTTTTTTTTTTTTGCTTTTTAACCTTTACTGAAGTGGCAAAATAACTGATTTCACTATAGGCCGCTTGATCAGACCTCGTTGAGTTAAAATGTCGGCAACCCTTACATTGTTATCAGTGCCACAATATAATTTAGCAACCCAGCTTCCATTCGTTTGGAGGCAAATCATCATCCTTGACTACAACCATGGTGTTTTCTTTGAGATTTTCTTTGGGATGCTTCCATTTCTGACACTTATGCACTTCCATGAGGTATTCATTTTTCCAAGGCAAGCAAAAATGTTGATATAGAGCTGTTAACCTCTGCCAACGATTAATAATGGACATGGGTTGATCGGTGACCTTAGGATCAATGGGAGCATAAATTGGGCCTTGTGTAAGAAAGTGGCCCGGAGTTAAGGCTGCATTATCAGCAGGATTATCTGACATTGGAGACAGAGGACGTGAGTTAAGACATGCTTCTATTCTATGGAGCAAAATCGAAAACTCTTCGAATGTGTATTTGAATGCACCTGCTTGTTTGCGAAAGTGCGCTTTAAAACTTTTAACGCCTGCTTCCCAAAGGCCACCCATGTGGGGCGCATCGGGTGGAATAAAATGCCAGGTCAGATTCTAATGGGTGAAACCGGATAGTAATGACATACGAGATGCTTCGAGAAAATCTTTAGCTAGAGATTTGAATGCTCCAACAAAGGTGGATCCATTATCAGAATAAAGATGAAAAGGGCAACCTCTTCTGGAAACAAATCTATGGAAAGCAGCTGGAAAGGCGGAAGTCGAGAGACTGGATGTCGCTTCTAAATGTATGGCTTTTGTCGCAAAGCATACAAAAACGCACACATATCCTTTTGTTGTCGTCCAGGACCGCCCAGTAAAAGTTTTAATATCAAAAGGGCCTGCGAAATCACGGCCAGTGTGTGCAAATGCACGTGAAATTTCAGTTACCGTAGGGGGTAGTGTGCTCATGAGCTGAGTTCGAACAGTTTTCTTGTATAGCACACACACTTTGCAATTATGTATTATGGTTTTTATCAAATTTTTGGCTCTTGGGATCCAAAATTGAAGTCTTACCAAACGCAGCATCAGCTGATTTTAGGGTTGCCAACACGGAATGATGTCTGACCCGGAGATTCAATAAGTGGGGTGGGTGAAATTGAATTAAAGTTTTTATATGAATTTTTTTAAAAACATAAGTAAAATTATTTAATATTTGCACTAGATTTCATTGAATCCAACACTTCGTTTTTCTCTCGAATTTCTTTTTATTACATAAAAGTTATCTTGAAAACTAAACGAGATATCGATTTTTTTTATTTAAAATTTTCAATATCTGTTCCATCGAAAACCATCGTCAGATTACGGCCAATTTGTGTATATGTTACAGCTTGTAGAAGTCCACGTAAGTGGGAAAAGTTCCTGATCGCCACTCACTTGGGAGTGGCCAGGGATGATTCTTTTGCAAGCAGTTCAAGCAGCTCACAAACTTCCGGCCTTTTTGGCCAAGTATCCTCTGAAGATCCCTTGGACACCCGTCCGGGGGTGAGCTAGTTGTGAGAAGGCGAGTCTCTCCTAGACTTAAAACTTGGAATGTGTGCGTAGGGTTTGGGTCCCACCACACATTATCATCATTTCCAATGAAAACCAAATCAGCCTCGGATAATAGCCCCTACTACGATGACGACCCCTGCAAACGAAAAACGGACAATGATTTACGGATATGCACCTGGAATGTCCGGACCCTCCATAGGGAAGGTGCAACTATCCAACTGGCGGAAGCCCTCGTAAAAATAAAGGCTGACATCACCGCCATCCAGGAGATGCGATGGAAAGGACAAGGCTGCTCTAAACGGACGAACTGTGATATCTACTACAGCGGCCATGCGGAGAGGCGCGAATTTGGTTGCGGACTCGTTGTAAGTCGAAAATTACGCCACCTAGTTTCCCGGTTCACGCCAATAAACGAAAGGTTGGCTACGATCCGTATCAAGGCAAAATTCTTCAATATAAGCCTAATTTGCGCGCACGCCCCGACGGAGGAAAAGGACGATGCCACCAAGAATGATTTCTACGTGAGCCTAGAGGACGTGTATGACCGTTGTCCGACCCACGATGTAAAAATAGTCCTCGGCGATTTTAACGCGAAGGTCGGAAGAGAAGGCATCTTTGGCGCTACAGTCGGTCAGTTCAGTCTCCACGAGACCACTTCAAACAACGGTCTGAGACTGATCGACTTCGCCGCGGCGCGAAACATGGTAGTTAGTAGTACCAGATTTCAACACCTCGACATTCACAAGGCCACCTGGCTATCCCCGGATCAAAAAACGAATAACCAAATTGATCATGTTGTGATCGACGGAAGGCACGCTTCAAGCATTCTGGATGTGCGTACATTTCGGGGGGTCAACATTGACTCCGACCACTATCTTGTTGCAGCTAAGATCCGCATGCGGCTATGCAATGCGAAGAATGTACGCACGGGCATGCAACGAAAGCTGGACGTCGCCAAGCTGCAATCACAACGGACTGCCGAGGCGTACTCCGCTCAACTCTCGGTTAAGCTCAACCAACCAACCTCTGCAACCGACGACGCCGGTGGACTTTGGACACACATCTCCCACTCCATGCGTGCTGCTGCCGTGGAAGTCATTGGTTTTCGACGCCCACAACCTCGAAACCAATGGTATGACCAGGAGTGTCGCGATGCGACTGCTGAAAAAAACGCCGCATACCAGAAACCGCTGCAGTCAGCCGCAACGCGAGCCGTGCGAGAAAACTACCGCGAAAAGAGGAAGGAAGAGAGGCGCATTTTTAGACGTAAAAAAAGGGAACAGGAAAAGCGTGAGCGTGAGGAACTTGAGGTGTACCAGGGCAAGAAGGATGCACGAAAATTCTATCAACAAGTTAAGCGTCTAACTCAAGGTTTCAAGCCCGGAGCATCCACTTGTAGAGACGAAAATGGAAATCTGGTTACAGATACACAGAGTGTACTGAGGTTATGGAGGCAGCATTTCTCCAACTTGCTTACGGACGATGATCCCACCAATTCCGCCCAGAGAGAATGCAGTACGATACCACCAATCGATGATAACGCAGTGGAAGTACCATCACCTAGCCATGAAGAGGTTCGAGTTGCTATCCAGCGACTCAAAAACAACAAAGCAGCGGGTGCTGACGGCCTGCCAGCTGAGTTGTTTAAAGCTGGTGGCGATGAATTGATCAGCAAAATATGGCTAGCGGAAAGCATGCCCGACGATTGGAATCTCAGCGTGCTTTGTCCTGTAATAAAGAAAGGAGACCCGACAATCTGCGCCAACTACAGGGGTATCAGTCTTATTTCCATCGCATATAAGATCCTCTCGAGCGTATTGTGTGAAAGATTGAAGCCGTATACAGAAACGCTGATCGGATCCTATCAGTGTGGCTTTAGACCTGGTAAGTCCACCATAGACCAGATTTTTACACTACGCCAAATCCTGGAGAAAACCCATGAATATCAAATCGACACTCACCATCTCTTCGTCGATTATAAAGCTGCGTTCGATAGCCCAGTGCAGGATTGCCTATACGCAACAATGTCTGAGTTCGGTATACCTGCAAAGTTGATAAGGCTCTGCAGGATGACGTTGAGCAATACGTTTAGTTCCGTCAAGGTAGGAAATGACCTCTCCGGAACTTTTAATACCGAGCGAGGTTTCAGACAAGGCGACCCGCTCTCGTGCGATCTCTTCAATTTCATTATGGAGGGGATCGTACGAAAAGCCGGTGTGCATCATAATGGCACCATTTTCTTCAAAGGTGTTCAGCTCCTTGCGTACGCTGATGATATTGATATTATCGGTCGGAGTAAGAGAGATGTTACTGCTGCTTTCACTGCTATTGAAAAGGAATCAGCCAAAATGGGTTTGACGGTAAACGAGGGCAAGACGAAATACATGATGTCTACTAACAACAACAAGAGAGCACGGGATCAAGACTCTCATGTTACAGCGGGCAACTGTAAATTAGAAGTTGTCAAAGAATTCATCTACCTTGGCACTGCCGTAACCAGCAACAATGATGTCAGTCTGGAGATTAAGCGGAGAATAGCAATTGCTAATAGGTGCTACAACGGTCTCAGTAAGCAATTACGTTGCAGAGCTCTCTCTCGATCGACAAAGCTAACACTCTACAAGACGCTCATTCTACCTGTGCTTCTTTATGGCGCTGAGGCATGGGTGGTTTCGACAACAGACGCAGCCGCTCTTGGGGTGTTCGAGAGGAAAGTTCTCCGCAAAATCTTTGGTCCTGTTCGAGTTGGCGACGACTATCGCATTCGAATGAACCACGAGCTGTATGAGCTCTACGCCGACATTGACATAGTTAAGCGTATAACATTAACAGCGACTACGCTGGCTGGGTCATGTCCATCGTATGGATAAAGAAGCTACAGCGAAAAAGGTATTCGAAGGGAAGGTCCCCGGTCAACGACGAAGAGGGATACCATGCCTCCGGTGGATAGACCAAACTGAAGAAGCCCTAACCGCGCTTGGCATTAACGATTGGAGAAGGCGCGCGCAAAACAGAGGCGCCTGGCGAGAGCTAATGAGGTCGGCCGTAACCTGACAACGGGTTGTTATGGCCATCTAAGTAAGTAAGTAAGTAACATACATATGTATGTATATATGTCGGATCTTGTTTCGGAGATGTGTATAGTAGATCGGGAAAACGTCATCGAAGGGTATGACAGGAAAATATTCTACTGACAATGCTGAACAACTTTGATACAGAAACTGTAGGTCTAAAGTCAATTTTGAGCTTCCGAATATTTACAAATAGGTTTTGTACAGTACTTACTTACATACTTACTTATATTGCACTTTTATGGGAACAATGCCAATATATTTCCTATTATCAGCTAAATTGAGATAAATCGGCCATTTTGATGTCGTTGGAAAGGTTTTTTGCATCCTTTCGGGCATTTTCAGCCATCGGGGCAGGCCTTGGCAAGGCAACCCAAGATATTCTATTTAGGCTCATCAAGCTCTATGCTTTGGCATACATCTCATCCTGTAATCTTATACACTCGACTTTTCTACAGCCAGTTGAACAGCAACCATCAGAAATAGCGGTGGTCATTCACTTACGCGTGGATCTGTCATAAGTGGAGGCATTTTTCCAGTGCTGCGTACAAACGACGAAAAGGCAACTCATTGAAATGCATTAGACATACAAACCAATGCAAGGGTTTACCCAGTTGAACTTCAAATCGACGTAATAGGGTGAATTCGAGATTGACAGAAATGCGACAGCATTGCGTTAGCACTGCAATTTTTTTACTTAATCTGCAACCCTGCTGTCGCTGCTCAGCTGTCAGTGTGCTGCATTACTGCGCAAGTTATTTTCTCGAACGTGATTCCGATAAGAGTTAAAATGGAAATGTTATTAAATTTAACAATTGAGACTATAGACACAAGTAGTAGTAATTTATTAACAAGTTATGGAAAAAGAAGAAGGACCAAGATGAAAAAGAGGCATTTGTTACTGAAGGAAATGTTGAAAAAGGGAAAAGTCACAAAAGTGACAAATTTTTACAAAACAATTGAAAAATATGCGGATGACACATTTTTCGCACATTTTCGGATGAGCCCGGCTACATTTTTTGTAAGTCAACTGAAATTTCAGTTCTATTTACAAACTAAGCAATAAAATTTTATTAGAAACTAAAAAACACTTTGGAGCCTTTTCGGTCAAAGTGGCATACAGGCTATTCACTAAAAGAAGCGCTTTACCTCACATTGTGGAAAGTGGGCAACAGTAGAGTCTCATACCGAGAGCTTTCCGACCGATTCAATGTTGGAAAAGGAACAGCACACAAAATATTTCACAAAACTGTTAAAGCTATATGCTGCCTCAAAAATGAAATATCTTGGCCATCTGTTGATGAGCAGCTACGTATAATGGAAAATTTCCAGATGTCTAGAGCTAACCCTTTTCCTTTCGTAGTTGGATGTGTGGATGGAACACATTTTAAAATAAATACACCAAAAAACGACACAATAAGCTATTACGACCGCAAAGGCAACTTTTCAATCATAATACAGGTATATATTGCATAGACTTGTTTAAGGTCTTTTTCATATCTGCATTTTAGGCAATATGCGACTCCAGTCTTCGTTTTCTTGATGTTTTCATTGGGTATCCTGGTAGCTGTCATGATGCAAATGTATGGAAAAACAGTCCAATATATAAGGGAATCACATCTGGTGACATACATTTAGCAAATGGAGCTGTTATTCTAGCAGATTCGGCTTACCCCCTTTCAAAATATTTAATTACTCCTTTTAAGGATAATGGACATCTATCCAGTGATGACAGAAAATTTAATTTTTACCTAAGTTCAACCAGAGTATTCATTGAGCAAGCCTTTGGAGTCTTAAGACAAAAATTTAGAGCATTGAATCATATTGATGAAAGGTCCATAGAAGATATTTCGCAAGTAATATTGGCCTGTACTATATTGCACAATTTCATATTAAAAGAAGAGCATGGTCCAACATTGTCAGATATAAATACTGGAAATGATACTGAAAACGATAATCATATTGAGTCAAATGAAAATATCAACGACACTAACGAAGGAGTCAGTAGGAGAAATAATTTAAAAATGCTTTTTATTTCATAAAGCCTTCATTGGCATCTAACTTTTATTCAACATAAAAATTCATTTTAACTTATAGTTATATAACTTATCAATATATAACTTTTGGTGAACATTGAGATATGGCTGTAGCAATAAACCAAACAGATTTTTTAAGTCAAAATTTGAGTTTTTGTTTTATTGCTACGGCTATAGCTCAATATTCACCAAAAGTTCTCGCTTAAGACCGATTTCAATAATACGTTAAATAAAATATAAAAAAAAGTATTTCGATGTATTTGTAGTGTAGTTCGCTAGCTAAACTCGTTTTGGAATAAAGCATACCATTGCTTCCCGCAATTCTTGCATTGCTTTAAGTCTCTCCTTTTCTATCTTAACTTGAGCGTGCCTCTTTTTCTCTTCAGCTGCTTCTTCTTTTAAAAAATTCAAAATTTCGTTCACAGCCAATCTCGGTCGTTTCCTTGGGGTTTCTTCACTGCTTTCTTCATTGGCGCTGTTATCAATATTTTCTTCATTTGCTTCTATAGTTAAAGAAGCCTCCAAGTTCTTACAAGGAGGTTCAATTGAGTGCCTCCTCCCATAGATTTCATCAAATTCTTCAAAAAAATCCCACGCCGTTGCATCTCTTCCTGTTTCTTTGTTCCTTTTTTGTATTCTCTTATATGTTGTTGTGAGGTTTAAAAATTTTTTCTGCACCTGTTCTTTTGTGTAGTTTATGTTTGGGTTAATATTTTTCATATTTTGCAGCACTTTACTCCAAAGAACGCTTTTTTTCTTTTTTCCAGATGAGAATTCATTTTCCATGTTTAGCCGGCATCGAATAAGCAATTTTAACGCCGAAGAGTTTAAATGTTCGCTGAAAGTATAAAAAAAATAGTTAAAAACAAATAAATTACTTGAGTTTCATTTACTTTTCTTCATCCATCTTTGTCAGCAGTTGTAATTTTTTTGCTGCGTTGTTTGCTGTTTTTCTGTCTAGAAATTTCGCAATAAATTGCCAGCAGCTGTCAACTCGAACGCTTGACGTTTGTGGTGTTGCCAGAAATTTCAACAAGAACGTGCTGCTTTCTTATAATGCGCAGTACTGTCAATCTCGAATTCACCCATATTCCATTTGTTATGCCGGTATTAGTTGTTTCGCCGTTACAGCATATGCCAATTAATCCATCCATAGAAATACTGTTACTATCAAAAAAGGTTTTCAGCTCTCGAGTTTTATTTTCAGTGTCTTCAGCATCAACTTTAACGTATCCCAACAAATAAGATCCAGGCTCTTTAACGACACCTACATGTGGTTCTTTAACCAAGTTAGTATGAGATTTTCCGTTAATTTTTGACATTGTCATCGTCTCATTTTTTTTTTCATAAAACGAAAATGCTGATTAATTTCCGTTATCGCTGCGTTTACGAAGTACTTCTTCCCTACACTTAAATTTCTCCCTGGCCACTTTCGAGTTATCCATAACAACAACCTCGCCATTTTCATATATAAAATCAATATCTTTGAATACAGCTGTTGTTAAGCACGACGCTACTCTGTCAGAGACTCCAAATCTATCGCACAACATGGCAAAGCTATAGGCTCTGTAGTTTTTGTTATATCGTCTCTGTGGAATAAACACTTCATCTACATGTTCGATAGATTGGTTGAATTCGCCAACGACCAGATTCAATTGCTCAGGTATGGTATTGGATCGTGACTAGCTGACGCCACTGTTGGTTCTTACTCAGTCATTTCAGTAATTGACTCTGGTATCGTCAGCTTTCTGTCATTATGTTGATCAAACTTGAAATTTTGTAAACGGTTAGGTATTAATCCACAAGAACATTTATTTTGTCTTAAGTCGCATGTGCACTTTCCAATGAAAAATATATTTTTAGTCCAATCTAAAAATGCTTGAAATCTATTTTTAGATTTGAACCTTGTTTCTTTTTGATAATAGTCGACCAAAGAGTTTAACTTTTTAGCAAAACTTCTACATTAATAATTTCGATATTTAATTTTTCCAAATTTCAAATAAAGTTTTAGTACTTGAGGTGTAAAACTTTTATACGAAAACATTCTGCTTTCAGCTTTAGCTCCATTTTAATCACTTGCTAAGGCAAAGGTATATCTTGAGATGGCATATGCAACAGGCTGGATCCGGAGGATATGGGTGTTGAAGGTAGCTCCATAATTGGAAAAAAACGAAGAAAATCACGATTTACGCTCGAAAGTTTCACCGATTTTTTTTTGCCGATTTACCCCAATATTTGCTGAAAATATGAAATACTTTGTAATTGTTCCCATAAAAGGGTATGTATGTAAGTACTGTACAAAACCTATTTGTAAAAATGCGGAGGCTCGAAATTGATTTTAGACCCAAGTCTGGCAAAGTTGCTCAGAATTATCCGTAGAACCCTTTCCTACTATACCCTTATAAAAACAAAATCGACCCGCCAACATAAGTTGCTGATATAGCTTTTGTAAAGCTGATTATAAGTTGGGAACCCCTGTGTGGATATCTAAAATCTGGATGCCATAAGAAAGATAATTTAATGGCCTGTAATTTTGACCAATTATTTTTTTAGCAAAACGTTATTTTTTCAAAAACATGTGTTAAAAATTGATACTTTTTAGAATGATAGGAATGCTTGATTATTTTGCTTTAAGATTATGTACAATTTGCATAGTTTTTTTTTAATTTTACCAATTTTTTTTAAAAATTTTATTCGTGAAAATTTCAGGAAAATTATCATATATCTAAAATTATAGGCTAAATTTCAAAACTAATCTAACCATTATAGAAGGCCATTAAATTATCTTTCTTATGACATCCATGTTTTTGATATCCATTCAGAGGTTCCCAACTTATACTTATACTTTTTATAAAAGCTTTACTCTTCCTCTTCAAAACACACTTGAAATCATAACGATATCTTTTTTTCTAATTTTTCATACAAATTTACATACAAAAGCTTCTATGGAGACTAGAGCGGTTCAAAATAAAAACTTTTTGATTTTTTCACGATGTGTCAGCGGATTACAGTAGCCTTATATGTCTGGACAAAGCCTATTACTAGGACATATTAGGCTACTATAATCCGCTTACACATCGTGAAAAAATCAAAAAGTTTTTATTTTGAACCGCTCTAATGGAGACCTATATAATAATTTTCAATTTAGGATACTTTGAAAAGCAAAAAAATTATCGATATAATTCTAAGTGGGTATTGAGAGTAGTTCTTTCGAACCCCATTAATGGTTTCATAAAAAAAAATTATACTTCTATATAAATTTGCCCTAGATATCTCGAAAAATCGTGATTTTCGCACTTTTAGGTTAGAATATCTCGAAAACCGGAGCCATTTGAGAAATTCTAAGCTTGGATTCGAATTCAGCGCGTCAAAACCTTCGGAAAAGTAAGTCAACAAAATCAAAATTTTATTTTTTACATAATCGACTTCAACTGATGTGATAGACTTTGTCGATTTCGAAAACGTAGACCGATGATTTCGGTGAGTATGATAAAAAAATCTAAAGACATAAGCGATCACTTTAATAGCTCTCGAAAAGGAAGAAATCCGTTCAAGTAGATCCTCGTAATTATTAAAGTACGTAAAAAATGATTTTACTGGCTTTTTTTCAAGATCTGTTTCAACCTCAGATATATGAATTGGATTTGGCCAGTTGTCCTTAGAAAGTTTAAGCCATGGTGGGCCTTGCCACCATAGCGCTGTGTGGGTTGAGTCTTCTGGAAGGACACCGCGACTTGCCAGATCTGCATGATTTGTCTGCGAATCAACGTGGAACCAATTTGATTGTCCAACTGTTTGAACAATTTTGGATACGCGATTCGCAACAAACGTGGACCACTGGCATGGTGGTTTTTTAAGCCATGCGAAAACAATTGTAGAATCAGTCCACATAAATGTAGTGTGGACTGGAACGTCAAAATGTGGCAATAATGCATCGACCATTTCGGCTAGAAGCACTGCACCACACAAATCGAGCCACGGCAAGGAAACTGTTTTGATCGGAGTCACTTTAGTTTTAGCAGCTAGCAATTGTGTTGAAATTGAGTCTGAATTTTCTACTCGAACATATATCGTAGCAGCGTATGCTTTTTCTGACGCATCGCAAAACGCATGAAATTGAACGCTGCTCTGAGGAGAATAGCTGACCCATCGTGGAATTTCTATAGAGTTAATATTTGGATAGTTTGAAAGAAAAGAATGCCATTTTTTCAGACAGTTAGGAGGCAAGTTCTGATCCCTGCCTATTTTTTCCAGCCAAATTTGCTGCATAAGCATTTTGGCAATAACCACTCATGAAGCTAAGCACCCGGCTGGATCGAAAACTTAGCAATCTGGGAGAGAACTTCCCTTTTAGTGTATTTAGGTTTAATTTCAAAGGGCATAGCGTAAAAGAAAAATTGGTCAGTGGTAGCATTCCAACGAACACCTAGAGTTTTAGTTGAACTGCATTTCTCAAAGCGGAGAAAATCTTGGCTGAGAAGATGACCTTTTGGAAGTTTAGCCAAAATTTGGCTGCAATTTGAAGACCATTTTCTCAATAAGAAACCTGCAGAGGAAAGTGCAGAAATAATTTCATCTCTAGTCTGAATTGCAGTGGAGATGTCGTGTGCACCAGCAAGTACATCATCAACATACATGGAATTTCTGAGAACTTTACAAGCAAGTTGATGAGAGTCTTCTACATCATCTGCTAACTGAAGAAGTGTCCTTATAGCCAGATAAGGCGCGCAGTTGATACCAAATGTAACTGTTTTTAGTTCATAATCTTTGATATTATTGCTTAGAGAATCTCTAAACAGTATTCTTTGAAATTTGGTATGGTTAGGGTCAACTAAAATTTGACGATACATCTTCTGAATATCGCCATTAAGAACAAAACGATAAAATCGCCATTTGAGCAATAGTAAAGTCAAATCTGCTTACAATGTTGGACCAATGTGTAGCATGACGTTAAGACTTTGACCATTAGAAGACCCACAAGAGGCGTTGAAAACTACGCGGACCTTTGTAGTTGTACTGTCTGGCTTTATTATTGCGTGATGTGGCAAGTTGCTTAGGACAACTTTTGAACATAGGAGGCGTGACCGCTTTCATATGATCGAGTTGAAGATATTCGAGCACATCTTCATCATATTGCACTTTAAGCTCCGGGTTCCGACACAGTCTTGAATCGTTGCGCAGAAATTGCGCATTAGCAATGGATCGAGAATGACCAAGACTAAGTGTTTCTGGATACTCTGCCTTAAAGGGGAGCGAAACTACAAATCGGCCGTCTTTGTTGCGCTTCGTTGTTTTTTTATAATATTCTTCGCAAAAATTATCTGAATTGGACATGAATGGTTTTTGTGGAAGATCCTCCACCTCCCAAAAACGAGAAATCTCTTTATCAAGAGAAACTTCCTTAAAAAACGAAACAATAGTGGAGTATGAACCCACAGCTTTTTCAGGAATTGGACCTGTCAAAACCCATCCGAAAACGGTTTCTTGAGCAGTGAGTGAACCGCAAATATTTCTTTTAATACCATCCAAAATAATGCACGAGTAAATATCTGCACCGATTAAAATATCAATATTGGAGCTCTTGAAAAATTCTGCATCGGCGAATTGAATTTTTGGAAGTTTTCCAAGAATCGATGGATAGACATGATGAGAAGGTAGATTTCCAGTGAGATGTGGAACCACCAGAGCTGTTGCTTACACTGAAAAATTCTCATCGATAGTAGAAGTTAAGATCAGTGAACAAACTTTTTGAGCTCGTGCAGAAACTGCATTATTTAAGCCGGAAATGTGAGCTGATGTCTTATTGAATGGTAGCTTAAGAAGCTTGAATAATCTTTCAGAAATAAATGTGCCTTCTGATCCTGAGTCAATCAGGGCACGAGCATGATAGATTATACCACGATGATTTATGCAAACCATAGCTGTTCCTAATAAAACTTTCTTTGAATGCATCGCAAAGCAGGACTGAACGTTTTCATTTAAACTTTGAGCGGACTGTATTTGAAGTGCATGTGAACGTTGAAAACCAGAAGTGCTTGGGCGTGGATTTGTATCAAGAACGGCTTGGCTTGCATTAAGCTGTACTGAATTGGGGGGGTCGCGATGCAAAGGATATTATGACGTTTTTTGCATGTAAAACAATTGTACTTACTTTTGCAATCTTTAACTGAATGAGTGCCAGCGAAACAGTTAAGACATAGCCCTAATTGCTTAACCTTTGAGGAACGTTCATCTGGACTCATGGCTAAAAAACGACTACAATGTCGAATGGTATGCTTTTCGTTTATACAAAGCTTACACGAAGGAGAAAAGATATTGGCTGCATATGAGATAACTTTTTTGTTTGGATTTCGACTGGCTATAGAAGAAAGCTTATTGTTTGAAATATTGGAAGCTACCGAGCCTTTAATATCGAAAACGGTTTCTAATGTTTGATACCGGCTAGTGAGGAATGAATCTAATTCTTTCCACATAGAAATCTCGGTTTTATTATTGAGTGATTGTTCCAAAGTGCTAACGTGGCATCTGGGATCCTAGTCGAACAATTCTCTATGTTGACGCAGTACATTTGGAGAGCAGAAATGCAACTATTTATGTCTCTTTGCAATTTTTTAATTGCAGGGCCTGATTCAGATTGCACATAGGAAAGATTGAAAAGTATCCGAAGTTGACTGTTTACGAGAACGCGTTTATTCTCGAAACGATCTTTTAAGTTTTTCCATGCTACCGAAAAACCATCGTTAGTCAATGAACACTTTTTCACTATATCACGAGCTTCTCCTCGTGTCTTTTGGTTAAGATGGAACAGTTTTTCAACTGGACTTAACCGTGTGTTGTTGACATGATGTGCGGTGAACATGTCACGAAAAGAGGGCCACGAAATGTAATCACCGCTGAAAATTTCGGTCTTGGCCTGATGAAGGAGATGGTTCTTGCGCCATAAGCTCCTGTCGGTACTCCGCCACTTTTGTAACACACCTTACATATGCGTTATATGTAGTCCTAAGTATATCGAGACTTTACTGTCTTTGGATCCAAGTCTGCATCCGAGTCCGAACCAGAAACCTCAGGATCGTCAGTCTTCTGAGCATTGGCTAAAATCTTTTCAAAACACTTTGCATATTCAGCCTTAATCTTATCCCAGATTGACTTGATTTCTTCACGATGAACTTCGATCGAATGAGTTGAGTAGTTGGAAACTTGAAGACTGTTAAGTTCTTGCTCGAATTCAAAAAGGGAGTCTGTCAGATGGATGAAAGCTTCAAGAGTAGACATAGTGAATCCGAACACACTAAGAAAAAATACACACTACAATAGGACTAAATTTATGTTAACAACAAAGCAATCTGCAGGTCGCAAACGAAAATTAGATATAAATCAAAACGTATATATCAATACTAGAAATTTTTGCTTTAAACTTTTTTAAAGCAAAAACACCGAACTTTAAAAAATTAAATGCAAGCCAAATTGTTCATTTCTCACTGAACAACCAAGTTATAGAAATTTATCAATAAAGATAACCCAATTAAGAAGAAACGAATTGAAGAAAAAATTTGCTCAGCAATAAGTAATATTTGCACTTGAACTTTATTTTTATAACAGATATTGAGGTTGCAAATATTATTATTATTCGCCAATTCTGTCGGATAGAGAAAACCGAATCGAATTTGTAAAACGTTTAGAAAATCTATAAATATCCAATAATTCAAAATAGTAAGAACAACTCTGTTCACCGCAGAAAATATGGTATATAAAACAATTTGCTTAAGACAGTGTAAATGTAATTGTATATGCACATAAGAAATAAACATAATTTTCCTCAAACCTCGTAGGACAGTGTTAACTGTTCTATATACCAAATGAAAAATTGTAAATAAAATTTCGCATGCACATAAAAAAAAATATAATATTCCACAGACCTCGTAGGACAGTGTTAACTGTTCTATATACCAGATGAAAAATACAACACTGCTTATAAATGTATCAGCATGAAGGTGTAAACTGCATTCAAATAAAAATAACAAAATGAAACTTTGTAGGACTGTGTATTCTTTTGAAATAAAATTTCACCGGATGAATAAAAAATATTTTATATTATTTTAGGTTAATACATGTAAAGGGATATAGCTTTTCAGTTTTTGTTTTATTTGAAATGATAAAACTGCATGCATAGGAGGAGAAAATTTAATTTATTTTAATTTGTTGCCAATTGCTTTCAAAATTTTTCCAAGCACTTAAAAAATTGTTGTTTTGAGTAAAGTTTTCTCAACTGGACTCACTAAAACCAAAGTTATTAAACTAAAACTTTTTATTGCATAACTTTGAAGATATATTGATCAATATTATGGCCTCATACTTATTTTTGCAAAATTTGGATTTTTAAAAAGTTATGAGCAAGTGAACTTTTATGTGGGTGTTTTTTAAATTGCGATTTCTCAGTAAATTTTGGGAAAAATTTATTGAAATTTTCGTGATAGGACAAGAAATGTTTTGCAATTTATATGAAATAAAGATTTTATAAAAATTTTATTTATTATTTATAAAGAATTAAGTTTTTAATAAACAAATAGAATTTAAACCAACTTCTCGTATGTTCAGAAACCAAATTTTTCCACAGAATTGTTCTGTAAAGTCTACACAAATTTTTGCTGAAAAAAAATTTTAGTACGTTTCATAAACAAAAAAGTTACGACTGTTTGAGTGTCGCCACCTAAGTAATTTTACTCTCAAAAACCATCCGATTTTTTGTTTCTAAACATACGAGAAGTTGGCTTAAATTCTATTTGTTTATTAAAAACTTAATTTTTTATAAATAATAAATAAAATTTTTATAAAAACTTTATTTCATATAAATTGCAAGACATTTCTTGTCCTATCACGAAAATTTCAATAAATTCTTCCCAATTTTTACTGAGAAATCGCAATTTAAAAAAACACCCACAAAGTTCACTTGCTCATAACTTTTTGAAAAATCCAAATTTTGCAAAAAAAAGTATGAGGCCTTAATATTGATCAATTTATCTTCAAAGTTATGTAATAAAAAGTTTAAGTTTAATAACTTTGGTTTTAGTGTGTCCAGTTGAGAAAACATTACTCTTTCCGATTTTTTTTAATCTAATTTCCAAAATAATTATTAAAATCGAAAACCTTTTACTTTGATTTGTCATTCACTGTGCATAGGATTTGTGTTTCGAAACTCAAAATGTTTCTTTAATTTAAAGTTCAATGAACTCAAGTTGGAAATATGTGCGGCTTAGGCCGCGGTTACACTGGATGCGGATTTTTGTTCGTACGAATTCGTACGTATTCGTAAGAATTGCAAAAATTGAACAAATGCATGTGTGTATATGAATGCGGTTACAGTGGCTACGCATGCTTCGTGCGTATTCGTACGAATCTGTACGACTGCTTTGATGCGAACAAAAAATTTTGTTTTTCATCAGAACAGTCGCACGAAAACAAGGAGAAAAACAGCTGATGGATTGCACTTCAACTGAAAGTATGAACGAAGTCGCGTCTAATGTAACAAATATATTCGCACGAACAAATTATTAAGAATTCGTACGAACAAATTTCCGCATCCAGTGTAACCGCGGCCTTAGGCTTCCAATGTTTTAAAACGTAGCAATTGAAACGAAAATTAATTTGAAACACGATATGTTGATAAGCACAAATCTTGCTGAGTTCTCTCACGCATTAAAAGAAAATGAAATTAAAGATCTTGCGCACAAGTTCAATTTAGAGACTTAAGACTAAACCAAAATAGACGAGACGAGACGTAACGAGTAAGTTCGAGTGTATGTAAACCAATGTTGATAGCCAAAATTAACCAACGTAATTGATCGAAAGTGAACGAAACATTTTGACGAGACAAGTTGTTCCGTAAAGGCCCAACTAAACCATGCATCGCCTAGCGTAACCTACTGTCAAATTTGAACGAAAAGCCTGTCAAATGCTTAAGAAACTCAGAGAAGACTTTTTAGTGGCTATGTTGTACTTCGTTGAACTTAAGAAGCGATGTAGCCATAGTTGCAAGCGTGTGAAATATTCCCACAATTGCATAAATTTTATTTCTTATATTTCCTAAATAAATTTAATTCATTCACAAAATGTTATTCAATGACATTTATTTAAATACTTAAAGCAATAAATATGTAATCCAGATACTGTTTTTACTAATTTTAAGAAAAAAATAAGAAAACAAAATTGCTCATTTTGTACCATGCGTGTAGATTGTGGGGAAAAGTATTGACAAATGCAGCGCGTGGCATCACTGAATTGTCAATCAAATTGTTGTATGTATTGTGTGTGTACATTAAAATGCATATTTCTGCAACTTCACTCCAAGCCCTTTCCTTTACATTTTGATTTCAATAAAATGCGTCTATTTTACTGTTTAATTATCTTCTTTTTCACATTTTCTATTAATTTCAAAACAAAAGTATTTTCCACTTCAAGTTCCATTGCAAAAATTTTTTCTTATGTATACAATGCATAAACAGCTGATTCCGTACAGAAAGTGCGTTCAGTTTCGCTCTTTCCTTAAGCAAATGACATTTGTGGAAATTGAACGAAACTTTTTGTTAAGTACGTTGTAGCTTTGATATACGATTTGTGTGTATTTGCACATTTGCAGAAGTTGACTGCAGTCAAAGCGTGCATGGTTTAGTTGGCCCTTAAGAACCGAACTTCAAAACGTTGCTACTCGTCATAACAGCTTTTTTGGTTCGTTGGCTAGCGTAACATTTTGGGTTAAATGTCAAAACAGACGAAACGAGTGCAAACGTTCGTTCAATTGCTACCGTCTCGTCACGTCTATTTTGGTTAAGTCTTTAGTAACCATTCTCACTGAACTTGTGTGAAGCACACACAATAATGGTTAGCGAAAAGAAGAGCGGAGACTTACTCTCGCTAGTTAAACTAGTTTTGAATTCGCTTTAAGCGGTAGTTTGACGGTCAATAAAATGGCGAGTGTACATGCATATAGTATATGTACATATGTACGTAGAAATGTACTGCTCAAATAAACCTTATATATTGATTTGGCGCCAATTTAAAAATCGAATATATGTATGCAAAAACTTTTTACTAATTTTTAGCAACTTTCTAAAATGTCTTTATGCTTTCTTTTTTTTATCACTTTTTTGCACTATTTTAACATTTATATATTAAAATTTCTCACACTTTTGGATAAAATTTTGCATGCAATTTTTTTACTTTTCTTGCGTTTTTGATAGGACGTTTTTTTTTTTTAAGTATTTTTTAATGGAAATTTTTTTTTTAAATATTTTCGGACAAATTTTACTTATTTGAATAAGTTAATTGGAAGAAAATTTATGGCTCACCGAATTTCGAACTTCACGAGCTTAATTTGCCTTTTTTTTTAATTCGATTTATACACAAAATTACACGATTTTTACACTTGAAACTTTTGATATGGAACTGCGTGGGTTTTGTGGTTAAAATGCACTCTGAGACTGAAATTAAAATGTATGCAAACGCACCTGATAACTGGTCTTGTAGAGTTTTGAACAGCAATGTTGAACTTAACTTTGGAAGACGTGGAATAGGAAACTGAATAGAGCGTTGTGCTTCTCTTGAATAAAACGATATGAAACTGATCCGGTTCGATGATGAACCAAATGATGATGTGGGGGTAGATTTATTATCTGCTGGAACTAGTTCAAAATCGCTGTGGAAAGAAAGTATTAAGTGAAGCACCTTTTTACCTCTTGGCAGTACCTAGTACTTAAAGATCGATGGGAAGATTTTTGAGTCAAGAAATTAAAGAAAAAAAGCCAAGAAGAAATTTAAATTTCTAAATTTATTTGGACAGAGTTCGTCTTAGCAGTCTGCTTGTCGAAAGTGAAAGAGACCGTTTTTCTTAAAATTAGGCAACAAATCACTTACGTATATAAGTAAAGTAAATGTAATAGATAAATATGAAGGATGGCGAAAAACGCCATCTACATTATACTAGGCAAAATGAATCTATTGCAAGGCAAGTTACACAAAAGTAATTTCTTGGCGTAGACACTGCCCAAAACATTTGTTTTTTATTTGACATTTCATAGTTTGCGAAATGGAATCAACAACAAGAGCTTCTAAATTTTCGGCTGACGAAATAAATTGCTAATTGGAGCTGGTCGGCAATTTTGAAAACATCATCGAACGCAAAAAAACCGATAAAGTTAGTCTAGACGAGAACGAACAAATTAAGGGGACTATTGTGGACGATTTTAACGGCTTGAAAGGAACCTACCGAAAGTAATATGGACGGGATCTTAATACATTTTTTCGACGAGCTATTGCAATATTCCACACTACTTCAATATCTGAGTCACTATGAACTTTGTAATCCCAATCTGAATCCATATTTATATATGTAGGTACTTATTTGCTTTTTTGAAACTTTGTGTTTTTATTTCTTATTATGTTTTTCGTTGACAGCAATCAGCTGTTAGTTAACTATTGGCTAACCAAATTTGGCAGGTTAACTAATTGCTATGAAACTGAAGTTAAATAGTTAACCTCAAATTTTTAATTAACTTAACACTGTGAAACCGCCCCTAAGTGTCCTATCAGCTGACAAAACAGCGTTTTAAGGCTTGAGATTTCATAAGTAACAATCATGTACTCGTATGCTTAATACTTTAAATCTTTTTTCTAAAAGATAATTTCTAAAAATAATTTGATAGGAAATATTATATCTTTTGTATGAAAGTTTATATGGCAAGATTAAAGTAAAAAGGCGTATCTACATTTTTAAAGCTATTAATACTAAGCGAAAAAGACGTATCTCATGAAAAGCTTATAAACGCAGGGAATTTCGATATTTTGAGTAAGTCATACATAAATAACCTTAAAATGATATTAAAGTTGCCATAAATAAGTTAAAAAATCCGTATAGAAAGTAAGAATAAAACGACATTTACAAAACATCAATTATCTCGAAACGAAATTTTTTGAGATACGCCCTTTTCGCTTAGTACGGCAGTCCGCATTAATTGCAGCTCGCAAAACCGAATTTTTATTTGTTTATTCTTTTGTTTTTTATGGCTGTGCCTAGGTTCGCAAATTTTTTTTTTGCCAAATGCGTGAATGGAATTTTAAAACTTACGGGACTTCAGAGGATAACATCTCATTATCATTATTACAACAAGAATCACATGAGATTGAATCTGCTTATTGTTTTGAAGTATCTAAAGAATTGCTCACTGTAAGAAACTTATTGCCCTATAGTAATGACGTGCAAATTTCTGAAAACGAAATTCTTGGCTGGATTAATGACTCAGGTAATACTTTTTGTAGTGAGTAGTTCAGAATCAGATACAGAAGACATAGAAACAGAGACTACTATGATTAAACATGTTAAAATCGTGAAGCTGTACAGGCTTTAAATACTTCTATAGATTGGACAAAGTAACGAAGGATACAAACAAACCACATATTAATGCTCAAAGGATTGCGGAATAAAGATTTGGAAGCATGTGCATTAAAACCAGAGCTGGACGATAAGGATTACAAGTATAATTGATTGCGTTTAGGACTACGATTATTTTAATCACAATTTCAAAATTTTTAAAATTAGAATTACTGTAATCGTTCAACGAAGGCTTTAAGATTACGATTTCAGCAATCGTAATTATAAAAAAAGTCGCAATAACGATTACTGTAATCGTAATCTTAAAGTCTTCGTTGAACGATTACAGTAGTTGCTAACCAGTTTTTTTGGTTTTAAGGACTGTAATCGTAATCATGTTGTAATCGTAATCCTTATTGCCCAGCTCTGATTGAAACAGCAGCAAACCTACATTACCAATTTCGTTAAAAAAAACAACGTAAATATGGTATAATTCTTTTTTGATTGAAATACAATTTTTTTTTTAAATCCTAACTCGTGTTTTATTTTCGAATATAATGTTATGTGAAATATTATACATAATAACAGCCTATCTACTAATCCGAATATTTCATGAATCCGAATAAGGGTATGCAATCATTAATTCGGATTAGCGACCTAGCACTGTAATTGTTTCTGTCTGTATGTTATTACGATGCTTTTGGCGACCACACGAGCGGGGAAGAATCAATTCAGTGTCTAACTTCACAGCGATTGTAGATGCTTCATTAAAAATATCATCACATTCGCATTTGTGAAAACAGGTTGATATCTTGCTCCAGGCCCGTGCGCAGGAATCATCCATGGGGGGGGGGGTTTTAAACTCGAACATTTCTTATTAGTTTATGTGTAAAGAAAACGTCAAAAAACAGTTTACTTTAAATATAGATATTTAATTGTATGTAAATACATATGTGCATGTGTTTATTAGACACATTCAAAAAAATGCCATGTTCTAGAATACTTCAAAAACACTCGATTTTCGAAAACTTATTCATATTCGAGTATATCCTCATTGAAAAAAAAACAAAAACAAAAATGGTCCTAGGGTTGCTACTAGAGCTGCAAAATTTTCACTTTTCGGAATTCGACCAAAAATATAAAGAAAATTTGATTTTTTTCTCATTTTTAGTATTTTTTTTAAAATTTTTTTTCGATTTTCCTTATAGTGCAAGATCCGACGATACATCGACCTTCACCCATCTGCATACCGAATGAAACTTATTTCTTATTAAATTTCGAATATAGACGAACACATTCAGGAACACTTGCCTATTGAAATATGGTATTTTTAATTAAAACTATGTTAGTTAACCGGTTTATTGCAGGCAATACTATACCATCGTATTTGTAATTAAATTATTTTTATTTCGATATATATTTCGATTGGTAGATTGGTAGCAGATCAGTGCAGTTCAGGCGCGGATCTAGAACTTTTTTCTGGGGGGGGTCACAGGAAAGAAAAAAATCAAAAATAACAAGAATAACCAAATAATAATATTGTTTCAACTCTATTTTTTGAAATGCGGGCTGTTTTGGGGGGGTCATGACCCCCGTGACCCCCCCCTTGGATCCGCGCCTGGTGCAGTTACCTATATTTACTTACCTGTTTATACCTGCTTGCCAGGTAGTTATGACCAGAAATGAGTAGGCAATACTACCTAGGCATATTCTTTATGCTTCAAACTTTCGGATCGAATAATATTTGTTTGGTAAACAAGTGGGTGAAGAATTCGAAAAAAAGTTGTTCCTGAATGTGTTCCTCTATATTCGAAATTTAATGAAAACTAAGTTTCATTCGGATCTTAAACTATTATTTACATTAAAAAAATAATTCAGGAAAAAAATAAAATTTGATTTTTGGTCCAAAAATTTTCAAAGTATTTTATAAGCAAGTATTTACAATATTTTGCTTCAATAACTAGTCACTCTAACTAAAAGTGCATGATTAGTTTAAAAAAATATTAAAAAAAAATTTAATTTTGATAACTTTTGAAGCAAACATGCAAAAATTTTTTTTTTCTCATGTATTTTTTTAATCAAGGTGAATGCAATGAAAACAAGGATTCGAGCTGTTACAGAAGGAACACCAAAGCTCTACATGCAGAGAGACCACCGTTTTTCTCCTTATGTATAGGCTTAAAAAATAGCGGTCAATTTTTTTCGCTACTTCATTATGTGCACATAAGGAAAATCGAAAGAAAATTAAAAAAAAAATATTATAAATAAGAAATAAAATCAAATTGTCTTTATTTTTTTGGCCGAGTTCCGAAAAATGAAAACTTCGCAGCTCTTGTTTTTTTTTTTATTTTTCGAAAATCGAGTGTTTTTGAAGTATTCTAGAACATGCCATTTATTTAAACAAGTCTAGTGTTATGATTCGATATACACTTATCATTACGTAAGTACCTAATTCTGCGAGGTACTTGAAAAAACTCGTTCAAAACTCTTTCCACATTGATTCCGATATCGCGATGTATATTAAGCGAGGCTAAGCCGTTCAGCCGATCTTGGGACATAGTTAATCTGAGGTATGTCTTTAGAGCACTGAAAAGGAGCGTTCATTTGTTACTGTTGTCACAGGCAAAGTTGCCATAACACGAAGCATTTGATGGACATTTGGAAACGTGTCTTCATTGCAAATATCCAGTGCTTCCGGGAGAATTTTTGATGTCTTGCCCGGTAATGCGTTGACGCCAAAGTTGAACTTCATTTATCCACATGTCACGTGAATTATCATGCAAAATTGAAATATATGGCGCGAATAGATTTGTGCATGAATTTTCATTTAAGCTGATTTTATTGATGCCGGAGCTATGCTTAAACGTGCATTGCAAAAACGCTCGTGTTAGTTAGCCTAAACGACGCGCAGTGATCCCAATTTCTGTTTTTTAGTTCAAAAATATCTAGAGAGCCCAAAAATGAAAAACTCGGGCTCCGACGATTTATTGGCATTTTAGTTCTTCATTAAAAAAAAAAAATTTAATGTCAATACATGTGCGAAAATTCCCAATGGGGAAGGGTTTGAACCCCCACAGCCCCCCTCGCGCACGGGCCTGATGCAATTTCGTGACTTATCAAATACACCAGAAAAAATTTGAGGAAAGTCACTAGAAGCATTAATTCGTTACCTGGGAACTGGCAATAGTTTTAAATACTTCAAAGAAACTTTCACAGTGTTTGCTAGAATATTTACTTGTACACCACACTCAGCTGACTGCGAGTGAACGATTAGTGTCAACAACTTTTTGAGAACAAAGCAACGAATGAGGCTCATGATTTTAACTGCAAATCATTACACTAGAACCCCGATTTGCGTCGATCAGATTTGCGTCGTTTCGATTTGCGTCGCTACATACGATTAGATTTTTCACTGAAAATCACATGTGAAAAATTTTTCAATTTGCGTGTAAAAAGGGAAATTCCCATTTTATTCTGAAATAGTTCTCAATAAGAAGTGTTGTGGTTAGTATTTCACCGAGGCCGAGGCGAGGCGAGGTTCTAGTTGATCTCGACCTCGCCTCGTTTTATAAATTTAAGTCTCGCCTCGGCCTCGGACGAGATCTTGCAATCACATGCCTCGCCTCGTTCTCGGCCGTGGCACCTCGGTAAAAAAGCGAGGTTTTTATTAAAATAAATAAAAAATTATACATGTATCCGAGCTGATAGGCTGATCAAGCCTCAAGAAATAAAATAAAGTATCTGTTTTCATTTTTGGTGAATCGGATGAGATATGATAAATTTAATTCTTTTCTTATATGGGAAGGAGAGGCATTGCCTATTTTTCCAAACCAATCTAAGCTATAAAACTTTTACAAACTATAAGAAAGATATGTACCAAGTCTTATTTATCTACGTCAAATAGATATTGAGATATGATAAAGTTAATTTTTTTCTTATATTGAAGGTATGGTACCGCCCATTTTATTAATTGAATCTTAGTTATGCCCTCTACCTTTTATAAATTTACCAAGTCTTATTAATCTGCATCAAGTAGTTGATAATATATCACCCATTTATCGTAAACTATGTTACGGAGCATCCCAAATCATAAGAAACATATATGTGTGTCAAATCTTCTGTCGGTCGGTTGAACGGTTTAGGAGTCCATTAGCAACGACCACACATATATTGATCTTTATTTATATACTAGCATTACCCTGTGCGTTTCGCTTCACCTTACCGGTTCTTAGAAAGACTATTAGAATAAATCAATTTCAATGCAGTGTTGTCAATCATGCAGTTTTGCTTATAGCCTTACATATCCTTACATGCTTCCCTAATCGATCAATCGAGGCGAAGTCGCATAAAAGCTGATGCGATCCAAGCACTTCTGTGCATTAGCGCTTGGGCCAAATCTGAACTCGTAAGAAGCACATGCGGGTTAAAAATAAAACAAAGTAGCTTACTCAAAATAAAATAATAAAATATTAGATAAATATAGATTTTAATATAAAAATTACATTCATATTTTGAATCTGCATATGGGTCTTACGAGTTCAGATTTGGTCAAAATGCGCCTCGCTCTAGGTTTCGAAAACGAGCCTAGGACGAGGCGAGGACGAGGCAAGGTGCCGTGAGATCTCGCCTCGCCTCGGTCAAGCGAGGAAAATTTATTTTTCCATCTCGCATCGTTCTCGCCTCGGTCTCGCCTCGTTCTCGTAGTCAAAAACGAGGCTGCCTCGTAGCCTCGGTGAAACACTAGTTGTGGTTAAATCAATAAAATAACTTAAGAAAAGAAGAAAAAAATGAATAAAAATAAAAGAAAATTCATTAGTTTGGAACTAAAATTGTATATATTAAAACGATTTAAATCGGGGGAAAAAAGCTGTTGACATAGGAAGAGCACTTGGGTTAGCACCTACAACAGGAAAAACAATTTGCAACAGAGACAGTGTTAAAATAACTTAATTTGCTAAAATTGCCACACCATTCCAATGTGAACAAGTTACAAAAGTAAGAAATTTTTTAATGGTTAAAAAGGAGTCCCTTCTACAAAATCAAAATAAGCGAAGAATGCCGCTGATCAATAAAAACCTGCATTTATACAAAAAAAAAAAGTGATTAAAAGAAGTAATGCGTCGCTAGTGTACTTGTACGTCAGTGGCGTAGCGTGCATATGTCCCGCCCGGGGCGGAGAACTAATATGCCACCCCCTTTCATGGGAAGGAAATAGAAAATGTTAACTAGTGAACTAAAAAAAAGGTCATTAGTTTTTACTTGCAAAAAAATTGAAACACATTTCCAAGTTATTGCTTTTATACTTTTATACTTTTTATTACTTTTACAACTTTTAATATAATGTTACGATTTCATTTAACCGCGTAGGCATACATGTTCGTGTGTACCTAAAAAGTTCTCAGTAATGGAAATGGGTAGCACTATGGCTAAATCGAAACTTGAGTGCAGGTACCCAGTGTGCCAAACGGATCCGCTTCGAATTCGAAACGGACTCGCTTCTTCATATATTTTATCCGAAACGGATTCCGTTCGAGACTGACTCGGAATAAAAAGCCATTCTGGATATAATAGTTGCCACAAATGCACACAACGTGGTATAAAGACTTCAACACAAAATTATATTTAGAATAAGCGAAAATTAATTGCGATCCAATAAAAGATATCGATGCAGAATATATCCAGATCATCATACACATCAGGAACGGAATGTTTTGGAGTTGTTTCAACTTGACATCGTTAACCAGTTTCCATTAGACTATATGCACGTGGGGAATTAAACAAATTATAACCCGTTTTATTTAAAAAAACGAGATTGTCTCGAATCCGTTCTATTTAAAAAAAAACGTCCGTAACGGATCCGTATATGAAGTCCGTTCCGAGTTCGAGACAGATCCATCGAAGCCTAAAAATCCGCAATCGTTTTTATGCACATTGGGTAAAAGCAATACCACAACAATATGCGTGCTATGGAAGAAGTTTGTGTCACCCCTAAGGATATCCAAAACTTTTAATTTTGCTAGTGTTGATCTCTTTAAACATTTCTTTAAAAAAATATCTGAAAGATGAATTCTTCTCATTTAATTTTAAGCTTTAAAATAAACCTTTACAAATATTTACAAGACTCAGTCGGGTGTTACCCTAAAATTGTCATACGGGACAGCTCACAACTTCGCCCCCAGACTCGGTACTTTACACATTTGGACATACCATTAAAATTACTTAACCATTTGATTAAAAATTTACCATATCGCTCGTTTACTGGACGATCGTCGTAACTCAAAAAACTTAAATTTGTAGAAAAACGCATAGTTATTAAGTTTTCAATAAATTAATTCTTACGAGTAAATAAATCTAAGTATGTCGACATAAATATATTCTTCTTACAATACAAGTTCATTAAATACATTTATTTGCTTACACAATAAATATGACGGTTATTTCTGCATAATTAACTCGAATACTTTTTTTTAGAGTTGTGACGGTCTTCCAGCAAATGAGCAATATTTCTAAATGACATGAGTTATATATAATCAACAAATTTTTGAAAGGACACCAGTCACATAAAAACAGTTCATTCATAAATATCTTTTCATCACAAATATAGGGAAATAAATTGAGCATCTCTCCCAGTCTCTGATGATTTCATTTTTGAGTTCTGTTAAAGTTTCATCCGCAAAGTCATATAGTTTTATAATTTCAGAACAAAGTCTTGCATAAAACTTTTTTTAATTTATATTAAATCAGGCCCGTGCGCAAGGGGGGCGGGAAGATTTTTGGGGGTTCAAACCCCTCCCCCCATTAAGAATTTTTGCACATTTTTTATTGACATTTGAACGAAAAATCAAAAAGACACAAATTTTTTTTTTTTTAAATGAAAGAACTAAAATTCCAATAATCGTCGGAGCCCGAGTTTTTCATTTTCGACAAGATTTGTTCTCTCTAGCTATTTTTGAACCAAAAAACACGAGTTGGGACCACTGCGCGTCGCTAAGGCTAAGTAACACGAGCGTTCTTTCAATGCGCGTCTAGGCATAGCTCCGGTTTTAAGCATAGCTCAGGCATCAATAAAATCAGCCTCAATGAAAATTCATGCACAAATCTATTCGCGCCATATATGTATTTCAATTTTGCATGATAGTTCACGTGACATGTGAATAAATGAACTTCAACTTTGGCGTCAACGCATTGCTGAGCAAGACATCAAAAATTCTCTCGAAGCACTGGTTATTTGCAATGGAGACGCGTTTCCAAATGTCCATCAAATGCTTCATGTTATGGCAACTTTGCCTGTGACAACAGCAACAAATGAACGCCCTTTTTAGCGCTACGTCGTCTTAAGACATACCTTAGATCAACTTTGTCCGTAGATCGACTAAACGGCTTAGCCTCGTTAGATATACATATTGTAGCGAAATTTGGTTTATGCTAGAAGACTCTTGAAATAAATACCAACGAAAGAAACTAAACGATATTAGCACCATCTAGCGCAAAATGCTAAAAATAATAAACCGAACAGACGCTGCAGTAAACAATAAAAAGTCAACAACCGAGAGAAATTATCGCCGTCGTACAACGTACAACGCCATCTAACATCTAGCATAATAGCTAGCTCAACGTCAGTGCGCCATGCTGGTAAATTGTGGTGAATTGTGGATAGTAGTAGAATGCACGCTACAAAGTAGCACTGGTGGGTTGTAGATAATGGTAGAATATACGCCACTTAGAAGGTACTGGATTATTCGAGAGAGTGATGGCTGCAGTATAAAAAGGGTTGTCATCTGAGCTGAACAGACAGTTGAGTTAGAACAGCGAAGCAATAAGCAATAAAGTGAATACAGTGTGATCCGTAGTAGAACAAAAACAGTTTTCTATACAGTGTTAAATTAATATTAGAATTTGAACGTTAATAAAATAAACCATTTTATAACTAAATAAGTTTGTGTGTTTTTAATTGTTACACAATCCAGTGATCGAACTCAGAAAAGTGTGAGAGATCGAAATTATCGTTAAAGAGACAGAAATTTCGTAACAATTGGTGTCAGAAGTGGGATTGTGTAAAAAGAATTAACAATCAATTAAATAAAAAAAAAAAAAAAAAAAAAATAATAAATAAAAATGGTTAAGTTTGACGAACTAAAAGTGGATCAACTGAAGAAGGAGTTGCAGCAGCTGAGTCTGCAATCTACTGGCGGAAAGGTGAAGTTACAGAAACGCTTACGGCAGGCTCTTGAGGCTCAAGGTGTAAACCTGGAAAAGCACGAATTTTATAGTGATGTATCAGAATCAGCAGCGAAAGTGGAAGAAACTTCTGGACCAGCGGGAAGTGGTGAAGTTGTAGACATGTCAAAGTTCGAGAAAATGTTAATGGCGATGACGCAGGCAATAAGTCAAAATGCACTGCAAATAGACGAGAAGTTAAGTCAAAATGCACTGCAAATGGACCAGAAGTTAAGTCAGAACGCGCTGCAGATCCAGGCGGTTCGGGAAGAAATTGATCAGAGCTTAAGTCAAAATGCACTGCAAATAGACCAGAAGTTAAGTCAGAACGCGACGCAGATCCACGCAATGAATCAAAACATTGAGGCTGTTCGAACGGAGGTGGCCAAAATGGTAAATGGCTTCGATGCAAAAATTATTGAGTTACGAGATGACGTTGAATCATTCAAGGAAGAAGTTCAAAATAATCTTAAAAAAGTTCAAAACAATCTTGAAAAAGTTCAAAATAATTTTGAGGACGTTAATAAAAGGATTCAACAGTTGGAAATAAGTGAACCAAGCACTCAAGTGATAAGAGAAATTAGCGCTGAGAGGCTTAAGGCACCCTCGTACGATGGAACAACGCCATTTAGTGTTTTCAAGCTCCAGTTCGAAACAACATCTGGTCACAATCGTTGGGATAACGAAAGCGCAGCTGCAGCGCTAATTGTGGCATTAAAAGGCGCAGCTGCAGAAGTATTGCAAACAGTTCCAGTGGCGGAGCAGAAAAATTACAAGGCGGTGATGGATGCCTTACAGCGAAAATATGGCAGATTCACAGATTGGAGTTAAAAAGTCGTATCCAGAAATCTGGTGAGTCCTTGCAGGAGTATGCTGCGGATATTGAGCGATTGGCACACCTTTCCTATCCTGACGAGTTAAGTGTCGTAGCTGAAAAATTCAAAATAGAGGCGTTTATTGACGGCATACGTGACTCAGAAACAAAACGCGAGACAATGAGAAGCCCGAAGACGACATTTAATGAAACAGTAACGGTTGCCCTCACGCAGGAGACGATTGCGTTGACATGCCGCCCATCACTGAAAACTCGTCGGATGGAGGTGGAGGCTGAAAAGAAAAATTCATCGTTCGCCAGCGGTAGCTTCAGCGGAAAATGCTACAATTGTGGTAAGCAGGGACACATGGCACGAGTTATGAACGTTAAATAAAACGAATTGAGCTTTAGCTTAATTACTTTATTTTATTACGTGAATCTTAAGACTGAATACAAAAAGTTTTCTAATTCTATTTTATGCTACGTTTCTAGTTCAAATTCAGTTGGCCTTGAAATGCAAAATATGTTGTTCACCATATCTTGCATTTGGGACTTCAACCGAATTTGATACTCCCTGTTTGTGCAATAGCGAAATCAAGCGATAACGCTATTGCAGACAGTGTATTCATTACAGCAACATACATATTTACTTATATGGTATTTACGTAAATATGTATGTTTCTACTTAAATGATATACCTTGAATGTAAGCAAACACAGTGATTTTATAAAGAAATATCAGAATTCATTCTTGATATTTCTGTATAGTCTCACTGATTCCAAATTTGCTTCCCACGTTAAGGGGAGACATAACTCCTCCACCCCTTGTTGAGGAATTCTCCTGAATCCTCTTTTCTTTAATGTTTATATTTATATTTTTCTTTCTTATTATTAAATATATTACGAATATTACAATTGATATTAAAATAATTAATGCTACATTTATACCGTAAGATATGTTTTTGTGGTACTTAAGTTCTTTTATTTCTTTCAAGTTTTCCTCATTATTAATAATTATTTCATCGAAAGTTATTTTATGGGTAAAGTTGACATTTGTTTGTTTCGGGTAAAAAAATCTTTCTTTGTAATATGTTCTTGCATTTGAGAACTGGTGATTACAGACCTCAATTTTACAGTTATAGAAATGTATCAAATAATTACCAGTCAATGATATATTCCTTTTATCGCAATCTTGTATAAGCTTTTCGTTAATGCCATTTTTTAACAAAATAGTTTCTTCGTCAATACTTAATATTTCAGTTACAATGTTTTTTACTGTTTTACAATTATTCTTAAAAATACAATGTGTTGATATTTTTAATTCATTTAAAGTTTTTCCTTCTTCAAATTTATAAGTTACATTTTTAAAATCAAACATAGTTTCCGTTACAGTGTCAATTTCTCTAAATTTATTATTAGGAATTGGTAGAATTTGTTTTAGTTGAATATTTGTGAATTCTTTTGGAATTTTTAAAAGGAATAATAATAATGTTGAGTTATACTCCATTGTAGCACATTTAATATATTTTAGTCTATTTAAATCAATTTTGTAGTTTTCTATTTCTTCATTTGTTAATATACTGGGATGAAATACGCCATTTTTTGATGCAACAATATTGTCCTGAATTTGCTGCACTTTTTCTTTTATAATGTTAATTTTTAAAAGCTGTTCATTTACAAAGTTTTTCATTATAATATCTTTCAATTTTTTATCTATAGAGTTAAAATTTTTATTAACTAGAACTCTATCTTTATCAATATTTTCTTTTATAAATTTAAACGTTTTATTCAAATAATTGTTAATTTTGATTTGTTGGTTTAGCCCTGTAATAGTGTTGTGTAAATTACTATCAATAGTATTGAAATGTTGTTCTATGTCCGTTCTATCTGTGTCGTCCAAGGTCCCGAATAGATATTTGTATGCAGTTCCCACTACATTTATAAGTCCTCTACGTTTCCTGTTTTTTGGGATTAGAGTTTTAATTTTACTTTTTATAATTTCTATTTCAGTTCGCAGCATGCCCTGGTAGGTTTTTTCTACGTGTTCAATATTTGACGTTATATTATTAACTACATCAATTATTTCCCTTGGGTCGACTATGTGTACTATTAGGTCCGTACCAACCACTAGTTCCGTCGGATCCAAGTTTATTTCCACGTATCCGTTATTTTCTAAGATTGGACTTATTTGTAGGGATGCTTGAGTTGGTCGTACTAGTAACAGGAGTAGCAAGATCGTTAGAACCCGAAAATTTAAATGGACGTTTGATATTGTCAGTATGGACATTTCTAAGAGAATGTTTTCTAAATTTCGGTTGTTCCTTATGTCTTAAGTTGGCATAATTTTTTATGAATCCTACTTCTCTTTTTTCTTCATAGTTTTCCCTATTTTTGTTTAATTTGGAGATACTACTATTTTTCTTTAGTTCTATTCTTTCTTTTATAAGTTTTTTGTCTATTTTGTTACGAAGGACATCTACAGGTTTTTCTTTGATAGTGGAGTGGTGTGAGTTATTGTATAATTCGATAGCTTTAGATATCTGTTCTTTTATTGGCAGTTTATTGTCTATATTTAAGGTACGTATCTTTTCAGTTAAGGTATTATTAAGCCGTTCGACATCAGAGTTTCCTGTATGGCTATTTGGCTTAGAAAAATGAATTTCAATATTTTCATTTTTACAAAATTCCTTTATATTTATTGTATTAAACTCATTATCCGATACGAGTTTTTTCATTTTTCCCATAATAGATATATAAAGCCTAATTTTCTCAATAAGAGTCCGGCTGTTCCTGTCTTCAAGATAAAAACATGTTGCATGTTTGGAAAACTTATCAATAAACACTATGAATGAATGCTTAGAGTTTATATAAGTATCCATATGCACAATTTCATTATTATCTGTGGGAGACTCCGTTACAGCAAATTTTTTCTTGATAGGTTTACGATCATATTTGCCTGCTGCACATGTATCGCAGTTACTAACTACTTTATTTATGCGTTGCTTAAGGTTTGGAAAATAAATTTTGTGTTTAACCCCTTCATAGTTTGAGGTTATTCCTCCATGTCCCGATTCTTTAGTGTGGAATAAAGACAACTGCTTAATAGCTTCTTCTTCGCTACTTAAGTCTTTTGCAAGATGGCTACATTTAACAAATTTAATTTTTGAATTAGTGCCAAAAAGTTCAATTAGCTTAATCTGTAATTGATGATAGCTTGAATCATCCAATTCAGAGTAAATTGCTACTTTGCCATAAGTGATATGTCTTCGGACAATATCGGCAACGTTAAGAGGTATGTCGCTTTTCTCTAAAAATATCCTTTTATTAGATAAAACGTTTTCGACTTCCCTTTCCTTATTATTTACTAGAAGAACTTGGTATTTGAATCTATTTACTACAGTATCGAGTATTGGTATATGGTCCTGCAAATCTTCCTCTTGAGAGTGAATTGTCTGACCCTCCATTGACTCGTTGTCATTAAATAAATTTGCATCGAATAAATTGATTTCGTCCTTCTCGACATTTATTCTGCTCAAAAAGTCCGCTATTTTGTTTGTTTTTCCTTTAATGTATTCTATCTTGGCATCATATTCCCCCAGTTGGACTAACCATCTTTGAAGTCTTGGGCCTATATCTCTGCCAGAGTTTTTAACCTGGAGCCACTTAAGTGGTTGGTGGTCAGTATGTAAGTCGAATTCTTTTCCATACAAGTATGGTCTGAAATATTTGCAGCCCCATACTATTGCTAACAACTCTTTCTCTATGGTAGAATAGTTTTTCTCGTGATCATTAAGGGTACGAGAGGCAAAGCATATAGGGTGTCCCTCTTGTGTAAGAACTGCACCTAACGCAAAATTGCTAGCATCTGTAACTAGCGTAAACTTTTTTTTAAAATCTGGGAAATGTAATATTGGGTGATTCGTTATGATTTCTTTTAATTTCTCAAAAGATGAAATGTAATTCGGATCATTCCGATTGATTTTAGAATCTTTTTTTAAATACCTTACCATAGGATATGCCACTTTTGCATAATCTTTAATAAACTTCCTATAGAAGCCGGTAACTCCCAAGAAAGATTTTATCTGTTTTCGTGTTATAGGTAATTTCAGGTTTTTTATAACATTAATTTTCGAAGGGTTTGGTTTTAATCCGGTCTGAGTTAGAATATGGCCCAAGTATTCAGTTTCCTTGTTCAAAAAACTGCACTTATCGACCTGAATTTTTAACCCTGATTTTTTTAGAATTTCAAATATTTTCTGTAAGTTGTCTATATGCTCTTGTAACGATGTACTAAATATGAGTACATCGTCCAAATAAACAACACAGGTTCTATTAATGTGCTCCCTAAGTATAGAGTTCATCAGTCTCTGGAAAGTTGATGGTGAATTTTTGAGACCAAAAGGCATTCTCACAAACTCAAAATGGCCAAACGGAGTAGAAAACGCTGTTTTCTTCCTATCCTCAGGCTTTACCAATATTTGGTGAAACCCTTTGGCCAAATCAATTGTTGAAAAGTACTGAGCCTTCCCCAATTTGTCTAATATTCCATCAATATTAGGAATTGGGTACTTATCGCTTATGGTAGCGTCATTCAGCTTCCTATAGTCAACAACAATTCGCCACTTTTTATTACCAGAGCTGTCAGACTTTTTTGGAACTATCCATAGGGGGCTGTTAAAAGGAGAATTGCTTTCAGTAATTATACCTTGTTGCAACATTTCATGAATTTGCTTTTCAATTTCCTCTTCATGAATTTTGGGATATCTATATGTTTTTGCGTAAATGGGCCTATCAGTTCTAGTAACTATCTCATGCTGAATTTCATGAGTAAATGTTGAAGAGTCACCTTCATGAAAAAATAACGTTTTGTAACGTTCCAAAAGTTCTTTAATTTTAAGTTGTTCCTCTTTGTTTAGATGATTTACTTTAATTTTATTAAGAACATTGCTTTGTATGGGTGACATAATCATCATGGGAAAAGATTTTGATGACCATTTGAAAAATCTGGATGAAGTGTTTGAGCGCTTGGAGGCAGCTGGACTAAAATTAAGTGCGAAAAAGTGCTCACTTTTCCAGCGTGAAGTCAAATATCTGGGGCACAAGGTTACGTCAGAAGGAATACACACAGATGAAGATAAAATAAAGCTGTGAAAAATTGGCCACGTCCATCTAATCTTCATGAGTTGCGAAGTTTTCTGGGTCTATGCACTTATTACAGACGCTTTGTTCCTGGTTTCGCAAATGTTGCAGGCAGTCTACATGAGCTGACACAGAAAAATCGAAAATTCGAATGGAGTGGGGCACAGGAAACTGCATTCCAAAAGCTGAAAGAATTACTGTCTACAGCGCCAATACTCGCGTACCCAATACCCGGCAAAGAATTTGTATTGGACACCGATGCGAGTGGCCATGGTATTGGAGGAGTTTTGTCCCAAATCATCAATGGCCAAGAAAAAGTCGTCGCATATTTCAGCAAAATTCTGTCGAAACCTGAGAGGAATTATTGCGTAACTCGGAGAGAGTTACTGGCAGTAATGGAATGCGTGAAACACTTCCATAAGTACTTATATGGACAGCACTTTCTCCTGAGGACAGACCATGCGGCATTAAGGTGGCTACTTCAATTCAAGGATCCTGAAGGTCAAATCGCACGGTGGATAGAACGCTTGCAGAGCTATGATTTCACCATAGAGCATCGCAAAGGAAGCCAGCATGGAAATGCGGATGCACTTTCCCGTCGTCCATGAAATATTGAATGCGGTCATTGTTCGCGAACAGAAAATAAAGCTGGAACAATTGATGTGCGCCTTTTGAACGTTTTGCCTGAAGAAAAGTGGACAAAAGAGGAGGTAAAACGGGACCAGCGCAATGATACAGATTTGGCAAATATAATTAAGTATAAGGAGCTGGGTAGGAAACCGGCGTGGCAAGAAATTTCAAATGAAAGCCAAATCTGTAAAGCATACTGGGCGCAATGGCAAAGTTTGGAGTTGCATGACGGTTGTCTCTACCGAATCTGGGAAAGCGAGGATGGTAAAACTCGCTCAAAACTGCTGGTTATTCCAAAGGCCAAATTTAAGGAAATAATCGAGGATTATCACAATGGATCGAGTGGTGGACATCTGGGCATAACGAAAACCACAGAGAAAATAAAGAAACGGTTTTATTGGGTAGGATGCCAAGAATCAGTTCTTGACTGGATCCGCCGTTGTGACCAATGTGCAATTGCTAAAGGACCAAGGCAACGCACTCGGGGAAAAATGCATCAGTATAACGTAGGAGCTCCCTTTGAGAGGATAGCCATGGATATAGCGGGACCTTTTCCAATCAGCAATACAGGAAATAAATACATCCTTGTGGTAATTGATTATTTCAGTAAGTGGCCAGAAGTATATCCCATTCCCAATCAAGAAGCAAAAACAGTGGCAGACATTTTCATCAAAAATTGGATTTGCCGATATGGAGCTCCACTTGAGTTGCATTCCGACCAAGGACGAAATTTTGAGTCGACACTTTTTAAGGAGGTTTGTGAAATGCTTGGAATACAGAAGACACGCACCACAGCTTTGCATCCTCAGTCCGATGGCATGGTCGAAAGGTTCAACCGTACTCTAGAGGAACATTTATAAAAGGTTGTCGATAAAGGACAAAAAGATTGGGATGAGCATCTACCAATGTTTCTGATGGCTTATCGGTCGGCAATACACGATACCACTACAGTTACGCCAGCAAAAGCCATTTTTGGTACGGACTTAAGGCTTCCAGCAGATTTGAAGTACGGAGTAAGCGTTGTCCCAGAAACGACCCATGCTGACGATTACATGTCACGGAAAAGAGAAGAATTAGCAGATATACACGAGCTTATTAGAAGACGTACTCAATTGGCTAGCGACAAGATGAAAGCTCGGTATGACCTGCGAGCAAATACTGAAGGGTTCAAAGAAGGTCAACTTGTGCTGCTACATAACCCACAACGAAAACGAGGCTTGTCTCCTAAATTACAGACTCATTGGGAGGGACCTTACCGGATCGTCACAAGGATTAATGATGCTGTGTATCGAATCCAAAAATACCCCGGGAACAAAAGTAAATTAAAGGTAGTCCACATCGAAAGACTGGCACCTTATACTAGGGACGGAGAGACTCTTGTTCGGGACGAACAAGTTTAAGCGGAGGGCAGTGTAGCGAAATTTGGTTTATGCTAGAAGACTCTTGAAATAAATACCAACGAAAGAAACTAAACGATATTAGCACCATCTAGAGCAAAATGCTAAAAATAATAAACCGAACAGACGCTGCAGTAAACAATAAAAAGTCAACAACCGAGAGAAATTATCGCCGTCGTACAACGTACAACGCCATCTAACATCTAGCATAATAGCTAGCTCAACGTCAGTGCGCCATGCTGGTAAATTGTGGTGAATTGTGGATAGTAGTAGAATGCACGCTACAAAGTAGCACTGGTGGGTTGTAGATAATGGTAGAATATACGCCACTTAGAAGGTACTGGATTATTCGAGAGAGTGATGGCTGCAGTATAAAAAGGGTTGTCATCTGAGCTGAACAGACAGTTGAGTTAGAACAGCGAAGCAATAAGCAATAAAGTGAATACAGTGTGATCCGTAGTAGAACAAAAACAGTTTTCTATACAGTGTTAAATTAATATTAGAATTTGAACGTTAATAAAATAAACCATTTTATAACTAAATAAGTTTGTGTGTTTTTAATTGTTACACAATCCAGTGATCGAACTCAGAAAAGTGTGAGAGATCGAAATTATCGTCAAAGAGACAGAAATTTCGTAACAATATGTATGTACATCGCGATACCGAAATCAATGTGGAAAGAGCTTTGGACGAGTTTTTTCAAGTACCTAGAGTATCTAATTTTTTAATATTTTTTTTTTCTCATTTATTTTTTTACTAGAAATTCATGACCATTTCAAATTATACTGTATTAAGGTGGATGCAGTGAAAACAACAAAGGATTTGAGCTGTGACGCAAGAACACCAAAGCTCTACTCGCGGAGAGACCATAGTTTTTCTCCTTATGTATAGGCATAAAAAATAGCTGTCAGTATTTTTTCGATACTTCCTAATGTTTACATAAGGAAAATCGAAAGTTTTGAAGTATTCTAGAACATGCCATTTATTTGAACATGTCTAATAAACACATGCACATTAGAGGGATTAAATTTTTTTTTTGCTTTTTTTTTAAGGTGTTGCTTAAAAAGTAAGTTTATGATATGAAGAAAAAGTTCACAAAAAAGAAAAAGTTGCAGCCATTTCAAGGTGACATGAATTTAAAACTCGTTGGTTAATATTGTTGGGTTGCAACCTTTTGTAGGGGATAATATTCATGTCACTTTAAAATGGCTATAACTTTGCAAAGAAAGATCACAACTAACCACTTGAAATCTAATTTTAAAGGGCAAGGACGGTATTAAATGACGCTTTTGTTAAAAATAAGCTGATCAACTTTCTTTGAATCCTATACATGACCTCGAAAGTAGACAAAAAACATCATGTTTTAGGTAGTTAACCTCAAATATTTCAGAATTCTGACATGATGGGTGAATTCTGAGGCCAGATTCGGATTCACCTATCATTTATTCATTTGGTTACCTTTTTGGTAAAATATAATTTTTGCATACAATTTACATGTAAAACTAAGGGGCTTCGGCGCCGCCTTATAAAATTGAGGTACAGAGCTGAATTTTCGTGAACTTTTTTTTCATATCATAAACTTTCTTTTTAAGCAACCACACCTTAAAAAACCAAAAAAAAATTTGAATCACCCTAATGTACATATGTATGTAGTTATGTATTTAATTATATTTAAATGTCTATATTAAAAGTAAACAATTTTTTATGAACATAATCTAACATGAAATGTCCGAGCCAAAAACCCCACCCCATGGTTGATTCCTGCGCACGGGCCTATATTAAATGTACCAGCAATATCAGAAAATTCATTAAGAATCATCTCTGCATTAGGCCCAACATTAATATTTTTGTCGTCACCTGTCATCAAGAAATTCAAAATCAAGTTTTTGATTGATGTTTATGTATTTGACTAAACTACAAGATCCTATAACATTTGTTCACGCACCTGAACATGGGTGTACGATATTGAGTTTTTACACTATGAGGGAAAAGGAAATTTTTTTTTTTTGTTTAGAAAAGTTGAAGCTGATATTATGTCACTTCAAATTCTGGAATGAAGCAAATTTTTGAATAACAAATACAGACCCACAATAAAATAGCAGGGTCATGTCCAGAGTTGGAATTAAGAAACGTCAGTATCAATATAAGTGCAAGCCACAGTTTGGTGCTTAAAATGCAAGAACAACTTTTAGTTGTACAAAAATGTATATCAGCTCGGAGTACCTTCGCCATTTATTGAATTATTTTAATCGCATTGAAAATAATTGCAAACAAGTGAAAATTTGAAAAAATTCAAAAGTTAAAAAAATACTTTAAAATTGAAAAAAGCTCAAGAATCGAGAATTTTGAGAAAATTTCAAAAGTTCTAAAAATTCAAAAGTTGAATAAATTAAAAAGTTTCAAAAATTGAAAAACTTAAAAAATTGAAAAAAGCTCAAGAATTCAAAATTTTGACAAATTATATGAATTTGAAAATTTTTAAAATTTAAAACTTGCAAAAATTAGAAAAATTAAAAATTTCAAGAACCTTTGAAATACTGAAAAAAGCTCAAAAACTCAAAATTCCGAAAAAATTATAAGAGATTCACAAAAATTCTTCATTGGAAAAATGGATTTGTGGCAAGCTGTATTTATAGTTTGACCTTTTACAGTAGGTACCAGCCATGCACGTGGTGATATTGGAAGCAGCATTACTTTACATACCTTATGCTAACCTCTCACATCACGCGAGGGTGCTGCTAACAAATTCAATTCTTTGTTTATCTTCTTGCTCAACACAAAGCTAACAAGGCTTTTGGCTTAATCGCGAACTTCTTCCATTAACTTTAGCATTTTATGAAACTGTCGATTGATCTTTTTCGCTATTAAATAAATAATATCCTAAATTTTGTTTAATTTTATACTGAACTTTTGTTTGTGCTTGCCGACATGAAAGGCAAATGATAGAAAAATGTTTCAAATATTTGTCACACAAATTGTGTTCACTCGATTTTGGCATTTCTGGCGAACGTTTTTTAGTCAACTCGCTAACAGTAATATAGCAAAGCCTCGATTTGCGTCAGTTATTGGGACCGGAGAAAGACACGCAGTTAGGAAAGGACGCAAACCGAAGCAATTGTCTCTATGGTGTTGAAGATTTTTCTTTTTGCGTTAAATTTGATTTCATTACCTTAAATATTTCTGTCTGTGTAGTGTTTTGAAGTATTTGCTTCAAGTGGAAGTGAATGCCACGCCCTCATATTGAAATGCATCAACTTTCTGTATGATGCTCGAACCATTCTGAATATTTGTTTCCGAATATTTGTCTCCTTGTAGCGTATTGAAGTTTATGCTTTTAAGGTAGTTACCATGCCCAGTTCTCAAACTTCAGCTTATTCATTGCAGGTATTTGTGTGAAACTCCATCAACTTGCAAAGTTTGTGCAATCAATTTAAAATATTCGTGTGAAATTTTACACATCCATAAATAACTCGCTCAGTATAGCGCTTTAAATGCTTTATTTGTATGGAAATCTTCTAAAAAGGTTGTGGCATCAGTTTTTTAGAATGCCAAAGATCTTTTTCTGATCGACTACCTCCTGATAGCACAATATCAGAAAAGTATTATTGCAACCTTTTGGTTAAACTGAAAAACGAATTGTTAGAAAATACACCTTATTCACCAGATCTGGCTACCTCTTACTTCCAGCTATTCCCACACCCCAAGAGATTTTTGTGTGGAAAGCGTTATTCATTGAATATAGAAGCAATTGCAGCCATATAGGGGTATTATTTTGAAGGATACCTATAGAAATTGGAGAATTGCTGGGAAAAGTGTATTGAAGTTAAGAGGGATTAAACGCTCGGAAACGATTTGTTTGAATGTAACAAATGTATATTTTATGTAGCGCAATCAAATATTCATTTGAATCAAACATATTGTATTTGGATCAAAAGTTTGACTTAATTAAATATTCAATTGCTCTATATCAAATATAATTTTTCGCATGCATTAAAACAAATTGTTTTCTCCAGGCCCGTGCGCAAAGGGGGGCCCTTTTGGGGGGTCAAACCCCCCCATTGGGAATTTTTGCACATAGGTTTTTAATGAAATTTTAACGAAAAATCAAAAAACCAAAATAATTATTTTTTTTTCAAATGAGGGGACTGAAATGCCAATAAATCGTCGGAGCCCGAGTTTTTTCATTTTTGACAAGATTTGCGCACTCTAACTATTTTTGAACCAAAAAACACGATTTGGGACCACTGCAAAAAAACAACAAAAGCGATTTTTCAATGCGCGTTTAAGCATAGCTCCGGCATCAATAAAAACAGCTTCAATGAAAATTCATGAACAAATCTATTCGCGCCATATATTTTAATGTTGTATGATAGTTCACGTGACATGTGGATAAATGAAATTCAACTTTAGCGTCAACGCATTGCCGGCAAGACATCAAAAATTCTCTCGAAGCACTGGATATTTGCAATGAAGACGCATTTCCAAATGTCCATCAAATGCTTCGTGTTATGGCAACTTTGCCTGTGAAAACAGCAACAAATGAACGCTCCTTTTCAGCGCTACGTCGTCTAAAGGCACACCTCAGATCAACTATGTCCGAAATCCGGCTGAACAGCTTAGCCTCGCTAAATATACATCGCGATATCGAAATCAAAGTGTTAATAGTTTTGGACGAGTTTTTCAAGTACGTCACAAAATTAGCTACTTACGTAATTATAACTGCATATCATCATAACACAAACACTAGACATGTTCAAATAAATGGAATGTTCTAGAATACTTCAAAACACTCGATTTTCGAAATTTTATTTATATTCGAGTATATCCTCATTTAAAAAAATAAAAAAAACCAGATCTGCAAATTTTTAATTTTTCGGCATTTGGCCAAAAAATTAAGAAAATTTGAGTTTTTTCTTATTTGTAATATTTTTGTTTAATTTTTTTTTCGATTTTCCTTAAGTACACATAAGGAAGTATTAAAAAAAAAAACCAACCGCTATTTTTTAAGCTTATACATACGGAGTAAAATTGTGGCCTCTCCGCGAGTAGAGCTTGTGTAACAGCTCAAATCCTTTGTTGTTTTGAAATCTGAAATTGTAAATGTCACTACGAGAATTTCCATTAAAAATATAGATAAGAAAAAAAGATGTTTGCATGTTTGGTCTAAAAGTTATCAAAATGAATTTAATTTTTTTTTTAAACAAATCATGCACCGTTAGTTAGAGTGACTAGTTATTGAAGCAAAATATTGTAATTACTTGCTTATAAGATACTTTGAAAAGTTTTGTACCAAAAATCAAATTTTATTTGTTTTTCTCATTTATTTTTTAATGGAAATAAGGAAAATCGAGAGTAAATTAAAAAAAAATATTATAAATAAGAAAAAAAGCAAATTTTCTTCATTTTTTATGGCCAAATTCCGAAAAATTAAAATTTTGCTGCTCTGGTAGCAACCCTAAGACTATTTTTTTTTTTAAATGAGGATATAGTAGAATGTGAATAAATTTTCGAAAATCGAGTGTTCTTGAAGTATTCTAGAACATGGTATTTTTTTGAACATGTCTAATAAACAGATGTACATATGTATTTAATTATAATTAAATGTCTATATTAAAAGTAAACCTTTTTTGACGTTTTTTATGAACATAATCTCATAAGAAATGTTCGAGTTGAAACCCCCCCATGGATAATTCCTGCGAACGGGCCTGGTTTTTTCAGTGCATTAAAGAATGAAACATGTTTCGAAACCAATCTCATAGTCATTTACTTGTAGTCCTGAAACTTATTGAATAGCTGTCGAAATGTTATCAAAACACATGAAATAACAATTAGATACAAATTGAAATGTGTAATTTTACAATAATTAATAAAGCAATTCCGCACATTGCAACACTGAGAAAAGAGTATGCTTCCTTCAAATAAATGTATTTGGTTGATAGATTTTTAAAATATTTGTGAACTATCAATAAATTTTTGTACACTGAGAAAACGATTTGTTTAAATATAACAAATGTATATTTCATATAGAGCAATCAAACATTTATTTGAGTCAAACATATTTCATTTGGATCAAATAGTGGTACATGTTGCTTGAAGTATTTTATGTTTGACTCAATCAAATATTTAATTGCTCTGTATTAAATATAATTTGTTATATTCAAATAAATCCTTTTCTCAATATAGGTATTACCATCTCCAGTGGCGGATCTAGAATTTAAGATTGCGGCACAAACTTTTTAGTGCTTCTCACCCCTTGTTTTACTGACATTCAAACTTCCATCATATTCGGTTTCGTCGATCACCATGTAATACGGGCTTTACTTATCGCTTTACCTTCATTAAATCACAGACTTTGACAGTAGAATTTTTTCGATCAATCTTTGATTGTTCACGAATAAAAACAAAGTTCACCTAACCCCCGTTTTACACGCTACTATCTTCCAAGATACCGATCGTACACGGTTTTTAAAATCAAAAATTCTATTCAAAATATTGGTCACAATTAAAAATTTGGTTTCACACATATTTATTTCTAGTATTATAAAGATTGAAAACTTACTTGAGGTCCACATTAATATTTTTGTACAGAGCTTCTTGTTCAGTACTTTTAGTGCAAAAAACAACAAAAAAATTACAAGCGCAAAATGCATTAACGAGCAACGAGCGTCTTATACTAGTTTCAATGACCGCTACGTCATATCATCAGTAAGCTTTGTTAGCCGAAGTTTAGTAGTCTTCAAGCCTACTATGTTCTATTTCTTGCGTTGATCAGTTAAGAATCACAGCAAAAAACAAAATAAAACTTCTACATTTTAATGCAATTGCTTTTGTAATCTTTGATATCACACATTTCTTGACGAGCGCTTCGTTGAAGGCTTTTTTGGCGATACAAACGAAGTTGCAAGTGCTACATGTAAATATCGGCGAGCTCATTGAAACTAGTATACTGCTGTACTAAGCGAAAAAGACGTATCTCAAAAAAAAAAATATCCGAGATTCTTATGGCATCGGATAGCTTTAGATATTGCGCGTCTAATGAAACACTCCAAATGTTGGCATCTTAGTTCAATCATATAAAAAATCTACAAAGAAAATTTCCTTTATCTCAATTTTACAGGTATTTCAACAAATTGACATAAACAAAACATCAATTGTCTCGAAATGAATTTTTTTGAGATACGTCTTTTTCGCTTAGTACGGCAGTATAAGCAGCTCGTTGCCCATTTTAATGCATTTTGCGCTTGTAATTTTTTTGTTGTTTTTTGCACTAAAAGTACTGAACAAGAAGCTCTGTACAAAAATATTGTTATTATTAAATTTTGTTCCAAAAACACAAATAAAAAAATTACCCTCGGTGAGCTCGCCGATATTTACATGTAGCACTTGCAACTTCGTTCGGATCGCCAAAAAAGCGGACAACGAAGCGCTCGTCAAGAAATGTGTGATATCAAAGAGATTACAAGGTCAATTGCATTGAGATGTAGAAGTTTTTGTTTTGTTTACTGCTGTGATTCTTAACAGATCAACGCAAGAAACATTACATAGTAGGCTTGTAGAACTACTATACTTCGGCTAACAAAGCTTACTGATGATATGACGTAGCGGTCATTGAAACTAGTATAAGCAGCTCGTTGCCCATTTTAATGCATTTTGCGCTTGTAATTTTTTTGTTGTTTTTTGCACTAAAAGTACTGAACAAGAAGCTCTGTACAAAAATATTGTTATTATTAAATTTTGTTCCAAAAACACAAATAAAAAAATACATTTCATTTCATTAATATTGAGATGTACATATATAGTATATGATAGGTAGGAAATAATGTTGAAATGCAAAATTTTGAACGAAGGCTTATTAACATAAGCGTGGACCATTTGGGAGCTAGCTGAATTCTTAGAGCGTAAATGCAACATAGTATTATGTTTTCTGTAGCATTGACGCAATGTCACAGTACCTTCGCAATTAGCTACTTGATGTGATAAAGCGAGATAGTTGGTGCAGGATTCAAATTGATTTACAGCATGCAAACGCTCCGCTACACTGAATTCTCTAAGACGGCGGCAGTATCCCAACGAATGATCAAGACGGCGTATAGGACATTGATACTCTCTATTAAAAGGTCGACGCATCATGCTGTTAAAAAGATAAACGATTAAATGCTGTATTTGAACTATGTGGATTATGAATTTTAGCAACCAGTAGATTGAGGTAAAGCTGGGTGTGAGACAAGACGTTTAGTAGACGGCAAGCAAGGGACAAAATGAGTCAGAAATGTTTTTGTATTTTAGATTTTAATCGGTTTGATTTTCAGGCAAACTAACGAGCTTATGAACTGGTCGCGTGAGTACACCGTTTTGGGTTCTAACGTCAGCTACGCGAACGCGGTGATCAGAGCCATAATAAACTTTTATAATTCGACCCAGACGCCATTCAAAAGGTCCTACGAGTTCGTTACGAATGATAACTAGGTCATCAATTTGAAGATTGCGTTGAGGGTTTTTCCATTTGTTGCGTTTATGTAGTTCCTTCAAGTATTCGTCCTTCCATCGGCGGCATAACTCCTGCTGCATCGCTTTCAAGCGTCGCCACCGATTATTTAGGTTCATTGAGACAACGTTTTCTTCAGGCTCTGCTGGAGCTAACAGTGGTGACCCAACGAGAAAATGGCCAGGAGTTAGTACTGCAAAATCTGACACATTTTCTGATGCAGGACTAAGCGGACGAGAATTGAACTCTTCAAAGGTGTATTTTAGATGACCGGAGATTTTTCGGAAGTGCTGTTTGAAACTTTTGACGCCGGCCTCCCAAAGTCCGCCCATATGAGGTGCAGACGCTGGAATAAAGTACCATGAAAGCTTTCGAATGCCGTATTTTGAGACTGAGTCATCGCGGACGCGTTTAATGAAGTTTTCTAAATCTTTCGCAAGTTCTTTTGAGGCGCCAACAAAATTTCTACCGTTGTCAGAATAAATTCGATTGGGACAACCTCTTCGCGAGACAAAACGCGATAGTGCTGCTAGGAAAGCTGGTGTAGAGAGATCACTAACTGGCTCTAAGTGAATGGCTTTTGTAGCGAAACAAACAAAGAGACACTCGTATCCTTTGGTGATGTGACAATAGCGACCAGTGAAACTTTTAATATCGAAAGGCCCTGCGAAATCAAGTCCTGTGTTGGTGAAAGGACGATCTAAAGATGTTCTAAATGGTGGTAAAGCGGCCATCATTTGACCATGCAACTTTTTACGGTGTACTACGCAAGTTTTACAATTGTGTATAGCTGTTTTTATTAAGTTTTTAACTCTTGGAATCCAAAATTCTAAACGAATGAGACGCAATACGAGTTGGTTGCCACCATGTAGTGACAACTCGTGTATATAGTCGATGTACAAACGAGCTAATCGGCTTTTATAAGCAAGGATGATGGGATGTCGCTCATTGTAGGTGAGTGACATGGAGGAAGCAAGGCGGCCATTTGCTCTGATTACCTTCTTGCTGTCTAAAAATGGATTTAGAGTCAAAATGGAACTTTTTGAAGCAATCACAGTTTTATTCGTCAGATTAATGTATTCATTTGGGAAATGAAATTGTTGTGAAAGAACGATCAGCCGTAATTTGACTGAGTTTATTTCAGCAACTGAGACAGTTTTTACTGGAAACGAAGCGTCGACTCGAGTCACTGGGTGTGTTCGTCTAAAGAAACGAAGCACATATGATAAAACGCGTAAGGCTTTTGGTAGTGAAGAAAATCTATCAAGTACATCTTCACTCAACGCCGAGCTAGTAAAATGAGATTGAATTTTTTTGATTTCCAGTATGGTTTCCAAATTTTGCTTAGGCGACTTTTTTGGCCATTCAGATTTAGGCAGCTGAAGCCAAGGTGGTCCATGCCACCACAATTCATTAGACATCAACTCCGCAGGATATACCCCCCGGGTTGCTAGATCGGCTGGATTTGAGTGTGTGTCAATATGAGCCCAATTATCGCTGCCAACTTTTTCAACTATTGTTGAAATTCTGTTTGCGACGAAAGTTTCCCAAGTACATGGTGGTTTTTTGAGCCACGAAAGAACAATAGTTGAATCTGACCAAAGAAATAATGAACTCGAATCAACATTCAACTGTGTAGTTACTGATTTGATCATGTTTGCTAGAAGAACGGCTCCACAAAGCTCAAAACGTGGCAGAGACAATGTTTTTATTGGAGCTACTTTTGATTTTGCAACGAGAAGATTACAGCTAATTTTTGTGTCATTTTTGATTCGAACATAGAGAGCTGCGGCGTATGCCTTTTCAGAGGCATCACAAAATCCATGAAATTCAATGCTACTTGTAGGGCAGTATTGAATCCATCGAGGTATTGATATTAATTTTACTTTTGTGTAACTTGACACAAAATTTTTCCACTTTTGCAGAGAAACTGGTTTTAAATTATCGTCCCATTTAATTTTTTCGAGCCACAGTAGTTGCATTATTATCTTCGCCGTTATTATAACAGGAGAGAGCCAACCTGCTGGGTCAAATAATCTGGCAATCATGCTTAGAACTTCTCTTTTTGTATAAGTTTCTTTGAGTTGAAAAGGCAGAGTATGAAAACAAAAAGAGTCTATACTGGCATTCCAATAAATTCCAAGAGTTTTGGCTGTGCTTTTATCTTCTAGTGACAAAAAATCAACATCTAGTAGATGGTCACGAGGCAAATTTTCCAAAACATTAATGGAATTCGATGTCCACTTTCTCAAATCAAAGCCTGCGCAATTTAGAATATCAATGAGTTGATTTCGAGCTTCAATCGCACTTGAAATTTCATGTGCGCCAGCTAATACGTCATCAACGTACATTGAGCTTTTAAGAATCTCTGCCCCAAGTGGAAAACGTTGCTTTTCGTCTTCAGCTAGTTGCAACAGAGTTCTTATTGCGAGAAACGGAGCGCAGTTTAGCCCAAAAGTTACTGTTTTGAGCTCAAAATCTTGTATTTCTGTATTAACAGAGTCACGAAAAACAATTCTTTGATATGGAGAATGTTGAGGATTAACAAGAATCTGCCTATACATTTTTTGTATATCAGCATTGAATACATAGGCGAAAAATCTCCATCTAAGAATCAAGAGCATGAGATCACTTTGTAGTACAGGGCCTGTATGGAGAATGTCATTGAGAGCAGTGCCATTTGACGATTTACTCGAAGCGTTAAAAACAACTCTTATTTTCGTTGTTTTACTTTCAGGTTTTATCACCGCATGGTGGGGTAAATAAAAGTGATGAGAATTTGGTTTAGAAACAGAAACATCAACTTTTTTCATGTGATCAAGTTCAATGTATTCGTTAAGAACTTTATAATATTCACTTTTGAGTTCAGGCTTTCGAAGGAGAGACTTTTCGTTTCTGAGAAACTGACTGACAGCAAAGTGTCTTGAGAATCCAACATTAATTTGTTTCGAAAAACAGGATTTAAATGGTAAATTTACGATGTAACGGCCATTTAAATCCCTTAAGACCGTTTTGGTGTAAATTTCTTCACAAAACGCGTCTGAATGTGAAGTAATCGGTTTTTTAGGAATCTCTTCGATATCCCAAAATTTACTGATTTGTTCATTTAAGGAGACTTCAGTAAAATAAGATACAATAGTTTTATTTTGAATGTTTGACTGTATGTCAGGAATTGGTCCTGTAAGGATCCATCCAAAAATGGTCTCTTGAGCAACAAGAGAGCCTAAAACTCCTTTTTGAATTCCACCAAGTATCACCAGTGGATATAAATCACCGCCTATAAGTAGATCAATGGTCGAGCTTTGGAAAAAATTGGCATCAGCAAATTTGAGCTTTGGCAGTTCTGGATAAAAAGAAGGGTCAAAAGAATGCGAGGGCAAATTTCCAGTGACGTGGGGTACAACGAGTGCAGTGACTTCGATTTGTACATTTGGATCAGATGGTGATCCAACAAAAAATGATGAAATCTGAGTAGGTTTTGTGCTGATGGCGCCATTTAATCCTGAGACCTGAGCTGAGACAGCTTTAGTAGGGAGTTTTAATAGATTTCTATAACGTTCTGATACGAATGTGCCTTCCGCTGCTGGGTCAATGAGAGCTCGAGCTTTATATGTGATTCCCAGATGAAAAACGTTGATCAGAGCTGTACCAAGTAAAACTTTCTTGGTGACCGAGCTGAAACAGGTTTGAACTGTTTCTGTGGGATTTGAATTCAAAGTAGTGGACTGTATGGTAGTAGCGTGAGATGCTGAAGTATTGTTTGCTGAACTATTTTGTTGCTTAGGTCTAGCACCTGTTGCACTTTGAGCAAGTTCAGTCCTTTGAATTTGCGTAGATTGCTGTGCATGTATAGAGTCCCTATGTAAAAGCGAATGATGCTGTTTCTTACATTTTTGGCAAGTGTTAGTACTTTTGCAGTCTCGAAATTCATGAGACGCAGAAAGGCAATTTAAGCAGTAATGATACTGCTTAACCGTCGAAAATCGATCTTGAAAGCTCATATTAAGAAACTTAGAGCAAGACCGCAATGGGTGAGATCCCTTGCACAGCCTACATTGTGAAAAATCGATTTTATTGTAATAAGCGTTGTAATTTTTTGACTTCTGAGCAGTATTTTGAGATTTTAAAGCATTAAGCTTTGAAGCAGTGGAACAGCGAAAATCTGAGACCGTTTCAAGGGTTTGAAATCTGTCAGTGAGAAAACAATCTAATTCTTTCCATTTAGGAATTTCGGTTTTATTTTTGACCGACTGCTCCCAGAGAGCAAGACTATGTTCTGGGAGGCGTGAAGAACACAAAAAAACAAAAATTGCATCCCAATTTTTAACATCAATTTTATATAACTGTAACGCAGAGATACAGTTATTTATGTCTCGTTGGAGTCGCTTGAGACAGCTTCCGGATTCTTGGTTGCACATTGGAAGATTGAATAAAACTTTAAGTTGATTATTTATCAATATTCTTTTATTTTCATATTGGGATTTAAGATTTTCCCACGCAGTACAAAAACCTTCATTGGTTAGAGGAACCTTCTGCACTATTTCTTTTGCTTCACCACTTGTTTTTTGAAGCAAGTGGTAAAGTTTCTCAACTGGACTGATGGCCGAATTATTCGGGGGTGAGCACCTTATGCGTGGTAAATGCAACGGCTGTCGCTCCTTGTGGTGATTGTCGTTGATCACACAAAAAAAAAACTCACTTTTTTTTAATGTATTTTAATAAACTTTACTTTATTAATTAGGTATACTATTTTAAGTTATTTCTAAGACGATTTTAATGTATTTTTAAGTTATTTTTAGGTTTAGATTTTAGAGTAAAAAGAAAACGCGTGTTCGCTGCTGCTGCTGGTAAGAAGAAGTGAGACAAAGTTAAAAGGTACAAGGTGACCTGAACTGTCAAAAGAGTCAGTGGTACCAGGGCCGACAATGCATAAAAAGTTATGCATATGCACTTATGGTGCATGTGCACACATGCGACTATGATGCGGTTTGCGACGCAAACAACATTTTTAAATTTATTTTCAATAATAGCGATTTTATTACCAAAATTCAAAAGGCTGTAACAACATGTACCTGAATCTTATATAGTAAATATATAGGTGTAAAACACTTTGACAATTCTATTTGTTTATTAAAAACTTAGTTTTTTATAAATAATAAGTAAAATTTTTAGAAAAACTTTATTTGATATAAATTGTAAATCATTTCTTGTCCTATCACGAAAATTTCATAAGCTTTTTCTCAATATTTACTGAGAACTCACAATTTAAAAAAAAAAAATCCCACATAAAAATTCACTTTTCATAACTTTTTAAAAAATCCAAATTTTGCAAAAAAAAATATGAGGCGTTAATGTTGATCAATAATTCTTCAAAGTAATAAGATAGTTTTTTTTGTGCTCACTTGAGAAAACTTTACTCTTTAACAAAATTGTGCATTACTATTAGTAAATAGCTTCTGCAGCAGTTTGTAAAATTTGGGATTTTCAATCTGAAATTTTTTGTTCAAATTATTTGTCAATCTCAGTATTAGACCGGCTGTAGAAAAGTCGAGTGTATAAGTTTACAGGATGAGATGTATCCCAAATGAAAGAGATCGATGAGCCTTAATAGAATATCCAGGGTTGCCTTGCCAAAGCCTGTCCCGATGGCCGAAAATGCCCGAATTTTAGCCAATTTTGTCGTTCTAATTAAAACTGTGGCACGTAACAGTTCGAAATGTATGCCAAATGATAGAACTCGAAAAGGCCTAAGTATAATACATGGGATTGCATTGTTGAATCCTGTCCCAAACATGGGGTTTCATCGCTTTTTTGGGTCAATTTTCATTAATGAAGATAACAGCTTGAAATTTGTGCCATTATTTTTTTTGGAATATTAGAACAGTGGGACCAATTCAGCATTATTTTCTACTTAGAAAACTTGATGCTAATTCGTATTTGAATTTTAATATATCCGAAAACTTAAATTTAACCAGATAAGTATATTTTCACTTGGTATCATACATATAGGCGGAGAGCCGGCTGTATAAAAGTCGATTGTATAAGAATATAGGATCTCGATGAGCCTAAATAGAATATATAGGGTTGCCTTATCGAATCCTGCCCCAAAAATGGATTACCACTCATTTAAGAAAAGTTGACCCCATAAACGGGTGTTAAGTAATGTTTAGGACATGATTCGACAAAGCAACCCTATATGTTCTATTTAGGCTCTTCGATCATTTGGCAGAAATTTCAAACTGTTACCTTCATTAATGAAAATTGACCCAAAAAACCGACCTCTTCGAGTTCTATCATTTGGCATACATTTCGAACTGTTATGTGCTACAGTTTTAATTAGAACGACAAAATTGGCTAAAATTCGGGCATTTTCGGCCATAGGGCAGGCTTTGGCAAGGCAACCCTAGATATTCTATTTAGGCTCATCGAGATCCTGTAATCTTATACAATCGACTTTTATACAGCCGGCTCTCCGCCTATATGTATGATACCAAGTGAAAATATACTTATCTGGTTAAATTTAAGTTTTCGGATATATTAAAATTCAAATCCGAATTAGCATCAAGTGTTCTAAGTAGAAAATAATTCTGAATTGGTCCCACTGTTCTAATATTCGAAAAAAATAATGGATACCAAAGTAAAATTTTTAAGTGCCAAAGAGTGCCAAAAATTTCTGTAACTTCCTAAAGAAGTCAGTGACTGTTACCTTAATATATGGTATGTAATTATAATCTTTTTAGGAATGATAGATCACATAAAAAGGTAGGTGGCGTAGCAATTTACTGCAAGACGCATCTCAATGCTCAGTTGAATATTTGAATATAGAGATAAGTGATAGCATTATCAAAGTTCTGGTATCTTGCGTATATAATCCGCACAGAGCCTACACTCTTGAAGAATTCTTTTCTGACTTGACTTTGCGATTGGTTGAATTTGATCATTATCTATTGTGTGGTGATTACAATATCAATTTACTATCTAGAGACTGTCTAGTTGAAAGATTTTATGATCACATTAGTGCTTCTGGCTTAGTTGTTGTTAATTCCGTTATGCCTACTAGGTTTGCAAACAATGCAAGTCCTAGTCTTTTAGACCTTTTTGTCGTGTCGGACAACACTGAGGTGCTTAAATTTGATCGAATTTCATTTGTTTCTGATCACGACTTGAATTTTTGCAATCTTAATATAAATTTATGTCGTAAGGCTGTTGTGAAAACCATTTCATTCCGAGATTTTAATGCAATTGATTTTACTTCTTTATCTGATGAATTGATCAACATGGACTGGAACGAGTGCTGGTACGCTAGTTCTGTAGATGCTAAGTTAGAACTTTGGGTGAATTCGGGATTGACAGAAATGCGACAGGACTGCGTTAGCACTGCAAGTTTTTTACTTAATCTGCAACCCTGCTGTCGCTGCTCAGCTGTCAGTGTGCTGCATTACTGAGCAAATTATTTACATTTGTTTTCTCGAACATGATTCCGCCGATAAATTTAATAAAAGTTAAAATTAAAGATGGAAATGTTATTAAACTTAATAATCACAAGCAGTAGTGATTTATCACGAAGAAGAGGCATTTGTTTGTTAGAAATGTTGAAGAAGGAGAAAATCACAAAAGTGACAAATTTCTACAAAGCAATTGAAATATATGCGGATGGTTCATTATTAGTTATTAATTAATAGTTAAAAAATAAATAAATTGTCTATAATTTGAGTTTCATTTACTTTTCATCATCCATCTTTGTCAGCAGTTATAAATTTTTTTGCTGCGTGGTTTGATGTTTTTCTATCAAGAAATTTCGCAGTACATTACCAGCAGCTGCCAACTCGAACGGTTGACGTTTGTGGTGTTGGCAGAAATTTAAACAAGAACGTGCTGCTTTCTTATAATGCGCAGTACTGTCAATCTCGAATTCACCCTTTTTAACAATAAAATTCTTAACATTGTTGATGCCCATATTCCTATACGAACATTTCAAACGAAGAAGAGTTCTTGTTCTTGGTTCACAGATCGTGTAAAACAGTATCTAAAATTAAAAAATAAGTTGCATGACAAGTGGAAAAGAAAACCTTCAATTGAAAACTGGACAGCATATAAGCGTGCGCGTAATGATGCTGTTTCTTTTGTTAGACAGGCCAAAAAGAAATTTTATTGCTCCAAGCTTAACATATCGCTTCCTACGAAGAAATTGTGGAGTAATTTAAAACAGCTTGGTGTGTATAAAAAAGAAAAACCTGATTGCTTTGTTGAGCCAAATGTGTTAAACGATTATTTTATTGAAAGTAATTGCAATAAGATCCTTAGCGTTTATGAGCCTAATTTAAATAATCTATATGCTTCTGCGGAACGATTTGAATTCCATGTAGTTGATGAATATGATGTCTACAAAAGCATTATGAAAATCAGATCTAATTCTGTAGGTGAAGATGGAATTTCCATTAAGTTCCTAAAATTCATTTATCCGTATGTGCTAAGGCCCATAACGCACATTATAAACCACTGAATTGCCACCTCCTGTTTTCCTAGCATGTGGAACGTGGCCATTGTTATTCCGGTTCCAAAGAAATCAGCTGCATTCACCCCTTCAGATTTTAGGCCTATTAGTATCTTGTCATCCTTGTCCAAAGTATGTGAAGCGCTCTTGGCTGATCAAATTACACAACACATAAGCATGAAAAATCTGCTGTCTCCGTTGCAGTCAGGCTTTCGTGCTGAGCAAGTTGCTCAACAGCTATGTTAAAAATCATGGATGACATCCGCATTTCTTATGATTCAGATCAGCTAACTCTTCTCTGTCTCCTTGACTTTTCAAAGGCCTTTGATCGCGTTAATCATTCAATACTGTGTGAAAAATTTAAGCTTTACTTTGGTTTCTGCGATAGTTCCCTCCGACTTTTGAAAAGTTACTTGTAAAATAGGTCACAAAGGGTGAAGGTAGGTGAATGCTTCTCTGAATACAAATCCTGCCTTGCTGGTGTTCCACAAGGTTCTGTATTGGGTCCTCTCTTATTAAGTATGTTTATTAATGATGTGTTCTTAGTGTGCAGTAACGTTAAAATGCATGCCTATGCTGATGACATACAAATGTACTTATCTCACAAACTGGCCTTATTGATGATCTAGCTTGTAGATTCAATGAAGACCTATCCTTGGTTGATAAGTGGGCTGTTAATAATGACCTTATCTTAAATCCCAGCAAATCTTTTGTATTACCGATCAATCGAACAAAAGTAGACTTTGATTCTATTCCCAAACTTTTTATTGGTAGCTCTCAGCTCATATTGGTTGAAAAAACTACTTGCCTTGGATTTAATTTGAGCTCCAGCTTATCATGTTCAGATCACATCAACCATGTGGTTAGCAAAATTTACTTCACATTGCGTAGCTTACGTTTGTCTGCTGAGTCTACACCTATTGAGATAAAGCGAAGGCTAGTAATCCAATTAATTGTTCCTTTTTTAAATTATTTTGAAGTTGTTTTTAGTAGATTGGACTCAGGATCTTTACACAAGTTGCAAGTGGCCTTCAACAATGCTACTCGCTATGTGTATGGCCTCAAAAGATTTGACTCCTGGAATAAAAATGGCTAGGAACTGCATATTTTTGCATAAGTTAATTTACTTAATTTGAAATTTTTAATCGAACTTTACAGTCAATTGCAGTAACCAATATTCTTGTGAAATTTCACAAATCGGTTAATGCTTTATAAACAAACATGACAAAGACAACAAATGGAACAATTTAACCTGGTAGTTGGTGACATATTGTAGCGAAATTTGGTTTATGCTAGAAGACTCTTGAAATAAATACCAACGAAAGAAACTAAACGATATTAGCACCATCTAGCGCAAAATGCTAAAAATAATAAACCGAACAGACGCTGCAGTAAACAATAAAAAGTCAACAACCGAGAGAAATTATCGCCGTCGTACAACGTACAACGCCATCTAACATCTACCATAATAGCTAGCTCAACGTCAACGTGGTGAATTGTGGATAGTAGTAGAATGCACGCTACAAAGTAGCACTGGTGGGTTGTAGATAATGGTAGAATATACGCCACTTAGAAGGTACTGGATTATTCGAGAGAGTGATGACTGCAGTATAAAAAGGGTTGTCATCTGAGCTGAGGACACAGTAGAATTAAACCAGCGAAGCAGAACAGTTGAGTTAGAACAGCGAAGCAATAAGCAATAAAGTGAATACAGTGTGATCCGTAGTAGAACAAAACAGTTTTCTATACAGTGTTAAATTAATATTAGAATTTGAGCGTTAATAAAATAAACCATTTTATAACTAAATAAGTTTGTGTGTTTTTAATTGTTACACAATCCAGTGATCGAACTCAGAAAAGTGTGAGAGATCGAAATTATCGTCAAAGAGACAGAAATTTCGTAACAATTGGTGTCAGAAGTGGGATTGTGTAAAAGAATTAACAATCAATTTAAAAAAAAAAAAAAAATAAAAATAAATAAATAAAAATGGTTAAGTTTGACGAACTAAAAGTGGATCAACTGAAGAAGGAGTTGCAGCAGCTGAGTCTGCAATCTACTGGTGGAAAGGTGGAGTTACAGAAATGCTTACGGCAGGCTCTTGAGGCTCAAGGTGTAAACCTGGAAGAGCATGAATTTTATAGTGATGTATCAGAATCAGCAGCGAAAGTGGAAGAAACTTCTGGACCAGCGGCAAGTGGTGAAGTTGTAGATATGTTAAAATTCGAGAAAATGTTAATGGCGATGACAAGCAGTATCCAGGCCGTTCGGGAAGAAATTGGTCAGAGCTTAAGTCAAAATGCACTGCAAATAGACGAGAAGTTAAGTCAAAATGCACTGCAAATAGACGAAAAGTTAAGTCAAAATGCACTGCAAATAGATGAAAAGTTAAGTCAAAATGCACTGCAAATAGACCAAAAGTTAAGTCGGAACGCGACGCAGATCCACGCAATGAATCAAAACATTGAAGCTGTTCGAACGGAGGTTGCCAAAATGGTAGATGGCCTCGATGCAAAAATGACTGAGTTACGAGATGACGTTGAATCATTCAAGGAAGAAGTTCAAAATAATCTTGAAAAAGTTCAAAATAATTTTGAAGACGTTACTAAAAGGATTCAACAGTTGGAAATAAGCGAACCAACCACTCAAGTGATAAGAGAAATCAGCGCAGATAGGCTTAAGGCACCCTCGTACGATGGAACAACGCCATTTAGTGTTTTCAAGCTCCAGTTTGAAACAACATCTGGTCACAATCGTTGGGATAACGAAAGCGCAGCTGCAGCGCTAATTGTGGCATTAAAGGGCGCAGCTGCAGAAGTATTGCAAACGGTTCCAGTGGCGGAGCAGAAAAACTACAAGGCGGTGATGGATGCCTTACAGCGAAAATATGGCAGTGACCACATGAAGCAGATTCACAGATTGGAGTTGAAAAGTCGTATCCAGAAATCTGGTGAGTCCTTGCAGGAGTATGATGCGGATATTGAGCGATTGGCACACCTTTCCTATCCTGACGAGTTAAGTGTCGTAGCAGAAAAATTCAAAATAGAGGCGTTTATTGACGGCATACGTGACTTAGATACAAAACGCGAAACAATGCGGAGCCCGAAGACAACATTTAACGAAACAGTAATGGTTGCCCTCACTGAAGAGATGATTGCGTTGACATGCCGCCCATCACTGAAAACTCGTCGGATAGAGGTGGAGGCTGAAAAGAAAAATTCATCGTTCGCCAGCGGTAGCTTCAGCAGAAAATGCTACAACTGTGGTAAGCAGGGACACATGGCACGTGACTGCAAATCACGATCTGCATCACGTTCACCAAGAAGAAAAATTGAAAATCGGATCGAGGTGGATTTTAAAAAGAAAAGTTCATCGTTCGCCAGCAGTAGCTTCAGCGGAAAATGCTACAACTGTGGTAAGCACGGACACATGGCACGTGACTGCGAATCACGTCGTAAACGATCTGCATCACATTCACCAAAAAGAAGAATTGAAAATAGGGTGGACGATGGCGAAAATGGTAGCGAGCAGCAGGCGCGTACGTGGAATCAGGGTTCGATTCCGGAGAGGGAGCCTGAGAAACGACTACCACATCGCAAAGAAAGCCAGCATGAAAATGCGGATGCATTTTTCCGTCGCCTATGTAAAATTGAATGTTCACGAACGGAAAATAAAGCTGGAACAATTGATGTGCGCCGTTTGAACGTTTTGCCTGAAGAGGAGGTAAGATGGGACCAGCGCAGTGATCGGGATCGTGGTGATCGTGAACGAGAGCGTGAAATGGAACGCGAACGAGAGCGGGAGAGAGAACGTGAAAGAGATCGCGAGCGTGATCGCGAACGGCGTGAAGAACGCGACAGAGAACGAAAGCGGGAACGTGAACGAGAGGAGGTTAGAGAGCGCGCTGAAAGAGATAAAGTTGAAAAGGAGGATCCAGAACGGCCAGATAAAGATCGTGAGCGCAGAAGAAGAGAAAGGGAACGCGAACATGAGAAAGAGCGAGAACAAGAGCAGTCACGCCGAGAACGTTCTCGAAGTCGGGAGAAGTCTTCTAGACGTCGTTCTAAGTCGCGTAAAAAGGAACGTGAGAAAGACCGTGATAAAGATCGCGACAAGATGAAAGCTCGGTGTGACCTGCGAGCAAATACTGAAAGGTTCAAGAAAGGTCAACTAGTGCTGCTACACAACCCACAACGGAAACGAGGCTTGTCTCCTAAGTTTCGGACTCACTGGGATGGACCTTACCGGATCGTCACAAGGATTAATGATGTTGTGTATCGAATCCGAAAATACCCCGGGAACAAAAATAAATTTAAGGTAGTCCACATCGAAAGGCTGGCACCTTATACTAGGGACGGAGAGACTCTTGTTCGGGACGAACAAGTTTAAGCGGAGGGCAGTGTAGCGAAATTTGGTTTATGCTAGAAGACTCTTGAAATAAATACCAACGAAAGAAACTAAACGATATTAGCACCATCTAGCGCAAAATGCTAAAAATAATAAACCGAACAGACGCTGCAGTAAACAATAAAAAGTCAACAACCGAGAGAAATTATCGCCGTCGTACAACGTACAACGCCATCTAACATCTAGCATAATAGCTAGCTCAACGTCAACGTGGTGAATTGTGGATAGTAGTAGAATGCACGCTACAAAGTAGCACTGGTGGGTTGTAGATAATGGTAGAATATACGCCACTTAGAAGGTACTGGATTATTCGAGAGAGTGATGACTGCAGTATAAAAAGGGTTGTCATCTGAGCTGAGGACACAGTAGAATTAAACCAGCGAAGCAGAACAGTTGAGTTAGAACAGCGAAGCAATAAGCAATAAAGTGAATACAGTGTGATCCGTAGTAGAACAAAACAGTTTTCTATACAGTGTTAAATTAATATTAGAATTTGAGCGTTAATAAAATAAACCATTTTATAACTAAATAAGTTTGTGTGTTTTTAATTGTTACACAATCCAGTGATCGAACTCAGAAAAGTGTGAGAGATCGAAATTATCGTCAAAGAGACAGAAATTTCGTAACAATATGTTTCGGCTATTACCACATATATACACATATTCATATGTATATACATAGCCTCATCAGACCAGTTTTTGGTTAATTTGTAATGTGATTCGAACCCCCGACCATTCCATGAATTATATGTGGACGGCCGCTCTAACACTTGAGCCACGGAGGTTGTGCTGAACAACATGTACAAAGTGCAATTTATATTATGCGATTGCGCCATCTGTTGTCATTTTATTGTCATTTCTCGTTTGCTGCATAGCTTTGTTAAACCATCGGTTTAAGGACTTGCTATATGATGTAGCTTTATTATTTCGAATTTCGGGCTTCCGCCACTTATTTTTCGAATAATGGTTGGACGTATTCTTCCGGTTGTAGAATTTTTTTTTTAAATTTGTTTTTAGTCGACTGAATGTTATTAATAAATTTGAAAATTTTAATCGAATTTTACAGTCAATTGCAGTATCCAATATTCATGTGAAATTTCACAAATCGGTTAATGCTTTATAAACAAACATGACAAAGACAACAAATGGAACAATTTAACCTGGTAATTGGTGACATATGTTTCGGCTATTACCACATATATACACATATTCATATGTATATACATAGCCTCATCAGACCAGTTTTTGGTTAATTTGTAATGTGATTCGAACCCCCGACCATTCCATGAATTATATGTGGACGGCCGCTCTAACACTTGAGCCACGGAGGTTGTGCTGAACAACATGTACAAAGTGCAATTTATATTATGCGATTGCGCCATCTGTTGTCATTTTATTGTCATTTCTCGTTTGCTGCATAGCTTTGTTAAACCATCGGTTTAAGGACTTGCTATATGATGTAGCTTTATTATTTCGAATTTCGGGCTTCCGCCACTTATTTTTCGAATAATGGTTGGACGTATTCTTCCGGTTGTAGAATTTTTTTTTTAAATTTGTTTTTAGTCGACTGAATGTTATGAATAAATTTGAAAATTTTAATCGAATTTTACAGTCAATTGCAGTATCCAATATTCATGTGAAATTTCACAAATCGGTTAATGCTTTATAAACAAACATGACAAAGACAACAAATGGAACAATTTAACCTGGTAATTGGTGACATATGTTTCGGCTATTACCACATATATACACATATTCATATGTATATACATAGCCTCATCAGACCAGTTTTTGGTTAATTTGTAATGTGATTCGAACCCCCGACCATTCCATGAATTATATGTGGACGGCCACTCTAACACTTGAGCCACGGAGGTTGTGCTGAACAACATGTACAAAGTGCAATTTATATTATGCGATTGCGCCATCTGTTGTCATTTTATTGTCATTTCTCGTTTGCTGCATAGCTTTGTTAAACCATCGGTTTAAGGACTTGCTATATGATGTAGCTTTATTATTTCGAATTTCGGGCTTCCGCCACTTTTATTCTTCGAATAATTGTTGGACGTATTCTTCCGGTTTTAGAAATTTTTAATTTGTTTTTAGTCGACTGAATGTTATTAATTAATTTGAAATTTTTAATCGAACTTTACAGTCAATTAACCGATTTGTGAAATTTCACAAGAATATTGGTTACTGCAATTGACTGTAAAGTTCGATTAAAAATTTCAAATTAATTAATAACATTCAGTCGACTAAAAACAAATTAAAAATTTCTAAAACCGGAAGAATACGTCCAACAATTATTCGAAGAATAAAAGTGGCGGAAGCCCGAAATTCGAAATAATAAAGCTACATCATATAGCAAGTCCTTAAACCGATGGTTTAACAAAGCTATGCAGCAAACGAGAAATGACAATAAAATGACAACAGATGGCGCAATCGCATAATATAAATTGCACTTTGTACATGTTGTTCAGCACAACCTCCGTGGCTCAAGTGTTAGAGCGGCCGTCCACATATAATTCATGGATTGGTGGGGGGTTCGAATCACATTACAAATTAACCAAAAACTGGTCTGATGAGGCTATGTATATACATATGAATATGTGTATATATGTGGTAATAGCCGAAACATATGTCACCAATTACCAGGTTAAATTGTTCCATTTGTTGTCTTTGTCATGTTTGTTTATAAAGCATTAACCGATTTGTGAAATTTCACATGAATATTGGATACTGCAATTGACTGTAAAATTCGATTAAAATTTTCAAATTTATTCATAACATTCAGTCGACTAAAAACAAATTTAAAAAAAAAATTCTACAACCGGAAGAATACGTCCAACCATTATTCGAAAAATAAGTGGCGGAAGCCCGAAATTCGAAATAATAAAGCTACATCATATAGCAAGTCCTTAAACCGATGGTTTAACAAAGCTATGCAGCAAACGAGAAATGACAATAAAATGACAACAGATGGCGCAATCGCATAATATAAATTGCACTTTGTACATGTTGTTCAGCACAACCTCCGTGGCTCAAGTGTTAGAGCGGCCGTCCACATATAATTCATGGATTGGTGGGGGGTTCGAATCACATTACAAATTAACCAAAAACTGGTCTGATGAGGCTATGTATATACATATGAATATGTGTATATATGTGGTAATAGCCGAAACATATGTCACCAATTACCAGGTTAAATTGTTCCATTTGTTGTCTTTGTCATGTTTGTTTATAAAGCATTAACCGATTTGTGAAATTTCACATGAATATTGGATACTGCAATTGACTGTAAAATTTGATTAAAATTTTCAAATTTATTAATAACATTCAGTCGACTAAAAACAAATTAAAAATTTCTAAGTTAATTTACTCTAAAACGCCATCGTATCTATATGAGAAACTGTGTTTCAGCATATCTGAAAGGTGCCACAATCTAAATGTCCCTAAGTTTAAATATCTGAATTCAACCAGATTATTCTTTATCAACACTATCCGAATCTGGAATTCACTGCCAATTAGTATTAACGCCACTGTAGATACCAACAACCTTAAGCATTTGATCTTTGAACATATTGTATCTTCCTAACTAATAGAACCATTAAACTCAATACATTGATCGGTATCATAACTTCTAGGTCTATCAATCATTAAAACTTTTTTTTTTTAATTTGTTAATTTAATTCATTTTATGTTCTTTGCTTATCTTCTTTTCTATTTCCTTGTTATAAATGTAGTTATATAAAAAATTGTACTTAAAATTAGGTAATAAGCCTGTAATTGACTAAATTTTACCATTGACCTTTTTTAAGCTTATTGTACAACGAAAGAATGTTATTTCTTATTGTACTAATAGTTGAAATTATGTATAAATAAATAAAAAAAAAAAGTGCCAATTTGGCATCGAACTGCTCGTTTTGGAAGCGCTAACTAGAGGTCATGCACACAAGTGATGTTACATGTGAGATTGCAACTTAAACAGGTAATTTGATTTCTGTCAAGCCGTTTGTCAGATATTATTATAATTCTTGGCATGAAAACTCTAGAAAACATTTTCATGTTTGATATTGTGTCTGGTGCTATATACTTTTGAGGCTTATTAACTTCAATGTTCCTCCAAGAGCTCTTAGGTCTTGTGTGCCTTTTTATTTGAAAACGGTTCGAAATAATTTTGCATCTAATGATCATGTCTTTATAGCTTTAAAATTGGTTAATGAGATAAATTCAGATTCTAATTTTCTCAGTTTCAAAAAATGCAATGAAATCTTTATTAAATAGTATTTTTTTTAGAAGGTTATGTAATTTATACATACTTTTATTTTTCAAAGATCTAGTCTGTAATAATAATTGTTCATAGACTGCAATAAATATAAATAAATATATAAATATGTTATGAAGAAGTACTGCCCGAGAAAAATTCCGCCCCTAAAAAGTGCCGCCCGGGGCGGGCCGCCCCTCACGCTCCCCCACGCTACGCGACTGTTGTACGTTCATTTTAACATGACTGAGTTGTAAAAACGGGATCCACGTCCAGCTGCGAAAAAATATGTCTTCGATTTAAATCACTAAATTTCAAAAACAACAAAAAACAACTGAGCAAACTTTTTTCAAAAATATTTTTGTAAATGGAAGAGAAATGAAAAATAGTGAAGATGAAAATGAATTTGAAGAAAATTTTACTATTATTTTCAATTTTGATTTAGACTTGGTGTTTGCCATAATAATATCTGTTAATTAATACTATGAAATTAGATCTTCTAAGGTGAAGCATTTTTGCCGTGATGTTATTTAATATTGATCACTTGAATAAGGTCTTAAAAAATTTCCGAAAAAAAAAAGTTTTCTGCAGTGATAATTTTTTCTTATTTCAACCCCTGGGTTATGGGTTTTGAAAGGTAGGTATAGATAAAAAGGCGGAAGAAAATTTCTGAACAGGGCGCTAATTACTCTCAAGCCGGCACTGTATGGACTAAAAAATAAACTACTCCCAAAGTACATATTTATAAATTGTTTAGTCAAAGAAGAAAAATAGTGATGCTCACAAGCTGAACAATTTCATAACAAGCACGAAGGCGTAAAGGACAGAAAGCTGTATTCCATAGCAAAATTACAATGCATAATAAATTACAAATTATTTGAAAATTATTTCATTTTGTTGTTGCACATGTATTGAAAAATTAAAGTCTTATAAAATTTTAATTTTTACACTAAGCTGCTATGGTAAAGGGTAACTGAATTAGCTGAAGGCTATTTGTAAGTAAATAAATTAACAAAAAAGTCAGCTGAGTCAGTCTACGGACTATGTGCTTAACTTTTTGGTCAGCTCCAAATTTTTGTGTAGCGGTTAATCCCTCCCTTTTCCTAACTTCTTACAACTTTAATCACTTTATGGCATAACAACAACAACAACAACAACAACAACAAAAATAAATGTCTTCTAGGGATGTACATTTTTCTATCTTAAATTGCTGAAACTTTCAGCATCTTATGTTAAAGTATCAACATTATTGGAGCTTTACTGTATTAAAAACATTAATTTAACACAAATGTGGTATGTGCGGAAAAGAGTAAAAAAAAAAGAAGACTTACAACTAATAGCGGTTGTTTCTTACTGCCGTGCAAATGAAAAGAGTAAGATAAAAAACACTCGACCAGTGATGGCTCATCATGTCACAATTTGTAACGCCTACTATAACTGCACAGCGCATACTCTACCAAAATAAAAGAGATGGCATGAACAGCATGATGGCGCTGGCAGCAGAAAAAAAAGCAAAACAACAACGAAAAAGAAAAAGTGCAAATTATAATCACAAAAATTAAGACACAACATTTTTAGAATCCAATTTTATGTGATAACAATAAAAAGCTGTAAAATACTCTTAAAACTTTCTAAAGGAGAGTTGAACTGGGAATTGTTGTAGATGTTCGTACATACATAAATACAAATGGCCACTTTTGGTTAAGCATACCAACACTAAGTTTTTAGTAGAGTAAATTCTATTTGTCTTACGCGGTTTTTATGAACTCTTCATCTAATGCGTATGACATTTCTGACCGCCTCCACCCTGAGTCACAGCCTGTTACATAAATCCTCACCGCCCACCCCGCCTCCCACTGGCAACAAATTGAAAACTTAATATCGTTACCTTAATATAGAAAGGCCCTAACTAACATTTTTTTCAAAACAGAGATTTTTATAGATTTCGGTAGGTCACCCACTAATACACCATTGACAAAAAAATATGTTTGCAACGATTGAAAATAAATCAATTACAAGCAAATAAAAAAAATGCCATTACTCACTTTAACTCACAAAAACTTTAATTTTTATTAAGTTTTTTCGTTCTCCTGTAAAATACTAAAAATGTAAGATAGGGCCTTTCTATATTAAGGTAACGATATGTGAGTTTCGAGCAATAAATCTATACAAAATAAAAAATAATAATTGTGGAATGTTATTAAGTTGACGTTTATTCAATAATATGCAAACTTAAAACCTGAAATATAGCACAAGAAATAGACAACATTTTTCGAAAATTGTTTAATTCACTTGTTTAACAATGCCATAATATTCTAGACGCATTACATTATAAAGGGTGATTTTTTAAGCGTTTGGTTTTTAAAAATTGAAAAAAGAACACAAAATTTGCTATAGTGAATAAAAAATTTATTTGAAGCGATACATCAGTTCTTGCCATTTACTTTTTAAAGATTATTTTATGTAAACGTTGCCTGGGACTATGCCTGAGGTGGTTCATCCGTAAGCTCTAATTTTGGCATACTTTTTCCATCATTTCGGCCGGTATCTCACCAATGGCAGCTGTCATGTTGTCTTCCAGGGCTACAATTGTGACTGGCTTGTCCATGTACACGAGAGACTTCACGTAGCTAAATAAAAAATAGTCTACTGGGGCCAATCTTGGCGGCCAATGGACTGCTCCAAAACGTGAAATTAATTAGGCACCAAACTCGCCTCTCAATAGGTCCATGGTATCGCGTGCCGTGTGGCATCGTCTTGTTAAGACCCGTGGTGTCACGTGCCCCGCCAAGGACCCAAGATGAATCACTGCAAATAATGACAATATCATTATAACCTTTCCATTTATTGTCATGTTCTTGATACATGTTTAAAAATTCAATAATACTTAAAAAAAATGCGTTCACGGTTTCACATTCCGTTTCTTCAATTACTTGTGGCGTTTGCAGTAGGGGGAGAAGGGGTACATTTAAATACGGGGCACATAGATACGGTTGCCGTTAAATCCAAACCTGACGAGGACAGATATCATTTAAACGTACATAAGTAAGCGTCGACAGAACCTATCATATATTTGAATTTCAACTGCGTTCAGGTACCGCTTCGCGTATGACAAGTATAAACCTGTTTTGTACGCTCATAAGTAAAATAGTTGCGCCCTATTCGGGTGTGCATTTATTTGGAAAGTTTTGTGTTGACAATTGTATATTACGATATACGGTTAGTACATATCCTTGATAATTTTTAAGTAGCTGTAATTTTTATAATTACTGAACACTTAAACGTAAAATTATTATTTAAAACAAAAAAGTCACTTGGGGCCCATTGATACAATCATATACGGGGCACATTGATATGTATGAATTTGTTCCGTCTGGTACATAGATTGTGACTTAATCGTTTTTTTTTTCTTAACAGAAAGGAATATGGTGCGAACTAGGGGTGGAAATCCCGGGATTACGGGATCCCGGGATTTGCTCTCAATATAGGCTAAAGTAATCCCGGGATTACAAAGAGACAATCCCGGGAATTTCGGGATTAGAAAAATATTTTATATTATACAATAAATATTCTTTTATATGACATATTTAAGTACAAAATCTGCAAAATAATTGTTTTCAACACATTTTATGTGCATGAAACATTATTGCATCAACCTGCAAAATGCACTTTAATTGTGTCTGAACCTTAACCCTTATGTAATAACCAAAATTACCTACGTTGTTCAATAACTAGGGTACCCGGGTACCAATAGGAGTAATTCATATAATTAAGGAAAAGTACGAGTAGATTTTTGTTTTTCATTGTTTTGATTTCCGTTATGTAGAAAGCAAAGTTTGCTTAGTGATTTTTCTGCTAACCGTAACCTTTAAATATTTCGACTAATATAACGTTTGAGGGTCTTTTTCGACCCGCATATATTTTGTATGGAATTTCAAAGAAAAATAATGTTTTAGTGAAAAGAAGTTTAATTATTACATTTATAAATTCAATTTATTACATTTATTGGTAGTAACAGTAAAAATATAATAAAACTAATTAAATAATTAGTTATTGTCCAGTTTTTGAAATCATTTGACAAACACATTTTGGATTTCTGTTCCTTTGGAAACATTATCGTTACGCAATTCAATCCGCTTGTGTTCGGTTTGGGTAAAGTCTTCTCGGTGAAAATAAAAAAAAGAGTGCATTTACCCCGTTTGTTTACATGTAGTGGGACCATTCTATTCTGCTTGGCAGAAATACCGGCTCCCTCCATTTGTCGTCAGTAAGTGATGACTTCGATAGCGTAGGCAGAAGTATAAGAAAAATTGCATTTCGTAGATTTTTGGCTCTGTTAGGCATGTGATTTTTGGATAATGCAAGACCAAGTTCATGAAAAAAGTTCTTACGACATTGTTTTCGCTGCTTGCTTTCCAAGCTGGATGTATGGCTAAATGGATGATGAAGCATTTAGCGCTGAAATGTCAACGATGTTGGAAAAAAATGCTTATCGGCCAAAGGTTAGCTTTCCACTTGTAACTGAATCTCGAAAGCGTTTTGTAGGCATTTTGTTTTATTATAGTATGAAACTACCTTAGGCAATTTCCTTGGTGCTGGTTCGGTATAAGGCGAATAATGCATGATGCTCTGAATAGTGGTGAATTGTGTGTCTTGGTTACATATAAAGCAATTATGGTATTTTTAGTGAAGGCGAATGTAGATTGGAATACTGGCAGCTTTCTCTTCGATTAGAAGCTTACGCAGAATGCTTATTTTACGCAATGTGCCAACCATAAATAAATTTGTGTGTAGCTACTTTTGATCCAAATAGAGTCTAGGAATTAAATCAAAAACCACTGAAAATTTACAGTAGAATGAGTCAGAGGGTTCCGAAGTTGTGCAGTTGTGTTTTTTGACGAAATTTTTCACTAATAAAGTAATAAGTCGGTGCAGAGTGAGAGGATTTCTATAGTCGTAAATAAATATTGTATACAACCTAAACGCTGATTCGCGGTTATCTTTTTACGTCGACAGAAAGTACGAAAACATACCTATACTTCGAAAAATACGAATGGCCGGAAGCGACCCGTATGACGAAAAAAGTTCCAAAGTCGAAAAAATCTTATGAACAACTATCGATAAACTCTGACGCTACATGTTTTCATTCATAACATACATACTGACAAAGTAACGAAAACACAGACCAACACAGCTGATAGTTTTCGAAATATTTGAAATGAAAAAAAAGTTCGGTCGAAAACGACCCTAACATCTTTCTACGGTTAAAAACTATGATAAAATTCTGTGTACTGTTTTTTTTGTTTATACTGATGACAATGGAAGATCTAACAGCAACAAAATTTGGAAAGTATTCATATGTATGTATGTTGATATTTGACACAAGTAGGTATGTATAATGTATGCGGGTACCTGGGTACCCTGGTTATTGAACAAGCGTGTATTAACTTTAACCGTAAATTTTTATTACTTTTATTTATAAAAATTCAAAATAGGATCCATGAGTCGATGAAAAATTAAGCAAATAACGAGGATCTGATTGGAACTAAAAATTGTTTCACGGGAACATAAGAAAAATCATACGGAAAGTACGAAAAGGGTACCCGGTTATAGACATAAGGGTTAAATTGAGTAAAAATGTTTTTTTTTATTGTATCAATTTTTTGTTTAAGATTTTCTTAAAAAAATGTCACATAGCAAAAATAATATCTTTTTAATACTTTGACTAATTTAAGAATTTTTTACTAGTGCGATTTGTAATGAAAATTGATAGTTCAGGAGAAAAATGATAAAATGTGAAATTTAGACTAAAATCATTTTTATCAATAACGGAAATACTAAAAATGCAATAGAAAAACAACATAAGCAAAACATATCTATTTTTTATAATAAAATACAAATCTGCAACAAAAAATATAGGTTTGTCCACAGCCGACCTTGATTTGACATTGAAATTTTGACCCATACCTAGACCTACCAATATTTAAGTTGTAAGATATAATTAAACTTTTGTCTGAAGCTTTTTTATTCTGAATTCATCTTCTAAAGATGTTGAAAACTTAAATGAAGCACACTTATGGGTGCGTCTACTGAGAGCGAGCCATTCGGTGCCACTAAATGCCGTCACTGTCACATTTGAAGAAGGTGATAAAGTATTTATCAAGTACAAAGTGCGGTACACGAATTTTTAAATGTAAAAACAAAATTCTTGATTATCCTCTATCATCTCCTTTTAATAGTGACTATCTTCTACTAGTCAAACTTAGTAAATGTGATTTAGATGTATTAACACTCGAAGTGTCCTAAGTCAATTTTTAATTATTTTTTCTATTATTTTGCATTCTTATTCTTCATTGATACGCTGTGAAATAAAGCAATTTTAATTTTAAATATACAATTGTATAAACTTCTCGTCTTTTTGTAGTTTTGTATGCATTTACTAGAACTATCAATCCCGGGATCCCGGGATTGAAAACGTCGATCCCGAAAATCCCGAAACTCAAAAAAGCTCCAGGATTGCGACCCTTAGTGTGAACGTAAAAACGAGAAATTGGTAGAGGTAACATCGATGATAGAGCAATCTTTGATTTACGGGAATGCAAGGTATCAATAAGAAATGCGGTCTATAAGTACAATTTAAAAATAATGCAGTTGATACTGATCCACCTATGTCAAAAGACGTTAAAGAAGGGTATATAATTTAATATAGGGGTGTTTTAAACTATGAATTAAAGTACCACAAGCGTATATCAATGTACCCCGTGTGTGGGGCAGTTTGGTACGAAATTCTGTTTTTAAAAAACACTTCATAACATTTTTTTCAAATAAATCTGAGTTGAAATTTGTTTGAAATTAGTAAGATACACACTGAAAACATTCAGATACTTTTTTTTTAATTATTTTTGTCAATATGCCTCTTTTTTTTCGATTGTAAAGAAATCGTATCAATGTGCCCCACCTCCCCCTACGTATGCCACAATAAAATTTCCCTTTCAACTTCTATGGAGCTGATGCTGCTAAAATCTTTATTAGAAATAAGAGCTGCTTGCAAGAACTCTTCGATAGGTAATTTTGTTATTTAAGCAGGAATGAGATATTCTATTGGTAAGATTTTCAGCCATTCACCTTTGAATCTCACATACAAGGAATTCGTCAATTACTTAAAGCTGTTTACACCAATAAATATGAAACTATAAAAATTTTAAAATAAGTTAGAGGTAAAAAAAATACATTGACATACGACACCGTCCTGTTGTTTAAAATTGACTATGTAGTGATTCAAACGAACTGATACTCATATGTATAATATAAGTAATATTTTTAATTTAAGACAAGTGTTTCAGTTTTATTTAAAACACATTGGCCCATAATTATATTCGCAAAATTAAGTTGAAACTATCTTTTCTGACGAGAATCAAACCCACTTACTGTGAGCTATGAGTTCACAGTCCTAACCACTTCGCCACGCTGCCTTGTATTTTCGAGTTTTTATACCCTACACCGAGGGTATATTCACTTTGTCTCTCCGTTTGTAACACATCGAAGGGGGCGTGGCAGGTATGGAAAAGTTTATATATTCTTGATCAGCGTCACCACCTGAGTCGATTTAGCAATGTCCGTCTGTTGAAATCAGGTTTACGGGAAAACCAAGAAAACTAATTGAATGAAACTTTCACACACAGGTCACATCTTTTTGCAGGCATCTTGCTATTGAAAATGGGCGAAATCGGTTGACGGACACACCTACCGCCCACACTCTATGTATATTTACCCAGGCCAATTTTGAAAAAAAATGCAGCGATTTTGATTAAACTTGGTGATTTGGTGCACATGTGAACCAAATTAGGATTAAGCTGGGTTTTAAGTTTCCAAAAGGTCGTACAGGGCGTGGCACAGCCCTAAATTTTATCATTTATACTACCATATCTTGTAAGCCGTTCAAGATATTGCGATGAAATTCGGTAAACGGATACATATCAAATATATCTTGAATTGAGATAAAAGTGGGCGGAATCGAAAAAGTGGGCTTGGCACTTCTCAACAGTTAAAAATTTTAATTCCGTACATCTCGAAATTGGCACAAAAGATTTCCATAAAAATTTTGGGCTTAAATTTACTTTAGTACAAATGCTCCAATTTTTTAAGATTTTAAGGAAAAGTAGCGCTATAAAAATAAACAAGTTAAGGTGTTATCTTCGGCCAGGCCAAAACTCACATACCCTACACTGCACTGAAAATACCTTTTAAATAAATGTTAAAAAGACGAAGAGCTTGAATAAGCGAAAAAATGTGAAATGTTAGAAAGGTTGACAGAGGTTGAAAAATGTTGAAAAAGTCGAAAATATATGCGAAATGTTGAAAAAAGTTGAGAGAGGTTGAAAACCTCTAAATAAGTTGAAATAGGTTGAAAAAATTTGAAAGAATTCAAAATTGATGAAAAAGTCGAAAAAATAAAGAAACTTATGAAGACAGTTGAAAGAGGTTGAAAAAGTCGAACAAATACAAATAGGATATGTTGGAAAAAGTTAAAGGGTTGAAAAAGTCGAAAGAATATGGAAATGAAAAATTTGAAATATGCCACGACCACTTCTCCAATTCCACCCACTTTTTGTTCAATAAATTATATTTGTGATCGACATCCTCACATTAAATTTTAGCACAATAGCTTTTATAGCTTGCGATATATGCCACAGTTAAATTGAAAATTTTGGGCGGTGAGACACCCACTGCTACAATCCAGCCCGGTTGTGATCCAGAAATAGCTTTTTATAAACAAACCCCTAACACCAAATTTTAGTATGATTGCTCACATATTTCGATTAATTTTATTTGTATAGGAGGTTCCACGCCCACTGGTGCTATTGCAGCCACTTTTGATTCAGATATACTCTATAGCAACTGAACCACTTACATTAAATTTCATAGCAATCGCTGCAATAGTTCACTTAAAACAGCGGTTACAAATTTATGTTAATATGGGAGGTGCCACGCCCACTGATGCAATCCCTTCAAAACTCCCTTATTTTTAAAGCTTATAGTAACTGACATCCATACACCAAATTTTATGAAGATTACTCTCATAGCACACTATCTACAACAATAAACGTTTTTTGCTGTTATGGGAGGTGCCACGCCCACAGGTACTATTGGAACAAATTTTTGTAACAAGAGACCTTATAGCAAGCTTATCTACCTCTCTAAATTTCATAACGATTACGTTGGTAGTTCTCTTAATATAACGTTTATAAATATTTTGGCGGTGCCACGCCCTTCAACTGGTTTTTTCAGTAAAATGGCTAAGCTCGTATTGGTGACTGCTTTCAGCGGCATCATCACCAAAATTTTTATAAAAATCGTTTGAGTAAATTTTGAGATGTGCGGAATCAAAATTTTTAACAGTTGAAAAGTGCCACACCCACTTTTTCTAATCCGCCCACTTTTTATATTCCGCCCAATTTTTCTATTCCGCCCACTTTTTCTATTCCGCTCACTTTTTCTATTCCGCCAACTGTTATCACAATTCAAGATATATCTGATATGTATCCGTTTACCAAATTTCATCGCAATATCTAGAACGGCTTACAAGATATAAATGATAAAATAAATGATAAAATTTAGGGCTGTGCCACGACCCTGTACGATCTTTTGGTAACTTGTAACCTAGTCTAATCCTAATTTGGTTCACATGTGCATCAAATCACAGACAAAGACAGACAGACAGACAGACAGACAGACAGACAGACAGACAGACAGACAGACAGACAGACAGACAGACAGACAGACAGACAGACAGACAGACAGACAGACAGACAGACAGACAGACAGACAGACAGACAGACAGACAGACAGACAGACAGACAGACAGACAGACAGACAGACAGACAGACAGACAGACAGACAGACAGACAGACAGACAGACAGACAGACAGACAGACAGACAGACAGACAGACAGACAGACAGACAGACAGACAGACAGACAGACAGACAGACAGACAGACAGACAGACAGACAGACAGACAGACAGACAGACAGACAGACAGACAGACAGACAGACAGACAGACAGACAGACAGACAGACAGACAGACAGACAGACAGACAGACAGACAGACAGACAGACAGACAGACAGACAGACAGACAGACAGACAGACAGACAGACAGACAGACAGACAGACAGACAGACAGACAGACAGACAGACAGACAGACAGACAGACAGACAGACAGACAGACAGACAGACAGACAGACAGACAGACAGACAGACAGACAGACAGACAGACAGACAGACAGACAGACAGACAGACAGACAGACAGACAGACAGACAGACAGACAGACAGACAGACAGACAGACAGACAGACAGACAGACAGACAGACAGACAGACAGACAGACAGACAGACAGACAGACAGACAGACAGACAGACAGACAGACAGACAGACAGACAGACAGACAGACAGACAGACAGACAGACAGACAGACAGACAGACAGACAGACAGACAGACAGACAGACAGACAGACAGACAGACAGACAGACAGACAGACAGACAGACAGACAGACAGACAGACAGACAGACAGACAGACAGACAGACAGACAGACAGACAGACAGACAGACAGACAGACAGACAGACAGACAGACAGACAGACAGACAGACAGACAGACAGACAGACAGACAGACAGACAGACAGACAGACAGACAGACAGACAGACAGACAGACAGACAGACAGACAGACAGACAGACAGACAGACAGACAGACAGACAGACAGACAGACAGACAGACAGACAGACAGACAGACAGACAGACAGACAGACAGACAGACAGACAGACAGACAGACAGACAGACAGACAGACAGACAGACAGACAGACAGACAGACAGACAGACAGACAGACAGACAGACAGACAGACAGACAGACAGACAGACAGACAGACAGACAGACAGACAGACAGACAGACAGACAGACAGACAGACAGACAGACAGACAGACAGACAGACAGACAGACAGACAGACAGACAGACAGACAGACAGACAGACAGACAGACAGACAGACAGACAGACAGACAGACAGACAGACAGACAGACAGACAGACAGACAGACAGACAGACAGACAGACAGACAGACAGACAGACAGACAGACAGACAGACAGACAGACAGACAGACAGACAGACAGACAGACAGACAGACAGACAGACAGACAGACAGACAGACAGACAGACAGACAGACAGACAGACAGACAGACAGACAGACAGACAGACAGACAGACAGACAGACAGACAGACAGACAGACAGACAGACAGACAGACAGACAGACAGACAGACAGACAGACAGACAGACAGACAGACAGACAGACAGACAGACAGACAGACAGACAGACAGACAGACAGACAGACAGACAGACAGACAGACAGACAGACAGACAGACAGACAGACAGACAGACAGACAGACAGACAGACAGACAGACAGACAGACAGACAGACAGACAGACAGACAGACAGACAGACAGACAGACAGACAGACAGACAGACAGACAGACAGACAGACAGACAGACAGACAGACAGACAGACAGACAGACAGACAGACAGACAGACAGACAGACAGACAGACAGACAGACAGACAGACAGACAGACAGACAGACAGACAGACAGACAGACAGACAGACAGACAGACAGACAGACAGACAGACAGACAGACAGACAGACAGACAGACAGACAGACAGACAGACAGACAGACAGACAGACAGACAGACAGACAGACAGACAGACAGACAGACAGACAGACAGACAGACAGACAGACAGACAGACAGACAGACAGACAGACAGACAGACAGACAGACAGACAGACAGACAGACAGACAGACAGACAGACAGACAGACAGACAGACAGACAGACAGACAGACAGACAGACAGACAGACAGACAGACAGACAGACAGACAGACAGACAGACAGACAGACAGACAGACAGACAGACAGACAGACAGACAGACAGACAGACAGACAGACAGACAGACAGACAGACAGACACCATTTGAAAGCTAATGAATTGAGATTTCCTATGGTGCTAAAAAAGTTATGTACTAATCATACATTTTTTGGAAAAATTTACGTGTTTTAGAAAAAAAATGGTCAAAATTTTAAAAAAAAAATCGCTAAAAACTTATAAAACAAATTTTAAATGTTTATGTGGCGATTCAATGACTTATTCAATTACCTTTCATATGATACCAATATTTTGGATATTTATACAGAGTTTTTCAACTTATACTGATTTTTATAAAAGCTATATCCGCAACTTCCGATAGCTATATCTCCGAAACTAGATCCGTCCGACCCTCTTTTTTTGTACACTTATTTTTTTGTTTTTGTAGCGCTACTTTCCCTAAAAAAATTAAAAAAAATAGGGCATTTGTACTAAAGTAAATCTGTTCCAAATGTTGGAGATGATGCCGCTGAAAGCAGTCATCAATACAAACTCAGCCACTTAACTGAAAAAAATCTTTGAAGGGCGTGGCACCGCCCACAATACTTATTAACGTTATATTAAGAGAACTAACAACGTAATCGTTATGAAATTTAATGAGGTAGATATACTTGCTATAAGGTCTCTTATTACAAAAATTTGGTCCAATAGTACCTGTGGGCGTGGCACCTCCTATCTAAGCAATAAACGTTTATTGTTATAGATTGTGTGCTATGAGAGTAATCTGCATAAGATTTGGTGTATAGATGTCAGTTACTATAAGCTTTAAAAATAAATGAATTTTGACGGGATTGCATCAGTGGGCGTGGCACCTCCCATATTAACATAAATTTGTAACCGATGTTTTAAGTGAACTATTGCAGCAATTGCTATGGTGTATGTAATGTAAGTGGTTCAGTTTCCATAGAGTATATCTGAATCAAAAGTGGCTGAAATAGCACCAGTGGGCGTTGCATCACCTATACAAATAAAATACGGTAAGTGGCATATTTATCGAAATATGTGAGCAATCATACTAAAACTTGGAGAGAGTGTTGCCTATAGAAAGCTATTTTTGGATCGAAACCGGTATGGATTGTACCAGTGAGTGTGTCGCAGCCCTTAATTTTAAATTTAACCGCGGCATATATCGCAAACTATAAAAGCTATTGTGTTAAAATTTAATGTGAGGATGTCGATCACAAATATAATTTATTGAACCAAAAGTGGGCGGAATTTGAGAAGTGGGCGTGGCAAATTTCAAATTTTTCATTTCTATTCGATTTTTTCAAAATTTTCCATATTCTTTCGACTTTTTCAACCCTTTGACTTTTTCCAATATATCCTTTATGTATTTGTTTGACTTTTTCAACCTCTTTCAACTTTCTTCATTAGTTTCTATATTTTTTTTGACTTTTTCATCAATTCTGAACAATTTCAAATTTTTTCAACCTCTTTAGACTTTTTTAGTGTTTTTCAACCTTCTCAACTTTTTTCAACATTTTGCATATATCTCGACATTTTCAACATTTTTCAACCTCTGTCAACCTTTCTAACATTTCACATTTTTTTCGACTTATTCAACCTCTGCAACGTCTTTTTAACATTTATTGAAGTATATTTACTTTCAGTGCAGTGTAGGGTATGTGAGTTTTGGCCTGGCCGAAGATAACACCTTAACTTGTTTTTATTTAATATTGTTACCTTTCTTATATCATAGAGAAAGCCAAAATTCTCAAAATGTTGATGCAAAGATATAAATCTTGAATCCATATTGCTCACGATCTTTTTTTTTTTAATTTAGTAAGTCTGTTTATGTATAATATTTTAATTTTTACAGATATTTACAAAAGTTCAACCAAAAGGTCTTATGAACTTAGAATATTTACATCCCAATGATAAATTGAATTAATATAATGTTATAAAGTAATTTAATAAATTAATTTACTCATTGAATTTTAATTGAATTTACAGTCAAGTGCAGTAACCAATATTCATGTGAAGTTTCACAAATCGGTTAATGCTTTTAAACAAACATGACAAAGACAACAAATGGAACAATTTAACCTGGTAATTGGTGACATATGTTTCGGCTATTACCACATATATACACATATTCATATGTATATATATAGCCTCATCAGACCAGTTTTTGGTTAATTTGTAATGTGATTCGAACCCCCGACCATTCCATGAATTATATGTGGACAGCCGCTCATACCACTGAGCCATGGAGGTTCTGCTGAACGACATGTACAAAGTGCACATTTCTATGCTTTTTTAGCGCCATCTGTTGTATTTATTTGTCATTTTTCGTTTGCCGCATAGCTTTTGTTAAACCGTCGGCTTAAAGACTTTTGCTATGATGTGGCTTTTTATTATTTCGAATTTCGGGCTTCCACCACTAATTTTTCGAATAATGGTTGGACGTATTCTTCCAGTTTTAAAAATTTTTAATATGTTTTTTAGTCTTCACATGAATATTGGTTACTGCACTTGACTGTAAATTCAATTAAAATTCAATTAATTAATAATACTCAGTCGACTAAAAAACAAATTAAAAATTTCTAAATTAATTTAAGATAAAGTAATTTAAATATAGCTATTAGCTGATTTCTATCAAACAAAATTTCTTTCAGTCTCTTTTAAAATATTATCTTATTAGCTAAGTCCTTTAAAGATCTATCAAGTTCATTATAATACAGTATACCATTGTGAGGAACATTTTGAGACGATACATTATTAATTGACCTAGATACAACTAGGTTATCTCTGTGTGTTGCAGACTTGGGAGTAATCAATTACATTTGGTAATTAATTGCACATGCAATTACAATTACTTGTAATTTTGTAATTGAAATTTTTCAATTACAATTACATGCTAATGTAATTGAAAGTTACGTATTAACAATTACTTATAATTGTAATTGAAATATTTTCGTCGGAAATTATTGTAATCCAAAATATGTAATTGAAAAGCAAAGTAATTGAACTAAATTTGTAATGGATTACTTTTACTGGCAATTTCCAACTGTTGAAGTAATCAATTACAAGATATAACTAATTTATACTAAATACAAATACTTATCCATACATCTACTAATATTAAACGAGCTAAAATTGTATGTTTATAAATACATATACTTATGTATATGCATATTAGGGTGATTCAAATTTTTTTTTTTTAGTTTTTTTTAAGGTGCTGTTGCTTAAAAAGTAAGTTTATGATATGAAGAAAAAGTTCACGAAATTTCAGCTCTGTAACTTAATTTTATAAGGTGGCGCCGGAGCCTGTTAGTTTTACATGTAAATTGTATGGAAAAATTATTTTTTACAAAAAATGTATCTAAATGAATAGGTGATTAGTGTTGTTGAGCTGAAACGGGTCGTTTTTCGACGTAATTTTTTACGCTGAATCCGAATCTGGCCTCAGAACTGACCCATCATGTCGGAATCCTGAAATATTTGAGGTTAATTACCTGAAACATGATGTTTTTTGTCTACTTTCGAGGCCATGTATAGGATTCAAAGAAAGTTGATCAGCTTATTTTTAACAAAAGCATCATTTAGTACCATCCTTGCCCTTTAAAATGAGCTTTCAAGTGGTGATCTGTGATGCTTCCTTGCAAAGTTGCAGCCATTTCAAGGTGACATGAATTTGAAACCCGTTGGTTAATATTGTTGGGTTGCAACCCTTTGTAGGGGATCCAATTCATGTCACTTTAAAATGGCTATAACTTTGCAAGGAAACATCACAGATCACCACTTGAAAGCTCATTTTAAAGGGCAAGGATGGTACGAAATGATGCTTTTGTTAAAAATAAGCTGATCAACTTTCTTTGAATCCTATACATGACCTCGAAAGTAGACAAAAAAACATCATGTTTCAGGTAATTAACCTCAAATATTTCAGGATTCCGACATGATAGGTCAATTCAGAGGCCAGATTCGGATTCAGCGTAAAAAATTACGTCGAAAAACGACCCTTTTCAGCTCAACAACACTAATCACCTATTCATTTAGATACCTTTTTTGTAAAAAATAATTTTTCCATACAATTTACATGTAAAACTAACAGTTTCCGGCGCCACCTTATCAAATTGAGTTACAGAGCTGAAATTTTGTGAACTTTTTCTTCATACCATAAACTTACTTTTTAAGCAACAGCACCTTAAAAAAAACCAAAAAAAAAAAATTTGAATCACCCTAATGTATATACATATATGTATGTATATAAGTATATTTGCATATGGCTGAATTTTATTTTGAAAACGGCAACATCGATTTTAACGAAACTTGGGGATTCCGTGCATATGTAAACAAAATTTAGATTGGGCTAGGACTTAAGTTCTTCAAGACCCTAACAGGGACGTGGCACAGCCCTTAACATTAATTTTCATCACGTGATATCTCGTAAGCTATTGAACATATTGTAATGAAATTTGGTAGACGGATGCAAATCATAAATATCTTTAATTGTAAAAAAATGGGCGGAATTAGAAAAGTGCGCGTGGGATTTTTAAATAATTGAAAATATTTATACAATTTTTTTTTTGTTTGAACTGCTCTAATATATATAAACAAATTGTTGTTGGTATTCCTCTACCTCTATATTATAAGATGAGCCCACAAGCCAAATCTTCTTAACGAATCGAATTTTAAAAAATTTTATCGCTTGTAAGAAATTTTTTTTCAAATTTTAATAAATGTAATTGCGGAAAAATGCGTAATTAATAACATTTTTAATTCAAATTACTTGGCAAAAGTAATGGATTACAAATCTCAAGAGGATTACATTTTCATGAATTACTAATCCAATTGCAAAAGTAATTTAAATTAAATATAATTGTAATTTTAAATTACATGTAATTGAAATTAATGTAATTGAAAAACAGTTCAATTACAATTACTTTTAAATGATTTTTTCAATTACAAGTAAGGATTATTTGTAATTGTAATTGAAAAAAATTTAACCCAAAAATTCCCAAGTCTGGTGTCTTGTATTGTCGGTGTGTTGAAAGCGTGAAGTTTGAATAGTGTTGGGGATTAAGTTTTTAGTTATTTTATGAATACCCACTGGGCATTAAAATAATCGGCAGCTCTTGGTGAATTACCGAAAGCATTTAATAAACATTTATAGTGCTCTTAACTTATACCAGAGTATTTATTCGCCTCTTAAAAAAATAACATTAAATCTTGCGATGAAAATTATTTATGAAGCATTTCGAAACTCCCAATTAAGATGTTTACAAATACAACTAAGAATGCTTAGAATTTTAAAAGTATTTATCAAAGTTTTAACAACGTCTTGTGAGAGGTTCTTAAATCGTCTGTAAACATTTCTTTCTTAAGGAGAGCTAAGGTATTTATAAGGTCTTAAGAAGCATTCGGAAGTATTCAAAATTTTTAATATTTATCAAGATCTTTAAAAAATGTTTGATAAAAGCTTTTTAATAAATAAAATTTATTTTTTACTTTAAGAGCCATACATTTTATTGAGCTCTTCAATTTCTGAGTTTTTAAGTGCTATATAAGTGTCAATATAAACTTCAACTCTTACGTGAACTTATAAAATACCTCTGTAAATATCAACATTTAATGAAGAGCTTCTTAAATCGGATTTATAATTGAACTAGTTTTCAAAATGGCTGCATGTGGCTTAAAATGGCAATTGTAGCTGTTGCTCAATGCTTCATTACATGAGGCGCCCGGTTTCAAAACCGGCCAAGTCCATCTTTCATACTTTTGGGAAAACAACGAAAAACGTTTGTTTTCATCTATGTTCATTGAAAAATTAAAAAGTATTTCCTACATGAAAGCTAATAAAATTTCTTACTCAAAGCACGTCAGATCAAATATTTAAAGTTTTATTTGCGAATGTTTTTGAGAAAACAATTTTGGACTTGGCCGGTTTTGATACCAATTAACTGGACTTGGCCGGTTTTGATTCCAAGGCGTTGGAAAAAGAGTGGACTTGGCCGGTTTTGATACCAATGTACTGGACTTGGCCGGTTTTGATTCCAAGGCTTTGGATTGGTTTTGAAAGGAAGTTTATGGACTTGGCCGGTTTTGAAATCCATGAATCAAAAATAAATTAAAAAGTGTAATATTTGTGTCAAAAAAAAATTTTTTTAATCTTAAACCACTGTAGAAAGATAAAGCATGGTCTAGATTTTTATATATGAGAATATTTCAAAATTTTATTTTTTTGGACTTGGCCGGTTTTGCAACTGGGCGCCTCACATAGTTTGTGCTCAGTGCGTTATTAGATTGAAAATGGAAAACGCTAATATTTTAAACTACATATTATAGAAAAACAAAAAAAAGTGGTGCTTTTGCTGACTTTGCTAATGGCCAATACAGTATATTATTATATTCCTATGCTGAAGGCACAGTAGTCAACACAAAACCTTTTTTTTTCAATACTTTGCACTATTTCGAATGACATTTCCGCATCAAAAAATAGAATTATTTCTACGTTGAATGAATTCAATCTCACGAGTACATTAAAATTTTTTAAAAACAAAACATCAGAATAACTGTACTTTCACTTAAATACCTCTTTAAATTTTTTCAAGATCTCTATAAAATTTCGTATGAGTTAATGTATTTATCGAACTCTTTCCAAGAGCTTTATAAAACTTTATTTGGTTTCATAAATTTATAGAACTCTTCACAAGAGCTCCATAAAATTTTTATCGAAAAATAGGGTTACCAAACGTCCGCAATTCAATAAAAAATTTTAAATGACCAGTACTCTTATAAAAATAGTAAATAACTTATAACTTAAACATTTTCTTAAAAATTAAAGTTTTGGAATTTGATAAATTCTTGATTCAAGTCCCCAAAAGTAGCATCGTTTTTTTGACTTGTTTACTCCGTTTTCACATTTTCTCAAAGTTAAATATTATTTCATTCAACAATGCTAGAGATGTACGTCATAATAATGGCCGCCTACCCGTACACTGGTTGTCCAATGCCTAGATCTGATCAATTAAAGAGGCCGAGAAACAAGTTTTACTTAAGAACTCGGAAAGTAAGCCACAAACAGAAAAATATATTGAGGCCACTGTTGTAGAGGAGCAGATCAAAACACTTCGATTTCATGCTCGACAAATCTCCATGTGACAAGTGACCCAACTTTGATTAAAACTTACAATAAATACTTTAATTTTTTGAACAGAAATAATTACTTAGGGCGAAAAATTTAGTTTTCGGAAGCTATAAAAAGAGGGTCAAATCTTGTGATACGAAGACTTTTTTGATATGAAATCGATTTCATCTGCTCTAGAACATTGGTCTTAATATATTTTTCTGTTGCAGCTTACTTTCCGAGATATTAAGCAAAACACGTTTCCCGCCCTCTTTAATTATCCAGATCTTGGCATTGGACAATAAAAAAATATGAGGCACAAATTACCAAAACTAAATTGAGAAAACAAAAATAAGCGCAAGATGGCCCAAAATATGTTTATTCGAATTTCTATAAAGAAAACAGCTCATAAAACATCTCTTTCTTAATTTGCCACTTGTTCATATGGTAACCCTAAAAATGGACTCAAAATTATTTTTATTTATTTTTTTTTTTTATTTTATTTATTTCTGTAGAATATATATACGTATAATAAGAACTAGGTCCTTTTGTAATACTAAGAACATTTTTTAGCAAGATAAAGAAATGAGAAAAAAAAAAGAAAAACTTAAATAGCTATTATAAGTTATATAATATAATTCTATAAAACAATAATATAAAAAAGTGATTATCATGAAATCAATACAATAGAAAATTGGTTACTGGGAAAAATTAATAAATATGTACTGTCTAAGCCTTCCACATGACTCAACTGTCCTACAGCAACATGGAAGGGTACTATCAACTGGAGGACAAGTTTACGTTTAGTATCAACAGGGGTAAATTCAGCGGACATTCTCAGATTGCGTATTGTGTGAGGACAAAATATTCCATTGGAAATTTTGCCTCACATAAGTTTTTGGCTAGGTACAGTCACCTCAAAACAACAGCATAAAACACACCACCAAAATAACCAAACAACAAAACAATAGCCCAACATCAAAATAGTTCAAAAACAATAGCCAGCAACAGTAAAATAAACCAACAAAACAGTACCCACATGTAAACTGCATGACAACAACGGCAGCACAAATAACGCAATGCATACAAAGCAACACGTGCGCTGGATCGATCATGCAAGCGAACGTGTTCGATGTTGCGCACGCAACTTAAACCAGTTTTTCCATAAGCCAAGCAACGCACAATGATGATAAAAGAGAAGTCGCAAGCATAGCAAGGGGGTCAGTGAGTGATCAGCAACAGAAGCAGACGTGAAAAATAAGTGTAACAAGCGCAGCACGCAGTCACAAACAAGCAACAAGTGAAAAAATACCAAGCACCACACAGCCTGGCAGGGAAGCAGAAGCAAGTACCGGAGATTCTACGAGTCCAAACCTGTAGCGAGAAGGCAGAACAGGAACCACCAAGGCTAGGATTATTGGTAGGTATAGTGATCACCAGCGTAAGAATCGGGTTTCAAGAACTCTTTCAAGGGGGAAATGCTTTGGCCGTTTGTTAATTGTATGTGTCACCCCTACGGCTTTGACATCTGTCTAAAGTATTTCCTATCCGCTGAGGCTTCTTTAGAAGTCCTCTTTGGAAAGATTGGAGAAGCCCTTTTCTGAGACGTCGACGATTAGTACCACCAGGGAAATCTTTGAACTATTGTTAATTGTGTGTGTCACCCCTACCGCTTTAACCTTATTTCAAAGTTTTCCCGTGCCAATTTCGGTTGGCCGGTCTAAGACTCGGACGAGCCTGAGTGAGGGCAACGCCTACAGTTTTCCAAACCCTTGGTGGCGATAGGGAAGTTTCTCGTCAAAGGTGCGGATGCGAAGAGGACCCGATGGTTCCCGAAGACCACCCGAAGGCTTCGCACTCCAAACGAAGCTAAACTTCGCACACCGAAGGAAAACCGTATATGACGGTGTATTTCAAGTAAGACTACCAGAGATTCCAAGTACACCCGAAGGTTCCCGAAGACCACCCGAAGGCTTCGCACTCCAAACGAAGCTAAACATTGCACACCGAGGGAAAGACGTACATGACGGTCTACTCCACGTAGAACGACAACAGTTTCACCGTACATCCGAAGGTTCCCGAGGAACACCCGAAGGCTTCACACTTCAATCAAAGCGATACAACGCACGACAAGAGTCCCTGAATCAAATAAATAATATTGAAGTGAAGAAAGTAATAAAAATTAAGAGCAATTGAAATTTAAGACAGTTACTTGTAGCCCATTCACTAATAGACAGCAGGTCTTCATTAAGCCGGCAGGATAAGTCTTCCATAAGCCCAGATCGATTAGACATCATCATCTGCATAAGCATACATAGACGAAAAATTGCAGGTTTGGAAAATATCATTAATGAAGATGGTGTACAATTGAGGCCCAAGAACTGAACCCTGACGTACACCACTGCTAACCGGTTTGTAATTAGAGTATTTGTTATCCACCTTAACCCTTTGCATTCTGCCCGTCAAGTAAATCTTCAACAGTTTAACCGCGTTACTACTAAAATTATAATATAGTCCTAGTTTATGACAAAGTAAAGAATGATTAACATTATCAAATGCCTTAGAAAAGTCAAGTAAGCAGAGGTGAGTTACATGGCCATTATCATACTTACTTACTTACTTGGGGGGCCATAACAACCTGTTACCGGATTACGGACGACCTCAAAATCTCTCTCCAGGCGCCTCTGCTTCGCGTGCGCCTTCTCCAATCATTCACACCAAGCGTGGATAGGGTTTCCTCGGCTTGGTCTTTCCATCGGAGGCATGGTCTTCCTCTTCGTCGTCGCCCAGCGGCTTCCGCATCAAACACCTTTTCCGCCGGAGCTTCTTCGTCCATACGCACAACATGTGCCAGCCAGCGCAGACGTTGGATAGTGATGCGCTTGACTATGTCAATGTCAGCGTAGAGCTCGTACAGTTCGTGGTTCATTCGAATATGGTAGTCGTCGCCGACGTGAACAGGACCGAAGATTTTGTGAAGAATTTTTCTCTCAAACACCCCAAGCGTGGCTGCATCAGTCTGCGACACAACCCATGCTTCTGCGCCGTAAAGTAGCACGGGTAAGATGAGTGTCTTGTAGAGTGTCAGTTTTGTCGCGCGAGAGAGGTCTCTACCACTCAATTGCTTACTGAGACCATAGTAACACCTATTAGCAAGAGTTAGTCTTCGCTTTATCTCCAGGCTGACATCGTTTTGAGTGTTCACGGCGGTGCCAAGATAGGTGAATTCCTTGACAACTTCGAAAGTATAGTTGTTCGCAGTAACAAAGGATCCAATATGCCGCATCTCCCTGTTTGTGGACAGCATATACTTTGTTTTGCCCTCGATCACCGTCAAACCCACTTTCGCTGACTCTTTTTCGATAGCAGAGAACGCAGCAGTAACATCTCGCTTACAACGTCCAATGATATCAATATCATCGGCATATGCAAGGAGCTGGACACTTTTGTAGAAAATAGTGCCGACGATGTACACTGGCTCTTCGCAACATCCCTTCCATCACAAAGTTGAAGAGGTTGCAGGATAGTGGATCGCCCTGTCTGAAACCTCGTTCGGTTCGGAGAGGTCCCTTCCTACTCTGACGGAGCTGGCTGTGTTGCTCAACGTCATTCTGCAAAGCCGCACCAGCTTCGCAGGTATACCGAACTCAGACATGGTGGTATACAGGCAATCCCGTATCGGGCTATCGAAAGCAGCTTTAAAATCGATAAAGAGATGATGGGTATCGATCTGTTTTTCGTGGGTTTTTTCCAGGATTTGACGTAGTGTGAAGATCTGGTCTATGGTGGACTTACCAGGTCTAAAGCCGCACTGATAAGGCCCAATCAGTGTGTTGGCAAACGGCTTAAGTCTTTCACACAGTACAGTCGACAGGACCTTGTAAGAGATGGCAAGAAGACTGATTCCCCGGTAGTTACCGCAGATTGTCGGGTCACCTTTCTTCAGTACAGGACAAAGGACACTGAGATTTCCATCACAAAGTTGAAGAGGTTGCAGGATAGTGGATCGCCCTGTCTGAAACCTCGTTCGGTTCGGAGAGGTCCCTTCCTACTCTGACGGAGCTGGCTGTGTTGCTCAACGTCATTCTGCAAAGCCGCACCAGCTTCGCAGGTATACCGAACTCAGACATGGTGGTATACAGGCAATCCCGTATCGGGCTATCGAAAGCAGCTTTAAAATCGATAAAGAGATGATGGGTATCGATCTGTTTTTCGTGGGTTTTTTCCAGGATTTGACGTAGTGTGAAGATCTGGTCTATGGTGGACTTACCAGGTCTAAAGCCGCACTGATAAGGCCCAATCAGTGTGTTGGCAAACGGCTTAAGTCTTTCACACAGTACAGTCGACAGGACCTTGTAAGAGATGGCAAGAAGACTGATTCCCCGGTAGTTACCGCAGATTGTCGGGTCACCTTTCTTCAGTACAGGACAAAGGACACTGAGATTTCCATCGTCGGGCATGCTTTCTTCTAGCCATATTTTGCAGATGAGTTGATGCATACACCCTATCAGCTCATCGCCGCCGGTCTTGAACAATTCAACAGGCAGGCCATCGGCACCAGCCGGTTTGTTGTTCTTAAGTCGTTGGATCACAACTCGTACCGCGTCATGGCTAGGTGGTGGTACGTCCACACCATCGTCGTTGATTGGTGGCATTGGGTTAATTTCTCCAAAGGCGGGATTGGTGGAGTCATCGCCAGCAAGCAGCTTTGCCATTATCATAAGACGATCTAATATTGTCCAACATATTAACCATGGCAGTAGAACAGCTGTGTCCAGCTCTAAAGCCAGATTGAAGAGGGTGTAAGAGCTTATTTTCAAATAAAAATTTATTAACTTGGGTTGCCATTAGAGCTTCAAACACCTTGGCTAAGCAGGGCAATATGCTAATTGGCCTAAAATCTTCAGGTTTGTTTGCAGTGGAGACTTTAGGCACAGGTATCACTACAGCAACCTTCCAAACCTCAGGGAAAGAAGACGTCGTAAGGCAGTGATTTGCTATATGAGTAAGAGGACTTATAATGTAAGCAAGGATAAGTTTAATAAATTTTAAAGAAATACCATCCTCACCAATAGAATTAGACTTAACTTTCATGATACATCGACTGACATCATCTTCACTAACCGCAACAAACTGGAAGGATTGCTCAGAGATATTAATATAAGGATAAATGTCGCTCATCCTGGGAGATACAGAGCTAGAAGGGACATACTCATTTAACACATCAGGAGAGATATTGCACACAGAAGAACACTTTTTTCCAATACCAAATGATTTTAAATTTTTCCATAGCACTTTGGAAAGAAGAGAAGAGTTTAATTTGGAGAAACAAAATCTGATTTTGGACTGTCGTGTAATCCGATTAGATGCGTTTCTAGCTATTCTGAAATCAACCCAGTTTTCAGGAGTAGGGTTATTTCTCCAAATAGTACGCAGCCTATTTCGCCGTTTTATTGATTGTTGCACACTAGAGGTAAACCATGGGCAAGATTTATTTTTAATTAAAAGGGTACGAACTGGGATATGTTTTTTAAAAATTTGGTGTAAAGCATTAGTAAAGATTTCTAATTTTTCACTAACAGTTTCACGAAACCTAACATCATACCAAGAGGTAAGAGCAAGATCGATATAGAGGGCTCTTAAATTAGTTGGCTTAAAGTCATGGTAAGAAAGAATGTCAGAATTTATATCACGAGATAAATTAACATTTAACGTGCAAAATAACAAATCTTGATCAGACAGAAAACTGATTTGATCAAATAACAACACTGAAGATAAATCAGACACAATAAACAAATCTAAAAGACTAGGAGAAACATTATTGGAATAACGGGTAGGAACTTCATAATTTACTACTGAAATACCAAGAGAGGCAACATTTTCACACAAAGCTTTAGATACATTATCACTACATAAAAGATTAACATTAAAGTCACCACATATAACAAACAAATTGAAGTCAACAATGAAGTTATTTAAATCAAGAAAATAAGAGTTTAAGCTATTGCATTTACTAGGATTATATACACAAGACAAGAATATTTTGGTACTATTATCAAATATACAGACATTTAAGAACTCAACACTACTGCCAGCGATAGACATATTCACAATTTTAACATTTAAATCATTCCTACAGTATATGGCTACTCCTCCATCTCTTTTCCCTACACGATCGTTTCGGAAAAGTTTGAAATAATTAAAAACATAAATAGAATCACTGATATCACTGCAAAACCACGTTTCAGAAATACAAATGACATCAATAGAAGTATCTTCAAACTTAAGAAAGTCAAGCTTATTTAAATTTTAAGTAAACAATTTTAGCAAATTACAACTGTCAAGTTTTATTAAGCCCTTAATATAATCCTTAAGTTTAAAGTACCTTTTATGAAGCTTTAGAGATAATCCTTAAGTTTTATATGCCAATTTTACAAACTTGGCGTCGTCGGCCATCTTTTTTAATATACATGCCGACAAAATAGCAACAACAACAAAAAAATAAATGCGTTTCTTTTTTTTTTGCCAAAATAAAGATTTTTTGTGCACTAAATCATTTTATTTCGATTTGCTTTTAAATAAAAAATCACTTAAACGTATTTTTAGACATAAATATTAAAGAAAAACCTAAAAATTAATTTTAGCTCAAATATTTTATTTTTCTAATATGTAATATTTCAGAAGCGCGCTAAGTTTTTCGAAGCAAAACCCCAAACTTCACGATAAATCTTTGCTCACACGTAAATTTTGGTCAATAATTGTGCCGAAAATCATAATTATTGGCTGCATCATTTTCATATTGCCATTTTATAATTCCATTTGCTATTCTCTTTTTACCTATTTAACTTTGTATTACTGCAAAAAGTATGTATACCAAAAACAAAATCTTTATTAAAACTTCGTCAAAATAAAATAAACCCAATTAACATTCCGTTCGAAAAAAGATTGTGCATAAATATTTTCAAGAGCACAAAATATTTATAGACCTCTAGGTGTATTAATTTATTGACATCTTCGAAGTCTTTATAAGACTTACGATTTTTTTAACCGAGAGGTTAATAAATCCTATAAATATGGCGACTAAGTCTTGAACAGCACTAAACACATCATTTATTAAACTCTTGAAGAGGTTTTGAAAACGTCATAGCTAACTCTTACATAAACCTCTTGAAGGTCCCCATAAAAGGTGCTCTTTTAGTCTTAAGTAGGATTTATTCTGCGTCTTAAAACCTCTTTATCGAATATTTTCAAGAGTTCTGCTCTTAAAGAATAGTTACATAGAACTCTTGAAGACCCTAATAAATGCAAAAATGCCTAGTGGGTATAGCACAGTAATTGAAATCTATGAATATACTTAACAGGTAAGATCCGGAGTATAGATCAAGTATAGATCAACCGAGTGATAGCGACAATGAAGATTGAATACATTTTTAAGCATTCGGTTTTGCATCACTTGAATTCTATTTGAGTTGGAGAAGGAAACCCATGTACCAGCCGCATACGTAATGTGACAATGAGCTAGACCAAAGTAAATTAAATTTTTCACTTCAGTTGAAAGCTTATATCTGATCTTGTAAAGTAAGCCATTTACCATGGCTAATTTATTTTCTACTAAGTCGATATGGTCATGCCAGCTCAGGAAACAATAGATTTTAATGCCAAGACACTTAATACAGTTTACCTCATTAAAAAAATCTCCATTGTGAAGAATATCAAGACTAGTTGCTAACTTTCGTTTACTCCGGAACAGATAATATTCGTTTTATTAACATTAAGATGCAATTTATTTAATCGAAAGAACTCATCCAGAATAACCAAATCCTCCTTCATACTTGGCCTAATTTCATCAATGCTGTCACTAGGATAAAAAATCGAACAATCATCCGCAAATAGGAAAATTTTACCCTTCAGAGGCAATCTTGCAATATCATTAATATATATTAAGAATAGTAGTGGCCCTAAGACGGATCCCTGTGGAAAACCAAGATTAATAAATTTGGATTCACTAGTTTCATTATTAATGCAGGCAAACTGTCTTCTGTTACTCAAATAATTCTTTATTAAATCAATTAAACGCGCAGAAAACCTATAAAACTTAAATTTTTCTAAGAGAATATTATGATTAATCGAGTCAAAAGCCTTGCTAAGATCAAGAAACATTCATCCTACCAGCTTATTCTTAGCTATATTTTTACATACAAGGTCAATCAATTCAATAAGAGGCGTTTGAGTACCCAATCCTCGGAGAAATCCATACTAGTGTTCATATAATAGTTTATTTTCAATGATATAAGAATACATTTGGTTATATAGGAGTCTTTCAAAAATCTTACTAAGAGTTGGAGGCATTGATATTGGACGATAGTTATCTGGATTACTTTTTTCTCCTTGCTTAAATACTGGAGTAACAATTTGGATTTTTAAGGAATCCGGGTAGGTGCCAGAATCAATAATTGAGTTGAAAATATTGCAAATTATTGGGGAAAGTTCTTTCTGTGAATTTTTAAAAATAATACTTGAGACACCATCCCAACCGGAAGACGTTTTATTGTTAAGTGTAGCTATAACCTTTTCCACATCAGATACCAAGGATTTTTGAAAAGTAAAGGACCGATTAAATGCCATTGGATTAAAGGATCGAAAGAAATTGATATCATCCCACGGGAAAAAAATAAACAACCGAGTCATTGATTGACCAATGGAGCTGAAAAAATCATTGAACTTATAAGCAATAGCTAAAATGCTCAGCAAGATGTTATTTTCATAGATGGGATACGTTTTTTTGGGATTTTCTTTAAATAGAGAACTAACGCTCTTCCAGATCTTTTTAGGATCCGCATTTTTAGAGTTCTTTATTTAAGTAATTTGAACGTTTTTCTTTCAAAAGAGGTTTGATGATTGAATTAAGCCTTTTAAAGTTATCAAGACAAGCAAAATTGTTTTTATTTTTTTGAATTTAAACCATATTTGTTTTTAATTGCGATAAGTCTTTCCAGATTGCCGTCAACTCAAGGTGCCAGTCGTTTGTGTTTGTTAATTTGAATTTTGCTTTGAAGCGTGTTTCTTTTGACAATTAAAGATAGCGAGTTAGTCAAAAGGTCACAATTGATATTATTGACCGAAGTTGAAACGAAAGCATGTATTTCTCTCTTAATTTTTGTATAATGGATTTTCCTTAAAGTTAGCTCATCATTCTTGTTAAATTTCACAGTAAAATTAAGATTAGCATGGATTAAGACATGATCGCTTAAGTCGCATTCAATAGCAGAAATTTCTGTTGAAACCGAACAGTTCGAGAAAACATGATCAATACAACTGGTACTAACGGGCCTTGAGACTAGTGAATGCAGTAGCTTGTAGTTATAACTTAAACATAAATTTGAGAAATTTTTTGATATACTACAGCTTACGAGTGTATTTATATTCGAATCGCCAAAGAACATAGTTGGAAAGTTACCAAAACTAACAAACTTTTGACGAAGGTTTTCCATAAATAAATCTGTAATAACCAACTAAATTAATATAAAAATCTAACAGTCTAACTCCTATGAACTCACAGAGCTGAGCATTTTCATTAAAAATAACTGAAAAGGAATATTTTCATTTATGTAGAAACAAACTCCCCCATAGCAATCAAATCTACAACACTGCCGTACTTAGCGAAAAAGACGTATCTCAAAAAAATTCATTTCGAGATAATCGATGTTTTGTTTATGTCAATTTGTTGAAATACCTGAAAAATTGAGATAGAGGAAATTTTCTTAGTAGATTTTTTATATGATTGAACTAAGATGCCGACTTTTGGAGTATTTCATTAATAGCATAATTTCTTAAGCTATCCGATGCCATAAGAATCTCGGATATTTTTTTTTTGAGATACGTCTTTTTCGCTTAGTACGGCAGAACAGTGAACAGATGAATAACCGGAAAGCTGGTATAAATTTGTCAATCTACTATCAAGCCATATTTCTTGAATTATCAAAATTTTTAGCAATTCACTAAAAGATGAAATTAATTCTTTAAAAAGACTGAACTTGTTGAAGGAACCAGAGCTTGAAATAAACTTTTATAAAAGATTTTTTTTAGGTAAAAGTAAACTTTAAACTTTTATTTTTGTGAAATAAAAGTAAAAGTTTCCTTAAAACTTTTATATCCGAAAACAAAAGTAAAAGTATTTTATAAAAGTTCCGAAAATGGATTTTGGAAGTGACAAGTGAGGTCCCCGACCCCCCTAAATAGTTTTGTTTGGCTCTAGAACATTATGTACGAAGACCAGTGGGAGTTCCGTTCCATCCGAAATACGTGCCAAGGACCGTAAAGCATGGTGTTGCAAAAATTAACTTTTGGGTCTGCTTTTCATACCCTCCGAAACAGGTCCAATTTATTGGATAAAAGGAAACATGGATGCAAAATAATACGTGGAAATAATGAGCTCAACCATACTACCCTACGCTGAATGGAAAATGCCGTTAAAATGGGTTTACCAGCAAGACAACGACCCAAAGCGCATGAGCAAATTGGCGAAAAATTGGTTTTCCTCAAATAGGATTGAGGTAATGGAGAGATCAGCCCAGTTCCCAGACCTCAACCCCATCGAAAACCTTTGGGCCAATGTCAAAGAAGCCTTGGGCAAGGAATGTCCTAAGAATGTCAAAGAATTGTGGTATACTGTAAGGGCAGCATGCAAGGCCATTCCTGTAGAGAAATGCCAGCGTTTGGTGGATTCTATACAGCGAAGATGTGCATCCGTTCGTTCTAATAAAGGTCATTCCACTTATTGTTAATAGATTTAATATAAATAACGTTTAGATACTGAATTATACTTTTTTTAGTTTTGTTTTTTTAAGTATTGCTAAGCACTGCTATTTTTTTTCACACCTGAATTTTGGAACGTTCCCTAATTTGTCCCTGTTTGAAGTCCGAATAAATCTTAAAGTTCAAAAAAATGCTTCTTTAACATTGGTGAAACATAAATGAAGCAAATAAATTTGGAATTTAATTTTTCCTATGAATAATTTTTATTTTTCATAAAGGCAAAGATTATTTCATATGACACTGCTATTTTTTCGCACACAGCTGTATGTGTGTACATGTGGAGTATATGTGAATCATTCTTTGTAAGTTTTTTTTCTATGATACTCTAAGGTTTTCACTCGCAAAAAGATTTCACATTCTATACCTGTAGATTAAATATTCAGTTCCTAAATCTATCCCATCGATTCGTGCGATAAAGTTTTTTTCGAAAAATGGGTCCAAAAAACCCATTTAGGAGGGTGGAGGACCTCACTTGTCACTTCCAAAATCCATTTTCGACCTATTCCCATCGATTCGTGCGATAAATTGTTTTTCGACAAATGGGTCCAAAAAAACCATTTAGGAGGATCGGGGACCTCACTTGTAACTTCCAAAATCCATTTTCGGCCTTTTCCCATCGATTCGTGCAGTAAAATTTTTTTCGAAAAATGGGTTCAAAAATCCCATTTAGGAGGGTCGGGGACCTCACTTGTCACTTCCAAAATCCATTTTCGGCATTTTCCCATCGATTTGTGCAATAAAATTTTTTTCGAAATTGGGTCCAAAAAACCCATTTAGGAGGGTCGGGGACCTCACTTGTCACTTCCAAAATCCATTTTCGGTCTTTTCCCATCGATTCGTGCAGTAAATTTTTTTTCGATAAATGGGTCCAAAAAACCCTTTTGGGCGGGTCGGGGACCTCACTTGTCACTTCCAAAATCCATTTTCGGCCTTTTCCCATCGATTCATGCGATAAAGTTTTTTTCGAAGAATGTGTCCAAAAAACCCATTTAGGAGGGTCGGGGACCTCACTTGTCACTTCCAAAATCCATTTTCGGTCTTTTCCCATCGATTCGTGCGATAAAGTTTTTTTCGAAAAATGGGTCCAAAAAACCCATTTAGGAGGGTCGAGGACCTCACTTGTCACTTCCAAAATCCATTTTCGGCCTTTTCCCATCGATTCATGCGATAAAGTTTTTTTCGAAGAATGGGTCCAAAAAACCCATTTAGGAGGGTGGAGGACCTCACTTTTCACTTCCAAAATCCATTTTCGACCTATTCCCATCGATTCGTGCGATAAATTGTTTTTCGACAAATGGGTCCAAAAAACCCATTTAGGAGGATCGGGGACCTCACTTGTAACTTCCAAAATCCATTTTCGGCCTTTTCCCATCGATTCGTGCAATAAAATTTTTTTCGAAAAATGGGTTCAAAAATCCCATTTAGGAGGGTCGGGGACCTCACTTGTCACTTCCAAAATCCATTTTCGGCTTTTTCCCATCGATTCGTGCAATAAAATTTTTTTCGAAAAATGGGTCCAAAAATCCCATTTAGGATGGTCGGGGACCTCACTTGTCACTTCCAAAATCCATTTTCGGCCTTTCCCATCGATTCGTGCAATAAAATTTTTTTCGAAAAATGGGTCCAAAAATCCCATTTAGGAGGGTCGGGGACCTCACTTGTCACTTCCAAAATCCATTTTCGGCCTTTTCCCATCGATTCGTGCAATAAAATTTTTTTCGAAAAATGGGTCCAAAACACCTCTTTGGAGGGTCAGGAAACTCCCCTGTACTCCCAAAATCCATTTTCGGCCTTTTCCCATTGATGCGTTAAGCACAATTTTTCTAAAAATTATAAGTGCATAATTATCATAAATTTCTTTCTTTTCAGAAACATCTTAAGTATTTTCCTTTGACTTTATTATCAATAATCCTAAGTTTTCTCCTTTGAAATTTTTTGCTTAGTGATCCAAGATATTATTTTTGGATTTTCCTCGTTCTTTCATACAAAAAAAACTTTTATTTTCGCCTTTTGAAAAATAAAAGTCAAAAAAAACTCTTTGCATGTGACTGTTAAAAATATAAGTTAAAAAAAACTTTTAAAAAAAACTTTTATTAATAAAAGTCAAAAAAAAATTTTAAAAAAACTTTTATTAATAAAAGTTTTTTTTAAAATTATTTATTAATAAAAGTATTTTTAAAAGTTTTTCAGAAAAACTCTTATGAAAAAGTTTTTTGGAAAAACTTTTATTCAAAAAAAGTTTTTGAAGAAAGTTTATAAGAACTTTTATAACAAAAAAGTTTTAAGAAACTTTTTGAATAAAAGTTTCAAGGTCTGGAAGGAACTAATACTACGAGCGTTAAGAAATAATACTTAAATTATTTACATTTCTGTTGTACTGACTAAAATCTAATATACTATTAAAAATATTAGTAATACTTAACAATCAGTACGACAGCTAATGATGATTAAGTGATTCTCTATCACGATCTTGACCACCAACACGTTTCCTCATTGGGCAGTCTATAGTATCTTTGTCATTCAGCAGGACAGGCTTTGAATCGCTCATTAGCTTGGCGAAGATACGAGCTCTATAGGAGTAAACCGTCGAAAAGCCGACCTTTCGTAGGTTGCCTGCATAGTGCATCAACTCGAGAGTCCGTTTCGGCAGAGCTTCACGCAACGAAACTCTACTAAAGTTCGCCGACTGCTTCAAGTTTCTTTTATTTTTTAATAACTCATCATGGTGTTAAAAAAACATATTTCGTATCTGCTTTTTGGAGACTGTATAGGTTCATCGCTTCTTTTATAATCGAACATTCTTTTCTTTTTGGCTACTCTTTTGTTTTTAAAAAGTCTTTCGGCAGATCATAACTGCTTTTGTCAATAAATTGACGAGCGTCAGTCAAGCATTGTTCAAATCCAGTTTGTCGATAGTCTTTAATGCAGTCGCAAAAAGTACGCAAGTGTTCAAGAGCAATGCTTAAATGGACCTGTACAGGCTTCCATAATTTGCTTATAATATTAACACGCGATAATATCTCGTACCATATAGTCATATATTAATTAAATTATTCTTTATTTCTTAAATAAGGAAAACCGAATTATAAACTTGCTGCTAGTTGACAGTTTTCAACTGAAAACTAACAAAATAGAAGCCTGCCATAAAATTATTTATTAAACCAAGTAAATAACGGGAATTTTACAGCTATAAAACAAAAAACGATGTATGTAACGATATGACAAATTCTAGACTGAGCATTTCGTTCAAATCTGAATTGAATTACAATCACTGAGAGTTTCTGAGTCTTCCGTGAGCTTTTTTAAGTTTTCAATGCATTCAACAACATCATAAAATTGCAATAATATGGCCTATAGGTACTGCCTCAATTCTGCTTTCCCACTTTGTGTCTGACAAGGCCGTATCCAGGATTTTATTTCGGGGGGGGGGTTTTGGATTTGAAGTTGTGATAAGCCCGAAAAATAAATAGGGATTATGACCGAAAAACAGCGGACATAAAGCCCAAAATTGTGTTGTGTTATGACCAGGTACTATAATAATGTTAAAACCAAATTTATTAACTATTTTTCGGCCACTGGTCGATTTTTCGACCACAAAATTTTAGTCACATAAATTTTTTTTTTTTGAAAAAAAAGAACATACTTTCTTCCTCTTTCCTTTTTATTAAAATAAACTTTAATACGTAGGTTTTGAGAAAATGTTATTTCATCATTATTGTGTTATTTGTGTACACTGAAAAAAATATATTTAAAAAGTCCTTTTTTTAGACACTTTTTAAAACTTTTTTTTTGAAATATTAATAGTTACAAAATGTAAAAATTGAAATGCAGTTCTGTTCTCTCTTAATAAATCAATTTTATTCCACAAATTTATATGAAGTTTGTTACACTGAATTTTAGTGAGAAATCAAGTGGTCGAAAAATCGACCAATGGCTGTTATGAATATCAAAATAGCAACATTCAGTACATCATGCATATTTTGTTGAAAGTGAGGTTAGATGCAAATTTCGAGACAACATTAGACGCTTCCTACTCAGAGGGATATCCATATAGCCATTCTATTTGCAACGCATATAAGGGGTCGTGTCAGGTATAAAAAAGTACACATATTATTGATCAGCGTCACCACCTGAGTTGACTTAGCAATGTACGTCTGTCTGTCTGTGGAAATTACGATTACGGGAAAGTCAAGCAAAATAATTGAATGAAATTTGGAACACAGGCAACACCTTCAAACAAGCTTCTTGGGATTGCAAATGGACGAAATCGGTTCACGGATACGCCTACCATCCAGGCCCGTGCGCAGGAATCAAGCATGGGGGGGGGGTTTGGCTCGGACATTTCATGTTAGATTATGTTCATAAAAAACGGTCTACTTTTAATATAGACATTCAAATATAATTAAACACATAACTACATATATATCGCACACATTTAGCTAAAGATGCACAACTCAAAATTTTGGAATTTTCAGAAAACGCAAAAAACTATTTTTCATAAATAAAGTGTAGATTATTTAGATGAAGGTACTAACAGAATATGGCTGGAAACCACGTCGCGATCTTTTGTAGCCTAATTTCCATTGCAACATGAAGATAGACAAAACTGTTTTTTGACACCAAAGTACAGCAAAAAATGAACTAATCTCTGTTGTGCTGATAGATATGTGTATGATAAACAGTTCTAACAAGTAAACTGGAAAATGGCAAATTTTGAGTTGTGCCTCTTTGCCAAATGTGTGCGATATGTACATTAGGGTGATTAAAATTTTTTTTTTTTTTGTTTTTTAAGGTGTGGTTGCTTAAAAAGAAAGTTTATGATATGAAAAAAAAGTTCACGAAAACTCAGCTCTGTACCTCAATTTTATAAGGCGGCGCCGAAGCCCCGTAGTTTTACATGTAAATTGTATGGAAAAATTATTTTTTACTAAAAAGGTAACTAAATGAATAAATGATAGGTGAATCCGAATCTGGCCTCAGAATTCACCCATCATGTCAAAATTCTGAAATATTTGAGGTTAAGTACCTAAAACATGATGTTTTTTGTCTACTTTCGAGGTCATGTCATCATTTAGTACCGTCCTTGCCCTTTAAAATTAGGTTTCAAGTGGTTATCTGTGATGTTTCCTTGCAAAGTAATAGCCATTTTAAAGTGACAGGAATATTATCCCCTACAAAAGGTTGCAACTAGGGGTGGCAATCCCGGAGCTTTTTCGAGTTTCGGGATTTTCGGGATCGAAGTTTCCAATCCCGGGATTGATAGTTCTAGTAAATGCATACAGAACTACAAAAAAAAAACCAGAAGTTTATACTATTGTATATTTAGAATTAAAATTGCTTTATTTCACAGCGTAACAATGAAGAATAAGAACGCAAAATAATAGAAAAAATAATAGCTTAAAAATTGACTTAGAACACTTCAAGTGTTAATACATCTAAATCACATTTACTAAGTTTGACTAGTAGATGATAGTCACTATTAAAAGGAGATGATAGAGGATAATCAATCATTTATGACCAAACTATCAATTTCATTTTTACATTTAAAAATTCGTGTACCACATTTTGTACTTGATTAATACTTTATCACCTTCTTCAAATGTGACAGTGATGGCATTTAGTGGCACCGAATGGCTCGCTCTCAGTAGACGCACCCATAAGTGTGCTTCATTTAAGTTGATGTTGATGATTTCAGAAAAAAGCTTCAGACAAAAGTTTAATTATATCTTAGAACCCAAGTTTTGGTAGGTCTAGGTATGGGTCAAAATTTCAATGTCAAACCAAGGTCGGCTGTGGTTTTTTTTTTTTGAAGACAAACCTATATTTTTTGTTGCAGATTTGTATTTTATTTTAAGAAATAGATATGTTTTGCTTTTCTATTGCATTTTTAGAATTTCCGTTATTGATAAAAATAATTTTAGTCCAAATAGGTCTGTTTGTTAACTGAAAATTTGTACAAATTTGTATAAATTTGTAACAATTGTTACTGGATTGTGTTTGTTAACAAAAAATATCCAGTAACGAGAGAGGCAGTGAGAGAATAAAGTGACAATTTGTTGCGAGAGAGCCTGCTAGTTTTTACTGGATAAAATTTTACCTTTACATTTTTCAAAAAGATATGATTTTGACAATTGTCAATATTTTTTCATAATTAAAAAAGCAAATTGTTTTGAAAAACTTAAATATTTTTTTCGCTTGTCAGTTTGTACGAATTTTTACTGGATTTGTTTGTTTACTTTTATGAAAATTTTTTTCTCTGTGAGCAAATACTTTCTTACTCTCTAAAATTTCTTTACTGGATAATTGTTACTGAAAGTAAACAAACACACTTAATTTCACATTTTATCATTTTTCTCATGAACTATCAATTTTCAATACAAATCGCACTTTGTAAAAAATTCTTAAAATTAGTCAAAGTATTAAAAAAGATATATTTTTTTTTGCTATGTGACATTTTTAATAAGAAAATCTTAAACAAAAAATTGCTACAATAAAAAAAAATATTTTTAATCAATTTAAGGTTCAGACACAATTGAAGTGCACTTTGCAGGTTGATGCAATATGTTTCATGCACATCAAATGTATTGAAAACAATTATTTTGCAGATTTTGTACTTAAATATGTCATATAAAAGAATATTTATTATATAATACAAAATTTTTTTCTAATCCCGAAAATTAATTTAGCCTATATTTAGAGCAAATCCCTGGATCCCGGGCTTGCCACCCCTAGTTGCAATCCAACAATATTAACCAACGGGTTTTAAATTCATGTCACCTTGAAATGGCTGCAACTTTTTCTTTTTTGTGAACTTTATCTTCATATCATAAACTTACTTTTTAAGCAACAACACCTTACAAAAAAAAGCAAAAAAAAAATTTAATCCCTCTAATGTGCATGTGTTTATTAGACATGTTCAAATAAATGGCATGTTCTAGAATACTTCAAAACTTTCGATTTTCCTTATGTAAACATTAGGAAGTATCGAAAAAATACTGACAGCTATTTTTTATGCCTATACATAAGGAGAAAAACTATGGTCTCTCCGCGAGTAGAGCTTTGGTGTTCTTGCGTCACAGCTCAAATCCTTTGTTGATTTCACTGCATCCAACTTAATACAGTATAATTTGAAATGGTCAATGCCACTACATGAATTTCTACTAAAAAAATAAATAAGAACAAAAAAATATTAAAAAATTAGGTACTCTAGGTACTTGAAAAAACTCGTCCAAAACTCTTTCCACATTGATTTCGGTATCGCGATGTACATACATATGTATATCTAGTGAGGCTAAGCCGTCCAGTCGATCTTCGGACAAAGTTGATCTGAGGTATGTCTTAAGACGACGTAGCGCTGAAAAGGAGCGTTCATTTGTGCTGTTGATGTCTTGCCCAGCAATGCGTTGACGCCAAAGTTGAAGTTCATTTATTCACATGTCACGTGAACTATCATGCAAAATTGAAATACATATATGGCGCGAATAGATTTGTGCATGAATTTTCATTGAAGCTGATTTTATTGATGCCTGAGCTATGCTTAAAACCGGAGCTATGCTCAAACGCGCATTGAAAGAACGCTCGTGTTACTTAGGCCTAGCGACGCGCAGTGGTCCCAAACCGTGTTTTTTGGTTCAAAAATAGCTAGAGAGAACAAATCTTGTCGAAAATGAAAAACTCGGGCTCCGACGATTATTGGCATTTTAGTTCTTTCATTTAAAAAAAAAAAAATGTTTGTGTCTTTTTGATTTTTCGTTCAAATGTCAATAAAAAATGTGCAAAAATTCTCAATGGGGGGATGGTAGCAGGCCCTTGCGCACGGGCCTGCTACCATCCATTCAAGTATAACATTTTGAGCTCTATATTGAGAGAGTTATTTAATGTAGTGTAGCCAAATTTTAAAAAAATACTAGGAAAAACTTGGACAAGCTTTGAGCAAAAAATTGGCGATTTTCGACGAGAAGGCAGGCACATTCTACGGAAGCGAAAACTGCACTTCGTTATAATGAAAAATTTATTTCAGACAATTTGACGAATTTCGTCAAAACGCTATACTAAGAGAATTATGTAATTGATTATAGACTTGACAAGAAAAATCAAATTTTTCTAGTTAGATGGTCGGACAACACAGATGTTATCTTAGCTACAAATTTTGAAAATGTGGCCCCAGTTCAAACTGCTTGTCGTTACGACCGCTAGACAAAAAACACATAGCTACTAGTAACTTGATCATTTAATTAACACATTTAATCAATACATGTGCAACGTTGATCTACACGATAATGCTGCCGCTAACTACAGAGTTTCTATACGCTGTAAATGATAGTGACCACTCTTCATCCATGCTCGAATACCGCTCTTGTAAACACGTAAAAAATATACTATATTTCCTTACAGCTCAACACAAATCTTTATGTCAAAACTTGAATTCCAAAGTGAAGTCACATGCTGACTCAAGAAGAAGTGACCTCGGCTAACGACTCTGAATACGGCATTGCTATAAGCAGTGGCGGATACAAGGGGGGGGGCTATGGGGGCTGAAGCCCCCCTGAGAGCCGCCAAAAAGTATTTCGATTCAAGAACTTTTTAGAAAAATAATTAAAAACAAACGGAAACGACTAGGTCCAATTGACAAAACCATGCTATTTTGTTCTCACAATAATTTATCAATACGTGGTATCAGGATCCGGGTCACAGGAATTCGGAAGAAAAACAGTATCAAGTTCTTTCAGATCGAGGAGTATTGCGACCATTACTTGCATTTCGTATAGATGCCGGTGATCATGACTTAAAATTTCATACAGACACAGTGTCCAAAAATTGTGGTTTAATCAGTAAAACCATACAAAATGATATTATTGATGTTATTGGTTGTCGAATACGATCAAAGATTGTTTCAAAAATAAAAAATGCCAAATTTTGTACAATTTTATGCGATGGGACAACTGATGATAGCAAAAAAGAATTACATACTAACTGTACGCATTTATTAAGTACGTGGACTTAGAAGAATGCATCCTATTAGAACAATTTTTGGGATTCACTCACATTAAATCGAGTGAAGCATATACTATTAAATGAGCAATGATAAGTGAATTGACTTCATTGGATTTGTCTGTTAAAAACTTGCGTGGTCAAGGCTATGATGGAGGAACGAACATGGCTAGAAAAATCAATGGAGTTGAGGCTTTGACATCGGAAGTTCAACCCTTAGCATTTTACACTTATTGTTTCATTCACTCTCTGAATTTGTGCTGAGGCAAATCATGAGATATTTCTGAAACATGCTAGGCACAGTTTCATCAGTGTCAAATTTGTTCTCGAAAAGGGTACAACTATTGAAGATAAAATTTCCAAACGGAGTCCACAAACAAAAAAACATCGTCTAAAAACGTTGTGTGCGACTAGATGGGTAGAATGGCATGAATGCGTTGATACTTTCAGCAAATTGTTGCTGTTTATCTCTGAAACATAACCAAATTTTAAGCAAAGCAAGGACACCGAAATTTCTTCAAAAGTGGTTCAACTTTCAGCTTCGATAGCATATTCTGCAAATTGTTAATGCTTCTATACTGTCGCAAAACTACAAGATCCGACACGAATAATTTCTTCAGCCTGTACTCATGTGGAGCAAATTATCAACTTATTTTCCCAAATGCGAAAAGATCTAACGCCATTTGATGATATTTTTAATGAAGCATCTACAATCGCTGTTGAGTAAAACACTGAATTCCCCGCTCGTGTGGTCGCCAAAAACATCAAAAAAATCGTTTTTTTTTTGTAAGTAACATGATAATTATACCCTACACAGAGAGTATACGCATATGTGCAAATCCGCCAAATTTGGCCTTTTAGCTGGCCACGTTTTTTTTTTTTTTTTTGAGTACATCGTTCAGCTATAGTTTTTCTTTAAGCTAAGGCTGTCTTGAATTAATATTCAAGGTTGTTCAATTAAAATTCAGATAGCTATTTTTTTTATTTAACTTTGTATGTAGCTTTTCATGTTTTTTTTAACTTAAATGCAATTTTAACTATGTCTCCCTTTGAATTTTAATTGTTCCTCCTTGAATATCAATTAAAGATAGTCTTAACTTCAAGAAAAACCATGTTTGAAGAGTCTGCTCCAAAAAAAAAAATCGAAGCCATGGTCGAGGTAAGATGACAATTTCGATCTTTTTTTATCGTTTTTTTTTTTTTTGAGTAGACTCTTCAAACATGGTTTTTCTCGAAGTTTAGACTATCTTTAATTAATATTCAAGGAGGAACAATTAAAATTCAAAGGGAGATATAGTTAAAATTGGATTTTAGTTAAAAGCAACAGGAAATGTTACATATAAAGTTAAATAAATAAAATATTTATCTGAATTTCAATTGAACAACCTTTATAATGAGTTCAAGATAGCCTTAGCTTCAAGAAAAACTATGGCTGAACGATGTACTCCAAAAAAAAAAAAACGAGGCTAGCTAAAAGGCCAAATTTGGCGGACTTGCACATATAGCATCTATGCGTAAGGAAAACATACTTATCTATTTAGTAATTATTGAAAGTATTGCAGAGATTTTTATAAAACCAGGTAATTTTATGCACATGTGAACAAAATTAGGATTGGGCTAGGTCTTAAGTTTTCAAAGGCTCTCACAGGGACCTGGCACAGCCCACAATTTTTATAAACGTTATATTGAGAGAACTAATAACGTAATCGCTATGAAATTTAATACAAATGTACTCGCTATGAGGTATCTTATTACAAAAATTTAGCTTCAGTGTGCGTGGCGACTCTATTACAAGTAAAATACATTAAGTGGTATATCTACCGAAATATGTGAGCAATCATACTAAAATTTGGTGTAAAAGGTCTGTTTATTAGAGGTCTGCACGGATACCAAAAACTTACTCGTTTCAGTACTCGTTCAGTTTTCTGTTACTCTAATTACAATTACACATTTCTTTTGAGTACCATAGCGTAAAGTAAAAAAAGTTGAACAAACTTCGTGTATGTATACGCACAACAAAACTGAAGGTAATGAATCGAACTGAATGACGTGCTTTATTGTTTTATTTCTTCGATGAAAGTGAGGAAGACAGAATTCATTTCTGCACCAAGGCGTTGCCAGAAGATTTGCATGCACAACTTTTTTATTTATTTATCTGAAAACTGAAATAAAACGAATGTCCAGGATTATATTAATTTTTTAACATCATTGTAGATCTGTTCAAAAACTTTTTGGTAGTTTTATCTTTAAATGATGCTAGAAAAATTACTATAACTACGGCCTTATATTTACATTGACAAAATCCAAAGTTTTTGTAGTATAATTTATTAATCACAACGATAAATTATAAATGTTAGTTCAGTCCATATAAAATAAATAACAAAAAAATAAATAAACATAATTCATAAATAAATCAGATACGCATATTGATATCGGTCAATTTAGTTAAAGCTACACTTTGCTTTTTTTTTTTGAGTTATTTGAAAATTTTTTGTAACGAAATATCTCAAAAACTATGGGAAATATAATAAAAAACCCGGCACCTTTTTCTTTTAAAAGTTCTTAAATTACATCAAAGAAAATCTAAAACTTTAAATCAATTTGCCTTAACATAATCTGTTTTTATAATATAATATACACATATGGTCAAAATAATAAGTACATACACTACCTTATATCTTATTAGTTCTCAATCATTTCTTGTTTTACTGAAAATATATATGGAAATTTTTTTTTATTTTGATAATTTCAATATGGCAATGCCTTTAAAAGTGAAAAAGAAGAAGGGATTTCCCCGAATTTTTCTATACGCGTATGTTTTCATTTAAAGGGCTTATTTTACTTGGACAAAATAATAAGTACATTAATCATTTCTTTAATTTTGCAACAATCTGATCCGCTTTTTCGTACATGTTTGTTAATTTTATTTATGTTCATATTTAGTTATAGCAAAATAAAAAGAAAAAAATTTCATAGATGGGAAGAAATCAACATTGTACTGCCGAGGAGAGGCAGATGGTTTCGACACTCAGAAATTACGGCTAAAGTCTTTGTACTAATGCCGAAGCCATGGATCAGTCAATTTTTTCGTCCAAAAAATTCTTCAACAACGATGGATAATCATATTGTCACTGTCGCAAAAAAGAACCATTTCGCATCTTCAAGAGCCATTTTAGCAGACATCAGCAATGTGATCTCGTTCCGAACGGTACGTCGACGATTACAACGAACCAATTTATCTTGATGGATAGCGAGAAAAGTTTCTATGCTTCGAAAAAAAAATTTGATTATGCGTTTATCATTCGCAAAGACACATTCAAATTGGTCCGGACCAGACGGCGAGAAGAAATGGCGTAATATTTTGTGGAGCGACAAGTCAAAAATAAATATGTTTGGAAATGACTCCGCCCGAAATGTTCGACGCCCCAAGGGTAAAGAATTTCACGTACGCTTCACAAAAAAGATTGTAAAGCATGGGGGTGACCACATTATGGCCTGGGATTATTTTTCATGGTACGGTGCCAGACCAATACATCAAACTTCCGATAGTGTGATCACATTCCACTATAAAGACATTTTGGAAAGTACGATGTTGCCCTAAGTTGAGGAAAGTATGCCGCTAAAATGGACATTTCAGCAGGATAATGATCCTAAGCATTAGGGATGCCAACACTCAGGGTTTCGCCCGGAGACTCAGGGTTTTGAGTATGATTTCCGGGTCTCCGGGTTCAAAGTCAATCACTCCGGGTTGAATATCATTTTTGTCGACCGCAATGAAAAAAATTTTGATTTTGTTGACTTACTTTTCCGAAGGTTTTGACGCGCTGAATTCGAATCCAAGCTTAGAATTTCTCAAATGGCTCCGGTTTTCGAGATATTCTAACCTAAAAATGCGAAAAATCACGATTTTTCGAGATATTTAGGGTAAATTTATATAGAAATATAATTTTTTTTTATGAAACCATTAATAGGCGGAGAGCCGGCTGTAGAAAAGTCGAGTGTATTAGATTACAGGATGAGATGTATGCCAAATGATAGAGCTCAATGAGCCTAAATAGAATATCTAGGGTTGCCTTGCCAAAGCGTGTCCCGATGGTCGAAAATGCCCGAATTTTAGCCAATTTTGTTTCTCTAATTAAAACTGTAGTACATAAAAGCTCGAAATGTATGCCAAATGATAGAACTCGAAGAGGCCTAAATATAATACATGGGATTACATTGTTGAATCCTGTCCCAAACATGAGTTTTCACCGGTTTTTTGGGTCAATTTTCATTAATGAAGATAACAGCTTGAAATTTGTGCCAAATGATAGATATCGAAGGGCCTTAATGGAACATATAGGGTTGCCTTGTCACATCCTGTCCCAACCACGGGTTGCCACTCATTTAAGAAAAGTTGACCCAAAAAACGGGTGTCAACCAATGTTTAGGACTTGATTCGACAAGACAACCCTATATATTCTATTAAGGCTCTTCGATATCTATCATTTGCCACAAATTTCAAGCTGATATCTTCCTTAATGAAAATTAACCCAAAAAAACCGGTGAAAACTCATGTTTGGGACAGGATTCAACAATGCAATCCCATGTATTATATTTAGGCCTCTTCGAGTGCTATCATTTGGCATACATTTCCAGCTGTTATGTACTACAGTTTTAATTAGAGAAACAAAATTGGCTAAAATTCGGGCATTTTCGACCATCGGCACACGCTTTGGCAAGGCAACCCTAGATATTCTATTTAGGCTCATTGAGCTCTATCATTTGGCATACATCTCATCCTGTAGTCTTATACACTCGACTTTTCTACAGCCGGCTCTTGGACTATAATGGGGTTCGAAAGAACTACTCTCAATACTCACTTAGAATTATATCGATAATTTTTTTGCTTTTCAAAGTATCGTAAATTGAAAATTATTATATAGGTCTCCATTAGAGCGGTTCAAAATAAAAACATTTTGATTTTTTCACGATGTGTAAGCGGATTTCAGTAGCCTTATATATGTCCTAGTAATAGGCTTTGTCCAGACATATAAGGCTACTGTAATCCGCTGACACATCGTAAAAAAATCAAAATGTTTTTATTTTGAACCGCTCTAGTCTCCATACAAACTTTTGTATGTAAATTTGTATGAAAAATTAGAAAAAAAGATATCGTTATGATTTCAATTGTGTTTTGAAGAGGAAGAGTGAAGCTTTTATAAAAAGCGGTATAAGTTGGGAATCTCTGAATGGATATCAAAAACATGGATGTCAATAATTTAGCCAATAATTTTGGATATATGATAATTTTCCTGAAACTTTCACGAATAAAATTTTTAAAAAAAATTGGTAAAATTAAAAAAAAACTATGCAAATTGTACATAATCTTAAAGCAAAATAATCAAGCATTCCTATCAGGCTAAAAAAGTATCAATTTTTAATACATTTTTTTGAAAAAATAACGTTTTGCTAAAAAAATAATTGGTCAAAATTACAGGCCATTAAATTATCTTTCTTATGGCATCCAGATTTTAGATATCTACACAGGGGTTCCCAACTTATAATCAGCTTTACAAAAGCTATATCAGCAACTTATGTTGGCGGGTCGATTTTTTTTTTTATAAGGGTATAGTAGGAAAGGGTTCTACGGATAATTCTGAGCAACTTTGCCAGACTTGGGTCTAAAATCAATTTCGAGCCTCCGCATTTTTACAAATAGGTTTTGTACAGTACTTACATACATACCCTTTTATGGGAACAATTACAAAGTATTTCATATTTTCAGCAAATATTGGGGTAAATCGGCAAAAAAAAATCGGTGAAACTTTCGAGCGTAAATCGTGATTTTCTTCGTTTTTTTCCAATTATGGAGCTACCTTCAACACCCACATCCTCCGGATCCAGCCTGTTGCATATGCCATCTCAAAATATACCTTTGCCTTGGCTAGTGATTTAAATGGAGCTAAAGCTGAAAGCAGAATGTTTTCGTATAAAAGTTTTACACCTCAAGTTTTTTGAAATTTGGAAAAATTAAATATCGAAATTATTAATGTAGAAGTTTTGCTAAAAAGTTAAACTCTTTGATCGACTATTATCAAAAAGAAACAAGGTTCAAATCTAAAAATAGATTTCAAGCATTTTTAGATTGGACTAAAAATATATTTTTCATTGGAAAGTGCACATGCGACTTAAAACATAGTAAATGTTCTTGTGGATTAATACCTAACCGTTTACAAAATTTCAAGTTTGATCAACATAATGACAGAAAGCTGACGATACCAGAGCCAATTACTGAAATGACTGAGCAAGAACCAACACTGGCGTCAGCTAGTCACGATCCAATACCATACCTGAGCAATTGAATCTGGTCGTTGGCGAATTCAACCAATCTATCGAACATGTAGATGAAGTGTTTATTCCACAGAGACGATATAACAAAAACTACAGAGCCTATAGCTTTGCCATGTTGTGCGATACGTTAAAGTTGATGCTGAAGACACTGAAAATAAAACTCGAGAGCTGAAAACCTTTTTTGATACCAACAGTATTTCTATGGATGGATTAATTGGCATATGCTGTGACGGCGAAACAACTAATACCGGCATAACAAATGGAATATTACGTCGATTTGAAGTTCAACTGGGTAAACCCTTGCATTGGTTTGTATGTCTAATGCATTTCAATGAGTTGCCTTTTCGTCGTTTGTACGCAGCACTGGAAAAATGCCTCCACTTATGACAGATCCACGCGTAAGTGAATGACCACCGCTATTTCTGATGGTTGCTGTTCAACTGGCTGTAGAAAAGTCGAGTGTATAAGATTACAGGATGAGATGTATGCCAAAGCATAGTCTTGATGAGCCTAAATAGAATATCTTGGGTTGCCTTGCCAAGGCCTGCCCCGATGGCTGAAAATGCCCGAAAGGATGCAAAAAACCTTTCCAACGACATCAAAATGGCCGATTTATCTCAATTTAGCTGATAATAGGAAATATATTGGCATTGTTCCCATAAAAGTGCAATATAAGTAAGTATGTAAGTAAGTACTGTACAAAACCTATTTGTAAATATTCGGAAGCTCAAAATTGACTTTAGACCTACAGTTTCTGTATCAAAGTTGTTCAGCATTGTCAGTAGAATATTTTCCTGTCATACCCTTCGATGACGTTTTCCCGATCTACTATACACATCTCCGAAACAAGATCCGACATATATACATACATAATATACATCTATATATCTAAAAATATATATCTATAAACATATACACAAATTGGCCGTAATCTGACGATGGTTTTCGATAGAACAGATATTGAAAATCTTAAATAAAAAAAATCGATATCTCGTTTAGTTTTCAAGATAACTTTTATGTAATAAAAAGAAATCCGAGAGAAAAACGAAGTGTTGGATTCACTGAAATCTAGCGTAAATATTAAATAATTTTACTTATGTTCTTAAAAAAATTCATATAAAAACTTTATTTCAATTTCACCCACCCCACTTATTGAATCTCCGGGTCAGACATCAGTCCGTGTTGGCAACCCTACTAAGCATACTTCCAAGTTGGTGAAGAATTGGTGTCAAAACAATAGTGTGACCTTGCTTAACTGGCCAAGTCAATGACTGAACTTGAACCCTATGGAAAACCTTTGGCGAGAGTTGAAGCAGAGAATAGGAAAGGAAGTATTCCAAAATAAAAAGCAATTATGGAGTTTTGTCCAAAAAACTTGGTATGAAAAACCAATAGAGACTTGCCGTAAGCTTATCTCCAGTATGTCAAAAATAGTACACCAAATTATTTAAAACAATGGTTTGTATACCGGCTACTAATGATGAACTTTAAATAACAACAAATAAAGCCGATAAAATTAGAGTTAAATGTTTTTTTTATTAAAATGTACTGAATGTACTTATTGTCATTTTAATCCATTTTTTACTTTTTTGATAAGACTGAAAGATATTTTTGTTTTTTATTAATGTTATACCTTTTTATTTTATTTAATATGTTGTAAGAAGTTAACTATACATTTGTTTTTCTATTAACTTAAATAAATTTTTGCCTACAAGCCATTGAACTAATTATGCGAGCGTGTTCTTATTATTTTGGCCTTATGTGTAAATTTATTTAGGAAACAAAAACCTCACTCGCCTGCACATATCAAATTATCACTGATCCTCACTAAACATTCTTACGCACGTAAAGTCCATTATTGCGTAGTACAAAATATCAAATTCGTAGTAATCGCGGTACTCGTTGTACTCGCAGTATAAATGCATATACAGTGGCGGATACAAGGGGGGGGCGCTATGGGGGCTGAAGCCCGCCCTGAGAGCCGCCGAAAAATATTTCGATTCAAGAACGTTTCAGAAAAATAATTGAGAACAATCGCAATCGACTAGGTCCAATTGACAAAATCATGCTATTTTGTTCGCACAATAATGTATCACTACGTGTAGGGCTACCAGATGGCCTACTAAAGTAGCAAAAGTGCTACTTTTGTAAGGTTGTGCTACTTTTCACTTGAAAAATGTGCTACTTTTGCTTGAAATGCGCTACTTTTCACTACTTTCGAAGTTAGGACTTTTTTTTTTTTTTTTGCTTTTGATGTTTGCATTGGAAAATAAAATTTATTTTAAATATTTATTTAATTTCCTAGGGTTTTTGTCGTAGAAACTGAGGACCTTTTTTTTTTTTTTTGGTTATTTGGTTATAAAAAATATTTGTATGGAATTAAAAAAAAATTTGGATTTCATTACAACACTACATTAATATTTTTGGTTTTCATTACTAAATTGAAATTTTTTGATATGTGCTACTTTTGTAAGCAGGCCATCTGGTAGCCCTAACTACGTGGTATCAGGATTCGGGAGAAAAACAGTATCAAGTTCTTTCAGATCGAGCAGCATTGCAACCATTACTTGCATTTCGTTTAGATGCCGGTGATCATGACTTAAAATTTCATACAGACACAGCGCCCAAAAATTGTGCTTTAATCAGTAAAACCATACAAAGTGATATTATTGATGTTATTGGCTGTCGAATACGATCAAAGATTGTTTCAAAAATAAAAAATGCCAAATTTTGTACAATTTTATGCGATGGGACAACTGATGATAGCAAAAAAGAATTACTAACTGTATGCATTCATTACGTGGACTTAACGAATGCATCCTAGTAGAACAATTTTTGGGACTCTCTCACATCATTGACATCATTGGGTTTGTCTGTTAAAAACTTGCGTGGTCAAGGCTATGATGGAGGATCGAACATTGCTAGAAAAATCAACGGAGATGAGGCTTTCACATCTGAAGTCCAACCATTAGCATTTTACACTTATTGTTTCAGTCACTCTCTGAATTTGTGCTGAGGCAAATCATGCGATATTTCTAAAACATGCTAGGCACAGTTTCATTAGTGTCAAATTTGTTCTCGAATTCATCTGAAAGGGTACAACTATTGAAGTTAAAATTTTCGAACGGAGTCCACAAACAAAAAAGCATTATCTAAAAACGTTGTGTGCGACTAGATGGGTAGAATGGCATGAATGCGTTGATACTTTCAGCGAATTGTTGCTGTTTATCTCTGAAACATAACCAAATTTTACGCAAAGCAAGGACACCGAAATTTCTTCAAAAGCGGTTCAACTTTCAGCTTCGATAACATATTCTGAAAATTGTTAATGCTTTTATACTGTCGCAAAACTACAAGATCCGACTCGAAAAATGTCTTCAGCCTGTACTCATGTCGAGCAAATTATCAACCTATTTTCACAAATGCGAAAAGTTCTAACGTCATTTGATGATATTTTTAATGAAGCATCTACAATCGCTGTTGAGTAAGACACTGAATTCCCCGCTCGTGTGGTCGCCAAAAACATCAAAAAAATTGTTTTTTTTTCGTTAAGTAACATGCTAATTATACCCTACACAGAGAGTATACGCATATAGCATCTAAGCGTAAGGAAAAAATAGGACTTTATGAAAAATTTTAGACTTCGTCCTTTATTTTTAGTTTAACTCAAAAACTTAATTTCCGAAATGTATGCCCTCTGTTTTTTGCTTAAAAGTTCTCAAAAAAACTTTGGTAAATATAATAATTTTTGAGACCGGTCCGTTCGTTTTCTCGTTTTTTTTTTAATTCAAAAAACATCTATTTTTCAATAAATGTTACGTGTTCCGACGTAATTTGACCAACAAATATTCTTATAGGGCCCATACATTACACCATCTTGCATGCACAATCATGTGATTGCACAATCATGAATGAAGCATACACAATGCCATCTTGATTGTACAATTGTCATTTTTATTAAGGCATTCATCGTGTTAAGTTGTGGATTTTGGTCAATATTATAATTTTATAAGTAAACATGGATAGTGAAACAATTTGTTCTTCAATAATTATTGCAATTATTTTAATAAGAAAACGCATGAGGCGTGAAAGAAAGAAGCGTGTTTGAGTGAAAAAGTGGATCCAAAATAAGCAAGAGCTAGGAGATACAAAACTCCTCAAAGAATTGCAAATAAGTGCTCCTAATGATTGGAATAATTACTTAAGAATGGATATAGCTACTTTTAATGAGCTATTTTCCAAAGTAACTCCATTAATAATAAAAAAAGAATACCTTGATGAGGGAGCCGATATCACCATATCATCGGCTTTCAGTCACCTTAAGGTATTTGGCAAGTGGTAATACCTTTGAGGATTTGAAATTTTTGACAGCTATTGCTCCACAAACAATTGGGAAAATAGTTATTGAAACGTGCGAGGCAATAATTACGGTGCTAAAGAGCAATATTAAGGTTGGTTAAACTTAGTCAATGCGAGGTTCGAAATCATAACCTTTTATAAACATTTGCAGCTTCCAAGTAATAGTGAAGCCTTTAGCGAGAGATGGAACTTTCCCCATTGCCTCGGTGCCATCGACGGAAAACACGTCAATATAACACAGCCTCCTGGAACTGGATCATATTATTACAATTATAAAAAAGTTTTTCCATAATATTAATGGCAATTGTTAATGCCAATTATAAATTTTTGATGGTGCATGTTGGTACCAATGGAAGGACGTCAGATGCTGGACTGTTCAATGACTTGAAATTTTTTGAGAAATTGAAAATGAATGAATTGAATATTCCAAAGGCAGAACCATTGGTAGGCTACAATACAGACATGCCCTATGTATTTGTTAGTGATGACGCTTTTCCGTTGATGGTTAATATAATGAAGCCATATAGTCACACCACTATGGTACAGGAAGAAATCATATTTAACTACCGATTGTCTCGCGCTAGGCGAATAGTTGAAAACGCATTCGGGATTTTGACGTCAAGGTTCAGAATTTTACAAAAAACAATAAATCTCGCACCAGAAAAAGTAACAACAATAGTTTTGGCATGTTGCCATTTGCACAATTTTTTGAATAAAAAAGTTAATGGGAATGGAGTGAATAATTCATCTAATGAAGTTCAGCTAACTGATCAGAGTAGAAACGAATTTAGTTTGCTACACTTAGCTGCAACTTCTATAAGAAATGCAAGCACTGATGCAAAACAAACCAGAGATAGATTCTGTGAATACTTTAATGATGTTGGAGCTGTACCTTGGCAAAAAGAAAAAGTATGAATAAATGAACTTTAACAATAAAAGATTAATTTTTATTTATTAATTTGCTATGGAAAAATTACTTATTCGTATTGGTAAAGTTTTGTAAGAAGTGTACAATGGGACTATGACAATTTTGCACATCTTGATGTGATGATGGCGATAGAACCTCGTTGCTTACAACTATGGGCCGATTTTGAAAACATTCTTGTGGCGATGGAACAAAAGCAAAATTAGCATTTTCGCCTTCACTTAATTTTTGGCACGCTTTCTCCAAAAGATTGTCCTCTACGCTAGTTCTTTTTCGTTTTGGTGGGGGCGTCTACTTAGACATTTATAATGAAAACAGAGAATACATTATTTAATATACCAATTGTATTTTTTCAACACTTACAAACTCTACTTGGTCACTATCTTCCATGGTACACCTTCCCTTTTGCGACAGCTCTTGGTCTTCCAAAAACTGCAGTTTGTGAAAGTACCACAATTGAGATTCATATACATCCTCCGATTCCGCTCCAGACTTTTCGCTGCTTTTTACTTTTTTCAATTCGCGCTTGTAATTTGAGCGGAAACTATTGATTTTTTTAAGAACTTTTTCACGGTTGGCATCAATATCAACTTCTCTTAATTTTTCAACCATTTTGTTATAGCATGAGTTTTTTAATATTCTATTTGAATATTCTTCACTTTTAATCTTCCACAAGCATAACATAGATTTATATAAAGCTAAAAATTCACTCCAAAATATATTTTCTTTGTTTATCGCGCGATCTTCAGACATTGACATTTAACAGCTGACTGAGCTTATTTTACCACACACGACGCCATCTTGCATGCACAATCAGAAAAATATAAAACTAGTTTTGGTTATATACAATCAGCTGGCACAATCACACCACAGGCCCATACACGGTCAGTCAGCCGGTACAATCACATGATTGTGCATGCAAGATGGTGTAATGTATGGGCCCTATTAGACTTATCTATTTAGTAATTATTGAAACTGTTGCAGACATTTTTATAAAACTAGGTAATTTGATGCACATGTGAACAAAATTAGGATTTGGATAGGTCCTAAGTTTTTAAAGGCTTTCACAGGGGCCTGGCACAGCCCACAATTTTTATAAACGTTATATTGAGAGAACTAGCAACGTAATCGTTAAAAAATTTAATACAAATGTTCTTGCTATCTCATTACAAAAATTTAGCACCAGTGTGCGTGGCGACTCTCATACAAGTAAAATACATTAAGTGGCATATCTACCGAAATATGTGAGCAATCATACTAAAATTTGGTGTAAAAGGTCTGTTTATGGACGGCTATTTCTGGATTCAAATCGGACTGGATTGTATCAGTGAGTGTGTCACCGCCCTAAATTTTAAGGCTAATTTCGGCATATATCGCAGACTATACAAGCTATTGAGCTAAAATTTGGTATGCGGATGTCGATTACGAATAAAATTTATTTAATAACCAAAAGTAGGCACAATTGAAAAGGTGGGCTTTGCATGCTTTGACTTTTTCATTTTTATTCAATTTTTTCAAAATTTTCCATATTATTTTGACTTTTTTTTTATTATTTTTATAGAGGTTTTTATTATTAAATGATATACATATTTCATTCATTAACACAATAACATATATCAATGCAATCATTTAATAATATCTATATTATATAGTTTAGGAAAACTAGAGGCGAATACAGATTGAACTATATAAACTTAAAAATACATTTATAACTAATTGAATTGGATTGTGGGGTCAAATCAAAATTCGCAAAATTAAAAATTTTCAGCTACATCGACTTGAATTGAATTTATATAAGTTCAAAAAGAGAGAGAGAAAAAAAAGTATGTAATTATTATTATATATTCTATATTATATTCATTATTTTTTTTTTTTTTTGAATTTATTAAGTTATTAAGTTAGATATTATGTACGTTTACAATGCAAAAGTATTTACAAGAAGTTAGTTTTGAACAGAAAGAAATGAATTAACTTCGTTATAGCCATTGGTAAAAAGCCAAGACCTAATCCTGTCGAGGAAAACATTAAAATTACGGAGGCATCTGATACTATCTGGAAGAATATTAAAAACTCTCGGAGCTACTGCTGCATAGAAATTAAAATAAAGTTGGTATTACTGTTAGGTTTTGGTTATTAGTTCGTAAGTTATAATTAGTGTAACATCTATTTACGAGGTAACCACTATTATTAAAAAATGCTTTCAAAACTTTATAAAAGTATAAATGATTGGGGGGTAATATTTTTAGGTTTCTAAATAACACCAAGTTGCTTTCTCTACGATTACTTTAACAAATAGTACGCACAATATCTTATTTTTGTGTGTACCACCCCAACAAACTATACCATATTCTATCTTAGAATGAAAAAGGCCATAATAAAGACACGTAAGCAGTTTAATTGAACAAAATTGCTTCAAAAAATATATTTGCCTTACAACAGCCAGCGCATAAGATTTTAGTGCATTGGTATGATCTATCCAGCTTAACTTCCAATCTAATAAAATCCCAAGATATTTGAAAGTTTTTACGCAATCAATACGAAAACATTTGCCAGAACATTGCTTAGAGTTAACAAAGGAAACAATTTTAGTTGATGAGTTGCAATCACTATTACCAAGTGGAAATTTATCGCAATGTGTGTGATGAAAAATAAAAATATTAATGTATAAATCATTTCCTGCAGCATTAAATATCATGATTTTAGTTTTTTCACTTAATACCAGCTTATGGTAGGCAAACCAATGTCTTAATGAGCACAAATCATTATTGATATCAGCAAATAAGTCGAGTACGGAATTGCAAGAAAAAGTACAAGCCATATAGTCTGCGAAAGCTACAACTTTACTAGTTAATTTCAGTGAAAAAATCGAGTTAATAAAAACTAAGAAAAGGATCGGACCCAACACTGATCCTTGCGGGACGCCTATGTCTATATTTGTATAAGAGCTATAGTTATTTAAAATTTTATCTCTCTGGACCCTGTCTGTTAGGTATGAGGTTAACCATTTGTGAGAAGATCTTCTAACACCACATTTGTATAGCTTATCAAGAAGTATCTTGTGGTCGACGGTGTTGAAAGCCTTCGTTATGTCAATAAAAAGTGGTCCAGAAAATACCAGCTTCAACACTTTTATTTACAAGGTGACATAGGACGTCAGAAATATTCAGAGCAATTTTTTTTATAAAAATATTTGTAGAGCCATCTGCAGTTCCAATTTTTAAGCGACATTACAATTTTAAATATCTCAAAAGACGTTACAGGTTCAAAGAACAAACTTGAGCTGTAGGCCTCAATTACAATTTTCAGGTGAAATACCATTATCAGATACTAAATTTTTACCTGCATCTGCAAAAAAACAATTGAAAATATTAGATTTTTCAACCGGATTAGAGATCAATTTACCATTAAAGTTTATTTCAGACATTTTGTCATTTTTATTGGTTCTATTCAGTAAATTATTAACCAATCCCCATTTCTTTTTTCCGTTCCCTTTAATTTTGCTGAATTCATTTATATAAAAACTATTTGTAACGTTTGTGGTTTCTGAACGAATTTCTTTACAAATATTCCTATATTGTTCATTTAGATTTAATTTATTTGGATGGTTTTTCAGTAGCTTGAACATTTTATTTTTCTTCTTTATTTTTTTAAGTAGCTCTGTAGTAATCCAAGGCTTTAACCTTTTGGAGTAAGACCAGTTTTTCTTAATAATTTTTGTACACACACACGTGTGACGCAACAAAGTTTCAACAAATATGTCATAGGCTTTAGAAGGATCAGGCTCAATAAAAACATTGTCCCAAAACTCATAACTGAGGACACCATTCAAACTTTCGAAGTCCACGAAATTGTGTTCAGCCGTAACATTAGTAACAGACATAAAGAAGTTAAGCAATGGTCTGAGATTTGAAGATCTGACACTGCACTACTTAAACATATTTTGCTTGACTGTTTAAGTCTTACAAAAATATGATCAATGCACGTACCAGAAGAGATACGTGTTGGCTGTTGTATGCAAGATTCAAACCCGTAAGATGCAAGCAAAATTAAATAGTTATCTGAAAAATTTGACTCTTGCAGTATATTTAGATTAACAATCTTTTAACTTTTTCCAATATATCCCATAAGTATTTTTTCGTCTTTTTCAACATCTTTCAATTTTATTCGTCATTTTCTTTATTTATTCGATTTTTTCATCGATTTTGAATTGTTTCAACCTCTTCAACTGTTATTGAGTTTTTCAACCGCTTTCAATATTTTTCAACATTTTCCATATATTTCGACTTTTTCAACTTGTCAACATTTTTCAGCATTTTGCGTATATTTTGGATTTTTTTCAATTTCTTACAACTTTCTTCAATGGTGTCCATATATTTTAGACATTTTCAGTGTTTTGCAACTGTTTCAACACTTCTCAAACTATTTTAACTTCTTTACATTTTTTTTCGACTCATTCAAGCTCTTCAACGAGTTTTTTTTTCACAGTTACTTAAAATGGACTTTCAATGCAGTGTATGTAGTTTTGGCCTGGCAGAAGATAACACCTTAAATAGTTGTGTTTTATTTTTAAATAGCAGATGCCCGCGACTTTGTACGCGTAACTTGTTTTTCTGCAAAGGCAAACAATTTACTTTTTTTTAAATAGAGCTACAGTCAATTTTGGATTCTTCTTCACAGATCTAGAGTTCTTGTTGTTTTCTCTTCCATAAATATTCCATTGCATTGAAATGTGAAAGACAAAAACAAAGTACACACACAAACTAACACATTCAAGTAGCCTAGTACACATTATCGCACATGTTGTCCAACATCAATGTTCGATAATGTGAACTCTAGGAACGACCGCTTGACACACATGTTGGATGGATTCAAAAATTGTTGATTTTCCTGCTGGCTTGTCCAACCATAAAACCTGTGTGAACTGACTGTCAAGCCTAGTGAACATTTTTCATTTTAAATAGGATTTCATGCAGTTTACTTCGATATGAACGCTCATAAATTCTGCAATTGATGTTTGGTGGCATGCTCGATAATGTGAACTCAAAGCAATATTGACAGTTACACACGTTGTCAAGCCATGTAGGACAGCATGTGTGTTTTCTATGTGTGAACCTACTGTAATTTTTTTTCATTCTTCATTGTTCAAAAATTCCACGTTGTTGTGTTGACAAATTGAGAATGAGAGCGAGAGCAAAATTCCGCTTTTTGTCTTCCATTGCATTGCCATCAGTGCTGCCACTTTGGATAAAATTTTTGTAGCTAAATTGCGTAGCAAAACGGCGAGCAGCGTAGCAAAAGTCAAGAATTGGCTGAGCTATCGTTTATTGAACAGTAAACTAAACATAAACTTTTTTATAAAACGAAAATATCACATTGAAATTCAGAATGGTGCAACAGTACATAACATAAATCTGATTAACAAATTACATTTCACATAATTAAGAATAAATATAAAGCCCAATTTCCATGTGATCTTATCTTATCTTATCTTATCTTATCTTATCTTATCTTATCTTATCTTATCTTATCTTATCTTATCTTATCTTATCTTATCTTATCTTATCTTATCTTATCTTATCTTATCTTATCTTATCTTATCTTATCTTATCTTATCTTATCTTATCTTATCTTATCTTATCTTATCTTATCTTATCTTATCTTATCTTATCTTATCTTATCTTATCTTATCTTATCTTATCTTATCTTATCTTATCTTATCTTATCTTATCTTATCTTATCTTATCTTATCTTATCTTATCTTATCTTATCTTATCTTATCTTATCTTATCTTATCTTATCTTATCTTATCTTATCTTATCTTATCTTATCTTATCTTATCTTATCTTATCTTATCTTATCTTATCTTATCTTATCTTATCTTATCTTATCTTATCTTATCTTATCTTATCTTATCTTATCTTATCTTATCTTATCTTATCTTATCTTATCTTATCTTATCTTATCTTATCTTATCTTATCTTATCTTATCTTATCTTATCTTATCTTATCTTATCTTATCTTATCTTATCTTATCTTATCTTATCTTATCTTATCTTATCTTATCTTATCTTATCTTATCTTATCTTATCTTATCTTATCTTATCTTATCTTATCTTATCTTATCTTATCTTATCTTATCAAATATCAGGGAGGACATCACATGCTATGAAGATAGCAAATGTATGCTATTCACTCTCGCATTCTCCAAGCGCATTAGGTTCTGTTCGCATGCTTTTTCTTTCTTACAAAAATTTGATTTGATATCAATGATATGGGATAAGATAAGATAAGATCACATGGAAATTGGGTTTAATAGTTCATAAACATATTATATAATTCATCTGATTATAATCTATTTAAGGCATCCATAAAGTGTCCTTATTTGAGATCAAACATTTTGCAGCCATTATAAAATCTATGGTATCTATTTTGTAGGAGTTACTTTTTTTATTTTTTATTAAATTGAGGTCTGGAAAAATTCGCTCTGCAGATGCACTGCTCTGTGGCAAAGCAAGCAATTTTTTTGAAAAGTAACTGGCATTAGAAATCATGAAAACTTTGTTTAGTTCACAATTCAGCTAGTGCTGATACAGAGTTCCCAATAAATTGGAAAATGTGTTTAATTAAAAAATTGCATGAGAAAAAGTAAGAAAAATTATATGACAATGTACAAAATTATATGGAAATGTAGCAAAATTGATACATTTGATGAGAGTGGGTAGCAAAGTCGCAAATGTGTTATTTTTTGCTTAAGTGTAGCAAATTTGCTACGATAGTAACAAAGTGGCAGCGCTGATTGCCATATAAAAATAAAACGCACACTTACTAACCCACTAACTTGCTATTAAACGACTTGTTATGCTTACATGCTTCTTTCTATGTATGAAATTCATTTTTTTTAGCAATTTTAAAACTTTAATATTTTGATATTTAAGAGGAATATCGTGATAACTTTAATTCTATGTAAAGACCAAGCGCCTAAGAAAGATAACTAAAAAAATTTGATGGAAATTGTTTCTGTAGATTTTGCGTGAATCCCGTTCATCGAAAACGGATATCATTTTATTTATATAGATTTCTTTCTCAAATGTTTTAGAGCCGCAATATACTATCCTTATTTGGATCATATGATCTTAGAATTAAAATCAAAAGTCCAGGATAAAGTTTTGAGCATTTTACCCTTAGAAGGTTTAATGCCGATTATCACTCGATGGGCCGCGTTGAGAAAATCGTGGATGCTGTTTTTACTTATGAAAGTGATTTAAATAGCAATTAGGTTGCGCTTGAATCCGATATGAAATTGTAGCATCAGCTCTTTTGTAAAACCGATTTCAAAGATGCTTTGAATGCAATGGAAGCATTGACCATTATCAAACCCAAAAAAATGGTATCGTTCTTCCCAAGCATCACAATATTACTGCAAATAATTGCCACAATTCCAGTGACTTCGATAGCAGCAAAACAAAGTTTTTCTGTGTTAAAATGATTGAAATCGTATTTAAGATCTACAATGACAGAAGATCGTTTTAATGGATTGGCACTGGGAAATATTCATAAAGAAATCGATATCAGCTCAGCTAAAATTGTTGAATTATTTTGCCAGAGGAAACCTTGCCGTCTTGAAACCCTTGACTGAACTACTGATTAGATTGTTGTGATATGCCAAAAAATGTAAACATTGCTCGTTGAATAATTCAATCGATATGTATTTTCATTAAAAAACATGTTATATATATATATATATATATAATATTTTCTCGACTTTTTAGCCTTTTTCAACTATGTACTTCAACATTTTTTTCAACTTATACGTACTCGTAATCCAACTTTTTTCATTTATTTTCAGCTTTTGAAGCTTATTCAATGTTTCTTAAGTATATCGGACTTATTCAATCTCATTCAACTTTTTCCAATATTTCCCATATATTTTTGACTTTCAACCCTTTCAACCGTTTCAAGTTTATTCAGTATTGATTTTAAAGTATTTGAACCTCTTTCAACTATTAACATATCTCTTCGACTTTTTCAACCTCATTTCAAATTTTTTTGACTTCTTCAATTTTTTTTAGATTTTCAACCTCTTTCAACTTATTCAACACTTGATATATGTATTATCGACATTATTAGCTTTTCAACATTTTATCAACATTTTTCTCTTTCAGTTTATTTAGACGTTTTCAACCTCATTAAACTTTTTTCGAGTTTTTCAACCTCTCTCAACTGTTTCAAGATTTGTCAACCTCATTTAACTTTTTTCAACATTTTCCATATTTTTTCGACTTCTTCATCCTTTTTTACCTGTTTCCAAATTTTATCAACTTCTTTCAATTTTTTTTCAATCATTTCCATATTGCTCTGACTTTTTCAACATGTTTCAGCTTTTCAACCCATTTCAACATTTTTCATTCTTTTTTAAACATACTATATGTATTCTTCATTTAATTTTTTTCAACATATTGCATATTTTTTCGACTTTTTAAGCCTCAAAACGAAAAACCGAATTATGGTCGGTCTCCTTGTACGTTATATTTTGTGTAACTACACAGTTGCCAACAGTGAATATCATAATGCAATGAATACGTTCGGACAGCGATGAGCGGTAGTTAGACAACATACAATTATGATTTTTATGTCAGCGGATGTGCTTTGTTGCCGCATGTAAAAGTATGAAAAGTATTCCTAATATATTTTCATATAAGGGAACAGGTTTACTTTAGGGACAACTCTCAGATTTTATTAATTTTTTTAGGGGAAGTAGCGTGCTATGAATAAACAATAACACTGCAAAAAAAAATCATCGCTCGGATCTGGCTTAGGAGATATAGCCATCGGAAGTCGCGGATATAGCTTTTATAAATCCCTGAATGGATTTCCAAAACATGGATATCATATGAAAGGTAATTTAATGAGGTATAAAATTGTGCTATGAAAAATTTAAATTCGTTGGATAGTTTTTGAGACATGAGGTTTTTTGAAAAATGTTGAGCTCTTTTTTTTGAAAAAACTGTTATTTTTTTCCAAAAAATGTATTATTAACCTATAGTGATGCTTATATATTTAGAAAGTATAATTTATTAGCTTTAAAATGATGTGCTATTTGTATATATATTTTTTATATTAGGCATTTTTTTTTTACCGGTAAACAAAAAAAAAAACCTTTTTTTTGAAAAGAATAATATATGCAGCTGCGAGCAGTAAAATAGTAGAGGGTATCTACATTTTATGTTTCCTAAAATTACTAAAATATCAAAATAAATTCTGCATAAGTTTTAATGTAAAATTAGTCTTACATGTAACAGCTAAAAGTATGGATGAAGAATTTTATTTCACATAAGCATTAAATATATTTATTCACTTCAAATGTGCTTTATATGAAAATTAAAGCGAGCAGTAAAATAGTAGTGGATCAAAAAAAACATAATTTTGTTAACTAAAAACTGTATTTCGTAAATTTTTTTTAATGTGTTTAATAGAATAAGTTAGTATTTAGTGGCATGACCGTTTTTTTTATTACAGCAGCACAACGGTTCCTCATAGATTCTATGAGGCACTCGCACCTTTCTTGTGGTATGGACTGCCACGCACGTTGAGCCACAACCCACAGTTCGTTATTATTTTTGGGCTTGGCATCCCACACAGCTTTCTTGAGGTCAGTACAAGGGTTTTCTATGGAATTGAGGTCAGGATATTGAGCTGTCCACTCTATAACCTCAATTCCAGTGTCCCGAAACCAAAATTTTGCAAGCCTACTTGTATGTTTTGGGTCGTTATCTTGTTGCAGTACCCACTTGAGAGGCATTTCATCCTCAGCGAACGGTAGCATAACAGTCTGCATTATTTGCACGTATGCATGCTGGTCCATTATAGTTTTTATCCAATATAATGGCACTACTATTTCACTGCTCGCTAAAAAATGGCACATGTAGCAATAACTACTGCTTCAAAAAAAAAAACCGTTACAGTTAAAATGTTTAAAATTTGCAGAGATGTAGATGATAAGCTAAAGATGATTATTGAAAACGATAATCGAAACAAAAATCGTTTTAGGTATACAAAAAAAAACAGAAGTCATATTGCAAGTGTGCACTACTATTGTACTGCTCGCAACTGTACATGGGCAACAATCATATGTTATACACTGAACCGCTGGTCCCAGAAATTCTACATAAGAGTTATTGTAATTGGGTGGCCTTCGGCAGCGGCGCAGGGTTTAAAACTCCCAAAAATCCAATACCGGCTTCGCGGCGTCATTCGGCCGCGGTTCGGTCCATAACGTATCCAAAATTGGCTTCGGTGGCCACAGTAATGCTACATAAAAGTTAGGATAAGTGAGCGGCCTTCGACCGCGGCTCAGGACTTAAAACTCCCAAAAATCTGGCTCCGGCTTCGCGGCGGACTTCGGCAGCTGTTCAGTCTATAATGTATCCAACACTGGCTTCGGTGGCCACAGTAATTCTACATAAAAGTTAGGCCGAGCGACCGATTCATGATTTAAAACAGTCTATAACATATAACTGTTGCCCATACATATGTAATTCTTTGTTTTCAAGACAAATAATATTTTTTTTTTTGTTTTTCGGTAAAAAAAATTGATTAATATAAAAAATATATAGTACAAATAGCACATCATTTTAAATCTAATGAATTTTACTCTCTAAATATATAAGTATCACTATAGGTTAATTATAAATTTTTTGGAAAAAATAACGGTTTCTTTCAAAAAAGTGGTCAAAATTTTTCAAAAAACCTCATATCTCGAAAGCTATCCAACGGATTTAAATTTTTGTAGTACAATTTTAGACCTCATTAAATTACCTTGCATATGATATCCATATTTTGGAAATCCATTCAGTGTTATTGTTTATTCATAGCACGCTACTTCCCCCAAAAAAATAAATAAAATCTGAGAGCTGTCCCTAAAGTAAACTTAAGCCCATATGAGGACTAAAATTTTTTTAAGAAACTGATGACCTTTTTTCAAAAATCATTTTTATAAGGTGCCTGTTCTTTTCACATAATCATTTTCATTATCTCACAAAGTCGTTTTTACGTAGTGTCTATTCTTTACAAAATCGTTTCTATATAGTGTCCATCAAAATATCCCCCCTCATTCCCCCTAGATACGGCCCTGGTGTCTAATAAAGGCTTTATGGTAAGCTTTAATTTGTCTTTGATTGACTCTCAGCGTTTGCTAGATCTTGAAAAAAGCAAATAAATTTTCTGAATAAGACCAAAAAATGTTTTTGCTGTCGCGAAAGAATAAGCTGATTCTACCAACAGAAGATTCCAATTATGACACCCGCACGGTATAAAAAATGCCCTAGGATTAATAATATTAGCTTACAAAATTATTTTTTTTCTTTGTTACTTCGATGAAACGTTACTTTTCGTATGTACTTTTTTCTGCTGAATTCGAAAATGAAAATGAAAATTTGTTGAATGGTATAGTTTTCGAGATATTGTGGTTTTTCATTTTTCGACCTTCTTTCACTTTAAAGTTCATATCTTGAGCTAGAAATGTCCAATTTCATCGTTCTTAGTATCATATTAAAGATAATAAAATCGCAAATAAATATTTATAAATACATATTTCATTGAATAAACAATTCAAAAGATATTGTTGAAAACAGCTCAGATTTTGAAAAAAATCTAATTTTACATCTGATTCTGTGGCCACGAAAAAATAAAAATCAAATTAAAAAAATAATTTTTTTACATGCACTTAGAGCTGATACTTTTACGCAGAAATTAAGACGTACAAATAGAAAATCGATCGTAAAATTAAAGCTTTCAGAGCGATTGAATGAATGAATCCAAATCACCCATTTTCAGAATATATTAATTTTTTCAACAATTTGTTGAGTCGTCACAAATTTTTGTTTTGTTTTTGTTCCCTTAATGAAAGGTTATTTTTCTTATGTACTTTTTTCCGCTGAATTTGAAAATGAAATAAAGTGAAAAGAGGTCAAAAAACCACAATTTATCGAAAACGTTGCCTTTCAAAAATTTTTAATTTCAATTTCGAATTCAGCGGGAAAAAGTACGTAGTTCTTATCAATTGAACATTTTGAGTGTAAGCTAGTGTAATTAATATTCGAGTCTAAGCTCCACTGTTTATGCTTATCATATTTGCACCATTGTCGTATTCTTGCCTTCGACAATTTTGAAAGTCTAGTCCATTTTTTTCTAATTCCTCCAGTATTGCATTAGTTAGATATGAAATGAAATGAAATAAAGGCTTTCAAATTGATCCAGTGTTGACTTAATTGATTATTTATACAAAAAACTGAATTAATTTAATTAAAAAATAAAATAATATTAATTTGCGCATAATATACCATATAGTACACTGAGTGATTATTTATAATAAAATACGGTATGAAAAAAAAAAAACTAAATAATTTTTACCAAGTTTACTTGGTACTTTTTTCCGAGTAACTTGGTAGGTACTTTTTACCAAGTAAATATCGTAGTAATCTTACCAAGTATACCTGGTACTTTTTACCAGAAAAACTTAGTACTTTTTACTTATGTTTTATTATTTATTGCTAGATGAGTAATTATATCTATCTTTCCGTTCTTGTGGGCGGTGGCCTACACCTTGCGCCGCCTCTGCATTTTGGACAGCATGTGTGATAATGTGAACTGGGCTAATAAATTTAGCTGCCAAATGGAATTTACTTAAAACAAAATTTAGAATTTAGAAAAAAATTTGAAGAAAAGAACAGGGTTTCGAACCCGAACCGAACCCGAACCCTGAACCCGCTCCGGAACAATGTTTTTTCTTACATTATGTGAACCCAAACCCATTCAAAAATTCGGTTCAGGTTCAATTTTTGTTGCGCTTAGAAATTCAAATCACATATTTCACAGAACTTTTTAAAATTTCAAATCTCATATTTCACAGAACTTTTTTGTTACAAGCAAAATTATTATTTGTTGTTTTTGTTTTTGGTTTTATTTACTTTGACGATTTTCATTGAACTCCTATGAAATGAATGTGAATTTCCTGATTTTTAAAATGAAGAAGAAGAATTAAATGCAAATGAAGAAGGATTAGAACTCTTGTCTAGTTTATATAAGGATGTAATACACTTTAGGTGCATAGCTCATACTACCCAGTTGGCAGTTTATGACACAATTTCTACAGTTAATATTAATGTTACTAAGTGCAGAGATTTTTCTAAGACGCCTGGAGCGCCTATTAAAGCTTCTTTGGTAAAAAGATTAGGCTTAAAAAAAAACGAAGCTTGATTGACCAACTCGCTGGAATTCCACTATTTATATGCTCTAACGCTTATTAGATTAAAAAATTTATACATATGTAACTTTTCATGTTTTCTTTACTTTGCAATTTTAACTATGTCTCCTTCTGAATTTTAATTGCTCCTCCTTTAATATTAATTCAAGACAGTCTTAACTTCAAGAAAAACCATGGTTGAAGGCTGTGCTCAAAAAAAAAATCGAAACCATGGCGAAATTGTCATTTCAGCCCGGCAATGTTTAATTTTTTTTTTTTTTGGAGCACACCTTTCAACCATCGTTTTTCTTGAAGTTTAGACTTCTTGAATTAATATTAAAGCAGGAACAATTAAAATTCAGATGGAGAGATAGTTAAAATTGCATTCAAAGTAAAAAAAACATGAAAAGTTACATATAAAATTACATAAAAAATAGGCCTTTGAATTTTAATTACTTAACTTAAATATAAAATCAAGATAGTCTTAACTTCAAGCAAAATTATGGTTGAAGAGTGTGCTCATATACGTATAGAGTCAGAAACGGTATCATAAACTAGTATAGAACTTACAACTGAAAATATTAACGACACAAGTGTAGTAGTATCTTATTCCGAGGATGAAAAAGCTGCTAAAGAACAAGAAAAACAATTCAATATCAAAGAATTCAAAATTTATCAGACTTATCCTAGGATTTCTAAAGAAAATATATTTCAGAATTCTGGTAACCAAAAAAATTGATTCACCTCTATTCAGTGAAGCTGATCGGGTCATTTTAGCTGTTCCAGCAATTCAAAACAGTGTCAAGAGGGCTTTTTCTGCGTTGGAATTTGTTTTAAAATAATACATCTTTACGAAGAATCATTAGAGAATATTCTACTTATGCGTTTTAATTAACATTTTTTCCAAAAATAAATAAAATAACATTCTAAAATAAAAATTAAAATTGTTTAATTTTTTTATTTTTTCGGAAAAAAATTGAACCTAAACCCGAACCCGAACCGAACCCGTACCCACTAAATTTAAGTGCATTGAACCCGAACCCGTACCCGCACCCAAAATTTACAGGGTTCGAAAGCCTGGAAAAGAACGTTTCATGTAAAAATTGTGCGATTTGTTGTTACTAGGGTTACCAGATGACCTACTTGAGTAGTAAATGGACTGCTTTTGCACGGCAAAAATACTTTACTACTTTTCACTGAGACTACTTTTGGGTGACATGTAATACTTTTGTACATTTTAAGAGTTTTATTCGACCTTTTTTATTGCAAAATATAAACACTTTTTCTGGCTTTAGGTCAGTCTTTTATTTATAATTTTTTCCCAATATTTCGAGAAAGATCCTTCCTCATCTTCAGGGTGACTAAGAAATAATAATTAAAAACAATAATTAACACAGTACACAATTAAACAAATTAACAAAACAAAACTAACGTCAAAATTATAGAAATGCTAAACTTAAACTAACCTACTTGTCAACTAAATGTCTGTATATATTAGCACAGTTTTCTGTGTCGCTCTTGAAATTTATTCTTTTGTCAGTGCACGGTTAGAAATCTTGGAATAAATTTTAATACAAGCGAAGCATTACAAAGATTTTTATACAATTTTGATTAAATTTAATACTTTTGAATATTTTACAAAACTTTGTAATACATTTTGTATTAAATTCTAATGCAGTTAAAACATTAAAACGAACATTTGATGCTATCGGAAGTATTACATTTAGCCAACGTAAATATGATACTACGTTGGCTGATGTCGTTAAAATGTTCATGCAACCCTTGTACTGAAAGGGAACCTGGTTTTAAGCCCAGTGGATACGACATATTTTTTTTTATATTTTAATAAAAACGAGTATTAAATTTTAATACAAATTTGTATTAAAAATGAATTTTAATATCTAGACAGTATTGAATTTTAATACAATTCTGGTGTAGTCATATATGTAATCCCAAAAGTATTAAAATTTATTCCAAAATTTCTAACCTTGTGGGGGTGTTTATAATGTGGAGCATCTCTAATATGAATCTCTTCTCATGATTATTTTCTTCTTGTACGATCTCCACAGCGTGAAAATTAGGGAAATGTCCAAGCTTAGCACAGTGGGCTGAAAGGGCTGTCTTAGGGGCTTGTCCATTTCTGTTCTTTTGGTCTGATATGTGTTCTGAGAGTCTTGTCCTTAATTTGTTTTTTGTAGTACCAACATATACCTTCTGGCATACATTGGACCCGTCTCCGTCACAAGGTATTTTTTAAATAAGGCAGGATTTGTCAAGTTTTGATATTTTATATTCTGTTAAACCTGGAATATACACTCGATAGCATCGATTTATATATGACATTAAGGACAAGACTCTCAGGACACAGATCGGACCAAAAAAACAGAAATGGATAAGCCCCTAAGGCAGCCCTTTCAGCCCACTGTGCAGAGCTTGGACATTTCCCTAATTTTGACGCTGTGGAGATAGTACAAGAAGAAAATAATCATGAGAAGAGATTCATATTAGAGATGCTCCACATTATAAACACCCCCACTGACAAGAGAATAAATTTCAAGAGCGACACAGAAAATTGTGCTCATATATACAGACATTTAGTTGACAAGTAGGTTAGTTTAAGTTTAGCTTTTCTATAATTTTAACGTAAGTTTTGTTTTGTTAATTTATTTAATTGTGTATTGTGTTAATTATTGTTTTTAATTATTATTTCTTAGTCACCCCTGAAGATGAGGAAGGATCTTCCTCAAAATATTGGGAAAAAAATTTAAATAAAAGACTGACCTAAAGCCAGAAAAAGTGTTTATATTTTGTAATACTTTTGACTACTTTTGAATTTTTGTGCATAGAAAGTGAGGAATTTTTTTATTTTAGGAAATTGTGGAAATGGAAATTGTGCAAGTACATATATATGAAATATATTTCATTATCCTAGCGTTTTCGTATTTTTTTTGTATTGAAATGAAAAAAGTTATGATATTTTTCTTTTTTATTATAAAAATTTAAAATTTTTCAGATGGACTACTTTTGTAGGCAGGTCATCTGGTAACCCTAGTTGTTACCGACTATTAAAAAGGTATAATTTATTGACAGGAAGTAGCTTGTGAAATGTCATTCAGTATTTTAAAATTTATCAAAAATCGATTAAGACGTACTTTTTGACACAAGACAGACTAGAAGGGTTTATGCTTATGTCAAGTGAAAAAAATATTGTACACACTAGAAGTGATAATCAGAGAGGCCGGAAATATGCAAAATAAAACACGCTTTAAGCGCATAGAATATGTCCCAACACCAAAATATGCAATTTAATAAGCACGAAAAACAGCTTGAAAATTTCATGAGGACTAGTTCCTGCCCGAAAAAATATATGAAAAAAAAATCAAAAACTGTGATTTCAGTTGGTTTTTTATATTTGAATATACAAAAACTTTAAATATTACATGCCCACAAGATTTAAATTTTGCATAAGCTACTAAATGCTGCTTCAAATTCGCGAAGTATCGCTTTTCAGTCACGGGTCTGTATTTATATAGAGCTGTCTCGCTAGGAGAATACTGTTCACAAAATGGGCTTTTTGAAATAGTACCTTCGTAAAGAATTTGATGGATATCAAAAATTATACATAATCACACGCTTTCAAATTTGTTACTGATATCCGCACGATTTAGAGTAGCCAACTTTTTGCGTTTTCAAAAATTCTTACGCTTTCTTTGAGCTCTTAGCCGGGAGTTTCTAATTTAAAAATCGAATCAACTATTACAGTGGAACCTCGACAAGTCGGAAACCTCCCAAACTCGAAAAAATTTTGTGTTCCCTTCACCACAAAACCTCCATTGCTCGAAATCTGACCCCTCTATAAGTCTAAATAATTAGTGAGTCTCTACAAGTAAATTCAGTCCCTCAACTCGAAAAAAATAAATTCGACCTCTGCATCTCAAACATACCAATATTTGATTTTACAACCTTTACAAATCGATTATTTCAAACGAATTACCTCTATAATTCGAATAAAAATAAGATACCGATTTTAAGAATATGCCGACAATGTACATTTTTATTTCTTAGAAATCACTGTAAAATCCTACTTATACAATAAACCAATCCTATTAAATAATAAAAGAATTTATGACGACATTAACACGTGATTTCATTTGAACTTTAGCGAAATTACTTTATTACTGCCAATTGAAAAATTATCAGAAATAGTTTGGTCCTACTGCAATACATGGAATAAATCTTAAACTCTACAAGTCGAAAATTTCCTGACAAAATTCGCTTAAGTCGAAGTCCTCCATAAGTCGAAAACTCTAATTTTTTGGCATCTCCCTTCAAATCCAACTTACAGAGGTTCTACTGCATTAAAAAATTACATTTAATGTAGCTTAGCTCAGCTCTTAAGCTTGCAGATCGCAGCAGTCCTTTTGTTATTCGAATGGCTTCAGCATCATCTTCACTGAGATCTTTAACAGCTGCCTATACGTCTTTAAAATTGCCGCTGTAATAAGCTGTTACTTCTAGCCAAGTGCCCCATCGAGTAATAGTTGGAGGTGGGGGCAAAGGTGTGTTTGGAAATGTAAGCTTAAAGGCTGCCATCGAGAATCCCAATAATTAAATTTTTATATGAGTTTCCAATGAAAATGCTCAAATATGCAAAAATATGCAAAAATAAGCAAATTAACCTAAAATATGCTCTAAAGTACCAAATATGCAAAATGCATATGCAATATGGAAATATGCATTTATAACCTCTCTGGTGATAATAAACAGCATTGTTGAAAAAATTAAGTCTTCCGAAAATTGTTATTGTATTAAAAATAATAAAATAATTAGTAAATAATTTTGTATCGCTTGTAATATGCGCATGCTGTTTTCCAGTTCATTCTTATTTCATATTTTCGTGTAAGAATTATTTAGATTTGATTATTTACATTTTTTTTATTGCAAATCGCTGTGCTTCGTATAATTAGATTTAAGGCTCAAAGTTTTACTGTTTGAATTTTTTTGGAAATTAGCGAACATGGGAAAGTTGGATCTGGGATTTAGGTGTAGTAGTGGGTGGGGCCGTAAGTTCCGTTATTCCCGGGTCGCTTTGGTACCGCAATCCGGCTCTACCCGTACATATGTATTTAGACATCAAAATACCACAGAAAAATTGGTTTATCTAATGTAGATTAATATAATTCGGAGTTGGACTCTTCGAATACTTCTCCCTTAATTTTTTTGCTAGCGCATTTTTGCAACATTTGAGATAGACCCAGAGCTCGTTAACTTTTTTCGAGAGGTTCTTTATTAAAGCTATAACTTTATTATGTGGTATTTTTACCATACCTGACTACGATTTCAAAGAGCTGTCGTTCAGTTAGTGGGCCCCCCCCCAAAAAAACCCAACATGAATCACTGCAAGTAATAAAATAATAACAAGATTTGTTATTGATACATGTTTATAAATTCAATAACATGTACTTTAAAAAATATTTAAAAAAAGAATTCATTCATCAATGTCCCAGGAAGGAGTTGCCAGATGCCGAGGCTTTTTTGCAAAACGCTGTAATGAATTATTCTGCGTTTACTTCTATTTCCTGATGAATATTAGCAAGAGCTAAATGATTAAGGCGATTTTTACTCATTGTAGAAATCAAACAAGTTTTCAAACTTTTTAATTCAAAGAAAAAGTTCTAAAAAAGTATATTGACATGCGACACCGTCTTGTTGTTTAATATTGACTGTATGTACTGATTCACATGAGCTCATACATATGCAATATTGGTATGCATATTAGGCCGAGCCTGAAAATATATTTTTAGCCCATGGGGCTCTTGTACTAAAATTTCACCATAATCAGACCATGGAAAGGCGTGTCACTGGGTCGATTTCTAAGATTCTTGTTCATTTTCGATACGATTAGTACGATAGTATTACATATACATATCTTTTACTTAGAAAAAATATCAACATTCGTTATTATTAGTTTTTACGGACTGATTCGAAATATGTGTGAAAATTATAAATCAGAAAATTAACACAAATTTGAGCTATGATTCATTGATACGAATGTGAAAAATGCAAAAAAATAAGACATGCCTCCAATTCGCTCGCCCGAAACCATACGGATTCTATATTTTTCGGCCGCAGCACTATGCGCAATTGATTGGGCATTTTCTTTTACATGGGAAACGATGTGTGAAAAAATGTTTGTACCAACAATGCGATCTGGAGAAATTTTCGATGACAAAAAGCAAGCAAATTCGCTATAAGAAAATGAAGATTTTTAATTCAATTTTGTTCAAGAAACGCTAGTATTTCACATTTGATCATTTTGGAAATTTTTTTCAGTTTTAGGCGCTCACTTTAAGTAATTTTTGAAACTGAACTTCGTCCTTCGTTACCTTTTTGTTGAAATTTTGCACAAGAGTAATAGTTTCGTTCACGAAATGTAATTTTTGGGCATCGATTTAAACTTTTTTAGTTGACCTACTGTATTTGAAGTTTGTGGCTCAAAAATTACACGTGAACGACACTGCAGAAAGACCTATCACTCTTGTCAAAATTGCAACAAACAGATATCAACATTTCTAGCTCCGCCACTGGTTAGGTTAGTGTAGGATTGGTAGTTAGTTTAAGAACTGACTCACTTAGACCAAATGTTGAGCCATTGTGACACTACAGGACATTTAACTATACCCTCTCATTGTCGCATTAAGAGACAAAACGGCATTTCTGGGTCACTAGTGAGCTAAGAAGACTGTTTATGGTTGGTTCGTAAGATATGGCCGCTTAAAAGACCGAAAAAGTGTTTTCGGCGAAACAATTCAAAAAGTGAACTTCAAATTGAAAAATTTAACTAAATTCAGAAGTTGTAAAGCAGCTGAAAACGCATTATTTTCTTACCCAGAAGGTCGCTTCGCGTTAGGATTGAACCCAACTTGGGTGACTTGAGCACAAATTTATAAAGCATTACCGCTATAGTATATCAACATCATCAATGAAAAGAGACAAATCATTTACAACAATAACAATTACTCGTAGCAAGATTTTATGTATGACTGATAGGCTGTCTTCCAATGCCAGTGAGAACAATGGCAAAGGCAACGACAAAAACGATTTCTGTCAACAACACTTGCCATTGCAAACAAAACTCCCGCGTATTAAAGTGTAAGTTTTGTTGTATCAAGAGGAACAAATGGTATTGCGTTATTGTTGTTGCTGTTGTTTTCCTTATTGTTATTGTAGAGTTTTCAAGCCGCTTGCCCGGAAATGGCTTTGTGAACTTTCAAATGCATGTCCAATGCTTTATTTTTTTTTTGTTTCTATTGTGTTGTTGTAATATGATGTTGATGCCTGCAACGAAGCAAATAAAACTTAAAAACAAAAACTGTTAAATGGCAGACACTTCTCTGCGTTCATGCTGTGCATTAGGGTGAAACGAAGTTAAAAAAAGGTTGAGAAAGTCAAATGATTTTTACAATACTCGAAAAATGAAGTACAAATTGGAGAAGTTAAAAATGCTGAAAAGTTCGAAAAATGTTGAAAAATTCCAAATGGGCATTTTCGCCAAAAGGCCAACTGTGACAGAAAAATTAAAAGTTATTATAAAAGTGTTACTACCTGATATTATCTAAAGAAAATATTCAAATTTTGTTACTTTAAACAATTTATACCAGAATTCATTTACCATGGTGAGCAAACCACCTGCAAACTTGCATAAATGCAGTTTCACTTTTTTGTAGATAGTATTTTGCCTTAAATATTTAAGTGTGTAAGAGGGGTGATACATGATGATAGTCATTCCGCAAAATCTCTCTTCCAACATCAATTATAATTAGCTGCAAAAACATCAAACCAATCTCTATTAACTGTAAAATTTTAATTTGCTTAAGTTCATGTTCTAATGTCACAAATAATATAGAAAAACATCATTTGTTCTCATTTCGAAATTGATAACAGCAGCAAGTGTGTCAAAATTTTTGTTTGAACAGAGTTTCATGTATGTACATATTTAAAAAAAACACGAGTGCAAGAAAAATAAAATTTTAAGTTTTTGGAGCTGTTTGAAGTTGGTCATGTTCGCAAACATACTTACTTACTTACTTGGGTGGCCATAACAACCCGTTACCGGGTTACGGCCGACCTCAAAAGCTCTCTCCAGTCGCCTCTGCTTTGCGCACGCCTTCTCCAATCATTCACACCAAGCGTGGATAGGGTTTCCTCGGCTTGGTATTTCCATCGGAGGCATGGTCTTCCTCTTCCTGTTCGCAAACATAAGTGTAATAAATAGACAGTTCAAAACGGTTAAACCACTTATTAAGTGCCATAACACAACATGATCGCATAATTTTTTTTTTTTTAGTAAAGTTTGGAAAAAGGGAAGTGCACAACATATTCTTCTTTCGGATAGAAGGCGGCGCCACGCCCCTAACAGGAAAATACCTTCCATCGGCTAATCTAATAAACCGATTTTTATGAAATTTGGTTAGGAGATAGCATAAAAAGAAGATTAGAGACCCTAGATACTTTAAGTAGGCGTGGCACCATCCTTAATGGGAAAAAACGTAGCCACGACTCAGTCGCTACACCAATTTTGATCAAATTTAGTATGGGGAAAAACTGATTTTTGAGAAGAAAAATTTGCGGTGTCACGCCCCTTACAAGAAAAAACGTTTTAACTACGAAAAGAAAAGTTTCATATTCTTTTAAGAAAAATATCTACTGTTTCCTATACTCTTCGTTAAAATACATCTCACCCATCATTTCGGTAAAGATATAAATATGTATATTAAATTTGTTTTTTAATTACTATATAGATCTGAAATATCTATTATATAAAATTAATTTTTGTCTGTCTATCTGTCTGTCTGTCTGTCTCTTATGCACGCGGAAACTATCCAGCCGATTTTGATGAAAATTTTACAGTATGTTAGTATCGATCAGGCGGGTGTCATAGACTTTTATTTAGGGTGCATATTTAGGGTGGCCCTCATACACAAATATTTTAAAAATAAGGATTTCTCAAACACAGGCAAATCGATTCTCATGAAATTTACACCGTATGGCTTTTATGTTAAGGGGCACAGATTGGATGGTAAAAATTTTATTTAGCGTGCACACTTAGGGTGGTCCTCATACAAATATATTTTTAAATATCATTTTCACGAAGACAAATAAATCGATTCACACCGAATTTACACTACGTATCTCTTATGTTAAGAAGCATAGCTTAAGCCACAAAACTTTTATTTAGGGTGGTCCTCACACAAAAATATTTTTTAAATACTATCATTTTCTCGAAGTCCGCTTAATCGATTCTCATGTTATTTACACCACATGGGTTGTATGTGAAGAAACACAGATTAGATTGTAAAAATTTAATTTGTGTGCATACTTGGGTGGCCCTCATATAAAAATATTTTTAGATTTCATTTTCACAAAGACTGGTTAGTCGACTCACACCGAATGTACACCACGTAGCTCTTATGTTAAGAGGCACAGTTAAGAATACACAATTTTTATTTAGGGTGGCCCTCAGACAAAAATATTTTTTTAATTTCATTTTCTCAAAGACTGCTTAGTCGATTCTCTTGGAATTTACACCACATGGCTTCAGACCTTGAAACTTTTATACTTTTATTCAAAAAGTTTTCAAAATAAATGTTTCTTAAAACTTTTTTGTTATAAAAGTTTTAATAAACTTTCTTCAAAAACTTTTATTGAATAAAAGTTTTTCCAAAACACTTTTTCAAAAAGTTTTTACATAAAAATTTTTTCAAAAAACTTTTATGAAAAACTTTTTCATAAAAGTTTTTCTGAAAAACTTTTAAAAAAAACTTTTATTATTAATAATTAAATGATTATTGAACTTAAGCCATTTTTCGCAGCGATCAACATTATATGTAAAATTTTACAAGTTGATACAATGCTTTATGTATGAAACAAACTTTGACAACAAAGGAAAAAAACAACCACAACTCTAGAATATAGACATATGTTTCGATTCTTGAAATCTCATCAGTATATTTTTGGTTGATGTCTACGTCAGCACTCAAATTGCACCCGCCATATTAATGAAAAACAATCGAAAAGGTAATTTTTAATTTCAAGCAAATGTGGTTAAATTTTAAGTGAATTTTTAAGATCACACCATTGCGTTGAATTTTTTCAATTAGCTGTACCGTTTTCATTGTTTTGTTTACATCATTAAAGCGAGACGCCACGTGAGTGGATTAAAGCGTAGTTCTCCTTTGTTATCCCAGTTTCTTAAATTATTTGTTTATGTTGTAATGCACATCCATTGGCTGTGAGACATAACGTGTTCAAAATTATGCGATCCTGGTGCATCGCAGATTTTGAGGTTTCGGCGTGTTCTCTGTAATTTAGAAATTTTTGGTTTGTTTATTGGCTTTCTTAATAAATATTAATAATTAAATGATTATTGAACAGTTCAAAAGTTCAGAACAAAAGTCAAAAGAAACTTTTAAAAAAAAACTTTTATTAAAAAAAGTTTTTTTTAAAAGTTTCTTTTGACTTTTATTAATAAAAGTTTTTTTTAAAAGTTTCTTTTGACTTTTATTAATAAAAGTTTTTTTAAAAGTATTTTTTAACTTATATTTTTAACAGTCACATGCAAAGAGTTTTTTTTTGACTTCTATTTTTCAAAAGGCGAAAATAAAAGTTTTTTTTGTATGAAAGAACGAGGAGAATCATAAAATATTATCTTGGATCACTAAGCAAAAAATTTCAAAGGAGAAAACTTAGGATTATTGATAATAAAGTCCAAAGGAAAATACTTAACATGTTTCTGAAAGAAAGAAATTTATGATAATTATGCACTTATGTATAATTTTTAGAAAAATTGTGCTCAACGCATCAATGGGAATAGGCCCAAAATGGATTTTGGGAGTGACAGGGGAGTTTCCTGAACCTCCTAAAGAGGTGTTTTGGACCCATTTTTCGAAAAAAATTTTATTGCACGAATCGATGGGAAAAGGCCGAAAATGGGTTTTGGAAGTGCCAAGTGAGGTCCCCGACCCTCTTAAATGGGATTTTTGGACCCATTTTTCGAAAAAAAATTTATTGCACGAATTGCATATTTTTGGTTGATGCCTACGTCAATACTCAAATTACACCCGCTATACGGGGAACACGCCGAACCCTCAAATTCTGCGATGCACCAGGATCGCATAACTTTGAACAAGTAGTGTCTCACAGCCAACGGCTGTGCATTTTAACATAAACAAATAATTAGGAAACTGCGATAACAAAGGAGAATTACGGTTTGATGTACTCAGGTGACGCCATGCTTAAAATAATATAAACAAAAAAGCGGAAGACCTGATTGAAATTTCAACGCAATGGTGTTGTGAGGACAAAATATTCCATTGGAAATTTTGCTTCACATAATTTTTAGGCTAGGTACAGTCACCACAAAACAACAGCATAAAAACACACCACCTAAATAACCAAACAACAGCCAGCAACAGTAAAATAAACCAACAAAACAGTACCCACATGTAAACTGCATGACAATAACGGCAGCACAAATAACGCAATGCATACAAAGCAACACGAGCGCTGGATCGATCATGCAAGCGAACGTGTTCGATGTTGCGCACGCAACTTAAACCAGTTTTTCCATAAGCCAAGCATTGCACAATGATGATAAAAGAGAAGTCGCAAGCATAGCAAGGGGGTCAGTGAGTGATCAGCAACAGAAGCAGACGTGAAAAATAAGTGTAACAAGCGCAGCACGCAGTCACAAACAAGCAACAGTGAAAAAATACCAAGCACCACACAGCCTGGCAGGAAAGCAGAAGCAAGTACCGGAGATTCTACGAGTCCAAACCTGCAGCGAGAAGGCAGAACTGGAACCACCAAGGCTAGGATTATTGGTAGGTATAGTGATCACCAGGGTAAGAATCGGGTTTCAAGAACTCTTTCAAGGGGGAAATGCTTTGGCCGTTTGTTAATTGTATGTGTCACCCCTACGGCTTTGACATCTGTCTAAAGTATTTCCTATCCGCTGAGGCTTCTTTAGAAGTCCTCTTTGAAAAGATTGGAGAAGCCCTTTTCTGAGACGTCGATGATTAGTACCACCAGGGAAATCTTGGAACTATTGTTAATTGTATGTGTCACCCCTACCGCTTTAACCTTATTTCAAAGTTTTCCTGTGCCGATTTCGGTTGGCCGGTCAAAGGTGCGGACGCGTAGAGGACCCGAAGGCTTCGCACTCCAAACGAAGCTAAACATCGCACGCCGAAGGAAAACCGTATATGACGGTGTACTTCAAGTAAGACTACCAGAGATTCCAAGTACACCCGAAGGTTCCCAAAGATCACCCGAAGGCTTCGCACTCCAAACAAAGCTAAACACCGCACACCGAAGGAAAGACGTACATGGCGGTGTACTCCACGTAGAACGACAACAGTTTCACAGCACATCCGAAGGTTTCCGAAGACCACCCGAAGGCTTCGCACTCCAAACGAAGCTAAACATCGCACGCCGAAGGAAAACCGTGTATGACGGTGTACTTCAAGTAAGACTACCAGAGATTCCAAGTACACCCGAAGGTTCTCGAAGATCACCCGAAGGCTTCGCACTCCAAACGAAGCTAAACACCGCACACCGAAGGAAAGACGTACATGGTGCTGTACTCCACGTAGAACGATAACAGTTTCACAGCACATCCGAAGGTTCCCAAGTAACACCCGAAGGCTTTACATTTCAAACGAAGCGATACAACGCACGACAAGAGTCCCTGAATCAAATAAATAATATTGTAGTGAAAAAAGTAATGTCGCCTGGACATCCGGCGAGACATACTCTGGCAGGAATTCTTTGAATTCAATTAAAAATGTGCCACATTTGCTTGAAATTAAAAATTAGCTTTTCGTTAGATCATGCTTTATCTTTCTACTATGGTTTTAGATTAAAAGAAAAATTTTTTGACAAAAATATTACACTTTTTAATTTATTTTTGATTCATGGATTTCAAAACCAGTCCAACCCCTTGGAATGAAAACCGGCAAAGTCCAGTACATTGGTATCAAAACCGGCCAAGTCCACTTTTTTTCCAACGCCTTGGAATCAAAACCGGCCAAGTCCAGTCCATGGTATCAAAACCGGCCAAGTCCGAAATGGTTTTCTTAAAAACATACGCAAATAATATTTGAAAAGTCTGATCTGACGTGATTTGAGTAAGAAATTTTATAAGCTACTAGCTGACCCGACAGTCGTTGTTCTGTCATCTATTACAAAAATTTGGTATAGATATAACAGATAGAATATTGTTTAGAACCCTCTTTAGCTCAGTGGAAATAAAAACACTTCAATTATTGTGGAAAAAGAAATCATGTCAAAAAATCCGTTTTTATTCTTACAGTGTGTATACGATACTTATATTTAAATCTTATGCTAAGAATATTTAACGCTTTCATCGCAACGCTTGATGATGAACAATATTTTTTGTCTACTCGTTCGGAGAGAAAATGAACAACACCGATGGTTTACTTACTCTCGAGCACGCTACGTACAATTGCCCATGGGAAAAACACAGCATCTCTAAATTTATTCCACATACTTCCAACGATTTCCCTTGCGATATATTAATCGTCATTGCGAATGCAAGACAAACAGGACACTGGATACGCTTAAATTGAAACGGTAAGTCGGTTGGAATCAGTGGTATTCTTGGAATCAGGACATATTCTCCTTTGAACTTTCCTATGATTATCGTCGCTTCAATCACGTTGTTCATCACCTTTTTAACAGCGAGTCTTGTCCCATTACATAGTTTAGGTTGGTTTAGATTGCGCAAGATGATTATCACCGAGCCGACCTTAAGCTGCAAATTGTGCGGCGGCATTCCTGGCAAATCTAATGAATTCAGAAATTCCATTGGATAATTGACAATTTCATCTGGATCGGTAATTGAATCGATCGACTTAAAAGAATGTAATTGGCCAACGATTTGAGTTTGAATTTTTATGTTCAAATCGTCTAAGTCTTTATTTTTCGCTGCCAAAATAGCCCGTTCGCTCAATCAAACATGTTTTTTATAATTTGTACCAATATTTGGAAACACTTTTGTGATTAATTCTTCTTTCGGCGTAGTGAGTTGACAAAAAATTAGGTGGAAATGAAATTAGGCCGGTGAAAGGGTCAATCGAAATTTTTCCATTTCCAATTTGTTATTTAAACATTTCACAGCATAACTAAAGAACTAAAACTTAAAGAACGTTCTTCATCGGAATTCATGGCAGAGCTCTCAAACTGTAATCATTCCACGTAACGAAAATGCGATTTAAAAAAAAGTTCATGGAAACCTCCCTAAATATTCACCCCAAATAAAATTTATAAAGCTTAATAATGGCTAGGGTATAAGGATCACGTGGTGTTAATTTCATGTGAATCGATGAAGCGATCCTTAAGAAAATGCGATTTTAAAAATATTTTTGTATAAAGACCACCCTAAATAAACACTCTATATATAAAAAACATATTTTAATAAACGCCTCCAGATATAAGTCCAACGTGGTGTCTATTCTATGTGAATCGACAAAGAGATCTTCAAGCAAATGCGATTCTAAAAATATATATGTATGCCTAAGAAGAAATTTCGGTCAGCGTTCCGTCACTGTGACCACACATTCGGTTTGTTTCGGTTAAGTATTTTTGTAGATAACTACTCAAACCCCGCTATTTTACGTAAATGTTACGTAACCGTTACCAAGTGCGGGTATGGAAAATATAAGGATATGTGTAGTTATTGTTACTTAATTTGTGACTGATTTGACCACAATTTGTAGTTATAGCGACCCACACGCAGATGTTTTTGTGTAGAAAATATTTTACTTTTAAGTTACTTTTATCATTGTAGTATACATACATAAATGAATACAATGGTAAGAAGCATTAATATGTATGCGTATTATTATGACTTATAATATTTACTTTTTATATGAACTAAATTCTGCATATTATGCGTAGAAATTCAAACGAAGCTCATTTTTATGGTAAATATTAATATTCTGTTGAACGAAAAACTTATGCGCTTAGTAAATATCGAATATTTAGTAAAATATTAAAAATATAATGAAAAAAATTAGTAAGCAAATGCTGGAATGATCTTAAAACGTTTACTAGGTGTTTTAAATGTATGATTATAGTCTAATTGAGATAATTTGAGCCTTAAATTTGCATAATATCTTTTTTAGAAATTATTTACAATTATAAATCAAAATGGATGTCTTATGAAAAATGGCGTCAGGCATATTTGTGACGCATCATATGTTGTGACCGATTGTGTCCACACTGTTACCATTCAGTACAAAACTTATGTTCTGTTACCTACACAGTGTGGTTAACATGACTCAATCTACACAATTGTGCTCATACCTACACAATAACTACACTGTGTAGTTCGTGTGTATCTTTAAGCGCGAAGCTATTTAATCTTAAAAATTTCAACGTAACTCATTATTAATTAGAGTTATTCAAAAAAAAAATTGTGCTTTTTTATGTGTAATCGGATAGCATTACACATCTTGACAACGCTCCTCAAGAGATTTCCATCAATATTGAATACTGAATTAGCGCCGCCTGTTTGAATTTGTCAATTCAACCCCTATCTTGCTCGAAAATTCGATAACCTTTATAACTTGAGCAAGTTTTAAAATCAATCTATTTCTTCAAAAGCTGACAACTTCAAACAGGCGGCTCAAATCCAGTATTCAATATGATTAGAATCCTATGAGGAGCATTTTCAAGATATGTAACGCTATAAATATCCGCTGACACATCGTAAAAAAAACATTTTTTTGAACCACTCTACTTTCAAAATGTTATGTACACACATGTGACCGAAATGTGTGTCTAACTAAATTTGTGTACGAAATGGTCACATTTTGAGTCACTTTTACTGATTTGTGACTAAAATATCGTGGTAACTTACAGGTAACTTTTAAGAGGAACTGTGTAGTTATTGTTACTAAAATTTGACCCAAATAGGATCAATTTGGTACACAAAAATTACTGAAATGATACCATAAAGTCAAACTGACCTTATCAGCATTTTTTCAGTTAACAATCGGCTAATGTGACTAAATACAGGAAAAGTTACTTTATTTACACAAAATTTAGTCACAATAACCACGCTGTGACTCGCACGCGAATTTTGTGACTTTAAAAGTCACAAATTTCTACTTGGGATGAGGACCACCCTAAAAAAAAGTCACAAATTTCTACTTGGGATGAGGACCACCCTAAATAAAATTTTATAGAATTTAATAATGGTCTCTGATAAAGACCACGCGATGTTAATTCCATGTGAATCAATCCTTAAGAAAATGCGATTTTAAAAATATTTTTGTATGACGACCACCATAAATAAAATTTATAGAACTTAATAATGGTTTCTGAGTATAAAGACCATGTGGTGTTAATTCCATGTGAACCGATGAAGCGATCCTTAACAAAATGCGATTTTAAAAATATTTTTGTATAAAGACCACCCTAAATAAATACTCTATATATAAAAAACATATTTTAATAAGCGCGTCCAGATATAAGTCCAACGTGGTGTCCATTCCATGTGAATCGACAAAGAGATCTTCAAGCAAATGCGGTTTTAAAGATATATATGTATGAGGACCACCCTTAATAAAATTTTATAGAATTTAATAATGGTCTCTGAGTATAAAGACCACGTGGTGTTAATTCCATGTGAATCAATGAAGCGATCCTTAAGAAAATGCGATTTTAAACATATTTTTGTATGAGGACCACCCTAAATATGAATCTTAAACAAAGTTTTCTTTCATACAAACCTTGTCCTAAACATTACAAATACAACGAAAAAGAAATCAGCCAAATCGGACGAGCCGTTCTCAAGTGATGCGGGAACACACACAAATTGGCAATTCATTTTTATATATGTATATGGAACGTTCCATGTCAACCGGGACAGTGGTATGCCCAAAATTGAGCGCAGCCGAAAAACGTTTTCAAGGTGTCAAAATGTTCGTATGCTCAAGAGCTTTCATATGAGAACGGGTGTTTTCGAATTCTTTGTTTTTAAGAAAATGGCGACCATAAAACGGCGCCTACCTTTAGATATCTATGTATAAATTGGCAGTTGGTAAGCAGCCATAATCATAATCGCATAATTTTTTTATTTTTTTTGAAGGCTGTGAAGAGAGGAAGTGAAGTGGCTACTTTTTTTCAATAGTAGGTGGTGCCACGCCCCTAATGGAAAATGTGTTGCCATGGCTAAACTAATAGGCCGATTTTAATAAAATTTGGTTTGGAGATAGACTGAACCATAAGAAAAGTAATTAGAAACTCTGAATTCTTGCACTCTAAAAATTTAATAGAACGGCTTTCTGAAGAGATCTCGAATGCGGAAGCAAGGCTTGAAGCAAAAATTAATGACGAAATCAGCTCAATAAAAACAAAGTATAGGGAGATAGATGGAAGTATTTTAGCTGTTGAAAATCAACTCTGCATCTTATCGAAGCGCTGTGATGAGCTTGAGAGACTCAAGGCTGAAATTTTTAAATTGCAACAAAACAAAAAGAGCCAAAGAGTAGACATATCTTCGGATGCTGTCTTATTTGGATTGCCGTACTCTGACACCGTAAATCTGAAGGCAATTTACAATCGCATTTGCTTATCCATTGAGTTGGTGTCGCCACAAGTGAGAGACATTTTTGGGTAAAGCCGAAGTCTAGCAACCCGAATTCTGTCATTATTATTAAGTTTTTTACTTCATATGACCGAAACCGAGTACTAAAAGCTTTTGGAGAATTCCGTAGGCAGTCTAGATCAGCAATTAGCTTAAGAACAGCAGGCTTAGACTCAGACAACAAAGTGTATATACAGGGTGTTTTTTTTAGAGGTAAAACACAAGAAAATCGTTTTAATGTCCATCAGTTTGGCTTTATTGAAAGGATAATTTTATGCCATTAATGTTTAAATATGATTTCGGGCATGTGGCCGCCGCGGCTGGCTCGAATAAAGCCAATTCTACAGGTCCAATTTTGAACCACTTTTTCGAGCATATGGGGCCGTATGTCGGCAATAACGCCACGAATGTTGGCTTCCAAGTTCCCTAACGTTTCTGGTTTGTTGGCGTAGACGAGCGACTTCACATATCCCCAAAGAAAATAATCCAATGGTGTCAAATCACACGATCTTGGTGGCCAATTGACAGGTCCATTCCGCGAAATTATGCGCTCATCGAATGTTTCCTTCAATAAATTGATTGTGACGTGCGCTATGTGGCATGTAGCGCCGTATCGTTGGAACCACAACTCATCCACATTCATGCCATCCAATTCGGGAACAAAATAGTCGGTTATCATGGCTCTATACCGGTCTCCATTAACGGTAACTGACTCTCCAGCATTATTTCGGAAGAAGTATGGCCCAATGACTCCACCAGCCCATAGAGCACACCAAACAGTCAGTTTTTGTGGATGTAATGGCGTCTCAAGGGTCTCATGTGGATTCTCTTCACTCCAAATGCGGCAATTTTGCTTGTTGACGTAGCCATTCAACCAAAAATGAGCCTCATCACTGAACAAAATTTTGCGATGAAAATCAGCATCGAGATCAATCTCATTTTCGGCCCATACACCAAAATCACGACGCATTGCATGGTCTTGCGGCTTTAATTCTTGCACAAGCTGGATCTTGTAAGGTCACAAGCCAAGATCTTTGCGCAAAATCTTCCATAAAGTTGATGGACAAAGCTCCAATTGCTGTGCACGGTGGCGAATCGATTCATTCGGGTCCTCTTCAACATTTTGCTCTACAGCGGCAATTGTTTCTTCGGTGCGCACTGTTCGACGTCTCTGCGGATGCGTATTATCACATAGAGTAAACGTAGTGCGAAAACGACCCATGGTTAACCGAATTAATTGCTCTGATGGACGATTATGTCGACCATAAAATGGTCGGAGCTTGCGGTAAATTTCGTGAACTGAACCATTATTTTCGAAATAAATTTGCACGATTTGCAAGCGTTGTTCTTTTGTCAACCTGTTCATGATGAAGTGGCAAACCAAACTGAACATAAATGACATTAGAGTTGCCAGATTTGACCATAAAATACCAGTTTTATTTCTATTCGAAAAACAAACCTCTAAAAAAAACACCCAGTACATGAGAGCCTTACTGTAGATAGCAGAAAACTTTTACAAGCAGCTTTTCAGTATAAGCGTCGAAAAGTAGTGTTTAATGTTTTCACTCGTCGGGGTCTATATTTATTCGACCGCAAAAGACTTCAGATGCATTTCGCATCGATAATGAGTCGGAACTGCAGTCCATTGTACATGGTGATGAAACTGAAAATGAAAATTAATTTATTTATGCTCTGTATATTTCTTTACGTTTTATTCTCTAATATATTTCAATTTTTGTATTTCCTTCTTTTCTTTTTCTTGTTCATGCCTCTGTCACAGTTTTATACATTTTTCTATCAACCATCTCCTGAATTCATTTTACCAAACTTCACTCTATGTCTGCCTTAAATAACAATAATAGTAGCGTTAATGAAAATCATAAGCCAATGATTTATATTTTATGTAAACAATATTCTGGTCTTAAAATTGCCCACTTCAATTCTAGAAGTTTAAATAATTTCAAACTCGATTATGTAAAACATATTTTTGAAGATTCGTTAGTTGACGTACTATGTGTTTCTGAAACTTGGTTTTGTAATGACGTGTGTGATTTTTATTACAACTTGAAAAACTATAAGGTTTTTCGAAATGACAGGATTAGGGAATGTATTTCTGAATGTAAAAATGTTGCTACTCATGCTTATGCGGATGATCTACAACTCTACCTGTCACGACCGCTTGGTCTTATTGAAGACTTATGCTCTAGCATAAATGAAGATATGGTCAATGTAAATAACTGGGCTATTAGTAACAAACTCAAATTAAATCCGGCAAAATCTTATGTTCTACCAATTTCGAAAACAGGCTATTCTTCTAGCGATTTTCCATCAATCTTTCTTAATGGCATTGAGCTAAAATTTGTCGCAAGAGCTACTAACCTAGGGTTTCGTATTAATTCTTCATTGAGCTGTGCAGAACACATCAACTCTGTCGTCAGTAAAATTTACTGCACATTACGAAATCTTAGAATGACATCATCATTTGTACCTATTGAGACTAGGAGGCGTCTTGTTGTGCAGCTTATAGTTCCCATAATTACATGCTCCGAAGTAGTTTATAGCAGATTAGACTATCGCTCACTTCACAAACTATTACACGCGTACAATAATGCAGCTCGATATGTGTATGGTATTCAAAGGTTTGATCATATTTCCTCCTTCAGTTATCGGATACTTAACTGCAGTATTAAGAACTACCTTGATTTTAGAAACTGTATTTTCATGCATAATATACACAAAATCACCTCAATATTTGTATGAAAAATTACGTTTTTGTCAATCATCACGCAATACAAGCATAATTATGCCAACTCATCGAAATTATTTTTTGTTAACGCTATTCGTCTGTGGAATTCACTATCACTACCAAGAGACATAGAGTGTGTGTCTAATAAGATAAACTTTAAGCATTTAATATTACGTCATTTTTCTTAGCATCTTTACTCCTCAATATATATTTTCTTTACTCTACTTCTACTTACTTTTCTGTGATTTTACACTAATAGTTATTAATATTGTTTAGTTTATAAGTTCTTAAATTACATTTATTCTTAAATTAATATAAGTATCCTTATTATCCAGTTTTCAACTTGCTTGTTGTATTTAAAGAAATATTTCTTATGTGCTAATTATGTCTGTCAATAAATTGAATTGAATTGAATTAAATGTGATACCCTGCCCTTCCACACCAAATTTTATCAAAATCGTACGGGCGCTTCTAGTACCAGTCTTTAATGGGTTAATAAAAAGCACTACATTCTGGGCTCTAAATAAAATTTAATATTTTGTTTGATGGGTTCTTTGATATAGAATTTATAAGCAATTCTGGATACGCTCAATAACAGTAGCTCTGAGTGGAGCTAATATCAGTGAACACATTCGTATGTAGATTAGAACACCGCTCAATTACAGGCTTATTAATGCAGTATGTTTAATCACCTCTTAAAGGATATGGAAATTAATTTCTATGTTGACTATCAAGTGGCTTTAAAAACCCTCAAATCTAAAAACAGATCTAAAATGTTCAAGGTACGCCACTGACAACAGGGTATATTTTTTCTGAATACCAGGGCACCACGATATAAAAGGAATGAGAAGGCAGGCAACAAGCTAAACAAGGAAAAAGATCGCAGCGCTTAAAAACTAATATAAGTTGAATTTGAATGTCAAGCAGCGAAAGAACGCCAGGCGGCATAGTAACGATATGCCACATATTTTGTTGTCAGAGTCCAGCGGCGTGCTCTCCAATTCAAAGCTAGCCTAGCTCCCCTTTCATCGGCCCCGTTGTGTTTGTAAAACACGCAATAGAGCCAAGCAGAAGTTGTAAAAAAATACTCAGTTGATTTCATGTAGACTTTTTGCTTTCTATTTCTTTGCAATTCCTTAAGTTAAAAATAAAAAAAATATTTACAACCAAATCCATCTCAAACCATGGATGGAAATGCCGCTTTTTTGAAACAATTTTCAGCGTAAAATGGGTATAACTTAAAATGGCCATAACTTCATAAAAAATTTTTTTTAATCAAATCGGGGAATATGGGTCCCCTTATATACTTTGAAAAACAACATATTTAATCGGCAACCAATTCCGTAACAAGAAGTAATCCGCGTGCATGGTTTGAGATGGATTTGGTCTTACGTTTTACTGAAAATGCATGACACATCTTTAAATACGGTGCGCGCAGAGCGAACGAAGTGATGAACGGACCCGTAAAATGTTGTATGTTAGTTTTAATAAGCTATGTTACACTTGACTTAACAGGAAGCGACGTTACCACACTGTCTCTGACACATAACACTCTAGCAATCGTCGTCGTAGCCTAGCCTACATAGTTCATCTGTTGTTTTCCGATATATCCTGATAATTGTTATTGTGCGAAAGCGTGGAAAATAGTTGCACAAAAATGAACCGAATTGCATTAATTCGAAACGCAACTTGCTACGCTTGGGTGCGCACAAGCTGAAAAACGCACAAATCCTGGGCACAGTGCGCCCAGTCGAGAGGGTTTAAAAAACGTGCTTCATTAAAAAATGGCATAGGAAAGTGACGACGACAACGAGTGAGATTCATAGAAAAGAACATAACCGAACAGAACAGCACAGCACAGAAATAAAAATAATAAGCTGAAATCTGAAATCCTTTTTTTTTTGTAAATTAGAGAGGGCGGTTACTTGCGTTTATCTTGTGCTAAACACAACAATGGGCTATGAACACGGTACAAAATACAAAAAAAACGAAAACGAAACGACAAATATAATAGAGCAATAAAGAAAAATAAACATAATAAATGTTTCCTTAATTTTTATTAATTCAAAATCACTCAAATGTTCATAATGCAAAGGTTCCATAAAACAGGCTGATAACGTGCAAACTCCCTTTATTTTGAAAGTCTCCAGGAATGTCTGTTGATTTTCCACACGTTCATTTGGCTTGTGTCAATGTAGAGGCGTAACTTCATCATTGTACGAGTATGTGCATTTTCTTGCGGTGTTACTCTGTCGACCTCTATCTGAATTGATGCTGAGAATAGAGATTGTGTCATACACACGCAACGCATACCTACATATGGTAAAAAATGTTAATTAAATAGAGTTGTTGAAGTCAGGCCAATGCCGAATTTTTTTTAACGCTGAATCAAAAAAATAGTATCGTGAGGGTGGTTCCTTGGGGAGGGGGTGTTTGGAAAAATTCTTATTTCTTGGAGGTATGCTGAAATTCCAGGGAGCCTTTTTAGGTCTATTAATATTTCTCACTATTTTTGCACATTTTGAAAATTTTTTCGACAATTTCTGCGTTTGGCTGGTATGTCTGCTCTGTCTTTTATGTGTGTACTATTTTTGGAAAAAATTAGTATATTCTCTTAGAAAAGATTTGCCAACAATATTAAACTGGCAGTGCAACATTATGCAAGGAAACTTGCTTGCTTTTGATGTCGCTTTATGGTATACTCAATCATTGAAACTGTATTGTAGATATGTATTCCTTCTCAGCAAATCTGGACTAGACATACAATTCCGGCAAACATACACACACATGTCCAATTGAACTAAGCGCAGGCACTATAGTCAACGTCAGCGTTAAAGCTGGATCTATTGTACCAGTCATAAAGGTCCCTTACACTGTAGTGACATTTCCTATTCCTTTTCCAACTGGTTGAGCAATTGTTCACTGGAGGGCAAACTTTTGATTTGACGACTCTGCGTTGCTGTGTATTCTGTTTTTAATTTTTTTTATTTCAGCAACGATTATAACACTGCAAGTCATAGCTATGCCCTATAACAATTTGCAAGTAGTCTGATAACTCTATCCCATCCTAATCGCAATGTTCGTATGCCATTGTTGTTACCATCATCATTGCGTTGTTTTACTGTGATTCGGTAGCAGGAATTGCATACAGGGAAGTCTCGGTATAACGAATGATATAATGTCAGGCCCTTTCGATATATCGAAAAATTCGTTAAATCGGATTTTGTTTTTTGTTTGATAATTTTATTTCAGTAACTTAAAGAACCTCCAATTCATGTAATTTAATAAAACTTTTAAATAAACATTAATAATACTGTAGGGACGTAAAAAAGACACACAAAGAACGCCGAGACACCCAAACTTATTTTTTGGTCGTAGAACACGGTGGCATACTAAGTTTTTTTCGATTAGATCAAATTCTCGAGACATTCGCTATTGATATTTCGTCACTTTTAAGCCCTTGTTTTAGCAATATTTTTCTTATATATTTAGAAAAAGACATCGAAATCGATTGAAATTCGGTACATAGGTTCATATGAACCTAAGCGTTAGACCTATTGAATTTTTTTGGCACACGCCCAAAATTACGCCCACCTCCCATATCACCCACAATTGTGAAATCTCAATAATAGGTGTTATATGTGTACTATAGATATAAAATTTGCTATGTGTGTATGGAGTATTATTGTCCATCTGAAAACCAAAACGCCTAAGCATACGCCCACCTCCCATACCACCCACACTAGTTTTTGCTCAAAAACACTAGTTTACAAATTTGGGGTTCACCTCGATATCTGGTTTCTCATATACTTTTTCCCATTTATTTTGGGGCGCAGATTCGAAAAATGGCAACCATTTTTTTCTTAAGAATCGTTTTCGAGATATCCCCAAAAAAATCCTTTTTCGGCACTTTTTTCATTTATTTGGCTATATCTCGATGAATTTTTTTTGACTCAAAAACGCTTTTCAGCACTCGAGAAAACAGTAAAAAACTTGCAATAAAGTAGAACGAAGAAAAAAAAAATAAAAAAAAAGTCGAAGCCATGGTCGAGGTAAGATGACAATTTCGATTTATTTTTATTTTTTTTTTTTGGAGCAGACTCTTCAAACATGGTTTTTCTCGCAGTTTAGACTATTTTTAATTAATATTCAAGAAGGAACAATTGAAATTCAAAGGGATTTTAAAATTGGATTTTAGTTAAAAACAACATGAAATGTTACATATAAAGTTAAATAAAAAAATAGCTATCTGAATTTCAATTGAACAACCTTTATTATGAGTTCAAGATAGCCTTAGCTTCAAGAAAAACTATGGCTGAACGATGTACTCCAAAAACAAAAACGAGGCCTGCTAAAATTTGGCGGATTTGCACATATGCCTTGGAAAAAAAATTTAATCAAAAAAAAAAATTTACTAAAAAAAAGTTCTAAAAGACTGAAAGATGTTGAAAAAGTAAAAAAAAAATATGGAAAATGTTGAAAAAATCGCTAAGATCGAAATATGCCACGCCCACTTCTCCAATTCTGCCTACTTTTGGTTCAATAAATTATAATCGTAATCGACATCAGCATCCCAAATTTTAACACAATAGCGTGTATAGTTTGTGATATATGTTTGCCATAATTAGTCTTAAGTTTTAGGGCGGTGGCACACCCACAATCCAATTCGATTTTAATTTAGATATAGATTTTCATAAGCAACATGCTTACACCAAACTATTATTCACATCTTTCGATAGATATGCCACTTAAAGTATTTTACTTGTATGGGAGGTGCCACGCCCACTGGTGCTATTTTGGCCGCGATATACCTAATAGCAAGTAAACCACTTGCACTAAGCTTCATACCATAGTTGGGCTCCAAGTAATTGTTGCTTGTTAAAGTCAAAAAACCATGTAATGAATGAAACTGTCGATGTCAAATTCTAAACATCGCACTATTTACCGAGGGCGCACAGTATTTCGTTGTACATTTTAAACGTACGGATTGGAAAGTATTGAAACATGAATTTTAATTGTCGTTGGAATTTAGATCAGCATCGAAATCGGGATTGAGCTCTGGCATGAAATGTAAGTTAAGATAAAAAATAAAATAAAAAAAAATTTGCACGGATGAAAATATCACAGCAGGGTATATATAACAGCATACAGTTTTGTGTATATTCAGTAATAGGTACATTGAATGGGTCAAGATTTCGAATTGAAAGTAATAACTACCAATACGCAAATTTTCACGCTTCTATAGCATACCATTTCTTTTGATAAATAATTTATGCAATGGTGCTATCACCTAGCACGGCGTCGCACAGTGTGTTATTTTGCCAATCTAGTAGTACTAAACTAATATCTCAAAAACTATAGCAGCTAGGTCAATTTTCCACAAATATTAATATTTATATTTTACAGCATCAACTTAAAAATGGTGCAAATCGGTTGGGTTTGAGATATAGCTCCCATATAACCGATTTTTTCGTTTTGGTGACTTAAAGGGCGACCTAAATGAAAAAGTATGTAAAGCTTGAGTTTATAGTAGATTATTATTTTTTATTCTATTTTGCAATGAAAATAAATATTTCATATCGTGGTTCTTCATTGAACTGTTTTTGAAATTAAAATTTTTACATAACTTTTAGCATGTTTAAGATACAAAAATATGACTTTTAAGATAGTTGTAGAATATAAGAAAGTGAACTTTTCAGCGTTTCATTTATATATAAATAGTTTCAGTTTTCGGAGTTATAATGATTTTAGCTGAGGCTTGGACGCGAATTTGGAAAATAATTACGTAATGATTAACAAGTTATGTTATAGAACCAAAAATATGAACTCGTACATAAAAGATTATTTGCTTTTTTTCGTTTTTTTAAAAAAAAATATGTACTTTTTAATTTTTATAGGTCCTTCAATTCAGGGATGCTGCTCTCAAACTTGCGACCATTACAAATGAAGATACGAAGTCTTTATGACTTGATTCATCATAAGCATGTCTGTAAAGTTGATGCATAAAAAATTAATCAACAAAACATAATTATAAAAAGGATAAATATTAAAAATGCTTACAGTGTAATTTCTAAAATTTACTCCAAAGACTCATCTAAATCGCTCGAATCAGATATGTCATAGTTTTTCATTTGAAGCAATACTATCGTGTCCGGACTTAGGTCTCTATACTTCTTTTTAGACGTTTTGCGCAAACTATAAATGGATCCGATGTTATCAAGAGTCTATTGATCAAATCAGTATTTGTATCGGTCCTTGAAGTCTTTCGCGTAAAAAGATCCCTATAACGCCGGACATCCTTATCACGTGCTTCGTGTACTTCCTCTGACATTTAGCCAATAGGTATAATGCAGGTTTTTATTACACTGCTTCCATGGTAAAGCACTTTGTGCACTGTTGGTAGCATAAAGTACCAAGGATATAACTCTAAGTATAGGTACAGCGTATCCTGCGAGTGTTTTTGGAAAGCATCCACATTGATTGGAAAACCAAAGTTTATGGATTGAAGCAAGGTACGGAAACGAAAAATTAGTTCCAAATTTATACCAGTTATTTCAGCTGTTATATCTGCTTCTTTGAAAAAACGCCTTGACTTTCGTTCACCTCTCTTGCAACTTTTCTGGCTTGTTTATTTTTAGTGCTTTCGGCGAGTTCTTCAAATTTTTTATTTGGTTTCCCACCAGAAAATTTTGTCGGTGTATTGCACAAAAATAAAGAGAATTCAATTTTCCTCCGAGCCAATCTTTATTTGATGAAATAAATGGATCTTTCTTCCGACAAGCATTCGCCCACCGGGAATTCAGTAACGACAACAAGTTCTTGGCATATTGCTCAGCCTAATCAATATCAACAGTACTTTCCGATCTACCAGCAACATTTCCGGATAACAACAAAATCATCCTCTCTAATCGTTTGTTTACTTCAGTATCAAGCCATAACTAAAATATTTGGAAGCGAGAAATTTCAAAGGTCATCTTTAAAAATTGAAAATGGTTGTATGGGTGCCGCAGCTAGGCGCAGAATTTTTTTTTGATTCTCTTAGTACACACATCAAGCTTTATTGTAATCATAGTCAGAACTCTAAACTATTCTAAACAATTTTTTTATTGTCCACAAAAGTTTTTTTTTTTTAAATACTCACAGTTAAAGTAGGTTTTTTCAGTGTATACAAAATTTTGTTGCTATCAATAACTCTGCTAAGATTTTATGTTATTTCGATCAAGAAGCTTTGAAATTAATTTTTTTTAAAAAAAATAAAAGCTTTCACTTTTTCAGAATGGACTTACAAGACTTTAAATTTTGCGAGCAAAATTCGGCGAACTTATAATATTTTTGACATTTTCTTTTTACTTACTTTCAAAGTAAGCTATTTTAAGTATTGCCCTATACTCCAAAAAATTTTTGAAGTTTTAACCTAATTGGGGAATTTTTAACATATTTGCATTTAAATTCTATCAAAAAATCAACTTTTTTTTTTGAGTTTAGTAGCGCTGGATTGCCAAAATAATACACTGTGCGTCGTTGTTGCTGGTCAAATATTTCACTTGAATCGCACATACACAGATTTGTTACGCACATCCTGCCTTGTTGGGCATTTTTGTCGCCAATGGAAATTTTTCTGCAAATGTCTTCGGAACATTTATCATCGGTTCAGGTCTCTAACTATAAACCGCAAAAAATGTCTAAGTATGTACAGGGGTATGTAAGTCTGATCCAGGATTTTATTTCGGGGGTGATTTTGGATTTGAGATTTTTGAAAATGAATTAAATTTTTTTTAAGAAAGTTCTCATATCACGCTCCGATTGTTAGCTTTATCATTTTTTTCTCTTATTAAGAAATGAGTCCATACCCCAAACATGGGTTTGGCGTTATTTTACTAAAATTTATGTTTGGCTCTTAAAATCTTCCTCAGAACCCATAGTTAATTTCCTTATGCTAAGATATCAGAAAAAAAGTCGAAACGTTTTGAAGATGTCGAAAAATATTAAAAAAGTTAAAAATGTTTAAAAAAATATATTGAAAAATTCGTGCGAGAAATTTTCTATCTGCATCGTTCTCGCCTCGTTATCACATAAAGTACATATGTACATAGTACCAGGTGACCGACCATAGTTCGGTTTTTCGTTTTGAGGTTGAAAAAGTCAAAAAAATGTAATGCAATTGAATGAGAAGCCGGAAATATTTAAAAAATATTGAATAGGGTTGAAAACCCGAAAACAAGTTAAAAAAAATTTGAAAGAAAATGATTATATATGAAAAATGTTGGAAAACGTTGAGTGAGGTTGAAGCAGGTGAAAAAGTTTGATAAATTGATAGTATATTAAAATGTAGAAAAGTTGAAGGAGATTGAAAAGCTCGAAAAAAGTTGAAATTCTCGGAAAAAGTTGAATGAGATTGAAAAGCCGAAAAAAAATTGAATGTGGTTGAAAAAGTTCAAAAAATATGGAACGTGTTGAAAAAAGTTGAATAGGTTGAAAAATATTGAAAAAGTTGAAAGAGTTTCAATAACTCGAAAAAAGTTGAATAAGGTTGGAAAATTCGAAAAAATATGAAAAGTGTTGAAAAAAGGTTGAAAAATGTTGAAAAAAGATTGAAACAGTTGAAAGAGGTTGAATAACTCGAAAAAAGTTGAATAAGGTTGAAAAATACGAAAAAATATGGAAAATGTTGAGAAAAGTTGCAAGAGGTTGAGAAATGTTGAAACAGTTGAAAGAGGTTGAAAAACTCGAAAAAAGTTGAATGAGGTTGAAAAAGTCGAAAAAATATGGAAAATGTTGAGAAAATTTGAAAGAGGTTAAAAAACTCGAAGAAAGTTGAATAAGGTATAAAAAGTCAAACAAATATTGAAAATTTTAAAAATATTTGAAAAAGGTAAAAAATCGCGAAAACAGTTGAATGAAGTTAAAAAGTCGGAAAAATGTAGAAAATCGTTGAGAAAACTTGAAAGAGGTTGAAAAATAATGAAGTAGTCAAAAGAGGTTGAAAAACTCGAATTAAGTTGAATAAGACTGAATATATTGAAATCAAATTTTATTAGAATCACTCCTATAGTACGCTAAATATGGTATTTAGCGTTATAAGATTGTATGGGAGGTGACACACCCACTAATGAAATCTCGTCAAAATTCATATAATTTCAAAGCTTATAGTAACCACCACTTCTACACCAACTTTAAAAAATTTAACTCCAAGAGCACACTAAATATCACCTTAAACATGTTTTCCTTGTATGGGAGGTGCCACGCCCACTAATGCAATCCCGTCGAAATCCATTTAGTTTCAAAGCTTATGGTAACCGACATCTCTACACCAAATTTTAAAAAAATTACTCACATAGCACACTTAATATAACACTTAACATTTTTTGCATGAAGGGGAGGTGCCACGACCGCTGATGCAATCCCATCGAAATCCATTTAGTTTCAAAGCTTATAAAAACCGACATCTCTATACCAAATTTAAAAAATATTACTCTCATAGAACAATAAATGTAGCATTTAACTATTTTCGCTTGTATGGAAGGTGCCACGCCCACAGGTGTCATTGAGTCCACTTTTTGTTACAAGATACTTAATAGGCAGTATATCTTACATGTTAAATTTCATAACTTTTGCGTTGTTAGTTCTCCTATTGAAACGTATATAAATATTGTGAGCTGTGCCACGCCTTTCAACGTATTTTGCCAGTATAATGGCTAAGCTTGTTATAACAACTTCATTCAGCGGTATTAACTTTGAAATTTATATGAAAATCGTCGTTACCGTTTTCGAGCAATATCGAATCAAAGTTTTCAATTTTTGAAATATGCCACGCCCACTATTCAGATTCCACCCACTTTTCATAGCATTTAAGATATTTAAGATCTGCATCCGTCTACCAAATTTCGTTGCAATACCTTAAATGGTTTGCGAGTTATCAATTTATAAAAATTAAAGTTTAGGGCTGTGCTTAAAACCTAGTCCAATCTTAATTTTGTTCACATATGCATGAAACCCCCAAGTTTCATCAAAAATGCTGTAACAGTTTTCGAAATAAGGTTCAGTCATATACATATGTAGAATAAATGGTACAAAACTTTGTATAGTTTTTATTTATTCAAATTGTTCTTATTTATTTTAAATTATTGTTTGTTTAGTTTTACATTTTTAGTTTTACACTTTTAGTTTTACTTTTTGGTTTTACACTTCAGTTGTAATTCTTTACGTCTTTTGTCTTACTTGACTCGTTCATAGCTAATCTCCGACTCTACGTCCATTCGTTTTAATTTGTTAACCTACGCTTCGTTGTTTTTCGATAAATTTTCAGTGTTGCGTTTTTAGTCTGTTTTAAAAGTGTTGTCCTCTTTGTAGTTTTCAATCCCATATGTCCCTTAACGTTCCCTTCCAATTCTAAGTTGTTTTTGTCCGTTGTGCCCCAATTCCACATTCGGCCATCCTGTTGAGTCATTCGACCCGAATGTTGGGTTCCACTTTTTCATATTCTCAGCCACCGTATTTGTCCTTCTTGGTCCATCTCCATTACCAACCCATTCAACAGAATATCGACCGTGGTTATGTTTTTCAACTACTTTATATGGTCCGAAATACTTTGGGCTTAATTTAAGACCTGATCCATATTCAGTGAGCTTGACTGCAACCAGCTCATTTATTGTATACTGTATTTATGGTATATTCCGTTTTAGGAACTCTCTTCCTGTTGTATGACTTCCGATTTTCAGCTTGAATTTGTTCTATGTTGTTTCGTGCTTCTTCTCTTACTTGGTCTCGTTCTTCTTCCAACTCTTGTGTAGAAGCATCATCTATTAAGCTTTGAATATCAGGATTATCTGGCCTTCGCATGTTTAGACCGGTAAGAATTTTGAAAGGAGATAATTTAGTGCTTCGAGGAGGCGTACTATTTATCGTTTGCTGCACTCTATCAACATGCTTATACCAATCCTGTGGGTTCTCAATGCAGAGTTTAGTCAATAGGGGAACTACGATTTTATGAATTCGCTCCACTTGACCGTTTTCACTAGGAACTCCAGTAGTAATCAACAAATGTTGAATGTCTTGAATTTCACAATAATCTTTAAATGCATGTGAAGTAAACGCCGTATCCCTATCCGATAGGATTCTGGTAGGATTCCCGAATACCGCGGCCTGCTTGCGTAATCGATTAATGTCCTCACTTGTTCCCGTACTATTCGTTGGATATAGCCATACGAATTTCGAAAAGGCGTCCACAACAACTAGAATGTGGTTATAATTTTTACGCGTGTTTTCCATTGGGCCGACGTGGTCAATATGATATTGAATTCAATAATCCCTCCTTTTTCCCTACTTTAGCTTCAGCTATAATGCACTCAATACAGCTTTTGCTACAGCTGTTACTTTTGCTGTCAAATTTGGTATATAATACGTCTTTTCCAGTAAATCCTGAGTCTTTTTTACTGCGAAATTACCTTGATAATGCGCAATAGTTATAATTTCTTGCTCCATAACAGACGGGATTACCAAAAGCTCCTTATTGGGATCTTTGTGTAAGATATCGTACTTCATAAAAATGTCTTCGTAATTATCTTTCTCAAGATAATTACGATAAGTCTTGAAACTGCGCCTTTTTAATGCGATGCTACAGTGACTCTTCAGTCATCAGGCGAAATACTCGACTCAATGCGTCCACGTGCCTCATCTGCGTTCCTGACCGATGCTCTATCTCGTGCTTAAAATCTTGTAGGAATAATGCCCACCTGGAGACTCTCAAAGGTACATAGTCTTTTTTCATTGTCATAGAGAACGGGTTACAATCGGTGACTATTTTTATTTCCAATCCCATGACATATACTCTCCACTTTTTAAGAGCTTCTATAATCGCTAACACCTCCAATTCGTAAGAGTGGTATTTTTGCTCGCAAGATGTAGTTTTCCTGCTCATGAACTCGACTGCATGTAGCTGATGGTCTTCTTTATCTTTTTGTAACAAGACTGCTCCGTAACCGTGCATACTGGCATCTGCGTGAATCTCGGCAATTAACTCTTCTTCCTCTATTTTAAGCTTAGCATTCTTTTTAAGTAAATCTGAAAGTGGTTTCGCTATAAGGGCGAAATTAGAAATAAATTTCCTGAAATACGATGTAAGGCCCAAGAATCGTTGAAGCGATTTCTTGTCCTTTGGCAATGTATAATTCTGAACCGTTTTTGACTTGTCATCCGATGGCTTGACTGTCGAATTTTCTACTATATATCCCAAAAATGTAACTTTTTTCATCAAAAACTGGGTCTTTTCCCACTTTATTTTAAGGCCATATGACTCTGCTACCGATAAAACCATTTTTAATTTTAAAATATCCTCACTCTCATCTTTTGATGGTATGATAATGTCGTCCATATATAAAATAATCGTACCATCCTGTATTAGTTCTCTAAAAATTGCATGAACGTATCGACAGAAAACTGCAGGCGAATTTGAAATACCAAAAGAAGTGTACTTTGTAGATGACTCTTCAACTGGAACATGGAAGAAGTCGTTGCGTAAGTGTAAATAGTAGCGTTCTGCACTTGAAAGCTCATTTTAAAGGGCAAGGATGGTACTAAATGATGCTTTTGTTAAAAATAAGCTGATCAACTTTCTTTGAATCCCATACATGGCCTCGAAAATAGACAAAAAACATCATGTTTCAGGTAATTAAACTCAAATATTTCAGGATTCTGACATGATGGGTCAATTCTGAGGCCAGATTCGGATTCAGCGTAAAAAATTACATCAAAAAACGACCCTTTTCAGCTCAACAACACTAATCACCTATTCATTTAGACACCTTTTTTGTAAAAAATAATTTTTCCATACAATTTACCTGTAAAACTAACAGGCTGCGGCGCCACCTTATAAAATTGAGTTATAGAGCTGAATTTTCGTGAACTTTTTCTTCATATCACAAACTTACTTTTTAAGCAACAGCACCTTAAAAAAAAACAAAAAAAAAAAATTTGAATCACCCTAATGTACATTCCTTTTTTATGGCTTGTCATGTTGTCTTAGGATTAGTTTTGCATTCAAATGAACGGTGCCCTTGTTGATTGCATTTAAAACATGTAATGCTTGTCGCTCGACACTCTCTAGCAAAATGACCTTTGCCACCACACTTATAACATTTCTTCTTTGTGTTGGGGCTGACCTGCTGCTGATTTAAATTTGACCTATTTGTGGGTACCGTTGGGCCTTTTCTGGAGTTTGGTGACTGCATAGAAGATCCCCTAACTTTCTCGTAAACCCTCAGCTGATCTTTAAGTTCCTTTAGTGTTCGTGCTTGATATAGCACACTTTTATTAAATTTGGTGTCTGGTACTCCCTCTATAAAATAGTCAATCAAACTTGCCTCGTCCAAGTTTATTGGATTTTCGATCTCAATTAAGCTATACAGGTATTCCCTAAATGATTCGTTTGTTTTCTTTTCCCGATTTTTTAAAATTCGATGTACGTCTAATGCAGACCGTTTCGTGCTAAACTCCTTAATGAGCTCTGATTTAAGAGATGACCAGTCAGTTATGTGATGGCGAGATTGAAATTGATGTGAATATTTTTTTTTGTTTTTTTTATCTTGAAAATTTTACTGTTCTTATCAAAATTTCGATTTATTTTAAAGCAGAAATAGTTCCTGAATTACATATATTTCACTTAGTCAAGATCTGAAGTTATTGTTCTTTTTTTTTAACATCTCTGCATAAAGTGTTCGTTCGAAACTGCTTGATCTGCATAGTTAGCATTTCAATATCATATGATGTTTCATATAAATATTAATGTTATCGCAGTTTGAACTTTCTCTTTCTTTTGCTGAAGACCAACAAGCGAGTTTGATGTGCTTTAGAAAAAAAGTAATAAGTTTGATCGAAAAATACTTAGAATCTTAAATCATCACGCGATAAATGTTAAATTTAACAATATAATTGCTTATTATTAGTGCAATTATACAAACAAAATTTATTGCATTGTTAATTTCTTTCGTAAGACGAAGAAATCGCATCAAAAACATAATTTTGCATTTTAGCGCATGGTAAGTTCCAAGTGGAAATCACAAAAAAAAAGGAATTTTCTTCTTAATTGTCTTAATTTTAATCCTAGCAAAAATTGGTGAAATATCCGATGCAGAATCATTTCATCTCAATAAGGAACGACAGAACTTTTCTAAAATCCCAAGAAGTCCAGCATTAATATATGGCACAAAAGTTGCAGACCTCATAGTTTATGAAAAAAAAAAAAAAAACGTTGAAATTAAATATTTGCAACAGGGGTATAGACAAATAATCTTTTTTTTCTCTAAAATTGTTGGATTATATGAGCAAAAACCTGCTTGCATTTATTTCACCACGCTATGAGGCAGCGCAACGCCAGATATTGTTAGTCCTTAGCGGAGCGCGTTTTTAGTATACCTACGCAAATACGGGAAAACACAAAATTATAACCAACTTATGGAAAAAATAATATAGAAAAAAAAATATCTACGAAAGAATTGTGACAAAGTTTTAGTTTTTTTTTTGCTTTTCCAAGCAATTTATTTCAAAAGAACCACCTTTGAATTTTTTCGAAAAAGTATATAGATTGATCATTTCTTTTCAAATCATGTAAAAAAATTGTACTGAAGAAAGCAAAAGAATTAAAAGTAATCTTTAATTAAATTTTAGTACTTAAACATAAAATAAAATCAAGATTTAGTGTTAAAATATTAAATTAAATTAAGTCAAATAAGGCATTACATATTTAAAATATTTACATATAAAAAAAAAGGTTGAATAAGTAAATGGTAAAACAAGAGAAAAAAATAGCAAAAAACAAGACCCATAGAAACAGCAACAAGAGTACCGGCAACGTTAGCGCTAGCGTCGTGGGATCTACATACTAAATACAGAACAAGTAAAAAGTCTATGTACATATAATTTCAAAGTGAGTAATTTTTATGCATTTGCTAAACTGAAAAAAAATGATTTGCTTATTTAAACCTAAAAATTATGTGTAATTATTTATAAGCAATAATACCCTTACATCCAAAATGAAAACGTTTATTTAAATAACTACACATTCTTTTTTTGTTTAGTTTTATTTTTCTTATTATTACTTATTTTATTTTTGATTTTTCCTCTTAATTATACTTAAACTTAAAAATAATGAAATTTTTAAACATATATAAATATCTGAATAAGCGTTCACTTAAATGCATATACATATGTAAGTATAATTAATTTTCAAAATGGGGGAAGCTGTGAACGAATTGTTTGCTTACATACTGTTAAAACCTCTTATATATGATACTTTTTTTTTGATTTGCTGTTGGAAGCCCTATATATGTTACATACTATATGGAATATTTTTTTTTGTGAAGCTATTTTGAAATAAAAAAAAAAGATGAGATAAATTCGTAAGTCTTGATCTTGTGAGAGGGGTATGAGTCGATAGTGGTGAGTATGGTTGGGAGTGGAGGTCTGTCTCTCTACTATGGTTGGGTGTGGAAGAGCAGAGAAGCAAATGTCATCTTGGCTTCTCGGTAATTTTTTTTTTTTTGCGAAAATCTTTCCTTGTGTTGTCTTATATTTTCGGCTCTGTTTTGATTTCAACAAATTATGTTCTATTTCAGAGCTTTTCTCGGTCAATAACCTTATATACAGGTTCATTCGTTTATTTAATTACTTATGTGCATGATTTTTTTTTTGTGTTCATTGGCGTTGTAGAATTGTGCCGAACAAGAACCACGACCAATCCGACGAGTTTTAGACCAGGTTAAGCTAGCATGCACCGGTTCTGCCACCTTCAAAAGCCGCTTTATGACAGTTATTGCTGACTTGCCTCGAATAAATATCTTTGCAGCACCTTTGAGAAGCTGCTTAGCGTAAATACATTTTTGCAATGCGCTCCAGCCGATAATCGTAGAATTCTTTTCAAATTCTTCAACTTAATTTTCTACCTCTGGATAATCGGATCCCGTAAATGACGACAACGAGTCCTCTATATCGCGCAAAGTAAACGTTGACCTAACCATCGCACCTCTTCGTGCAGTACTGTCTGCATCGCTATATTCGGATTCATCTTCATCTCTGGACAGATGAAAGTGTTCAAAGAGGCTGTCTTGCAGCATTGCTTTACGTCCAGTCATCACCAAACCTAACTCTTCTAATTTATTCCTTAACCCCTCTATCGTCAAAGTTAAAATAGTAGGCACGTCCATTACAATTTTTTTTAAATAAAAATAATTATGGAAAAAAAAATGTTCTTAAAATATTCCTTAGCAATAAGAAATAAATTAAGTTTAATTCAAATTATTTAAAATTTCTTGTTAAAATTTTTAAATTCAATTAATGTTAATTTATTTAAATAATATCTTTAAATATTTCAAAGTATGTATTCAAAATTTGTTATTATTTTAATTTAAATTTACCTCAAATCGTTTAAAATTATTTACTCGTTGCTTATTTTTACCTCTGCTCTGCTCAAGTTGACTCACTCTATCTATTCTGCTTAGATTTCTCTATCTCTGCTAAAGTTATCCTTCGTTGCTGTTTCTATCTCTGCTCTATTTACTATGCTCAAGTTTTCTCTCTGCTTAAGACATTTCACTCTTGCTGCTTTCTTTCGTTGCTTCTTTCTCTCGTTGCTGCTTCTTTGTTTTTCATTTCGAACTTTTTATTTTTACTGCTTTTCAAAATTCAAAATCTCAATAAGATCTGGTTAGTTTTCATTTGTTAAAATGTTTTTCTTTAAAATTCTTGTTGAAATTTTGGTCTTGGTTACTAGCGGAATGCAACAAAACCAACGTATATTGGGAAAAGGAATAGGAAGAAATGTACATCACGTTTCAAATCTCATAACTGCGTTTTAAGTGTTTTTCTTGTATGGAAGGTACCACGCCCCATTCTTCAATCTCGTCAAAATTTCGAGAGATGCTTGGCACATACAATAACCATCCGAGCACTCAATTTCCAAACGCTTGCTAACATTAGATATAGAACAATGTTCTAACAGGAACTAGAAGTCCCGGCCGATATCTCGTTCTCAGCGATAATGTAGAGTTTATCCTACGTGTAAGCACTACATCGTACGATATCGCCTACAGTGACGTCATTTCACCAAAACCTTTGGGAGCGAGAATTCAAATGACATACATATTAATATAACATTTTCAATTAATAGTATGCGATAAAATTGATATATTAGTCAAGTAAATTTTCTAAAATTTAGACGAATTTACAAAATTAAAATTTTTTCAGTGCTTAATTCTACCACGATTAGATTTTTTGATTGAATCGATGTTTTGAATAATAGTATCAGATCCTCAGGGGAGCCAATGCCCTCCCTCCAGCCCTACCCAATTGACGCCGCTGATCGCCAAGAACGAGATATCGGCCAGAACTGCTCGTTCTCAGTCATGTGAGAAATAATTGTTTTAATATCGTCTCGCCATCGTTATCGGGTACGAGAACGATAATGACATTTATATCTTCTCGGTGAAGCACTAGTTAATTCTTTCCAGTGTAGATTTTCCCGTCATACCAGTCAGTAAAGTTATTGAAAAAAGTTAAATTTCTGTCCAGGAATAGCCTTACAATACATGCAGTAGCGTACCTAGCGGAAGGGGCCCCCCAGGCGCAACCTCTTGGGGGGGCGGAAAAATGGTACTCGTTGTGTATCTTTTTTTTAGTAAATGGAAAATAATTCAAATGAATATGTAAATGATTTTGCAATACAATGTAAAATATGGGGCATTTCAGGCGAAGCTGATAATGCAAAAAAAATGAGATTTAGAAATTTGTTCATATTCGGCTAAGCTCTACTTCTAGATGGTGTAACCACTTAATTTTTTTTTTATATAAGACTTAGTTGTCAATTTGTGGACTTCCAAAAATTGACGTAATATGAATAATGGATTTTTGGGAAGCAGTTTCTCGAACTTAACAAAATTTCAATAAAATATGAAACAATGTGGTTTCAATAGGAAATTTACTGTTCTTTTCAATTATCAAATCAGATTGGAAATTTGATTTTTTTTCTTGTGGAAAACCGGAAGTGAAAATTTCATCTTAGAATTGAACTAATTTCGACATATTTTATTTTTTTATTTTAACTTTAAGATAAAGCATAAAATATACCGGTAATATGCTAAAATTTTTTTAACGTGATCTACATTAGTTTACGAGATATATGAATTGAAGTGCATACGTGCCGCACTTTGTATGGGACGTGGCTCTTTCTTAAGTACTTTAATTTATATATCTCCTTAACTAATATCGATCACGTTAAAATTTTTTTTGTGAAGCATCTATATACTTAAGGCTTTTTTTTAAAATAATGGCCCATATTCATAGTCGCAAAAGCAATATATGGTTTGGCAGGTCATATGTACCTGTGGCCTCAGAAGAAGCTTCTTTGTTACGCAAGGTACAATCAATTCAAAAGTTTATATAAACGAGTGCCTCGAAAAACGTCTTCTACCATTTATCCGTGCACATGAAGGTACAGTGATTGTCTGGCCCGATTTTGCAACCTCTCATTGCTCTAAAGCTTCGATGGAATGGTATCAAAGTAAAAAGATCAATTTTGTACCAAAAATTGCAAATCTGCCCAGCTGCCCAGAGCTTCTCCCAATTCGGAGATATCGGGCTCTTATGAAAAGAAATCTTCGAAGATGTGGTAAGATTACAAAAAACTTACAAGACTTTAGACTTAAGTGAAAAAGATCGTTCCGTACTGTCGATAAAACACCTGTACAAAATGTAATAAAGGGCCTTAAGAGCAACGTTAGAAATTTTAATGAAAAAAAAATTGTTAATTATGTTTTTAGTTACATATGTATTTATATTCTTAACACTAGCCATTATTAATAAAAAAAGACCAAAAAGTTTATTGGGTATTTTTTTATAACTGAAAATAAAAGTGACAGTCCTTACTTACGTAATTATAACTGAATATCGAATCATAACATAAACACATGCACATACATATGTATGTATTTAATTAGAATCAAATCTATATTAAAGTAAACCGTTTTTTGAATTTTTTTATGAACATAATCTAACATGAAATGTCCGAGCTAAAAAGCAGCCCCCCCCCCCTGGAAGATTCCTGCACACGGGCCTGCCGACATATATGTATGTTAAGCTAATCAACATTAGCTCAAAAGGTTAAAAAAATAAAAATATTTTTTGCTATCTATTCTTTTTAGATTTTAACTTGAAATTAAATTTTTTGATTGAAATGAAGACATTCTTGAGTAAACAGCCAGACTGCTTTACGCTTCCTTATCACATTCTTTTGCTTTCAATACAATCGATTATTATCTGATGTCGGCTATCTAACGTTGATTGATCGACTATTGTTTCAAACGTTTTTGTACACTAGCTGGGCTTGTTGGATGTGACTTTAAATACCGTTTTCATTCCAAGTTCCATACTCGTAAGGATTTTTTTTTTTTTTTTTTGAGTTCATTAAATGACGACGACATCGGCGCGGCGCCAAGGTATTAACCACTTAATTTTGCCTTATACTCCGTACACCGATGATATGATAAAATCATAAGAACCGGAGTATGGCAGTTTTGACAGGTCTGTGTTAAGTTGACTGTTGACAGTTGACAGCAACGCTGAAGACGATCGCTACACTCGATCGCAGATAGCTGTGAAAGCAGCAAGCAGACAGTTTTGTGCGTATGCTAATATGATATGACGACACAAAAAAAAAGCAACAATTATTTGTATTGTACATTGAGCTGGTGTGGCACTTTGAACGAAAATTTGTTTTCTTAAATATTTTAAATTATGTATCATTTAAATAAATACACGTAGCATAGGGGTTGGGTTGGGTTTCGCTTTAAGTTTGAAATGCCAGTTCCGTTTAGTTAATAAGTTAATATTATCAATTAAAGTTTTCAGTTGACATACTTTCTCTTATGGTGAGCCAACACAATGACCTACACAAACAAAGGACATCCACGATCCGATTGATTTTTGTGTGACAAAAGGTAACGCGCATGGTCAAACATCAAATGCTTATCAGGAACTTAACTATCATTCGTTCAGCCAAAAGAAATACAACATTAGTTGTTGTAAGGGTTGGGGGGAGGGAGGAGTAGCCGCGGCGAGCGAGTTACATATTGTACCCACTGTACCGCACACTATGAGCCTCCACCAACAAAACCACCACGCAGCAACAATGACAACAACAACAACAAAACTATTCTTCAGCATTTAAATTAATTTATTTAGTTAATTTAACATTTCCTACTTTTCTGTTAAATTGACACTTATATTTATTTTAATAATAATTTATAGATTAAGCATTTATCTTTTAGGTCAATTAAATTGTAATTAGCTATGAATACTTTGCATTCTTAATTTTAAGTTGAGTTGATTATTGTACCAAGTAAAATAAATTTGTTTTTTTTAATAGCATACCAAGTGTGCATATGTTATTGGCGCAGTCTTACGGAACGTCTATTCGGAAAAGTTTAAGTTGACGCGATAATTGATTGAAAATAGTAGAAAAAAGAACAATATAAAAAATATAGTATGAAAAGTCAGTGTTAAGGGGGGGGGGGGGGGGGGTAGGGTTTTGCCAATCCTGCTGAAATTTGAGGTCGATTGGAGTAAAGCTGACAAAGATACAGTGTCTTGAGTCTCGATGATTCTGTGTAAGTGTATGAAAAAAACGACAGTGCTAAAACTTTAAACGTGATTTTCTCGAAAGTAACTTTTCAAAGTCGGTGGACACTTTTTCTCGAAAACTGCGAGACCGATTTTCTTGAAAATTGACACACTTCTTTAATACATATAAAACCAGGTAATGTCGAGGGGGGTTTTTTTTTCATTACAACCAGTTCTGCAATAATAAATACACTGATTTTAGCCTTTTTTTTTTAAAAAAAAATTCGTTTTTTGGCTTAAAAATTATGCCAAAATCTTAAAAATCGTTAAAGAAAAAAAACCTCTCGACTATACCTTGAAAAACTTATAAGCTAAAGGAAGTTTGTTTTTTTTTTGATTTCAGATAATAACGTGATTTTTTTTTAGGCGTCCGCGGAAACTTGCTGCCAATGGCTTATTTTCCAATATTTTTTAATTAAATTTTTACAGAATACTCTTTAAATATTGTACTTTTATATGTTCTTTTAATAAATAAATTTACTTTTACCGTATCGTAAAAAAACATTTTTAAACTTATGCGAAAAATGTAGCGCCAAAACCCTACCCACTCCTTAATAAAAGAGAGACAAAACAAAAAAAATATAATAAAAAATAATAAATACACGTAATCCTTGTAAAGAAAATAAGTATTTAAAAAAAAGAAATATACTCTAAACAGTGTTGTGTCTATTGTTTTGGATCAATTCATATCCAAAAGTAAGAGCATATAACAACTGTGAAAAACTCCAAAAAACAAAAGAAGTTATTTGAGGGCATATCAAAGAACTTCTGACTACACACTCATCGGTGAAGGAACATCATCGAACAGATAAGCAAAACTATAAAGGTGAAGGCATATCACCCCGAAATCAATTAAAAGTAGCACCGGTGAAGGAATATCATCGCAAAGCGCAACACTTTTTCCGACGAAGTTTCAACTTCTCAAGACGTAGAACCGGCTCTCATACTAAATAATACCTGGCTGCAATGGTCAACTCCATAACACTTATTTTGTAAGTTATAACTATTTTAAAGAAATTTTTCTAAACACTATCAAAATCACTTGTAAACACACAAATATTGCTTATGATTAAGAAATTCAAAGAAAAACAAATTCACTTATTACCTAAGAAATAAAAAATTATCGACAATACAGGACGAAAATACATTACAAGACAACACTATGATCGGAAGCGGACAAAATTCCACTCAAAACCACACAGTAGACATTTTTAATACCCTTAAAATTCCGGACGCAATCAAAGACCTACCCAGATTTGATGGTAACCCCCGTCTATTGTATGAATTCATCAATAATGTAGAGGACATTCTGTCCATTATTCAACAAACGGATGAAACACCTCAAGGCAAGATATTCCTAAGGGCCATTAGAAATAAAATTGAAGGTGGTGCCAACGAAGTACTAAAAATGTACGGCACCCAACTCAATTGGGACGAAATTAAAAATAATTTAATTTTACACTACTCGGACAAAAGGACAGAAACGTCTTTAATTAGGGACCTACATACATTGAGGCAGGATAATAAAACAATAGAACATTTTTATAGCGCAGTAATAGAACTTCAATCAGCACTGACAAATAATCCATGAATCAGATAAAAACGTAATTAACTCAAAGAAAGAACTCTTTTCGGAAATGTGCCTAACTGCGTTCCTAGCAGAAGCCTTCAGTTTCTGTATTAAAGAGCAAAATATTTTTTACTCAAGATATGTTCCATACACTACAAAAAGCAACTTGCAATATGGAACGAACACGTCTCAAAACAAATTTCATAACTTTAATAGGAACACATAACAAATCTTACAATCACCTCAAGTAAATTCCATTCCAGATAGGAAACACAATTTCAATAATACACAACCACAACAAAAGAATCAACATTTCATAAAACAAGAAAACAATTCATCGCAGCCACGTAGGTCATATCATAATAATTCGAGATATTCGAATTTCAAACCGAACAGGAACTTAAACGATACTCAAAATTTCAGAACCAACAATCCTTTCTCTAACAATATTACAAATGAATCAAACAACAATACTTTTCAAGGAAATTTCAGTACCAACAACCCTTTCTCGAACAATAATATGAATGAATCAAATAACATAAATACTTTTCAAGCCATAACGAATAACCAATTCCAGAACTGAGACAGTTACCAAAATGCTAACTATGAAGGACCAGAAGAACTAGCTAACATTGAAGAACCTCGAAATTTTCGCACATTCATAAATAAGAATCAAAACGGAAATTGGTTAGCTTACATTGAAATTTCCTCTCCATTTGGTCGACCCCTGAAATTTTTAATTGACACTTCTTCTTCTTCTTCGTTTATCAATCCTGAATATACCAATTCAAGAGATAAAGAAACGTGCCAAACTATAACCATAAAAACCGTCCTTAACTCTTATAACTTAAACCAAAAAGTCACACTACCAATATTTCATGAGTTCAACCAAAACGGATGCTTAGAATTTCTACTATTTAATTTTCACCAATACTTTGACGGACTTTTAGGTATCAATATACTTACCCAAATCGGTTCAAGTATAGATTTAAAAAATAAAATACTTCAAACCAAAACTTGCTCGATTAACCTTAAGTATAAACCTAACCTATCATCTGGAAAACACATCATTCAGGCAAACTCCAAACAAGTTATAAAAATCCCGGTAGATATTGAAAATGGTGACATTTTCATAAATTCAATAAATATCAACTCGAAATTTTTTATATCTTATAGAAGTTTCAAACGAATCCAACACAGACCAAGTATTTTTCCTTGAACAACCTATTAAAGCCCAAACTTATAGAACTACGAACTTCATCGAAATAAATTGCATGGATATAAATGGCGTTGTTCCATCGTACGAGGGTGCCTTAAGCCTCTCTGCGCTGATTTCTCTTATCACTTGAGTGGTTGGTTCACTTATTTCCAACTGTTGAATCCTTTTATTAACGTCCTCAAAATTATTTTGAACTTCTCCCTTGAATGATTCAACGTCATCTCGTAACTCAGTCATTTTTGCATCGAGGCCATTTACCATTTTGGCAATCTCCGTTCGAACAGCCTCGTGGATCTGCGTCGCGTTCTGACTTAAGCTCTGATCAATTTCTTCTCGAACCACCTGGATCTGCAGCGCGTTTTGACTTAAGCTCTGATCAATTTCTTCCCGAGCTGCCTGGATCTGCAACGCGTTCTGACTTAACTTCTGGTCTATTTTTTCCTGAACGGCCTGGATATTGCTATTCATCTGTAGATTTATTGTCTGCGTCATCGCCATTAATATATTTTCGAACTTTGACACATCTACAACTTCACCACTTGCCGCTGGTCCAGAAGCTTCTTCCACTTTCGCTGCTGATTCTGATACATAAAATTCATGCTCTTCCAGGTTTACACCTTGAGCCTCAAGAGCCTGCCGTAAGCGTTTCTGTAACTCCACCTTTCCGCCAGTTGATTGCAGATTCAGCTGCTGCAACTCCTTCTTCAGTTGATCCAAACTAAACCATTTTTATTTTTTTTTTTAATTGATTGTTAATTCTTTTTACACAATCCCACTTCTGACACCAATTGTTACGAAATTCCTGTCTTTTAGACGATAATTTCGATCTCTTACACTTTTCTGAGTTCGATCACTGGATTGTGTAACAATCAAAAACAATCAAGCTTATTTAATTATAAAATGGTTTATTTAATCACAAAAGTTAGTTTTTACACGTTACATTTGTTTATTTCATTAACATTCAAAGTCTTATATTAATCTGGCACTGTATAGACAATTTACTTTCAAAATCAACTGTATCACTCAACTGTTTCACTGTTAAAATTCAACTGTTCACTTATGTTGCTCAAATTCAACTGTTCTGCTTCACTGTTTGAATTCAACTGTGTACGACAGCTCAAATGACAACCTTTTTATACTAAAGTCATCACTTTCTCGAATAATCCAGTACCTTCTAATTGGCGTGGAATATACAATTTACCAGTACCTTCTAAATGGCGTATCGGCGTGGAATTCACAATCACTTTCTCGAATAATTCAATACCTTCTAGATGGCGCTGTACGACGGCGCCTTTTTGGTTTATTCTTTTTAGTATAAAAACTGCACTTTGCCGCTAGATGGTATAAAAGTATTTATACAGCCAGTGATGCTAGCTAGTATCGTTTAGTTTTCTTTTGTTGTTTTTATTTCGAGAATTTTCTGGCGTAAACCAAATTTCGCTACAATATTTAAGCATTAAGAAAAATTGTATTTTTTGTGCATAACATTAATTGAATTATAGTTTTAAAAGCAAATTTATGTCTTTTATTTTCCATTTCATTGAGTAAATGTAAGGTAAAGAAAAGGTAATGTATACTTACATTGAATAAAAAGCTATTGAAAATATTTTATGTAAAATTTTTTTCTACATAAATCTAAGACAAAATTAATTTAAAATACATTGAAAAATTTAATAAGCATTTACATTTCAACAATGTTAAAATACTTAGATTTAATGTAAACTTACATTAAATTAATATTTGAATTTTATGTAAGAAACATTCTATCAATAACATAAAGAAAAACTTTTACATTAAAAGATAAATTAATGTAACCTAATACATTGGCCTTATGTAATTTAATGTAATTTTGCTATAGCTCTACATAAATCTAACACAAAATTAATGTAAAATACATTGAAAAATTTAATAAGCATTTACATTTCAACAATGTTAAAATACTTAGATTTAATGTAAACTTACATTAAATTAATTTTTGAATTTTATGTAAGAAACATTCTATCAAGTACATAAAGAAAAACTTTTACATTAAAAGATAAATTAATGTAACCTAATACATTGGCCTAATGTAATTTAATGTAATTTTGCAATAGCTCTGTTTTAATGTAAAATACATCAGGAGAATGTATTTTTTTCCTTGTCATTATGTATTTTTTTTTCAGTGTATGTACTACTTCAAATGCCATTATTCAGCTTAAAAAACTCTGGTAAAATGAATTAACTACTGGATTTTATACTTCATTTATTGGCCTCTTTTACCTCATAATTTGATTTTAAAAATAAATAAAAAATGCACTAAAAAAATGAGAAATATTTTTCTTTATCGTTTTTTTCAATGTTCTCCTAACAAAAATTTTAGTGCATTAAAAAAAGCTTATGTTATGCTTATACTCGTACTACGTGCCAAGTTTCATGGTGGTCCAGATCAGTTGATATTCTTAAAAATAACAAGATATTTATAAAAATGTCAACTCTAATTCCTGTAGTTTATCTGGCAAATTACCTGCTTCTCCCCTGGTATCTCATTTTTGCATATGATCCACAGAAATGACGTCTAACGTGTTATTATCATTTTTTCGGTGCTGTTTATAGTTCCCACTCGAGACGTGATCCCCTAAGAAATTGCTTAATTTGCTTATGGGCTAATCCGGAACTGGCAAAATCATCAGCATCCTCAGCACAGATCGCATTTCAACTTAATCCAGCCCAAGATAAGGAAAAAAGCAACAACGCTATACAGACGAAAAATTATTTAAGGTAATTAAACTAAATTTCAGCAAATACTTTAATCTTTTTTTATAATAATAATAGCCGTGTTTTATTCAATTAACGACTTTTTCCGACATTTTTGTAATTCTACAAGGCTTTGCTATGAAATTAACGCGTCAAAAGCGGCCACTTGGCAACCCTGAACGTTAATGTTTACTAGGTTAAATAATGTCTCGATTGGCCATAATTCATGACAATGCTGATAACATGTCATCGAAATATGAAGTGGAGACACCAAGTTGGCCATAAAAAATGGCATACCATAAATGGCTTACATTATGGCTTATCGATTTTTTTAAGTCCTGCAATAAATTTGAAGTTTCATGAGTTTGACAATCCATTCGCTGCTGTGATCGAAAGTTTATAAAAGCGAAATTCTTTCGCGCCCATTTTTCTGTCTTTTCTAAAAAAAAATTGAAGAGAATATAAATTCAAGTAATCAAAGTAAAAGTTTAGCAAAAAAGTAAAATAATTCAAAACTTTGTAAGCGCAATAACACACCGCCTACTAATAACTATTTGGATTATTTTGACAGTTGCTTTGATATCTGATAGTTTTAATGGCTAACATAATTTTGCCATTTTGTATTATGACAGCGATTGTCAGAGCTGACGCTGTCATTAACATTGTCAATAACTATGGCCAATCGACACGTGATGTAAGGTTAGATTTTGAGGGTATCATCGGCTAATGAACCGACTTTTACTTAGACCATTAAGTCAATTTAATTGTAGACCCTCTTTAGTGGCACTTCATAAATTTCCTTTAATGGAAATTAAGTTGAGTATTTCTCTTAAATACTGGAATATTATCTTAATGCGAATAACTATTTGACTGGTTGTTGTGGTAATATTAGCCGTGTTTTATTCGCTTTGGTTTAACCTAAAAGTGAATAAAACGCATAAGTTTAACCTTATATAATTCTGCATTTGGCCAATAGGTGGCATGACAGTGTCTGACAGAAATTCTATTTTAAAATCAGAGCCGGCTTTATGGTCGTGTGGTAGAACGGGGCCTAGCACGGTAAAGGGCCTCACGAATCAGTACATAATTTTTTTCAAATTCTTGCTATCAAATGATTTCAAACTGTTTTTATAGTGTCGCAAACGCTAATACCAAAGTTTTCTTCTCGTTAACTGTTGTTTCATCACTGTATTTATTTTTATTATGTGTTTCTATTTTAATATTTGGGCCTAGCACTGACTGGGTGTACAAGGCCTTGCGTGACCTAAGAACGCTTCTTCAAAATTCCAGCAAAGTTGCCATATATTTTCGATTATTTTAGGTTTGATGATGTTTATGATGCTTCAAACTTTAGCGAAGACAAAAAAAGTTGAATCAACTGAACCAGAAATTGAGCTGGTTCACTTATTTGTATGAGATTTTGGTTTAACCAAAGCGAATAAAACACGGCTAATAATAGAGTTTAGCTACTACAACCCACCCTGGGAGCCTTCAAAAAATATTTTGATTCAAGAACGTTTCAGAAAACCTGAAATAACTAAGAACACTCGGAAGCGACTAGGTCCAATTGTGGAAACTCTGCTATTTTTTTCGAGCAATAGTTTACCACTACGTGGTTATCGGGATTCGGGTCACAGGAATTCGGAAGAAAAACAGCATCAAGCTCTTTCAGGCCGAGGAGCTTTGCGATCATTACTTGCATTTCGATTATACAGCCAGGGCCGTATTACCGCATACGCCACCGACGCCATGGCGTATGGGCGCCAAGGCCACGGGGGCGGCAAAATTTTGAAAATAGTTTTTTTTTTGTTTTAAATCCAAAAATTAACATCACGTTGAAGTGGTAGAAGGAAATGAAAGTCTATATGAATATTTTCTTTAGAATTTTTATTTAACGTATAGTAAACAGAAATATCTGTGGCAACAAGCAATAACAGCTTACGGGCGGCCTATAGCCTTAACCCGGCCCTGGACACAGCGCCCAAAAATTATATTTTAATCAGTAAAACCATACAGAATGATATTATTAAGGTTACTGGTTGTCGAATACGATCAAAGATTGTCTCAAAAATAAAAAATGCCAAATTTTATACAACTTTATGCGATGCAACAACTAATGCCAGTAGGAAAGAATTGCTAACTGCATGCATTCGTTTCGTGGATTTAGACGAATGCGTCCTAAAAAAAATTTTTTGGGATTCATTCACATTAAATCGACTGAGGCACTTACTATTTAGCAAGCAATGATAAGTGAATTGACATCATTGGATTTGTCTGTAAAAAAACTTGCGTGGTCAAGGCTATGATAGGGGATCGAACATGGCTAGAAAAATCAACGGAGTGCAGGCTTTGATATATGAAGACCAACCCTTAGCATTTCACACTCATTGTTTCAGTCACTCTCTAAATTTGTGCGTAGGCAAATTATGCGATATTTCTGAAATTCGTAACATGCTAAGCACAGTTTCATCAGTGTCAAATTTTTTCTCGAATTCATCTAAAAGGGTACAACTATTGAAGATAAAATTTCCGAACGGAGACCAGAAACAAAAAAACCGTTTAAAAACATTGTGTGCGAGTAGATGGGTTAAATGACATGAATGCGTTGATACTTTCAGCGAATTGTTACTGCTTACCTCGAAACATTAAAATACTTAGAGCAAAGCAAGGACACCGAAATTTATTCAAAAGCGGTTCAACTTTCAGCTTCGATAGCATATTCTGAAAATTGTTAATGCGCCTATATTGTCGCAAACTACAAGATCCGACATCACAAATCTCTTCAGCCTGTACTCATGTCGAGCAATTATCAACCTGTTTTCACTAATGCGAAAAGATCAAACGTAGTTTTGATGATATTTTTAATGAAGCATCTACAATCGCTGCTGAGTATGACACTGAATTGATTGTTCCCCGCTCGTGTGGTCGCCAAAAACATCAAAAAAATCGTACTTTCGGTAAGTAACATGCTAACACAGAGGGTAGGAAAAAATACGACTTTATGAAAAATTTTAGCCTTCGTCGTTTATTTTTAGTTTAATTCAAAAAAACTTGATTTCCGAAATGTATGCGCCCCTCGTTTTTTTTTCTTAAAAATATTCAAAAAAATCTTGATAAATATAACAATTTTTGAGACCCGTCCGATCGTGGGGAAGCGTTTCAAACAAAAATTTTTTCAAATTCCGTATTCCAACGTAATTTGACCAACAAATAAATATTCTTAATTTTATTTAGTATACGTAATTATTGAAACTATTGCAGTGATTTTGATGAAACTTGTGATTTGATGCACATGTGAACAAAATTAGGATTTGGCTAGGTTTCAAGTTTTCAAAGGCACTCACAGGGGCTTGGCACAGCCCACAATATAAACGTTATATTGAGAGAACTAACAACGTAATCGTTATGAAATTTAATACAAATGTACTTGCTATAAGGTATCTTATTAAAAAAATGTAGCTCCAGTGGGGGTGGTGACTCTCATACAAGTAAAATACGTTAAATGGTATATCCATCGAAGTATGTGAGCAATCATACTAAAATTTAGTGTAAGTGGTATGTTTATGAAAAGCGATTTCTGGATTGAAATCGGGCTGTGTTGTACCAGTGGGTGTGTCACTGCCCTAAATTTTAAGACTAATTTCAGCATCTATCGCAAAATATACAAGCTATTGTGCTAAAATTTGGTTTGCGGATGTCGATTACGTATGCAGAATTGAAGAGGTGGGCGTGACATATTTTGACTTTCTCATTTCTATTCGATTTTGTTCAACATTTTCCATATTATTTTGACTTTTTCAACCTTTTAACTTTTTCCAATATATCCTATAAGTATTTTTTCGTCTTTTTCAACCACTTTTAATTTTATTCGTAATTTTCCATATTTTTTGGACTTTTTCAATTTCTTTCAACTTTCTTCAATGGTTTCCATATATTTTAGATTTTTTCAGTTTTTTCCAACTGTTTTAACCCATTTCAAACTCTTTCAACTTTTTTACATTTTTTTTCGACTCATTTAACCTCTTCAACGCCTTTTTTCCACATTTATTTAAAAGGTACTTTCAATGCAGTGTAGGGTATGTGGTTTCGGCCTGGCCGAACTACGTGTTTTACTAGTTTTCTTTTATTTAATTTTTATTTTTCATTTCTTTCTCAAATGTTTTAGAGCCGCAATATAATATCCTTATTTGGATCATTTGATTTAAGAATTAAAATCAAAATTTCAGGTTAAAGTTTTGAGCATTTTACCCTTAGAAGATTTAATGGCGGTATATCACTCAATGGGGCATGTTGACAAAATCGTGGAGGCTGCTTTTACTGCTTCTTCAATGGTTTCCATATATTTTAGATTTTTTCAGTCTTTTCCAACTGTTTTAACACATTTCAAACTCTTTCAACTTTTTTACATTTTTTTTCGACTCATTTAACCTCTTCAACGCCTTTTTTCCACATTTATTTAAAAGGTACTTTCAATGCAGTGTAGGGTATGTGGTTTCGGCCTGGCCGAACTACGTGTTTTACTAGTTTTCTTTTATTTAATTTTTATTTTTCATTTCTTTCTCAAATGTTTTAGAGCCGCAATATAATATCCTTATTTGGATCATTTGATTTAAGAATTAAAATCAAAATTTCAGGTTAAAGTTTTGAGCATTTTACCCTTAGAAGATTTAATGGCGGTATATCACTCAATGGGGCATGTTGACAAAATCGTGGAGGCTGCTTTTACTTACGAAAGTGATTTAAATTGCAGTTCGGTTGAGCTCGAAACCAATATTAGATTGTGGCATCAGTATTGTTGTAAAACCAATTAGATTGTTGAAATATGCAAAAAAAATATAAGCATTGCCCTTTGAAAAATACAATCGATATGTGTTTTCACTTAAAAATGTCTGAAGAAAATCTTAGATCCGCCACTAACTATTACTATTAGCTATCTAGCAAGAAGCTTTAAGCCATGTTAAAACGATAAAGGTCGAATAATATCGGCTTGTATGTATTAATAATAATTATAATAATAATGGAGCTACTACAGCTATTAGTCTTCTCAGCTTTAATCCAAGTAAAAAGCTTATTTAATAAATAATTAATTTTCATGTAATGTAAATTCTTTAACAAAAATTTAAGGTATTGGGTGTAGTGAGGCAAAGGATAACATTTTTGAACTTAAAATATTAACATTTTCAACTTCTTCAGCATTTGTGGTCTGCAGCTTAGAGACCCGCACCACAAAATTGACAGCCTTTATTTTTTTTTTCTGCTTAGCCATCTCATATTTAATAATTTAATTTTTCATGTGTTCCAAAAAATTTCGTTCCATTTTGTAGGTAACAAACAGCCTGCACCAAATGTTTAGCCTAGAAGCCCGCACACACTTAGACACAGCCCTGCGACCTCTAATAACTTTTACGACTTCAATCGACATTTTTTGACTTTGATCGAATTTTTCTACGCTATTTGGGATTTCTCAACTCTTTCACTACTATTTGACATGCTTTTGATACTACATATGTAGTCGTACAAATTGCCTAAGTGGGTATGCTGAGAAAGTGAAATAAAGCACGAGAAAATTTTTTAAAAAAATAACACATCTAACTTAGAATATTTTTCCTGGTTCCATTTATAAAATTAAGCTTTTAATATGATTGAAAAATTTTGGATTGTTTTATTGGCTTTCTTTTTATTGGCAGTGTCAATGAAGTTCGATCAAATACAAAGGCCAAAAGACCACAATATGATATTGGAGAATGTAAAACAGTTCGCTATTAAATAAAAAGTGACTTCAATCCAACTCCGGGCTGGCTATTTCGATGGCAGAAGCACAAAGGAATAAAAGTAAAAATAATGTAATAATAATGAATGGTTTTGATGAAAAAATGGTGTGAAAAAATCGAAAAGTCATACTTTTTGTGGATAATGGTGCGTCTCATAAAATTACAAACTTAAAAACGTTAATGTTCAGTACTTGCCGCCCTATACGACTTCAATTTTACAACCTTTAGATGCTGGAATTATTCATGCATTCAAAGCATATTATCGTCAGAGCTTAGTAAGGAAACAAATCTGCTCTGTTGAAACATGACAATTAAAGCGTTTGAGAAATCTATTCCCTATCTCCATATATTTATTTTTACGACTTTTTGCCGTTAAAAATATTTTTGTAAGGTTCTAAATAGTTGGCATTACGATTCTATATAAGCATATCTGGTGCAGATAACCGAATTTTTATATATGCACTTTTCATGTATATAACCGAGTTTCTCTAAATGCATTTCACGCTTATATGCACCAAAAATCAAGCATTCTCAGAAATGCTTATAAGCAGTTATTAGTGTATTATTATTAATACTTGCCGATAATATTCAACCTTTATCGCCTGCTCCGACAATTTTCGAAAATATATAGAACTTTTCGACTTTGTCAAATCTTTTCAATGCTTATCGATGCTTTTTGAAACTGTTTGAGACGTTTCTATGCAAAACATAACGAAACATCATTAAGTTCACACATCACCACCTTTTTTTTTTTTTGACATAAGAGAAGCCCACGTTTCCTGAGAAAAGCAAAATCAATCAATATTAAGCGAGGCAACTGTATCAACTGGCTAATTTGTATGATAACTTGTGATTTGAAACTTTAAGATTTAAAGTAACTACTTTTAGTGAAATATGGATAAATGGAGCAAAAGCTCATAATAAAATCAAAGTCTGCTCCAAAATCAGACTTTCCAAAAAACAAAAAATCGATACAAAACTCGTGCTGCAAAAATTTTGCATCCAGTTGTACAACTCTTTAGCTCTAAATATGTCAGTAGATACATGAAGTAGGTATAGCAATTACTACAAGTTACTTGGTATTTGCTTTGTTTCTGAATTGGCAACCTAGCTGCTTCTCAAAAGCCACACTTAATCCGACACTATAAATCAGACGCGGCGCACGACAGCCGCTTAATTAAGACATTACAAAGGCATTAAGAAAGTAATACAACATTTATTGCAACGCGCTGAAAATTCCAAAAGTACAAAAAAAAAAAATACTACAAATACTCTCATATACGCGTAGTACGTTAAGGACAGAAATCTTTTGATGTTTTTAACAACAAAATCATTATCTGGTAAAACGAATTGTCGTAGTCGTTTTTGTTGCAGATGTTGGACTACGTCGATTGCGACACACGTCAGAGCGGCGTTCGCTCACTCGCTTGCTTAATTTGTTGGTTGGGTGATGGGGACGATGAAAGGGTCAGAACGGTTTGTTGCTTTGCGAGGGCCGTATATTAGTCTTTTTATTCTACAACAACAAGAACAACAAAATTCAAATCAAACACAAGAGAGGTGAAGCTTAAAATCAATGCAGTTGAAAAGAGCAATAAGACGATCGGTAGTCTAGTAGTAGTAGTACCCCATACCAGCGTATTTTATTTATTTTTTTTTGCTTTTTTCGGGCACTTTGTATGTTTACATAATTTCATTAATGCGTGTATGAATAGTAAATAATCTAAAAAACTGTTAAATTTTCTTTAGATCGTAAGAAATAGAGAAAACGATTTATATTTATTTATATATCAATATTTCGTAATAATTAACAAACTTCGTATTTGATATATGCCAAAATAAATATTAGATATACGCATGTTTAAATGTCACACATTCCGTTGAATTGAAAAATTTCATTGTATCAATTATATATTTGGTAATAATTATCAAATCATATTCCGTTTGAAACAAATACTTCTTTGTAGCAAACATTCACTTGTTAACAATCATCAAATAATGTTATTGACAGTAATAAAGATTTTGTTTTCCCGTTAAAAAAAAACTCGGGAAAATCAATTTGAGTTCACAGAATCCACAACGAGTTCCATTGTAAAAAAACAAAGAGATCGGACTTTGCGCATGGATACTTGGTATGGCCCATTGCAAAGTAGAGAAACATTATGTGGAGCGATGAGAGTAAGATCGTCTTTTTGGTGGAAAAGGCACTCTTCAATATGTAAGGCGTAGTCCAAACACAGAATGTGATCCCTGAATTATCTTACCTTTATCTCTCAACTCTACTTCGCAAGCGGCCATACCAAGTACCCGTGCGCAAAGTCCGATCTCTTTGTGATATGTATTTTTTTTTTAACAATGGAACTCGTCGTGGACTATGGGCACTCAAATTGATTTCCTTGAGTCTTCTTTTAACGGTTTCTACACTCTATATTATCATATATCATATTAAGCACTTTCTTTATTTATTTCCGCAGGCAAAAACGGATTATGTTTCGAAAGCCGTATTGAACAATTCACGTCCTGGGGGGACATGGAAAGCTTTCCTCATCGTATTTTCGTTTATTTGTGTATTTTATCGTATTCGAAACCATTTTCGCAGAGCATCGGATGAAATTTTAAATTTCCTCAAAAGTTTTACCTTGCGAAAAGGAATTTTTTATAATTTTACATTTCTCTGGCGTAGAATGCTTTCCACGGCCCACTTAAATGTTAAAACTCGAAAAAATCATTGCAGTATTATACAAAAATAATAGAACTTACTTTTTACGAACAAATTTTTTAATAAGAGTAAAAATCTAATCTTCAGAAGTAATGAAGTTGAACACTACTGTTATTTTGATCAGTTAAAATTACCAATTACTCCATATAATAGCAAACTTAAAAAGTACCGTTATATTTTTGTAACAAAATGTCATTTATTATTTTGTGTACTTATCAAGTAACGATATTTTAAAAGATTAGAAAAATAAAACGTCAATTGTTCAAAATAATTTCTTTCAATTTATAAATGACATCGCACTACTATTTTTTTGAGCACAACTGTATACATTATTAATATCAATTTGTGCTCAAGTTTGGTGACCCAAAACCAAAAACGATTTTTCAAACATCGTCACCAGTAGCGTACCTAGAGGGGAAGCCGGGGGGGTGAAAAATGGTCCTTGAAATTAAAGTTTTGATTTTAGCATAGCTTCGAAATTTTATAAATGTTTTTCTTTAGTCAATGGTAAATAATTTGAGAGAATGTTTAGGTAATTCTGTAATTTAATTTCAAATATTTCATTTTGCTAGGGTTTTTGAGGACCAAAACTGAAGCCCTTTTTTTTTGTTTTTAGTATAAAAATATTTACAAATTGAAAAGTTGAAAAATAGAAAATATTTTGGGTTGGTAGGGGGCGACAAATTACCTCTTGTCCTCAGGCGTTTAATGTGGACGGTACGCTACTGATCGTCACATCCTTATATTGGTTGTCCTTGGTATTTACACAATCATAAAGACCTAAATTGTATACCACGCAGAAGATACTTAAGTAGTATTTTTCTTAAATATGTTGAGAATTGCGTAGTTTCCATATTAATGGGAAGTGACATCAAATAAAAATTGGATTAACCAATATTTAGTAAACCTAACAATCTTTTCAATCGAATCAATCAAATATTATGTTTGGCTCAATAAGCAACATTTAACTTTCAACTAAGGAGATGGTCAGACGCGGAGCCAGGGGGCATTGGGGCACGTACCCCTCCCCCCCCAAGGACCCAAGATAAATCACTGCAAATAATGACAATATCACCATAAGCTTTCCATTTATCATCATCTTATTGTTAAAAAATTCAATATTACTTTAAAACAAATTTAAGAAAATACGTTCAATACGGAGACTTTTTTTGCAAAACGCCGTAATGATTTATTTTGCGCTTACTTTTATTTCCTGATGAATATTAGCATATATTTCCTATTTGTGTTTTTGGAACAAAATTTCATAATAATATTTTTGTACAGAGCTTCTTGTTCAGTACTTTAAGTGCAAAAAACAACAAAAAAATTACAAGCGCAAAATGCATTAAAATGAGCAACGAGCTGCTTATACTGCCGTACTAAGCGAAAAAGACGTATCTCAAAAAAATTCATTTCGAGACAATTGATGTTTTGTTTATGTCAATTTGTTGAAATACCTGTAAAATTGAGATAAAGGAAATTTTCTTTGTAGATTTTTTATATGATTGAACTAAGATGCCAACATTTGGAGTGTTTCATTAGACGCGCAATTTCTTAAGCTATCCGATGCCATAAGAATCTCGGATATTTTTTTTTTTTGAGATACGTCTTTTTCGCTTAGTACAGCAGTATACTAGTTTCAATGAGCTCGCCGATATTTACATGTAGCACTTGCAACTTCGTTTGTATCGCCAAAAAAGCCTTCAACGAAGCGCTCGTCAAGAAATGTGTGATATCAAAGATTACAAAAGCAATTGCATTAAAATGTAGAAGTTTTATTTTGTTTTTTGCTGTGATTCTTAACTGATCAACGCAAGAAATAGAACATAGTAGGCTTGAAGACTACTAAACTTGGCTAACAAAGCTTACTGATGATATGACGTAGCGGTCATTGAAACTAGCATAAGACGCTCGTTGCTCGTTAATGCATTTTGCGCTTGTAATTTTTTTGTTGTTTTTTGCACTAAAAGTACTGAACAAGAAGCTCTGTACAAAAATATTAATGTGGACCTCAAGTAAGTTTTCAATCTTTATAATTCAGAGAGTGTGCTTTTTGTATCTATGACAAACGAATAGTTTAACATTGACTAGAAATAAATATGTGTGAAACCAAATTTTTAATTGTGACCAATATTTTGAATAGAATTTTTGATTTTAAAAACCGTGTACGATCGGTATCTTGGAAGATAGTAGCGTGTAAAACGGGGGTTAGGTGAACTTTGTTTTTATTCGTGAACAATCAAAGATTGATCGAAAAAATTCTACTGTCAAAGTCTGTGATTTAATGAAGGTAAAGCGATAAGTAAAGCCCGTATTACATGGTGATCGACGAAACCGAATATGATGGAAGTTTGAATGTCAGTAAAACAAGGGGTGAGAAGCACTAAAAAATTTGTGCCGCAATCTTAAATTCTAGATCCGCCACTGGAGATGGTAATACCTATATTGAGAAAAGGATTTATTTGAATATAACAAATTATATTTAATACAGAGCAATTAAATATTTGATTGAGTCAAACATAAAATACTTCAAGCAACATGTACCACTATTTGATCCAAATGAAATATGTTTGACTCAAATAAATGTTTGATTGCTCTATATGAAATATACATTTGTTATATTTAAACAAATCGTTTTCTCAGTGTACAAAAATTTATTGATAGTTCACAAATATTTTAAAAATCTATCAACCAAATACATTTATTTGAAGGAAGCATACTCTTTTCTCAGTGTTGCAATGTGCGGAATTGCTTTATTAATTATTGTAAAATTACACATTTCAATTTGTATCTAATTGTTATTTCATGTGTTTTGATAACATTTCGACAGCTATTCAATAAGTTTCAGGACTACAAGTAAAAGACTATGAGATTGGTTTCGAAACATGTTTCATTCTTTAATGCACTGAAAAAACCAGGCCCGTTCGCAGGAATTATCCATGGGGGGGTTTCAACTCGAACATTTCTTATGAGATTATGTTCATAAAAAACGTCAAAAAAGGTTTACTTTTAATATAGACATTTAATTATAATTAAATACATATGTACATCTGTTTATTAGACATATTCAAAAAAATACCATGTTCTAGAATACTTCAAGAACACTCGATTTTCGAAAATTTATTCACATTCTAGTATATCCTCATTTAAAAAAAAAAAAATAGTCTTAGGGTTGCTACCAGAGCAGCAAAATTTTAATTTTTCGGAATTTGGCCATAAAAAATGAAGAAAATTTGAATTTTTTCTTATTTATAATATTTTTTTTTTTAATTTACTCTCGATTTTCCGTATTTCCATCAAAAAATAAATGAGAAAAACAAATAAAATTTGATTTTTGGTACAAAGCTTTTCAAAGTATCTTATAAGCAAGTAATTACAATATTTTGCTTCAATAACTAGTCACTCTAACTAACGGTGCATGATTTGTTTAAAAAAAAAATTAAATTCATTTTGATAACTTTTAGACCAAACATGCAAACATCTTTTTTTCTTATCTATATTTTTAATGGAAATTCTCGTAGTGACATTCACAATTTCAGATTTCAAAACAACAAAGGATTTGAGCTGTTACACAAGAAACACCATAGCTCTACTCGCGGAGAGACCACAATTTTACTCCGTATGTATAGGCTTAAAAAATAGCGGTTGGTTTTTTTTTTTAATACTTCCTTATGTGTACTTAAGGAAAATCGAAAAAAAAATTAAACAAAAATATTACAAATAAGAAAAAACTCAAATTTTCTTCATTTTTTGGCCAAATGCCGAAAAATTAAAAATTTGCAGATCTGGTTTTTTTATTTTTTTAAATGAGGATATACTCGAATATAAATAAAATTTCGAAAATCGAGTGTTTTGAAGTATTCTAGAACATGCCATTTATTTGAACATGTCTAGTGTTTGTGTTATGATGATATGCAGTTATAATTACGTAAGTAGCTAATTTTGTGACGTACTTGAAAAACTCGTCCAAAACTATTAACACTTTGATTTCGATATCGCGATGTATATTTAGCGAGGCTAAGCTGTTCAGCCGGATTTCGGACATAGTTGATCTGAGGTGTGCCTTTAGACGACGTAGCGCTGAAAAGGAGCGTTCATTTGTTGCTGTTTTCACAGGCAAAGTTGCCATAACACGAAGCATTTGATGGACATTTGGAAATGCGTCTTCATTGCAAATATCCAGTGCTTCGAGAGAATTTTTGATGTCTTGCCGGCAATGCGTTGACGCTAAAGTTGAATTTCATTTATCCACATGTCACGTGAACTATCATGCAACATTAAAATATATGGCGCGAATAGATTTGTGCATGAATTTTCATTGAAGCTGTTTTTATTGATGCCGGAGCTATGCTTAAGCGCGCATTGAAAAATCGCTTTTGTTGTTTTTTTGCAGTGGTCCCAAATCGTGTTTTTTGGTTCAAAAATAGTTAGAGTGCGCAAATCTTGTCAAAAATGAAAAAACTCGGGCTCCGACGATTTATTGGCATTTCAGTCCCCTCATTTGAAAAAAAAATAATTATTTTGGTTTTTTGATTTTTCGTTAAAATTTCATTAAAAACCTTTGTGCAAAAATTCCCAATGGGGGGGTTTGACTCCCCAAAAGGCCCCCCCTTTGCGCACGGGCCTGGAGAAAACAATTTGTTTTAATGCATGCGAAAAATTATATTTGATATAGAGCAATTAAATATTTAATTAAGTCAAACTTTTGATCCAAATACAATATGTTTGATTCAAATGAATATTTGATTGCGCTACATAAAATATACATTTGTTACATTCAAACAAATCGTTTCCGAGCGTTTAATCCCTCTTAACTTCAATACACTTTTCCCAGCAATTCTCCAATTTCTATAGGTATCCTTCAAAATAATACCCCTATATGGCTGCAATTGCTTCTATATTCAATGAATAACGCTTTCCACACAAAAATCTCTTGGGGTGTGGGAATAGCTGGAAGTAAGAGGTAGCCTCTATCTGGTGAATAAGGTGTATTTTCTAACAATTCGTTTTTCAGTTTAACCAAAAGGTTGCAATAATACTTTTCTGATATTGTGCTATCAGGAGGTAGTCGATCAGAAAAAGATCTTTGGCATTCTAAAAAACTGATGCCACAACCTTTTTAGAAGATTTCCATACAAATAAAGCATTTAAAGCGCTATACTGAGCGAGTTATTTATGGATGTGTAAAATTTCACACGAATATTTTAAATTGATTGCACAAACTTTGCAAGTTGATGGAGTTTCACACAAATACCTGCAATGAATAAGCTGAAGTTTGAGAACTGGGCATGGTAACTACCTTAAAAGCATAAACTTCAATACGCTACAAGGAGACAAATATTCGGAAACAAATATTCAGAATGGTTCGAGCATCATACAGAAAGTTGATGCATTTCAATATGAGGGCGTGGCATTCACTTCCACTTGAAGCAAATACTTCAAAGCACTACACAGACAGAAATATTTAAGGTAATGAAATCAAATTTAACGCAAAAAGAAAAATCTTCAACACCTTAATGACATATGATCATAGAGACAATTGCTTCGATTTGCGTCCTTTCCTAACTGCGTGTCTTTCTCCGGTCCCAATAACTGACGCAAATCGAGGCTTTGCTATATTACTGTTAGCGAGTTGACTAAAAAACGTTCGCCAGAAATGCCAAAATCGAGTGAACACAAATTGTGTGACAAATATTTGAAACATTTTTCTATCATTTGCCTTTCATGTCGGCAAGCACAAACAAAAGTTCAGTATAAAATTAAACAAAATTTAGGATATTATTTATTTAATAGCGAAAAAGATCAATCGACAGTTTCATAAAATGCTAAAGTTAATGGAAGAAATTCGCGATTAAGCCAAAAGCCTTGTTAGCTTTGTGTTGAGCAAGAAGATAAACAAAGAATTGAATTTGTTAGCAGCACCCTCGCGTGATGTGAGAGGTTAGCATAAGGTATGTAAAGTAATGCTGCTTCCAATATCACCACGTGCATGGCTGGTACCTACTGTAAAAGGTCAAACTATAAATACAGCTTGCCACAAATCCATTTTTCCAATGAAGAATTTTTGTGAATCTCTTATAATTTTTTCGGAATTTTGAGTTTTTGAGCTTTTTTCAGTTTTTCAAAGGTTCTTGAAATTTTTAATTTTTCTAATTTTTGCAAGTTTTAAATTTTAAAAATTTTCAAATTCATATAATTTGTCAAAATTTTGAATTCTTGAGCTTTTTTCAATTTTTTAAGTTTTTCAATTTTTGAAAGTTTTTAATTTATTCAACTTTTGAATTTTTAGAACTTTTGAAATTTTCTCAAAATTCTCAATTCTTGAGCTTTTTTCAATTTTAAAGTATTTTTTTAACTTTTGAATTTTTTCAAATTTTCACTTGTTTGCAATTATTTTCAATGCGATTAAAATAATTCAATAAATGGCGAAGGTACTCCGAGCTTATATACATTTTTGTACAACTAAAAGTTGTTCTTGCATTTTAAGCACCAAACTGTGGCTTGCACTTATATTGATACTGACGTTTCTTAATTCCAACTCTGGACATGACCCTGCTATTTTATTGTGGGTCTGTATTTGTTATTCAAAAATTTGCTTCATTCCAGAATTTGAAGTGACATAATATCAGCTTCAACTTTTCTAAACAAAAAAAAAAAATTTCCTTTCCCTCATAGTGTAAAAACTCAATATCGTACACCCATGAATTTGCTCCATAAGCGCTGACGTTAAAATTTCAGCTATTTTTCCCTTTCCATGCTACTTGACGCAAAAAAAATCCCAAAAACGTGGCTGACAACATGCTGAAAGTGACACGAGCACGGAATGGGGGTAAACGAATGAAGTGGTTTTCATAGAAGTTGGAAGGAGGCAAATGTGCAGTGCAATGGCTCAGCACAAACGCATAAGCTCGCACAGTTTATATGCACGTCAATGTACGTACGTAAGTATGTCTGTATGTTTTTAGAATAAAAATTTAAGAACGCAAAGCATTTAAATTATTTCACACTGATTTTGAAATAGCAATTGGCATTTTTGAAATTTTTCGGTGATACAAATAAATGCAAGACATCGTAGGTATAAAACGTAAGATATTTGCAACTAAAGCATCCACTGTTGTTGTTGACTTGAAATATTTTTTTTTACATTGTACTTTTTCCGGCTTTAATTCCGGCATAATTTTTTTGGTATTCCACACGCCCGTCATCATCCATATCATCATCATTGTTAGCATGCTAGTGACGACATAAATGTGTCATGCAACAGTAACACGTGTTACAGCAATACCGGATACGGAAATATTATTTTAAATAAGTACGGAAGACGTGCGTACCGGAAATTGCTGCGAAAAAGTTTGCAAGGCCTCAACTTTTCCAAAAGGTTTCGCGCAATCTTGGGCTTATAACCGATTCATTATTTTATTCCCGTGCAGATAATGTAAAAAAAAATGTTTTAACTTCTTGCAGCAACAAATTAACAAAAAACTGTTCTGTTTTGAATATTTTTAGTTACGGCAATGAGTAGCAAATTCAAAAAATCGAAACTAGCGAGTTTTATCCTTGGCCTGGCCAAAAATTAAATGCCCCATACTGCATTAACACAGAAATTAACAATATTTGCAGGTGCTTTTATGTTCACTTTATTGCGACGACGAACTAGAATGTACAATGTATTTGCAGTAATTTACTACTAGACGATGATGAAAATATTCAAATTTACAATGCTCTTTACTTTTTTGCTACGTTAAAAAATATAAGACTGTGTACCCACTCAGCAAGTACCCTTTCGGAAACCTTTCAGAAATCTTTCATATGAAACCTTGCATTGTTTCAGATACGTTTCTGAAAGTTTTCATTTTCATTTCACAAAGCGTTCTGCAATGTTTCAATGTTCGCTTTATACTTTCATCTGAAACGTTTCTGAAACATTACAGAAGCATTGCTGAAACTTTGTAAAAAAAAATTCAGCTGCAGTTCTAGAACATTATAGAAACATTTCAGTAAGCTTTCTGCAATGTACCAATGTTCGCTTTTTAATTTAATTTGAAACATTTCTGAAACGTTAATGGAAGATTGCATGATTTGATGAAATGGCTTTAATAATATGTGACAGGGAAAGTTAAAAGGGACCTAAGTACGGTCTGAAAATATGGTTTCGAGAAAAACGACTTTGAAGCTAAGAAGTGGATTTTGATGTGCCTGAACGTTTATAGGCTTGAAACTCTTCACTCAGGGGTTTTTGGGGTCGCTGATTACGAATCTAGTATCAATTTCTCAAAATATAAAACGGCGGATATTGGATCCGGATGGCGGTCGAGTAATTTAAAAATTGATCAGATTTTGGATCACCATACTGAATCCGCCATTTTTAATTTATAAAATCTGATACCTGATTCGTAGTCAGCGACCCTGAAAACCTCCGAGTAACAAGTTTCAAGCGAATTCGATCAATTTCAGAGAAGTTTGTCATATTGGATTTTTTTGTACGTTTTTTTTTGTCAATTTGTTCATGTTTGAAGCGAATTTGTGAAAAAACTAATGCAGCTAGAAAGCTGCGTTTCGTTGCATTGAAAACCCGTTGGTCCCTTTTAACTTTCCCTGTCACATACGTATATTGGCACAATTTTTATTATAACATGCATACCTGTATATCTTTATTTAGATAAACAAAAAAAGACTTTAAGAATTATTCAGAATGATAACATATAAACGACTTCGTTTACAATGTGCCAGAAAGTTTTCGTTTGGAAGGTTCAGGATGCATTGAATTTCAAACCTTTCGAAAACATTTGTGAAAGATTTCATTGATTACGTGTCACACAAATTTCATTTGAAAGGCTCAGGAAACATTGAATCTGAAACTCTGCAGAAACACTTTAGAATGATTGCAGGTGAAACATTATATTTGAAATATATCAGAAACATTTCTGTTAAGTTCCATTTGCAGCATTTCAAATGAAACATTTCTGCAACGTTACGCACTATTTCTGAAGCGTTAAGTATATATTAATTTGAAGCTGTTTATTTTATACGATGATGAAAACTATTCGAATGCACAATTTATTTGTAATTGCAATTTTTACCAAAGCATTCAAGTTTTCTAATATAATTAATACATTCCAGGCCCGTGCGCAGGAATCATCCAGGGGGGGGGGGGGGGTTTTAACTCGGACATTTCATGTTAGATTATGTTCATAAAAAACGTCAAAAAAACGTCTTTTAATATAAACATTAGACCGGGTCGATTTGTATGAAGCAAAATAAAGTCAGCTAGACACCGACTCAAAAGTTAGAAGGACCTTGAAAAACGATATTTGCGTCATTTTGTTTTCGTTCCGAGAAAAACCGATGAATATTTTTATTAATAATTTTTTTTTTTTTAAGTAAGTATTTTTTGCTTATAACTTTTATTTTTTCACAGAATGGAGTTTGCTTGAAAAATAAAAATTGCGTTATTGCAAAAAAATTTGATGTTAAAAATTTTAAATTTTTCTTCTGTTATAGATAGTATTTAGTCCCAAAATTCGATTTTTCTATATAAAAATGTGAAAAAGTCCCAAAATTCAAGTTTCATATGGAAAAATAAAGATTGCCTTTTTGCAAAAAATTTCACGTTAAAAAATTTTAAATTATTTTTCCATTTTCATATGGAAAAATCGAATTTTGGGACTGAATATTATCTATAACAGAAAAATAATTTAAAATTTTTTAACGTGAAATTTTTTGAACGCAATCTTTATTTTTCGACTGAATTCGTGACCTTTAAATGACGCAGATATCGTTTTTAAAGGTCCTTCTAACTTTTGAATCGGTGTCTGGATGAATCTAAATTTCGACCCGGTCTAAAAGACATTTAATTATAATTAAATACATACCTTATGTATGTAAATGTGTTTATGTTATGATTCGATATTTAGTTATCATTACGTATGTGGCTAATTCTGCGAGGTACTTGGAAAAACTCGTCCAAAACTCTATCCACATTGATTTCGTTATCGCGATGTATATTTAGCGAGGCTAAGCTGTTCAGCCGATCTTCGGACATAGTTGATCTGAGGTATGTCTTTAGACGACGTAGCACTGAAAAGGAGCGTTCATTTGTTGCTGTTGTCACAGGCAAAGTTGCCATAACACGAAGCATTTTTGATGTCTTGCCCGGCGATGCGTTGACGCCAAAGTTGAACTTCATTTATCCATATCGTGAACTATCATACAAAATTGAAATATATGGCGCGAATAGATTTGTGCTTGAAATTTCATTGAAGCTGAATTTATTGATGCCGGAGCTATGCTTAAACGCACATTGAAAAAACGCTCGTGCTACTTAGCCTTAGCGACGCGCAGTAGTCCTAAATCCTGTTTTTTGGTTCAAAAATAGCTAGAAAGCGCAAATCTTGTCAAAAATGAAAAACTCCAGCTCCGACGATTTATTGGCATTTTATTTCTCTCATTTAAAAAATTTGTTGTGTTTCTTTTTGATTTTTCATTCAAATGCCAATAAAAACCTATGTGTGAAAATTCCCAATGGGAGGGGGGTTTGAACCCCCAAAATCCCCCCTTGCGCACGGGCCTGATACATTGTAACACTTTCATCATCGCAAAAAAGTAAGCAACTACATATAAGTGCATTGTATGTACTTACATTCTAATATTTTTAATCATTGCCAAAAATAAATAACAATAGAAAATATTTGACATTAACTTTAATACTCTCAGGCATGTCCGTGTGCCGATTATGCCCATTTCCTCTCCCACGAAAATATGTGCGCCAAATTGTAGCAATTTCAAAATAAAGAAAGTGTTTGAAGAAATAGTGTTTGGATTTTAAAAAATTAAAAAAAGAACAGAAAATTTGCAAAAGTTAATAATACATATATTTATTTGAAGCGATACATCAATTCTTGCCATTTACTTTTTAAAGATTATTTTATGTACATGTTGCCTGCGACTACGACTGAGGTTGGACCACCAATTTTGGCATACTTTTTCTAGCATTACGGCCGGTATCTCACCAATGACAGCTGTTGTAATGTTGTCTTCCAGAAAACTTAACGGTCATTCGTATTTTTCTTAATTCACTACTTTTCTTATATTTATGTGCCAGTTTTCATAAGTCTGATTCTGATTGATTCTATATCTATCAAGGGCAAGTTTAGTTTTTTACGAATTCACATCCTTTTTTACCCTTTTTTGTACCAAGCTAAAACTAAATACTAATTTGATTTCGTAATCAATTTATTACCCTGCAAATTTTATAGCTTTAAGACGTTTTAAATAAACCTGCCTTGTTTTGGATGAAGTCATTGTTCATCGTAATCCATGTGAAATTGCGTTTAATTGAATGCACGTGACCAGTTTTCGCCAGAAATTATTGCTAACCAGCACATTTCATCGTACATATCAATAAAATAGTTGCGTGCAACCTTTTTTTTTGCCTTTTTACCATCGAGGAGGGATAACTGAACAAGAAAGTTGGACATTTTGTTCATTGTTCACTAGACAGCGTCATCGGTCACTGAGTTTCGAAGTGAAATTTTACATTGCTCAAAATTAAGGCCCACAAATTATGCCCGTTTTAAATATTTTTGTCGGTGACGGGTAAAATGTTAGTTTGTTGCTTAAAGACTGTAGACCTTGTTGGTTTTCATTCCTATCATGTTGTTTTGGTAATATACTGAGGAAGCGTCAGTGGCATCCAGACATCCAAAAAAATATTTTTTTTTTTCATTGTTTTGATACGAATATTATTAAAAATAATTACTAAGCCTTAAACTGTCGTAAGGGTAAAAAATGATTTGTATACAAAGATTATTTCTTATATGGGGTGTTCAGCACCAAAGTGGATAAAGTCTATTTTTTCTCAAATTTATCATTGAGTTCTTACAAAATTAGCTTCCCTTTCGAATGGAGCGCAAAGTAAAAATTTCCGAAGACTGTATGATCTATAAATACCAAAACATGGAACATTTCGGTCCCGACAATTTTTTCTATCATTTTCCTTGAGTTCTTTGCATTTGTTAAATGCTAATATCAAATTTAGCAGCTAGATACAGTGGACTATAGTTAAACAGGCGCATATTACCATTTGCAAGATTCACTTATGAGTATTTCACGTTTTCACGCAATTTAACCCTTTCACAAAAAACGTGGAGCCAACAAATGTTAATAAAATAATTGTTAAAAAAAAGACGTACTTGTGAAATAATTGCTTTTTTTAAATTTTATTGGATTCTTTTATAACGCACTGACACACACGCTGGCATGGGTAGCTATAGTACATAGATACCCAGTCAGAAAAAAGTAAATTTGTTACATAAAACAATGATTGAAAATGAATAATTTTCTGTAAGTTACTGTAAATTATATGTAGCAAAATCTAATTAGACTCAATAGTGGAGGGAGGCCGATTTGTTCAACTTTTACTTTTCATTTCTTTTATCCACTCACCATGTACGAGCTAACAACTTTCTTGCATATCTTAAATTTCTTAAGCGTTTTTACAATATTTTTAGACTTTTATAACAGGTTTTAAAATTTTCCATCATTGCGCACTTTCTAAAAATTTTCCGACATTCATGCTATTTATAAAAAATTGCTTCTATGGAAATGGTTTGTAAAGCTTTGGCGCCAAATATACTGAACCGATTTTATTAATTTCTTTTTTAAAACAACATATTTGCGCTAAAGAAGATTATTGCAAGCTTATATTGCTTAGTTTTAAAGTCAAATATCCTTTTTTTTAGGATTAAGTATTTGCAAAGCCTGACACTAAAATAGTAGTTTGGCTTTTTCGTTACGTATGCCAATGCTGTTTCCTGAAATCTCTCTCATTTGTACCGTTTCTATTTGGTTTCGAACATGGTGTAGTAATAAAGGTGAAAAAATTGGGGAGAGCCAGGGTTTTCAATCATCTGTCATTCTAATTGCTGTAATTTTGACATTCATTACATTTCAATTGCTCATTCAGCAAAGTTAAGCGCTTTGATGAATTGCAGCCCTTAAGCATTAATATCTTGAAAATTTTCTGAACGATATGCTGCAAACTACATTAAATCTTAAAGTTTTAGTCGCTGTGGTTGTTATTGCAATAACAAAAAAGACTTATTGCTATCAGTTTGAAGCCCGCTGCACTATTTAGCGTAATTTTTTGTTCGCATCAGAATTTTGTAACTCAACACAAATACCTCTCAATCTAAAGTTGCTTAAAGCGCTTCAAAAATACTGAAGTTGCTGAAAGGGCCAAATAAGCAAAATACCGATGTATCAAAAAAAAAAAAATATACGAAGCAAGGCAATGAAGGATACAAAACCCAACGTTTTTGAGAATTTTTTTTTTAATACTCCACCTTTGTTATTACATCATGGTTTCGAAGTTCAAAGAACAAATTCTCTTTCAATTGTATTTTTTTTTTTTTACTTTTGAAGAGAGAACATAGAATGTGATGTTGAGAGAGTAAGTTCATTATGAAAAGAAAAACAACGAAGCGAGCACATGCGAAGCCGTGGATACCACTAGTATTCAATATTTTATTTGGATTTTGGTTTTTTTTTTGTCAAAATGACCAGTGAAATCAAAAAAAAAAAAGCTTTGCAAAGCCGAAAAATGTAGAGGTCAATAAATGTTGGAAAAACTTGAAATTTATTGAGATTCAAAAAATGTTACAAAATCGGATATGTTTGAATAAGATGAAAACTATTGAATAAGTTGAAAAATTTTGAAAATGTCGGGATAAAGTTCAAAATATCCGAAAAACGTTGGAAAAATCGAAAATGTCAAAAATCCAAAAATGGTGAAATTTGAAAAATTTTTTAAATGTTCATAACATTGAAAAATGTTAATGATGTGAAATGTTGTAATCTTTTAGAATATTTTTCTTGGTTCCATTTAAAAAAATTAAGCTTTTAACATGGCTTAAAATTTTTTGCTAGATAGTTAAAAAGGCTATAGTAGCTAGGCTCTATTATTATTATTATTATTATTTGAAAATGACTGAGCCTACATCTATCGATTGGTGCAGTTTCAATATTATCATTAGCGCTCCCAATTCTTGCAAGCAGTTATTGTCTGTAACGAGCTACAGCTTTCGAAGCTCTCTTTAATGAACTATGCAATAGATAGTATCACAAAAAAAAAGTTCGGATGTCCACCCCCAGTTTGAAAGCTAATATTGAAAGACTTTTAACGAAAAAAAAAATTTTTTTTTCGGCCTCTAAATTCGATGCTATTTTGTTTTTTTTCTTATATTTCCGCTATTTGAAGTCCGATCAACAATTATGGTATATCGTTGTAAATGTCTTAATATGGATCACATTTCATTCATAGAAGTCATTTGTCTCAGATTTTTTTTTCGACTAGTTGTATACATTATCTCAGTTTCTACCACCCTAACGTACCAAGGGCACATCATAAGATTTAAGTTAGTACCAAATCATGAAAATCATACCCACAAAGTTATCTCAAATTATTGAAATTGAAAAAGTTACAGCGAATCTAAAATTGCAGTGCAAATATTTGATCAGAATAATAAAATCATCTTTAACTTGAGTACTAAAAATATGCAATGGTTTTTTCCAATCGACTTCTTCGAAGATCAACGTACGTTTATAGTAGTTTTACACAATTTTATTTAAATAATTTTAAATGAAAATCGTTAAGGTTTTACAATTAAATTTTTTTAATTTATTAATTGTATTCGTTTTTTGCCAGCGTGTAGTTATCCCATTTGATTTTGATCCATACTAAGTTTCATCAAAATCAATCTAGGTAGAAAGCATATGCTTCCAAATAAAAATAAGAAAAATAAGTGTTTATGAATACTTAGAATTAATGGGCGCTAGACTGATCAAATAAGAACGTAAGTGCTCTGCTTGTAGCAGTTACATATTCTTAGTTTGTCCTTTAAAGTAAAGTTGTGTGTATTCTGCAACTTTATGATCATCACATACGCTCCGCCCAAAATAAAACTTTACGATACTTACAATGTAACAGCAACCCGCGATCTACCTGTTACTAAGGATTGGTAGATGAATGATTCAATGTTCTAATTATAGTGCGACGGACTAAATTGTTTGGAATTCGCAATGAATATAAGTTGGATTTTTCCCATAAATTTTAGGTCAGGTAATAGATTTTGCTCTATTGTAAAAATTTGAAAAGTCCAATTTGGGAAAAAGCAAATTGCCAACAAAGCGCGATGTGATTCAATATTTAATACATCTGAAATATATTGAATCTTGCAACAGAAAATTAAATGTTTTTATAGAAAAAGTATTCAATGACATAACTAGCTTGTGGGAACGCGCCAACATTCCAACATTATCGAGATTAACGATTCGCAGCTACATTGAAGCATGTATTGATAATTATTTTGAAATTTTAAATGTCCCAAACAAATACAATGTAAATGAGTTGAACGAACTGTTCCTAATTTCTCGAAGCAAGTGCAAAAATGTATGTCAGTGCGTCACCGGTGATCTAGCGGATTAAATTGGGATTTAATTTTTTTTTTATTTGATATTAATTTTGAATTTTTTATGTTGTATTAAAAGCTATATTTTGTAATGTGCATATTAAATTTTAAGTCCTAGCTGAAGCTCTTACTTGCAAGTAATAATGATAATAATAAAAATATGTGCTACATAAAACTTTTTACAACGAACATAAAAGCGCAATGATCTTTGAAGTCGATTGGAAAAAACCATTGCATAGTTTTAGGACTTAAGCTAAAGATGATTTTATTATTCTGATCAAATATATGCACTGAAATTTTAGATTCCCTGTAACTTTTCAATTTCAATAATTTGAGAAAACTTTGTAGGTATGAATTTTATGATTTGATACGGACTTTAATTTTATGATGTGCCCTTGGCACGTTAGGCTGGTAGAAGCTGAGATAATGTATACAACTAGTCAAAAAAAAATCTGAAACAAATGATTTATATGAATAAAATGTAGTCCATGTTGAGACATTTACAACGATATACCATGCTTGTTGATCGGACTTCAAATAGCGGAGATATAAGTAAAAAACAAAATAGCATCGAATTTAGAGGCCGAAAAAAAATTTTTTTTCCTTAAAAATCTTTCAATATTAGCTCACAAACTGGGGGTGGACATTCGAACTTTTTTTTTTGTATGGGGTTTGATACTATCTACTATGCAATTTCATTGCCTTCATTATTTCCTGCATGGCATGTTAGCACACACACTGAGACGCAACACTACAAGATACAGTTCACCCACTTGCAGCGAACGGCCGCATTGTGCATGCTGCGCAACGCGCGTTAAGCACAGCAGGACATACTCCCCGGCAAACCGTTAACTCAACGTGATATCCTGCGGTCGGTTTAAGACCCTTACTGTTATTTAGAATGTTTCTTGCACCTTTTCTTTGGATGGATTTTACAATTAATAAAAAAATTTTGTGATTACTTTTAATTTTATTATGTGTATTATATCAATTGTTGAAGCGATTTAAACGTGTTATGATTGTGCGTGAGCGTTCGCCTACTCGTGTGGCTTTCAGTTTTTTTTGTTCCTTGCTGAATAAATCAAACTCTAATTTTTTTCGTCTTCATTTGAAGTAGGCACTTCATTTCGCGTCGCCTTGCATGCATATCAGTCAGCAGCGGATCAAGATTTAGCGGGACCCGGTATGCAAAAAATATTTAATTCTATACCGATGAGCAAAAAATAAAGGTCATTCAAAACATACATAACTCCGCTGGAAAAGGACCTCCAAAAGGTGTATTAACCGATGTGATAAGAAAATAAACAGTTCTCCCGTTGAGTTTCTCCAATACAATTCCCTTGTGCTATGTTAGCAGCTATTAATTTTTTTTTTAATTATAATAATACTAATAGAGTTTAGCTACTTCAGTTAAGCTACAGCTTAATGCTCCGCTGACTGGGGGCAGTAGCGTACCTAGGGGGATGAGGGGGCGGTCACCCCGGGCGCAACCACTTGGGGGCGGAAAATGGTCCTCGAAATTAAAATTTAGTTTGTTACAAAATTTTTAAAATGTTGGCTATCTTTTTTTAATATATATAATTACAATTTTATAAATGTTGTGTACCTTTATTTTTGGTATTTTTTTTTTTTCTTAGTAACAAAGTTTTTACAATTTCAAAAACAGATGAAGTGTTCTGTTGGTAGTGGGCGGAAAAATAAAAAGGTCAGTATATCCTAAAATGGTAAAAGATTAAATTTTCAGTTCATTTCACAAAAATCGTCAAATTTCCTTTCCACTTTTCGCTTTTTCAGCTCTGACATATGTACATATGTATAATTCCTGGGTCAATCCCTGTCGCTTGGTAAACCTGCTCACCAGCGGTCTTCGATTCTGATCAAACAGTTTTCGGATGTCGCCACAGTCTGCGGAAATGCTCGACTTTAATCAAACAGTTTTAATTTGTTTTGAAAAAAAAAAACAAAACTTCTATTTGGTAAACATTTTTTGTTTGCGCCGTTTTTTGTTGGGAACGACTTTAATAAGTAATCGCGCGATATTCGGGTGAATTGGCTCAAAAATAACGTTCAAGCGAACGCTCTCGGCCATGCAAAGCCAGTGTACGCAGGGCCGTATTACCGCATACGCCACCGACGCCATGGCGTATGGGCGGCAAAATTTTGAAAAAAGTTTTTTTTTTTTGCTTATCAAAAATATTTTTATGTTAATCAAAAAATTTTTGTTTTTTAACGACTTTTCGTTTTTTAACCCTTAGCGGCACCATGGGGTCGTGAACGATCCCACGGCATTTTTGAAGCCATTTTTCAAACTAATAAATACCCAAGTTTCGCCTCATGTAGCACAAACATTTTTAGAAAAATAATCCCAATAAATTTCATAAGATAAAGGTATTTCAACAGTCGTTCACAGTTATGAAGTTTTTTCGACCTTTTCAAAATGTTGCAACTTTATCGACACTTTTCGGTTTTTTGACCAATATTCGACATTTTTTTTGGTCCCACAGTGCAATTGTGGTCTTAAGCTCTGGCATAAAAAAGACTCTAAAATATTTTTTTTCTTTAATTTTCTGAAACAGACAGCTGCTCAAAATACACAATTTAATTGTTAAGATTTTTTTTATGACTTCAATGGCGTGATTATCGCAGCCGCAGTTGATGTTATTGAAGTGTTCAAGCAGCATCTATTCAACTCATCGTAGTTTCGTTTTCGGCTTTTTGTTCTGCCTTTATAATATATTTTTGTTTTTTAGTTTTCTTTGTATCAATTTCGTTGCTAATCTTCTCTCAATTGAAGTCTGCCGACGTTCTATTTTCATCTGTTTGTTCTAATTTCTTTTCTCAGGATATACGCATATAGTTCCTGTGGTAACGTTAATGTTTCTTTTGTTGTTCGGATTCCTGCAGTCGATGGTGCGAAGATTTGGTTGAAAAGCTGGTAGCTCGGATGAAATCACGTAGAAGAAAACAAAAAGAGTTTAGATTTTAATAAAATTCTTTCTTGTCTTTGAAATGCTTAATAGCTGCGATTATAGACGAGATGTATATGCTTTAATTCGGTCCACGATATGAAAGTCAAATAAATCGAGAGGCGTCAATTGGGTAGGGCTGGGGGGAGGTCATTGGTCACCCTCAAGGATCTGATATTATTATCAATTACATCGATTCAATTCAAAATATCATCGATTCGATATGCTATTTAAGCTCTCGTCCCCCCAAGCTTTTGGTGAAATGACGCTACTGAATAAATCTAAGAAAACCTAATGTTTCTGCAGTCGATAATGTTGACGCAGTGTTACTCGATTAATTTTAAATATCAAGTCATTTCATCTCATCTACATATAACCAGCGTGATCTGGTTGCGGTTGGTCATACGGAGAAATTAGATTTCATGTCACATTTGGAGTAAGAAATTGTAAGGGAGGGAGACTAATTTTCTTATATATACTTTAGTGGACCATACAAGGCACGTGCGCAGGAGTCATACATGCGGGGGGGGGTTTAACTCGGATATTTCATGTTCGATGTTCATAAAAAAAACGTCAAAAAACGGATTACTTTTAATACAGACATTTAGTTATAATTGAATACATATGTACATGTGCTTATTAGCCAAATTGGAATTTAGCCAAAAAAATAAAGCAAATTTGATTTTTTTCTTATTTTTAATATTTATTTTTTAAAATTTGTTTTCGATTTTCCTTATGTAAACATAAAGACGTATCGAAAAATAAACTAACCGCTATTTCTAAAGCCTATATACATATAAGGAAAAAAATTTTGGTCTCTCCGCGAGTAGAGCTTTGGTTTTTCTTGTGTAACAGCTCAAATCCTTTGTTGTTTTCACTGCATTCACCTCAATACACTAAAATTTTAAATGGTCAATGCCACTACATGAATTTCCATAAAAAATTAATGAGAAAAAAATAAAATTTGATTTTTGGTCCGAAATTTTTCAAAGTATTTTATAAGCAAGTAATTACAATGTTTTGCTCCACTAACTAGTCACTCTAACTAACAGTGCATGATTATTCTAAAAAATTTTTAAATTAAATTTAACTTTGAATGAAAAAATTTCTTTTTCTCATTTATTTTTTTTTCTCCTTATGTATAGGCTTAAAAAATAGCGGTCACTTTTTTTTCGATACTTCCTTATGTGTACATAAGGAAAATCGAAACAAAATTCTAAAAAAATATAATAAATGAGAAGAAAAGTCAAATTTTCTTCACTTTCCTGCAACCTCTTCAACTTTTTTTTTTTTTATTTATAAAAGTCAATTCATAACAATAATTCAATTAGTAGATTAATACGGAGTTCAACACAAATGTCTTACGAACTAAATAAAAATTTTACAACCTAATTAACAAAATTGAGTTATTATATTACATATGTACAAAAATATAATTTATTACTATAAAGATATAAGCCTATTTCTGTCTATTAAATATTCTCTTAGCCCTTTTTTAAATAAAACCAAGTTATTTAACTCTTTTAAGGATCTATCCAGATCATTATAATACACAACACCTCTGTGTGAAATATTTTGAGACGAAATGCTATTAATAGATCTCGGAACAACAAAATTATCTCTATGCCTAGTGTTATACGAGTGATGGAAACTGGAAACTTTGTGATGGAAGGGGTGTTGCGAGTTGCCAGTGTTGCCAGTGTACATCGTAATGGCATTATTTTCTACAAAATTGTCCAGCTCCTTGCATATGCCGATGATATTGATATCATTGGACGTTGTAAGCGAGATGTTACTGCTGCGTTCTCTGCTATCGAAAAAGAGTCAGCGAAGGTGGGTTTGACGGTGAACGAGGGCAAAACAAAGTATATGCTGTCCACAAACAGGGAGACGCGGCGTATTGGATCCTATGTTACTGCGAACAGCTATACTTTTGAAGTTGTCAAGGAATTCACCTATCTTGGCACCGCCGTGAACACTCAAAACGATGTCAGCCTGGAGATAAATCGAAGACTAACTCTTGCTAATAGGTGTTACTATGGTCTCAGTAAGCAATTGAGTAGTAGAGACCTCTCTAGCCCGACAAAACTGACACTCTACAAGAAGCATGGGTTGTGTCGCAGACTGATGCAGCCACGCTTGGGGTGTTTGAGAGAAAAATTCTTCGCAAATTCTTCGGTCCTGTTCACGTCGGCGACGACTACCGTATTCGAATGAACCACGAGCTCTACGCTGACATTGACATAGTCAAGCGCATCACTATCCAACCTCTGCGCTGGCTGGGACATGTTGTGCGTATGGACGAAGAAGCTCCGGCGAAAAAGGTGTTTGATGCGGAAGCCGCTGGGCGACGACAAAGAGGAAGACCATGCCTCCGATGGAAAGACCAAGCCAAGGAAACCCCATCCACGCTTGGTGTGACTGATTGGAGAAGGCGCTTGATTGGCGATTTTGAGGTCGGCCGTAACCCGGTAACGGGTTGTTATGGCCACCCAAGTAAGTAAGTAAGTAGCAACCCTAAGAATATTTTTTTTTTATTTTTTTAAATGAGAATATATTCGAATATGAATAAATTTTCAAAAATCGAGTGTTTTTGAAGTATTCTTACATTACGTAAGTAGATAATTCAGCGAGGTACTTGAAAAAACTCGTCCAAAACTCTTTCCACATTTGTTTCGATACATAGTTAATCTGAGGTATGGCTTTAGACGACGTAGCGCTGAAAAGGAGCGTTCACTTGTCACTGTTGTCACAAGCAAAGTTGCCATAACACGAAGCATTTGATGGACATTTGGAACGCGTCTTCATTGCAAATATCCAGTGCTTCGAGACAATTTTTGATGTCTTGCCCGGCAATGTGTTGACGCCAAAGTTGAACTTCATTTATCCACATGTCACGTGAACTATCATGCAAAATTGAAATATATGGCGCGAATAGATTTGTGCATGAAATTTCATTGAAGCTGATTTTATTGATGCCGGAGCTATGCTTAAACGCGCATTGAAAAAAACGCTCGTGTTACTTAGCCTTAGCGACGCGCAGTGGTTCCAAATCGTGTTTTTTGGTTCAAAAATTTCTGGAGAGCTCAAATTTTGTCGAAAATGAAAAACTCGGGCTCCGACGATTTATTGGCATTTTAGTTCTATAATTACTTACTTACTTACTTGGGTGGCTATAACAACCCGTTACCGGGTTACGGCCGACCTCAAAAGCTCTCTCCAGGCGCCTCTGCTTTGCGCGCGCCTTCTCCAATCATTCACACCAAGCGTGGATAGAGTTTCGTCGGCTTGATCTTTCCATCGGAGGCATGGTCTTCCTCTTCGTCGTCGCCCAGCGGCTTCCGCATCAAACACCTTTTTCGCCGGAGCTTCTTCGTCCATACGCACAACATGTCCCAGCCAGCGCAGACGTTAATAATTTTAAAAAAAAAAATGTTGGGTCTTTTTGATTTTTCGTTCAAATGTCAATAAAAATCTATGTCCTAAGATTCCCAATGGGGGGGTTTGAATCCCCAAAAGACCCCCTTGCGCACGGGTCTGGACCATACAAATTACAAATTAGCATAAATTAATCTTTTTAATACAAAAGTGACTTTATATATGATATAAACTTAAATCATACATTTTTTTCAACACAGTGAGTAGAGTTTACAGTCTGGCTGGTATGCAAAGAGGAAGGGCGGCGCGGATCACCCAGCTAGCACGTACAGTGCATATTTTGCGCCTGGGGCGTTTAGCGAAAACAATTAACTTGTATGTCTCGCAATTTGGTATTAATTAATAAATTATATATTTGACGAAGGCCCATTAAATTTTTGATGTAAGTTAACATGTCACACATTCCGCTGAATTTAATAATATTATTGCAAACAATTATATAATTGGTAATAGTTACCATACCACGCTAATGAGTCATAACTATTAAATATATATCTAATATTAACTTGTGTGCAGTATACTGAGAAAACAATTTGTTTAAATATAACAAATAACATTTAATATAGAGCAACTAAATAATAAAAAGAAGAGGGTGCTTTAGACCACAGGACTGAAGTATATACTTCTTAAGCGCCATCTATATGTATGTAGTATATTAGGGTGATTATTAACCCTGGAACGTTACACTTACTTTACACACGTTAACGTTATACTTCGTCGGATCTACGAACTCTTTTTTTTAAAAAATTATTACGGGTAAACTTTTCAAATTATGAGCGGCCAAGCCGTTAATTGCATTTCGATGCCGGGGGCCTTGCAGAAATTCAAAAATTTCGGAAAAAGCCGTCAATTGGAGGACTTTTTTAACGATCATTGAAAAAGATCATCAACATTTTCCAACAAAATTAAATTTAGTAACACAAAAAATTAAGCTTTCTAATATTAGGGACTAAAAAAACAAGTTAAGGTTAAGATCAGGCCGAAACTTACATACCCTACACTGCGTTGAAAGTACCTTTTAAATAAATGTTAAAAAGGCGTAGAAGAGGTTGAATAAGTCGAAAAAAATGTTAAATGTTAGAAAGGTTGACAGAGATAGAAAAATGTGGGAAAAGTCGAAAATATATGCAAAATGTTGAAAAAAGTTGAAAAACTTGAAACAATTCAAAACGGATGAAAAAGTCGAAAAAATAAAGAAACTAATGAAGAAAGTTGAAAAAGTCGATCAAATACATATAGGATATAATGGAAAAAGTTACAGGGTTGAAAAAGTCGAAAGAATAAGGAAAATGTTGAAAAAAATCGAATAGAAATGAAAAATTAGAAATATGCCACGCCCACTTGTCCAATTCCGCCCACCTTTGGTTCAATAAACTATATTCGTGATCGACATCCTCATATTAAATTTCAGCACAATAGCTTGTATAGTTTGCGATTTGTGCCGCAGGTAAATTTAAAATTTAGGGCGGTGACACACCCACTGGTACAATCCAGCCCGGTTTTGATCCAGAAATAGCTTTCCATAAGCAAACCTCTTACACCAAATTTTAGTATGATTGCTCACATATTTCGATAAATATGCCACTTACCGTATTTTACTTGTATGGGAGGTGCCACGTCCACTGGTGCAACTGAACCACTTACATTAAATTTCATAGCAATTGCTGCAATAGTTCACTTAAAACAACGCTTACAAATTTATGTTTATATGGGAGGTGCCACGCCCACTGATGCAATCCTGTCAAAATTCATTTATTTTTAAAGCTTATAGTAACTGCCATCTATAGACCAAATTTATGAAGATTACTCTCATAGCACACTATATATAACAATAAACGTTTTTTGCTTATATGGGAGGTGCCACGCCCAAAGGTACTATTGGACCAAATTTTTGTTATAAGAGACTTTATAGGAAGTATATCTACGTCATTAAATTTCATTACGATTACGTTGTTAGTTCTCTTTATATAACGTTTATAAATATTGTGGGCGGTGCCACACCCTTGAGCGAGTTTTTTCAGTAAAGTAGCTGAGATTGTATTGATGACTGCTTTCAGCGGCATCATCCCCAAAATTTTTATGGAAATCGTTTGTGCCAATTCTGAGATATACGGAATCAAAATTTTTAACAGTTGAAAAGTGCCACACCCATTCTCTGACCTGTATGTGAAAGTTTCATTCAATTAGCTTTCTTGGTTTTCCCGTTAACCTGATTTCAACGGACGGACGGACGGATAGCACACTATATATAACAATAAACGTTTTTTGCTTATATGGGAGGTGCCACGCCCAAAGGTACTATTGGACCAAATTTTTGTTATAAGAGACTTTATAGGAAGTATATCTACGTCATTAAATTTCATAACGATTACGTTGTTAGTTCTCTTTATATAACGTTTATAAATATTGTGGGCGGTGCCACACCCTTGAGCGAGTTTTTTCAGTAAAGTAGCTGAGATTGTATTGATGATTGCTTTCAGCGGCATCATCCCCAAAATTTTTATGGAAATCGTTTGTGCCAATTCTGAGATATACGGAATCAAAATTTTTAACAGTTGAAAAGTGCCACACCCATTCTCTGACCTGTATGTGAAAGTTTCATTCATACGGACGGACGGACGGACGGACGGACGGACGGACGGACGGACGGACGGACGGACGGACGGACGGACGGACGGACGGACGGACGGACGGACGGACGGACGGACGGACGGACGGACGGACAGACAGACAGACAGACAGACAGACAGACAGACAGACAGACAGACAGACAGACAGACAGACAGACAGACAGACAGACAGACAGACAGACAGACAGACAGACAGACAGACAGACAGACAGACAGACAGACAGACAGACAGACAGACAGACAGACAGACAGACAGACAGACAGACAGACAGACAGACAGACAGACAGACAGACAGACAGACAGACAGACAGACAGACAGACAGACAGACAGACAGACAGACAGACAGACAGACAGACAGACAGACAGACAGACAGACAGACAGACAGACAGACAGACAGACAGACAGACAGACAGACAGACAGACAGACAGACAGACAGACAGACAGACAGACAGACAGACAGACAGACAGACAGACAGACAGACAGACAGACAGACAGACAGACAGACAGACAGACAGACAGACAGACAGACAGACAGACAGACAGACAGACAGACAGACAGACAGACAGACGGACATCGCTAAATCGAATGAGGTGGTGACGTTGATCAAGAATATATATACTTTTCCATACCTGCCACGCCCCCTTCGAGGTGTTACAAACGGAGAGACAAAGTGAATATACCCTCGGTGTAGGGTATAAAAATAAAAAAGGTTTCCTTTTTAGGTTTAACTTTTTAGCATTTTAAGGGAAAACTGTTTTATTTAGGCCGTCGTTAACTCTTTGTTTTCAACTTGACAACTCTGAGTTGCAATATAAAGTTGCTCACTTCTCTGGTTCCTAGAAAATCTTAGTATTTCAAGTAGGTAACCTGGTTCCTTTAGCATTTTATTTAAAAATAATCCAGTACTTTTTTGTATAAGTGAAATGTGAGAGGTGGGACTATGTCCTCGTAGTGCACTTTATATCTTAGAGACTATCCTGATATATTTCATTTTTAACATATTTTTTATTCGTTCGGAAAGTTTTTCTTCCTAATATAGCAACTTTTATAAAAAATTGTTTCATTGCAGGATCATTTTAAAAATTTTTTTTGAAAAAATTTTATTTAAATCCAAGCGATTTTTAACCCCGTAAGGCGAATATCTTAAAAACTGGTACGGCTTTTAAAAGCTTTGTTCTTAATCAGCAGCGGATCTAGAATTTAAGATTGATCTGCAGTGTCGTTCACTTGTGATTTTTGGGCCACAAACTTCTAATACAGTAGACCAACTATAAAAATTTAAATTGTAGCCCAAAAATAACATTTTGTGAACGACACAGCAGAGGACCGATCACTTTTGTGCAAAATTTCAGCAAAAAGACAACGAAGGACGAAGTTCAGTTTCCAAAATTACTTAAAGTGAGCGCCGAAAATTGAAGAAAATCTCCAAAATGAACAAATGTGAAATACTAGCGCTTCTTGAACAAAAATTAATTGAAAGGCTTTTTTTAATCGAAATTGTTGATACAAAAAATTTTTCACATATCGTTTTCCATGTAAAAGAAGATGTCCAATCGATTTCGCATAGTGCTCAGTATAGTTTCGGGCGACCAAAGTGGAGGTACATTTGTCCTATTTTTTTGCATTTTTCACATTCGTATCAATGAATCATAACTAAAATTTGTGGTGATTTACTGTTTTACAATTTTCACACATATTTCGCATCGCATATATCCCAAAAACTAAGTAAAAGCTATAATACTATTAAATCGTATTGAAAATGCACAAAAGTCATACAAATCGACCCGCTTACACACCTTTCCATTGTCCGATTCGGGTGAAATTTTGGTACAAGAGCCCCATGGGTTAAAGATGTATTTTCTGGTCCGAGCACCTGAATTTTGACGGCATTTAATTTTCCCATACGATTTGGAACCAGCCTAATATGCATGCTAATATTGCATGTGTAGAGTATCTTCGAGTTTTGTGATATGGTCGGGTAATGTGATGTCCCATCATATTTCCTTAAATAAACAACTCTCGACAAAAAATTTGTTTGTCAACATATCAGTAACGGAAGGTTTTATGCGTTCTCTTTCACTGTTTTTGGACTTGAAATTGGTGAAATTGATTTAGCCACTAGTCGAGATTTTATTTGTGTGCATTTCATGTGTGAATTAAGCCCAAAATAAAGTAAGTATTATAGCCGAAGTACTAAAATTTGTTAGTAGATGAATATACTTTGTCATAAATAATGTGAATTCTTTATTTGCTGAAATATGTTTTAATAAAAATAACCCGAGTATATTAAAACTGAAATTCGGGTAATGTGATATAGTCCGATTTAGTCCGAATGCGATTTAATTTGGGCTCACAATGATTGTCTTCCAAGACGGCAAGCAATTTATGTATGTGAGTCATCTATCTTACTTTAATATGTTCTGCTTTTCCCTTATTGATTCAGTTTAAATCTAGTTTCCTTTTTTATGGAAATTCTATTGAAAGATGTAATGTGATTGTATTATTAGTTCCTACTGTTTTATACTTGTTATACTTTTCATGATGGTATCCCAAGTAGAAATTTCGGTCAGCGTTCCGTCACTGTGACCACACATTCGGTTTGTTTCGGTTAAGTATGTGTGTAGATAACTACTCAAACCCCGCTATGTTACCTAACCGTTACCAAGTGGGGATATGGAAGATATAAGGATATGTGTAGTTATTGTTACTGGATTTGTGACTGATTTGTGACCACAATTTGTAGTTATAGCGACCCACACGCAGACGTTTTTGTGTAGAAAATATTTTACTTTTAAGTTACTTTTATCATTGTAGTAAACATACATAAATGAATACAATGATAAGAAGCATTAATATGTATGCGTATTATTATGACTTATAATATTTACTTTTTATATGAACTAAATTCTGCATATTATGCGTAGAAATTCAAACGAAGCTCATTTTTATGGTAAATATTAATATTCTGTTGAACGAAAAACTTATGCGCTTAGTAAATATCGAATATTTAGTAATATATTAAAGATATAAAAAAAAATTTTAGTAATCAAATGCTTTTTAAAATGCTGGAATGATCTTACTAGGTGTTTTAAATGTATGATTATAGTCTAATTGAGATAATTTGAGCCTTAAATTTGCATTATAACTTTTTTAGAAATTATTTGCAATTATAAATCAAAATGGCGTCAGGCATATTTGTGACCGATTGTGTCCACACTGTTACCATTCAGTACAAAACTTATGTTCTGTTACCTACACAGTGTGGTTAACATGACTTAATCTACAGTGTAGATTCTACACAATTGTGCTCATACCTACACAGTGGCAGATACAAGGCGGGGCTTATCACAATTTCAATTCCAAAACCCCCCGAAATAAAATCCTGGGTACGGCATTGGGTATCAGAGTAGAATTTCATCTTAATGCAAACTGCCAACTGAAGAGCTGTTACCAACTTGTGAAATTAAAGTGCAGAGTTACCTACTTAAGTTCAAATTTTATTTTTCCTCTTTATTTTACAAATTTTGATCACGAAATTGTGATCAACTGCTGATTTAAAGTGCTAACAATATGTCTAAACTTTTTTTTTTATTACATTTGTAGATACTACGAGACCAGATCAATTAAGCCACGTGCAATTGGTGGCTCAAAGCCACGTGTAGCAACCACCCCTGTCGTACAGAAAATCGCTGATTACAAACGCGAATGTCCAAGCATTTTTGCTTGGGAAATACGAGATCGACTTCTGTCGAAGCAAGTTTGCAATAGCGACAATATACCAAGTGTAAGTATTTACTAAATGTAATAAAAATATTATTTTCTCATATTTCTACAGTAATATGACTGTGGTCCTGATCCAACATTATACTATAAGATCATAAGAACATGTTATTTCAAGCCAAAAACTGAGCGAAATGAGTAACCATAAAAATGAGCCATAGTTCAAACTTGTGTACATATAAGCTTTCTGAACTTAATATACTATTTTCCAAAGTTTTTAATAGAAATTTTAAGACGCTGAAAATTGCGTCAAACCTTGTCATACGTACACGGTTACAAGCGAAGTATTACAAAGATTTTTAATACAATTTTGATTAAATTTAATACTTTTGAATATATTACAAAATTTTGTAATACATTTTGTATTAAATTCTAATACAGTTCAAACATTAAAACGATATTTAATAACATTTGATGCTATCGCAAGAATTACATTTAGCCAACGTAAATATGATACTACGTTGGCTGATGTCGTTAAAATATTCATGCAACCCTTGCATTGAAAGGGAACCTGGTTCGAATCCCAGTGGATACGACATATTTTTTTTTATATTTTAATAAAAACGAGTATTAAATTTTAATACAAATTTGTATTAAAAATGAATTTTAATATCTAGACAGTATTGAATTTTAATACAATTCTGGTGTAGTCATATATGTAATCCCAAAAGTATTAAAATTTATTCCAAAATTTCTAACCGTGTACATAGATTCAACGGCCTTAAAATCGTTGTATTTTCATCTCATCTGCAGGCTCGTACCAACCCAGCTTTGCGTGGGGGGGCAAACAAGTTTTATTTTGCGAAGAGTAAAACCAACGGTCTTAGAATCCCACCTGAGACGCGTGGGAGGCAAAGCCCCTCTTTTCCCCTAGGTTGGTACGGGTCTGCTTACCTGCAACTTTGGAACCAGTATGTTTTGTTAATTGAGTCTAACTTTTCGAGTTATTGAGCAAAACCACCCTCTCTGAATAGTTGTGCCTCGATTTTGAAAAATTTAATTTTTTCTACTTCAAATATCCTAAAAAAAAATAAGGTCTCTAAAAATTGGGGTGTATCCACTGACATTTTAACAAAAATGCTGTATTTAAACATCGATAGCGGTTCTTTAGAAACTAAGCTGTCAAAATTTTAAATCGATCGTCATATTGGACGCTCAGGTAAAAAATTACATTGTAAATTTTTGATTTAAAGCCGCAAATTTTGAAGTTGAAAATAGTAAACATAACATTTTTCTCTTTCATTTTTAACACAAACAACATTGAATTCATTTTGAGTTTGATAAGTATTGAAAAAAAAACATTTTAACTTAAGTTCAATCATTTAAAACTTTAAATTGAATTTTGACGTTACAAAGTTTTTGAAATTACGCTTTTTTATTTAACATTAAAAACTTTATCACTTTAAATCAATTGGATTCTTTTTCTCTTGAATTTGAACATTTTCGGCTTCGGCGCCTTAAGCAAATCGTCAAGTTTTGAAAAATATGGAACGTGGGTTAAATAAAGTCATGGTTTTTTGAAATCCTAAGAAAATCAGTGCAGATATTTTTAGCACATAAGCTATTTAAATTATTTGCACTTCTATGTTATCAAAAAATTTAAATTAGTTAGTCATATGTCTGTAGTTAGTCAGAAAATGTTGAACCCTTCGAAAAATGTAAAATGGATCGAAAAACATTGAAATAATATTGAAATATTGAAAAAGTCGAAAATATTTTGAAATTTTCAATTATTAAAGAGATCGAGATACATATGTTGAGATATATTACAAAGAGGATGACAAATATTAAAAGGCCAACAACATTTCGAAAATGTTGTATAAGCCGAAATACATACATATGTCGCAAAAATTGAGTGTCGCATGGGCAGGTTCTAGTATACAGGCATATTACAGACATATCTGATTCCATAATCCAATGAAAACTTACCCGTGAGTTGGATCTTTCAACAAAATAATGACCCTAAACATACTGCTGGTCATACAAAGAAGTGGTCACGGACAACATGGTGACTGTTTTGGATTAGCCATCCTGTAGTCCGGATCTAAATCCAATTGAGATCCTGTGCCAAGTAGTAAAGGAACGTATTGGTGCGTTAAAATTTACAAATTTTACGCAACTCTATGTGGAAGAGCAAAAGGTGTGGATAACCATTCCTAAGACTGTCTGAGGACTGTGTGAGGATCAAGTGGCTTCAATTCCTCGTGGATGTGCAGCAGTTCTTTCAAGTAATGGATTTCCAACCAAATATTGATGAAATAAAAACAAAATAAAGATTTTTAAAACTAAAAAATACAAAACGCTTGGTTTTCTTTCTAATATCATAAATAAGCACCCTGTGCTTAATCAGCTTAAAAATTGGTAACGAGTTTGTTAACAAACGAATGAAGGAGTCCTCTATCATAAGACTGCAAAAAGATATTTTTGAATTAGTAAGATATTTACTTATATGAAAAAGTTAATTTGAAGTGATATGTATGAATCGTTCCTAATTATGTGCACGTAACTGTATATTAAAAAGTTCCGTTAGTAGAAAATTATTGAAAAGACCCGAAAAATATTGTCGAAATATTTGAAAAATTTTGAAAAGTTGATTAAATTGAAAAATATTGAAAAAGTCGTTAAGTGTTAAAAACGTCGAGAAACTTGAAAATGTTGATTTCAAAATACTATATTTCATACAAAATATCAAAAAACGTTGAAAAATTGGAAAATGTTTAATAATTTAAGACTTTGTCACGCTGAAAAATGTTAAAAAGTCGAAAAATTCTGAAACGTTGCGAAATATTGAACAAGCTGATATCCATACTATTTATATTAAATTGCTTACATGAAAATGGTTTGTAACGCTTTGGCGCAAAATGTAATGAACCGATTTTAGAAATTTATTTTTAAAAACAACATACATATGCAGTGGCGGATACAAGGGGGGGCGGGCACTCCCCCTGGGAGTGAACAAAAATTTTTTATTCAAGAACGTTCATGGAGGATCGAACAAATCAAAGCAGTTCAGGCTTTTATATCTGAAAACCAACTCATAGCATTTTATACTCATTGTTTTCAGTCAGTCTCTGAATTTGTGCGCAGGAAAATCATGTAATATTTCTGAAATTCGTAACATGCTAGGGGCACAGTTTTGTCAGTGTCAAACTTTATCTCGAATTCATTTATGTAAATGAGCAGAACTATTGAAAGATAAAATTTTCGAACGGAGTCCAGCAACAAAAAAATCGTTAAAAAGCATTGTGTGTGACTAGATACGTTGATACTTTCAGCGAATTATTACTGTTTATCTCTTAAGCATTACAAGACTTAGAACAAAGCTAGGAAACCGAAACGTTTTCAAAAGCTGTCCAACTTTCAGCTTCGATAGGACGCTCCAATTTATTAGTATCGTTACATATTCTGAAAATTGTAAATGTTCCTATATTGTCTCTCAGTCGCAAACTACAAGATCCGACACCACAAATCTCTTCAGCCTGTACTCATGTCAAGCAAATTATCAACCTGTTTTCAGAAATGCGAAAAAATTAAACGTCATTTGATGATATTTTTAATTAAGCATCTTCAATCGCTGCTGAGTTAGACACTTAATTGATTCTTCCCCGCTATTAAATAAATAAATAATAAAAAGAAAAATATGCCCAACACTGAGTGCATAATAACTTTGTCATTCCGTTTGTAACGCATAGGTGCTCTTTAAAGAAAACAGTACGACTTTATGAAACATTTTAGCCTTCATTGTTTATTTTCAGTTCACTTAAAAAAACTTGATTTCCAAAATGTAAGTCCTCTGCGTTTTTTTTTTTAATTCTCAAACAAACTTTGATAAATATAAGAATTTCCGAGACCGGTCCGATCGTGGAGAAGCTAAGTTCAAAAAATTTTTTTTTTTTTCAAATTCAGCGTTCTGACGTAATTTGACCAACAAATATTCTCATATTTACATATCTATTTAGTTATTATTGAAACTATTGCAGCGATTTTAATGAAACTTGGTGATTTGGTGCAAATGTGAGCAAAATAAGGATTTGGCTAGGATCAATCTTTTAATTTTCAATCATTTAGAAATCGAGATTTCGCTGAGACCTACACTGTAATGTTTTTTATGATTTTTTTTTTTATTTTTTTGCTGATTTGATAATTGTCTTATTGTATTGCCACTCATTTACTTCAACTTGAATGTAATTTTTCTAATATTTTTACCTATATTTTGACCTTTTATTTTTTGTGAAAAACATCCTAATTAAATTTTATATCTAAATTTAGTGATTAAATTCTGTTGTTACCCCACAACACTTATATATATTCTAGAATTAAATATGTTTAAAATGGCTTTTTGAACTATATAATTTACTTTTATATTAAATGCCATATTCTTTTTTTGATACAAATGCTACTATGAATACGTGAATTAAATCGTTTGTAAAAATAAAATGATTGTATCAAAAAAATGCATAAATAAAATTAAATGAAAAAAATGATTCGAGCTTTCAAAGTCTCTCACAAGGGCGTGGATAGCCCATAATATTTATAAACGTATATTAAGAGAACTAACACCATAGTCGATATAAAATCTTACAAGGCAGATGTACTTGCTATAAGATATCTTATTACAAAAAAAAAATACGTTAAGTGGCATATCTATCAAAATATGTGAGCAATCATACTAAAATTTGGCTTAAGAGGTTTGCTTATGGAAAACTGATTCTGGATTAAAATCAGACTGGGTTGTAGCAGTAGGTGTGTCACCGCTCTAAGTTTTAAGACTAATTACGGCACATATCGCAAAATATACAAGCTATTGTGCTAAAATTTGGTATGCGGATGTCGATCACGAATAAAATTTATTTAATATTCAAAAGTTGGCGGAATTGAAGAAGTGGGCGTGGGATATTTTGACTTTTTAATTTCTTTTCGATTTTTTTCAACATTTTCCATATTATTTTAACTTTTTCTAAGCTTTTGACTTTTTAAAATACATATATTCCATAAGTATTTTTTCGTCTTTTTCAACCTCTTTCAACTTTATTCGTCATTTTCTTTATATATTCAACTTTTTCATCGATTTTGAACTGTTTCAACATTTTTCAACCTCTTCAATTTTTTGAGAGTTTTTCAACCGCTGTTTCATCATTTACCATATTTTTTCGACATTTTCAATTTTATTAAATTTTTCAGCATTTTCCTTTTTTCCATTTATTCAAAAGGTACTTTCAATACAGTGTTAGGTATGTCAGTTTCGGCATGGCCGAATATTACTAGTTTTAATTTATTTTTATTTCACATTTCTTTCTCAAATGTTTCAGAGCCGCAATATTCTATCCTTATTTGGATCATAAAATTTCAGAATTTAAATCAAAATTCCAGAGTACGTTTTTGAACATTTTACCCTTAGAACGTTTTATACCGGTAATCACTCGATGAGGCATGTTGGCAAAATCATAGGGGCTGCACTCACTTACGAAAGTGATTTAAATTGCAATTAGGTTGAGCGCTAATCCGAAATTAAATTGTGTCATCAGCATTGTTGTAAAACCGATTTCAAAGATACTTTGAATGCAATGAAAGCATTGCTCATTACACTAGCTTACAATTTTGGGCCTCATCTCGAGATTTGGTTTCTCATAGAAGTTTTCCTATATATTTTGGGGCGTGGATTAAAAAATGACAACTTTTTTTTTTTTTCTTACGAATCGTTAAGAAAAAACCCTTTTTTCTGCACTTTTTTCGTTTATTTGGTCATATTTCTATCAATTTCTTTTCGACCTAAATCGGTTGCACACTATTCAAAAATTAATTTGATCTTCTGTCTAACGGTTTGCTGTTCAAGAGAATAGGATAAGATTTGATGGAGTTACAAGCAGTCATATTCCAAAAAGAGTGACTTTTTTTGGTTTTTTTAAAAAAGTCAAAACCTTTGTTTTTTATATTTTTAATATTCAGGATGAAAATCTATTTTTTAACAAATATTTTAAGTATATATTTGCTCAAATCGGATACAAAATTTTGAAGTTAATCAAAAATGAAAATACTGTTCCTTTTACACCATGAACCAACAGACTTGGATATGTGGGAATGCATGATAATATGGAAATTACCTTTTTCCTTGATTTTTGATTAACTTTAACTTTTTGTGTCCGATTTGCTTGAAATACATATTTGTTAAAGGCTTTTGGATGTAAACGGAGCAATTGAAATTTTGTGACTTTTTTGAAAAGACCAAAAAAGTCACTCTGAACGCTTGTAACTCCATCAAATCCTATCCTTATATCATGAACAGCAAACCGATAGACAGAAGATAAAATACATTTTTGAATAGTGTGCAACTGACTTAGGTCGAAAAAAAATTCATAGAAATCTGACCAAATAAATGAAAAAAGTGCAGAAAAAAGGGTTTTTGGGGATATCTCGAAAACGGTTCTTAAGAAAAAAAATTATCCAAATAAATGGAAAAAGTGCAGAAAAAAGAGTTTTTTGGGAATATCTCGAAAACGATTCTAAAAAAAAAAAAAAGATTCAAATAAATTAAAAAAGTGCAAAAAAAGAGTTTTTTTATGGGATATCTCGAAAGCGATTCTTAAGAAAAAAAAAATGGTTCTCATTTTTGGAATCTACGCCCTAACATACATAGAAAAAAGTATATGAGAAATCAGATCTTTTTTTTTTTGTAAAAGGTGTTATCAAAACCAAAAAAAAAATGTAATCGTTCTTCCAATGCATCACAATTCTACTGCAAGTATTTGCCACAATTCCAGCAGAACAAAGTTTTTATGTGTTAAAATGATTGAAATTGTATTGTTTTTAAGGTCTACAATGACAGAAGATTGCTCGAATGGATTGGCTCTAGAAAATAATCATAAAGAAATCTATATCAGCTCAGCTGAAATTGTTGAATTATTTTGCCAGAAGAAACCTCTTGAAAAATTTAATCAATGTGTGTTTTCATTTAAGAAATATGTTAGGCCCCCCCTCAAGAAAATCCTGGATCCGCCACTGGTTATAATTAGTGTGCTGTGGGAGTAATTTCATTAAAATTTGGTGAAAAGGTGTCGGTTACTATAAGCTTTGAAATTATACGAAAATCGGCGAGATTGCATTAGTGGGTGTGGCACCTCCCATATAAGCAAAATACGAAAAATGCCATAGTGTACTACTGGAGTAATAGTTTTTAAATTTGGTGTAGAGGTGTCGGTCACTATAATATCTGAAATTATATGAATGTTGACGGAATTAAATTAGTGGGCGTGGCACCTTCCATACAAGCTTAAAACATTTTATGTTATATTTTTGTATACTATATGAGTGATCCTAACAAAATTTGGTTTTAATATATTTAGTCTCATTCAACTTAGTTCGAGTTTTTCAATCTCTTCCAACTGCTTCATTATTTTTCAACCTCTTTCAACTTTTTTCAACTTCTTTCAACTTTTCTCAACATTTTCCATATTTTTTCGAAATTTACAACCTTGTTCAACTTTTTTCGAGTTGTTCATACTCTTTCAAATTTTTTCAAGTTATTCAACCTCTTTCAACTGATTTAACATTTTTCAACTTATTTCAACATTTTCCATATTTTTTCGAATTTTTTGACATTATTTACACTCTTTTCGAGTTACTCAAACTCTTTCAACTTTTTCAAATTCTTTCAACCTCTTTCATTTTTTCTCAACATTTTCCAAATTTTTTCGACTTCTTCAACCTCAATCAACTTTTTTCGAGTTTTTCAACCTCTTTTAAATTTTCTCAACATTTTCCATATTTTTTCGTTTTTTTCAACCCCATTCAACTTTTTCCGAGTTATTCAGCCTCTTTCAACTGTTTCAACATTTTTCAACCTCTCTCAATTTTTCTTAACATTTTCCATTTTTTTTTGAATTTTTCAACCTTATTCAACTTTTTTCTAGCCTTTCAATCTCCTTCAACTTTTTCAACATTTTAATATACTATCGAGTTTATCAAACTTTTTCACCTGCTTCAACCTCTCTTAACGTTTTTCAACATTTTTCATATATAATAAACTTCTTTCATATTTTTTTAAACTTGTTTTCGGGTTTTCAACCCCGTTCAATTGCATTTCATTTTTTCGACTTTTTCAACCTCAATGCGAAAAACCGAGCTTGATCGGTCTCCTGGTACTATCAAATTTATCAAAAATACACAATACAAGCCCAAATGCTACAGATTGTGAATACCGCTAATATTTTGAGTTACAACTTGAAAAAAAAAATATATTTTTTTATTTTATTGCAACATAAATGGTCGAAAATTAATTTTAGACAAAAAAATGTATAACGTCATGCGAAAAAAATGGTAAAATTGAATAAAATAAATATTTTTCTGACAAAATTTTTTAGTTAGTGCGATTTTTACTGAAAATTGATAGTTTAGGAGAAATAAGTGATAAAAGTTTTGATCTAAACTTTTTCGCTAACTCAAAAAGTAAACATTTTTAAAATCAAATCATAACACATATGGGCATTTCTCTCATGTTGTATGGGACGGAAGTTTTTTTTTTAAAGTGGAATAAAAGTTAAAGTAAAACACTTTTATTTTTTTCTGTTACTTTAAGGAACAGCACTTTGGTAGCACTATATTGAGTGGTAAAGTTGATGCCAGACGTAATACTGATTCCAAGATAGAGACAATAAAAAGGCCATTCGAACGTGACAAAAAACGGAAGTGTTTTTCAGGACCATCTATAGAAAAGCAGAAGTCAACAAAACCTGGCAACATTTTTAATGCGACTAATTTTAAAATGTTATAGAATAATGTAACTTTTTAATAGATTTCGTTTGATTGAAAAATCTTTTTTTCTTACAAGGCATAATAATCCATTCGAACGGGACATATTTTCCACTATGGTTCACTTGGGCAATTTTTCAAGAAGACTTTAATAATTATATAAATAATAATATTATGGCCAAATCCGCCAGAAATAGCGTTTTAGGTAGCCTCGGATTTTTTTTTTTTTTTTTGAAGTACATCTTTCAGCAGTAGTTTTTTTTGAAGCTAAGGCTGTCTTGAATTAATATTCAAGGTTGTTCAATTAAAATTCAGATAGCTATTTTTTTATTTAACTTTATATCTATACATAACTTTTCATGTTTTTCTTAACTTAAATGCAATTTTAACTGTGTCTCCTTTTGAATTTTAACTGATCCTCTTTGAATATTAATTTAAGATAGTCTTAACTCGAAGAAAAACCATAATTGAAGAATGTGCTCCAAAAAAAAAAATCGAAGCTATGGTCGAGCTAAGATGACAATTTCGATTTTTTTTTTTAATTTTTTTTTTTGGAGCAGACTCTTCAAACTCTGTTCGTGCAAAAATTTTGACATACTTGCTGCTGTTATCAATTTCGAAATGAATATACATTAGGGTGGTTCAGAAAAATCATTTTCTTAGCTTTCAGCCACCTTCTCGAAACCGTAGGTTCCTCATGGTTAGAAATGGGCCTCCTATTTTTTTCAGAAGAAAAAAAAAATTTTTAGAGGTCGCGCAACTCGTTTTTATATCAAAACTAAAGGTCTCATGACATTTTAATTTTTAAGAAATACTTATTGGTATTTTAATAAAACTTTTATTTGCTGAAATTATTAGCCAATATCTGGCGCGCAATTTCATATTTTTTTAGATGCAAAAAAAATCAAAATGGCGACTGCACATGTCTGAAACATGGGAAATACATAGGAACCATATTATATAAGTACTAATTATATAAGCCAAAAATTCTAGGATACTTTCTACACCACAGGGAAGAAATGTGATATAACAATGTATTTTAAAAATTCAAAACAAGTCTCTGAAAAATCAAAGAAAAAAAATTTTTTTTTTTATTCTTAATGAAAAGTACTTTTAATTTTTCTTATTTACCTATTTTGGATAGAGTAGGCTATTTCAGATACACTTTGCCATATTTTCATTTTCGTTGATCTAAATTCTCAAACAAACATATTATATATTTTACTGTCATGAGTATGTGGCGACGTATCTTTAATAACCTGTCTTTGTGAAAATGATATTTAAAAAAATTCTGTGTGAGGGCCAGCCTAAATAAAAGTTTTGTGGCCTAAGCTATGCTTCTTAACATTAGAGATAGGTAGTGTAAATTCGGTGTGAATCGATTTATTTGTCTTCGTGAAAATGATATTTAAAAATATATTTGTATGAGGGCCACCCTAACTATGCACCCTAAATAAAGTTTTTATCATCCAATCTGTGCCCCTTAACATAAAAGTCATACTGTGTAAATTTCATGAGAATCAATTGGCCTGTCTTTGAGAAATCGGTATTTCTAAAATATTTGTGTATGAGGGCCACCCTAAATATGCACCCTAAGTAATTTTATAGCCCATGACACCAGCCTGATCGATACTAACATACTGTAAAAATTTCATCAAAATCGGCTGGATAGTTTCCGCGTGCATAAGAGACAGACAGACAGACAAAAAATGAATTTTATATATTAGATATAGCATAGCATATACCCTACGAGTCATGAATTCCTCTACTAAAAAAAATGAAAATATTTGGTTAGTGGGAAGGCCTCTAAAAGAAATAGAAAGTAAAACTTTACCTTCAACAGGAGATGTTTTACGACAATTTATGTATTTTCACGCGATAAATGGTGATACTGTGCATAAAAGTGCCCAACAGTCAACACCGAATTTATTAGAGATTTGGAAGAAAAAATATTCCAATTAAAAAAGAGTCTAATATAGTCAAAATGTAAAAGAACTAGTTAATTCTGATTCTACTGCAAGTCATTGAAAAATATCGGAAACAGCATCCTTCATGCAAGAAATCTGATTTTTTTATCCAATTGGAAAACGCAACATAATGCGTTTTGCATTATTCAGTTAATTATGAAAGAAAGTGTATCTGAAATACCCTATTTTATCCAAAATAGGTAAATAAGAAAAATTAAAAGTTCTTTTCTTTAATAATAAAAAAAAATTTGTTCTTCTTTGATTTTTCACAGACTTGATTTGAATTTTTAAAATACATTGTTATATCACATTTCTTCCCTGTGGTGTAGAGAGTATCCTAGAATTTTGACGAACTTGAAAAAAAATGTTTAAGCGTACATATTAGTACTTATATAATATGGTTCCTATGTATTTCCCATGCTTCAGACATGTGCAGTCGCCATTTTGATTTTTTTTGCATCTAAAAAAATATGAAATTGCGCACCAGATATTGGCTAATAATTTCAGCCAATAAAAGTTTTATTAAAATACCAATAAGTATTTCTTAAAAATTAAAATGTCATGAAACCTTTAGTTTTGAAATAAAAACGAGTTGCGCGACCTCTAAAAACTTTTTTTTTCTTCTGAAAAAAATAGGAGGCCCATTTCTAACCATGAGGAACCTACGGTTTCGAAAAGGCGGCTGAAAGCTAAAAAAAAGTTTTTCTGAACCACCCTAATATAGTACATACATATGATGTTTTTCTATGTTATTTGTGACTTTAGAACATGAACTTAAGCAAATTAAAATTTTACAGTTAATAGAGATTGGTTTGATGTTTTTGCATTGTTTTTAGCTAATTGACGTTGGAAGAGAGATTTTTTGAAAAAACTATCATCATGTATCACCTCTCTTACACACTTGAATATTTAAGGTAAAATACTATTCAATATTACAAAAACAGAGAAACTGCATTTGTGTAAGTTTGCAGTTGGTTTGCTCAATATGATAAATGAATTCTGGTGTAAATTGTTAAAATCAACAAAATTTGAATATTTTCCTTAGATAATATCAGATAGTAACGCTTTTATAATAACTATTAATTTTTCTGTCACGGTTGGCTTTTTGGCGGAAATGCCCATATGTTACATATGATATGTACTATGTATGTATGTATATTTTGATTTGTCTTACATTTTATTTTTTCTCAATATTTCACTTACAATTTTGTTCCTCGACTTTTCTTAAGGCTACTACTTGACCCATATTACACTCCACTTTTTTTAAGGTTTTTGCTTTTTTTATATAAATATTTTATCTTTTGAGAACGTATTTTGAGACTTATTTAAATTAGAAAGACTTGTGGTTCATCTATACCTCCTTTACTAAGTATAAATGATATTATTATTGTCCAAATCATAGTTAAGATTTGTTAATGAGCATATTTTCGAGCTATTTTCTCTAAGGTCCACTGATGTTCAACGGATGACCTTGAATTCCGCGTAAGATTATAGCATTAAAAAAAATCTTAATATGAGTTTCAATAAATTGGGCTCAAAAGCATTGGATTTGCATTTTCCTACTACTTAACGCTTTGGGAAAAGTTCTAATTTTTGAGTTTTTTTTAAAATGCCCTTCAAAAGAAAAAGCCCACTCGTTTTATCAATTGTTTTAATGCTCAGCAAAGATAACAGCACCGATTCCCAAAAAAAAAATAAAAAAATCCTGAATGCCAAAACTTGAGGGTGCAAATATTGCTGGAGTGTCTCGGTCATGTACTGCAATGGTAAGCATTTGTTCGTTTTCTTTTTTTTTTGCTTTTTTTGTATTTGTATTTAAATATAAGTGCGTATACATACATATGTATATATGGATGTACATGCATACATATTTTGGTTCTCTTTTTTTAATGTTTTAAATTTCTTTATTTGAATATGGCGGTCGCCTTCTTGTTTTCATTTTTAATGGTTGGGTAGATTTACGTCGTGCATGCTTGCTGGATTGTTGTTGGTGCTGTTTTTGTGTCCATTCGCCTATTTGTCATTGCATCATGCCTTTTCGCTTACTCATGCAGTTATGCATTATTAAAAATTCTATTTTTTATTTCGTTCATACGTACGTGTGTGTGTATTCCAATGGTACACTCGTAGTCATCATCATCGGCGTGGTGCGTTTGTTTGCTTACCGATTCATTCATTCGTCATTCCTTTCTAGCTCACTCACTTGGCCCTGCCTACGACTTGACTTGCTTATGCCTTACTCTGCGTGTGTTTGTTTAAATGTGGCTGTTTTTACAATTCGTTGTTGTGTTTTGCTTCGTTAATGATTTTTGTGGGTTTTTACAGTTTTGTCGTTTTAACAGTTTTTGTGTTGTTATTAATGTTACTAGTGTTGTTGTTCGTTTCGTCGCAAGTGCGTTTTGCCGCATTTTTATTCGTCGTGCCAGCTCGAACTCTCTATGCTACGTTCTTCACTTCGTTGGTGCGCTCAACCGCACACTCGTACCTGACAGTCATACAGTTTTTTTGTTTTATTTTTTTTAAGTTTTTTCTTTTGTTTTGCTCATGGCACGACAACATGTCTGCACATTCGTACATTTGTTCGAATGTTCTTTCGCTTGAGAGCTCATTAACGTTTCGCTTCGCTAAGTGCGCTGAGCTCCGCTGCATTGGCGTTCCGTTTCGTTTCGTTGCCACTTTGTTTTTTGGAGTAGTAAATAGGATCGGCTCTGATCTGACTTGACTTAAGCAACTTTCTAACTAACTGAACTCGTACCGAACACGTCAGCGCTCGGCTGGATGCCTTATAACTCAGCGCTTAGTTGCTGTAGCTTTTGAATTGTTCAAATATTTGCGGCGTTTTTGTTTTTATTGAATTTGCTGCTGCTGCTTCTTTTTTTTCTTGTGCTTGTCTGCTCTTGATTTAGTTTGAACGTGCGAACGCAACACATTTCTCGCATACGACACATGTACCCAATCATACGTAGCGACGACGTAACAAATTTTATGCCGATTTGCGCACCCGTCGCTTTGACTGCTTACGCCGTTATCGAAGCTGCTGCTAATGAGGCAGTAAATGCCGTTGCTGCAATGTCAGTCACTTGTGACGTATACGCTATATGGCGCACATGACGTAAAACGTGAATTAAATTCGTAAAGCAATCAATAAATCCTTTCGAAAATCGAATAATAAGAAAAAACAAAAGTCACTTTAATTTCATAAATTTTTACGAAGAAATTAAGCAACGAAGAATTTAAAACAAGTGAAAGTAAAAGTACAAAGAAACTAAAAAATATATAAATAAATAGCTAGCAAGAAAATATGCGATAAGTTAAATCTGTAAGTTTCGGGCGAAAATTTAAAAGAGTTTTTAAAAAAAGGGAATACAAATAAGAGCAGTTGCCGAAAAAACGTTAGCACGTTAATGTTACGTCACATAATGTGATGTTGCGTCGCGTTACATTAAATAAAAATATAATATCAAATAATGTTATGTTATTAACGTCACGTGCCGTTATGTAGCAACGCTGCGCTTCATAAAATAGTTTTTCTGCAGCATAAAAAGCAACAAATTGTAACATATAAATAAAAATAATTTTACCAAATCAAAAATACAATACATATATATATTTATTTATGTATGTATAAGCATATGTATTTATGTATGTGTATGTGTGTATCTGTATACTTCTATGTAGTAGATTTAAGCCGCAATTCCACCAAATGCCAGCGATGTAATGTGTGTGTATGCCCACAAATATTTATATTTACAAATGCCTAAGATTGTGGTAGTGTGTATGTGTGTGCCCGTGAAAGTGCTAAATAATTTATGTTATAATCATTAGCCTTAAAAACAGTTATTTATAATAAAAAAAAATAAATAAATCTAATAACAAACCTAATCCACCAAAGAACAAACAACAACAATATTTACATTACGTTACGTGGTCAAGTGATCGAAACACAGTTGGATAACTGTCAATAAATTTTAGTGAGTGAGTGTGATATAAAAAACTGCTTTGAAATGATGATGCTAACTACGGAGCACATCATGCACGGTCATGCTTCATCCGTCAGTCAGAGCGCCCTATTCGGTTGCTCCACCGCCGGGCACAGTGGCATCAACCAGTTGGGTGGTGTCTACGTTAACGGGCGTCCGTTGCCCGATTCGACACGTCAAAAGATTGTTGAATTGGCGCATTCAGGCGCGCGACCATGTGATATATCGCGCATACTGCAGGTGTCTAATGGTTGCGTTAGCAAAATACTAGGCAGGTAAGTGCGGCACGAATCTAACTCTAAACCTAATCCACACTCAATTCCGATGACGGCACCAGAATCCCGCCGTTGGTAGTGGTGCGAAGCGAAGGTGTTTGCAGTTGGCGAGTTGTCACTAGGTTCTATTTTTCCCCTTCCCAACGTTTTTCAAATGAGCGGCAAAACGAAAAGGTTTTAACTTTTTAATAGCTAATAGCTTGTTTTCTTTGCCTAGGTTCTTGAATTGATAAAAATAACAAATCTTTACCTTATCACTGATAAAAAAAAAAAACAAATAAAACACCAAGACTGCAAAAGTCGATCAAACGTAAATTTTCCTATAGATTAATCCACTATTGGACTAGCTTATTTCTCACCGCCATGCTGTTGTGTCCATTTCGATTTTCGGCAACAAACATTTTAATGTTGGCTCCGAACGGCAATAATTAAGAAAATATATTCATATAACAGGGCCAGACTTAAAGACACTGAGACTGAGAAAACACCGCCTTTTTTTTGTGTAGAATCACTAACTTTTTAGTGAGAACCAACTTTGTCTTTACTAATGTAAACAGAAAAAATTCCTTACTTTTTAACTACTGGAAATACAAATAATTTATCAAGTGTTTTTTGCCGCGTGGGTGTTTTCCGCATTTTAACAAAATTTTTTATACATACATACATACATAGTGGCTCCAACGAATAATCGGACAAAGCTTTTTTTTTTAGAAAATTATATGAAAAATTACGAACTACTTGGAACTTCAAAAAAATTGGAATGCCATTCAATTCATCCTTAATCCTCCATTCATACAACAACAAACAAATTTAAAAAAATCTAACCATGAATTTTTTAAAAATTATAAAGAATGAATAACTCAGTTTTACTTGCTCAATGAATAATCGGACAACATACCAAGTAGTGAAAAAACTGTCGATATTTCTTTCTATAAAGGATTATTAAGAGTATTTTGTTTTACGTTGCGTTACTTTGCATCTATTAGTTACATTTAGTGTTAGAAATTATATTAATTTCAACGCGTATTACCAGCAATGGCTCCAAAAAGGAAAGCAAGCATGCCAGCTTATTGTAAAATCACATGGAGAAGGAAAACTGTCCACGAAATTGGTGAATTAGTCGGAAAAAGTCATTCGACTGCCCACGGAATCATAAAAAGGTACCGTCAAGACTTTAGATTGACTTGCAAGTTCAAAGATGGGCAAGGAAAAAAGTTTAATAGAAGATTAGAATGCAACATTTTAAGCGAAATTAAAAAATATCCGCTCAAAACTGCAAAAAAAATCAATTATCTGTGGATAGTAGGCTTGGAAAGGATGTATGCTTGAACACTCTATGTAGTGTATTACATAGGAACGATTTTCATGGTAGAGTTGCAAGAAAAAAGCCATTTATGAGCCCAATTAACACAATCAATATGGTGAAATTTGCAAAAGAATACCTTCTCAAAACTGATGAATATTGGAAAACCGTAAGAACTCAATTAATATGTTTAGAATGTTGTCATTTCAACTTTTTTCTGTATATTGAATATTCTCTACACAGATTTTTTTAAATTTGTTTGTTGTTGTATGAATGGAGGATTAAGGATGAATTGAATGGCATTCCAATTTTTTTGAAGTTCCAATTAGTTCGTAATTTTTCATATAATTTTTTAAAAAAAAAAGCTTTGTCCGATTATTCGTTGGAGCCACTGTACATATGATATATTGCACTCGCTTTGTTGACTATAGAGTCAGATTTGCTCATGTCTTCAGACTGTGATGATATTATATATCAATGACTTTGCCATCCGAAAATCAAGACGTAAAAATTTCGTCCAATAAGCAATAATTATTCCACAAAAACCATTCACATACATAATGTTGTCATATAATTCATGATTAATAAACTAAAATATTTGTTCTCAGAAAGGTGCATTTACTTGATTGAAAAACTTTTCGTAATAAAATTATTCCCCCATTTACGCTATTCACACACAACAAATGTAGAAAATAGCATTTAGCTAAGATCATTGTTAAAATTTAACATAAATGAAAAAAAAAATTTTATTTTTTCTAAAAAAAAAAAAATTTATTTTTTGTAAGAAAAAAAAAAGTTTATTTTTACTAAAAAAAAAGTTTATTTTTTCTAATAAATGAAGAAGTTTTGAGGAGGAGGGGGGAGGCGGTCGGCAATTTTTACAACTGCCTACGGGCGGCAAATTTCTTCGGGCCTGCTCAAAGTCCAAAGTTCCATTAATTTGTATAAAACACATATTTTCAAAAATGATCACAAGATTAGTTTCAATCGTCATATTTATGCAATTCACAGTTCATTGTAAATTGGCTGGTAAAATTAAAAAGTTCTAATTTTACAATATTTTACGAGGTGGTAACTTGTGTTGTTATTGCTTCCCATAAAAATGCAAATTACAACTACCCAGCAGATTTTTTCATCGATAGTAATCTAAACTTTCATTGATCTCATAGACTTTCTATCGCCTACAGAATACATGAATTTTAACACGGCGATGTCATAGCAAAAGTAGTGTATGATTCTTTGCATTACCGGGGATCTAAACTTTTCATCGATATAAAAAAAAGTTTAAAAAAAATGTCTGACCGAGTATCGAACTCACGCACTTAGAGATAAGAGTTTACAAACCAAACCATTTGCCCACGCTGTCAGTTGTTTTACAGGTATCTATTTTAAACTATGTTATTCACTATTGTGATTTTGAAAATTTGTTTGTGTATTACGTCTTCGCTTCCCTTATCATGCATGTTTTCTCCATCTTATTATAATATGTATATGAAATCAATGATTACAAATCGTAAAAATGGTAATGCATGGTCCCAAAAACTGCTGGGTAGTCGATAAATTTGAACATGTGCTTAAGCATGTATGTATTATGAAAGTTGCATTCGTTTTCAATGTTGGCGAGAGAATCGTATGGGAAAAGAGAGTGACAAAAACATAATTTGCAAACAATAAATTTTTGAGCTCACAATTGTATGATTTGACAGATGGTAATTTAGTCACGTTACTTTCACTATGAACTGTGAATTGCATAGTTGACTTTTCCGTAAAAAGTAGGTTAATGAATGAAATTTTGTTTTTAAATTATCGCTATCATGAATATTCTGAGGATTCTTTTGGACTTTTTTTTTCCTGAGCACAACATTTTGCAATCGTAAATAATTGAGGAATGGAAAACCCGACTTCCAGTTAGTGCTATCAAAATATTTATGCAACTGTGATTTTGCATATTTGACATTGGCTTATCTGTCAGCTGTCAAGTTTATAAACAAAATAAAGTGCAAAAAAATAAAATCAAATATATGTATTTAGTTATTATTGAAACTTTTGCAGCGATTTTAATGAAACTTGGTGATTTGGTGCAAATGTGAGCAAAATTAGGATTTGGCTAGGATTAATCTTTTAAGTTTCAATCATATAGAAATCGAGATTTTGCTGAGACCTACGATTGTAAAAAATAAAATTATTGTATCAAAAACATGCATAAATAAAATGAAATGAAAAAAATAATTCGAGCTTTCAAAGTCCCTCACAATGGCGTGGAAAGCCCACAATATTTATAAACGTATATTAAGAGAACTAACACCGTAGTCGATATAAAATTTTACAAGGCAGATGTACTTGCTATAAGATATCTTATTACAAAAATTTGGCGCAATAGCACCAGAGGGCGTGGCGACTCTCATACAAGTAAAATGCGTTAAGTGGCGACTCTCATACAAGTAAAATGCGTTAAGTGGCAAAATATCTATCTATCAAAAAATGTGAGCAATCATTCTAAGATTTGTCTTAAGAGGTTTGTTTATAAAAAGCTATGTCTGGATTAAAATCAGACTGGGTTGTAGCAGTAGGTGTGTCACCGCCCTAAATTTTTAGACTAATTACGGTATATATCGCAAAATATACAAGCTATTGTGCTAAAATTTGGTATGCGGATGTCGACCACGAATAAAATTTATTTAATATCCAAAAGTAGGCGGAATTGAAGAAGTGGGCGTGGGATATTATGACTTTTTAATTTCTTTTCAATTTTTTTCAACATTTTCCATATTATTTTAACTTTTTCCAAGCTTTTAACTTTTTCCAATACCTATACATATTCCATAAGTATTTTTTCGTCTTTTTCAACCTCTTTCAAATTTATTCGTCATTTTCTTTATTTATTCAACTTTTTCGTCGATTTTGAATTGTTTCAACATTTTTCAACCTCTTCAATTTTTTGAGAGTTTTTCAACCGCTGTTTCGTCTTTTACCATATTTTTTCGACATTTTCAATTTTTTCAACTTTTCAGCATTTTCCTTATTTTATTCGACTTTTTCAATTTCTTCAAACAGTCTTTTCAGTGGCGTAGCGTGCACATGTGCCGCCCGGGGCGAAGAGCTAATATGCCGCCCCCTTTCATGGAAAGGAAATAGAAAATTTTAACTAGTTAACTGAAAAAAAGGCAGGGACCCAAAATAACTATTATTTGCATGTTTGTGATTGAAAAAATTGCCCAATTTTAAGAATTATTTTTAAAAATTGTTTTTTAATTATTATGGATAAGAAATATTTTATTTGTTTTCAATATCTATTATTTTTAAATGGATTCTTTTTTTCGTTGAGTCATAACTATTACGCATAAAAAATTGTTTTTCCATTGTCAATAATAATTAATTTGAAAAAAAATATTTTTTACGTTGTTTTGAAAAAAAGTGTTCAAGAGTGTCCCATTTTTTTGAATCTTTTTGCACCAATCGATGGGGAGGTGGTTTTTATGACATCACCAGAGTTAGCCATCGGTTCACAATTGTGTCCGATTTGGCTATATTTTTGAAATTTTTATTCAACCAATTAAAGGAAAGAGGTCGAAAATGGATTGAGGTCATTACAAAAAATGGTTCCGAGTTCCAAAAATGGCTGATTTTTCTCCATTTTCGAAAATTTTTTAAACACCAATTATTGGAAAGAGGTCCAAATTGATTTTGCCCCAGAAATAGTGCCTAGACCCAAAATGCCCGATTTTGGTCCGTTTTTGAAAATTGTTTTCGTGCACCAATCGATGGACAGAGGTCGAAAATGGATTTTTATTAACACTAGACGTGGTCCCGAGACACAATATGCCCGATTTTGGTCCAGTTTTGAAAATTCTATAACGCACCAATCGATGGACAGAGGTCGAGAACGGAATTTGTTCATCACCAAGAGTGGTCCCGAGTTACAAAAAGGGCTCGGTTTTGGTCCATTTTCGAAAAACTTTTTTTGCTCCCATCGATAGAAAAAGTTCGATAATGGATTTCGGACATCACGTAGGGTAGTTCCGGATCCTGGAAAGGACCGTTTTTGACCCTTTCGTTCCTTTTTAAGGTCCGGAGCCATCTAAGTGATGTCCAAAAGCAATTTTCAGCCTTTTCTTACCAATTGGAGCAAAAAAAAAATTTAGGGTCACAATACGAGCAAAAGCACGAAAAAGTGACTCTACTGCATGACAACGCTCGGCCCCACGTTGCCAAACCCGTTAAAACTTACTTGGAAACGCTCAAATGAGACGTCCTACCCCACCCGCCATATTCCCCAGATATTGCGCCGTCCGACTATTACTTGTTCCGTTCGATGGCACATGTTCTGGTTGATCAGCAGTTCCACTCATATGAAGACATCAAAAAATGGCTTGATTCGTGGATAGTCTCAAAAGACGAACACTTCTACCGCCAAGGTATTCGAGCTCTGCCAGAAAGATGGGAATAAGTGGTCACCCGCGATGGGCAGTACTTTGAATAAATAATTTGTAACCATTTTTTCACAATAAAGTTGATTTTTGATTGAAAAAACAGCGAGAACTTATTTATATTATATTAGTTGCGCTTCATTTAACCATAGGCATACCTACAAAGTTCTCAGTTATGGAAATGGGTAGCACTCTGGAAAAATCGAAACTTGAGTGCAGGTGTGCCAAACGGATCCACTTCGAATTCGAAACGGACTCGCTTCTTCGCATATTTTACCCGAAACGAATTCCGTTTCGGATCCGTCTCGTACTCGTTTTCGTATGAAATTCCTCTCGAAATAGCGGAAGGATCGTCCGCTTTGTCGGATTCGTCTTGAACTCGGAACGGACTTCACATACGGATCCGTTACAGATTCGTTTTTTTGTAAATAAAGTGGATCCGTTCCGGATTCGATTCTTGTGAACTAAACGGATTCGAAACGGACTCGTTTTTTTTAAATATAACCGATTTGAGACGGAATCGTTTTTCTTAAGTATAGCGGATTCGAGACGGACTCGTTTTTTTAAATAAAATGGACTCAAGACTGTCTCGGAATAAAATGCCATTCTGAATATAATAGTTGCCACAAATGCACACAACGCCGCATACGGCTTCAACACAAAATTATATTTAGAATAAGCGAAAATTAAATACGACCCAATAAAAGATATCGATGCAGAAAATATCCAGATCATCAACATTCAACTTGACTATATGCGCGTAGGGAATTAAACAAATTATAGTCCGTATTATTTAAAAAAAAGCGAGATTGTCTCGAATCCGTTTTATTTAAAAAAAACGAGTCCGTAACGGATCCGTATATGAAGTCCGTTCCGAGTTCGAGACGGATCCGTCGAAGCCAAAAAATCCGCATTCGATATTGTGCACATTGGGTAAAAGCAATGCCACAACAATATGGGTGGGACGGAAGAAATTGGTGTCACTTCTAAGGATATTTTAATTTTGCTAGTGTTGATATCTTTAAACATTTCTTTAAGAAATATCTGAAAGATGAAATCTTCTCATTTAATTTTAAACTTACCCTAAAATTGTCATTCGGGACAGCTCACAACTTCCGCCCCCAGACTTGGTATTTTACACATTAAACCATTATACCATTAAAATAATTTAACAATTTGATTAAAAATTTACCATATCGCTCGTTTGCTGGACGACCGTCGTAACTCAAATAACTTAAATTTGGAGAAAAACGCATAGTTATTAAGTTTTCAATAAATTAATTCTTACGAGTAAATAAATGCAAGTATGTCGAGATATATTTTTCTTACAATACAAGTTCATTAAATACAGTTATTTGTTCACACAGTAAATATGACAGTTATTTCTGCATAATTAACTCGAATACTTTTTTTAGAGTTGTGACGGTCTTCCAGCAAATGAGCAATATGTCTAAATGACACACCAGTCACATAAAAACAGTTTATTCACAAATATCTTTTCATCACAAATATATGGAAATAAATTGAGCATCTCTCCCAGTCTCTGATGATTTCATTTTTGAGTTCTGTTAAAGTTTGATCTGTAAAGTCATATAGTTTTATAACTTCAGAACAAAGTCTTGCATAAAACTTTTTTTAATGTATTAAATGTACCAGCAACATCAGAAAATTCATTAAAAATCATCTCTGCCTTAGGCCCAACATAAATATTTTTGTCGTCAACGAATAAGTATATCGTCACCTAACATCAAGAAATTCAAAATCAAGTTTTTGATTGATTTTTATGTATTTGACTAAACTACAAGATCCTATAAAATTTTTAAATTTATGTTCAACAATAGCAATTTTATTAACGAAATTCAAAAGGCTGTAACAACATGTTCCTGCATTTTATGTAATAAATACAAAGGTTTAAAACACTTGCTATGACTCTTTTCAATCTTTTACATATGAATTTCATAACATTTTGTTTTCTCATTATTTAATGAATTAATTTCATAAATGAATGTCATACAAATCCAATAAATAAAACAAAAAAAAACACGTTTTTTAAGAATTTACTAAAAAACTGAAAATATTTTAGATTTATGTATATTTTATATAATGCACAAACGTTTCAACGCTGTTAAGAACGTCATTTTGTTCCAGAAAAAAACAAATTCATTTATTTGAAAACGGTTCGAAATAATTTTGCATCTGTCTTTATAGCTTTAAAATTGGTTGATGAGATAAATTCAAATTGTAATTTTCTCAATTTCAAAAAATGCCATGAAAGCTTTATTAAATAGTATTTTTTTAGAAGGTTATGTAATTTATACATACTTTTATTTTTCAAAGGTCTAGTCTGTTATAATAATAGTTCATAGACTGCAATAAATACTTAAATAAATAAACAAATATGTTATGAAGAAGTACTAGCCGTCCCCCCCACGGTACGCAACTGAGTCTTTTGCAACTGTTTCAACACTTTTCAAACTGTTTCAATCTTTTACATTTTTTCTCGACTTATTCAAGCTCTTCAACGTCTTTTTAACATTTATTTAAAAGGTACTTTCAATGCAGTGTTAGGTATGTCAGTTTCGGCATGGCCGAATATTACTAGTTTTAATTTATTTTTATTTCACATTTCTTTCTCAAATGTTTCAGAGCCGCAATATTCTATCCTTATTTGGATCATAAAATTTCAGAATTTAAATCAAAATTCCAGAGTATATTTTTGAACATTTTACCCTTAGAACGTTTTAAACCGGTAATCACTCGATGAGGCATGTTGGCAATATCATAGGGGCTGCCCTCACTTACGAAAGTGATTTAAATTGGTAAGGTTGAGCGCTAATTCGAAATTAAATTGTGTCATCAGCATTGTTGCAAAACCGATTTCAAAGATACTTTGAATGCAATGAAAGCATTGCCCATTACACTAGCTTACAATTTTGGGCCTCATCTCGAAATTTGGTTTCTCATAGAAGTTTTCCTATGTATTTTGGGGCGTGGATTCCAAAAATGACAACCATTAAACCATTAAAAATATAAAAACCAAAGGTTTTGACTTTTTTGAAAAAACCAAAAAAAAAAATAACTCTTTTTGGAACATGACCGCTTGTAACTCCATCAAATCCTATCCTATTCTCTTGAACAGCAAACCGATAGACAGAAGATAAAATTAATTTTTTGAATAATGTGCAACTGATTTAGGTCGAAAAAAAATTCATAGAAATCTGAACAAACAAATGAAAAAAGTGCAGAAAAAAGGGTTTTTTGGGGATATCTCTAAAAGGATTCTTAAGAAAAAAAAAATGATCCAAATAAATGAAAAAAGTGGAGAAAAAAGAGTTGTTTTGGGGATATCTCGAAAACGATTCTTAAGAAAAAAAAAGAAAAAATGGTTGTCATTTTTGGAATCTATGCCCTAAAATGCATGGAAAAAAGTATATGAGAAATCAGATCTTTTTTTTTGTAAAAGGTGTTATCAAAACCAAAACAAAAAAATGGAATCTTTCTTCCAATGCATCACAATTCTACTGCAGAACAAAGTTTTTCTGTGTTAAAATGATTAAAATTGTATTGTATTTAAGGTCTACAATGGCAGAAGATTGCTTGAGTGGATTGGCTCTGGAAAATATTCATAAAGAAATCTATATCAGCTCATATTGTTGAATTATTTTGCCAGAAGAAACCTCGCCGTCTTGAAACCCTTGACTGTACTACTGATTAGATTGTTGTAATATGTCAAAAGATATATGTAAATATTGCACGTTGAAAAATTTAATCAATGTGTGTTTTCATTTAAGAAAAATGTTAGCCCCCTTCAAGAAAATCCTGGATCCGCCACTGCACGTATCCCCACTCTAGGGAATTAGTATTTTTGGAAGTTTTTTTGAAATCGAAAGAGTGGATACGAAAACAATAAGGGTATCAGCAGGGCCGTATCTAGGGATATGAGGGGGTATGAGGGGGGATAGAACCCCCTGAAATATTTTGACGGTCACTATATAGAAACGATTTTGTAAAGAATAGACACTATGTAAAAAAGATTTTGTGAGAAATACATTATAAAAAATGATTATGTGAAAGCTTATAAAAATGATTTTTGAAAAAAGATCTATAAAAAAGTCATTAGTTTTTTAAAAACTATTTTTAGTTATCATATGAAAATAAATTAACGATACTTTTCATACGGTTCGGTTTTTCGTTTTGAGGTTTAAAAAGTCGAAAAAATATGCTATATGTTGAAAAAAATTAAATGAAGAATACATATGGTTAAAAAAGTATGGAAAATATTGAAATGGATTGAAAAGCTGAAAAATGTTGGAAAAGTCGGAAAAATATGGAAATGATCGAAAAAGATTGAAAGAAGTTGAAAAAATTTTGAAACAGGTGAAAAAGGCTGAAGGAGTCGAAAAAATATGGAAAATGTTGAAAAAAGTTGAATTAGGTTTAAAACGTTTAAATAAATTGAAAGAAGAAATGTTGAAAAAAGTTGAGAGAGGTTGAAACAGGTGAAAAGGCTGATAAAGTCGAGAATATATGAAGTGTTGAAAAAATTGAAAGAGGTTGAAAATGTTGAAAGAGGTTGAAAATCTCCAAAATGTTGAATGTGGTTGAAGAAGTCGAAAAAAGTTAAATGAGGTTGAAAAAATCGAAAATCTATATATAAATAGGCAATGTCTAAACAGTTAAACCACTTTTTCTCAGCCATAACACAATATAATCGCTCAATTTTTTTTTGTTGGAAAGGTTGTGAAGAGAAGAGGGGACATGTAAAACGTTACGGGGCGGGAGGATGGTGTCGAACAACGCGTTACGTAACATAGTTTTTGAAGTGAAACTTCTTTAGCGGAGGGTGATTTGAAATTAGGTGTGTATAATTAAACGCTTTCTGAATTAGCTACAGCAATAAATATTATATTTATTATATAAATAAATAACGGCGCGTTACGAAAGAGAGGGGGGGTCAAAAGGTTTGAAAACGTAATACTTGAACGCCTCCTAAGCTAATAATTTTGATGAAATTTGGTATGGAGACAGATTGCGCCTTACGGAAGAGAAAGAGGTAGTGATAGGGATATAGCAACATGATATGTACTATGATTTAAATTTTTGACAAAAAATTACTCTTTCCAGTTCAGTTGTTTAATACTAAAAAGTATTTTTTGTTATTTTTATGCGCGCTTCATTAAAAAATACCTTTTTGATTTGAGCATAGCTGATCTTTCACATAAGAGGACGTCCATAAATTACGTGAGTCGAAATAGGAGGGGAGAGAGTCCGGAAAAATCTCACCACGTCTCATAAAGGGACAAATGCAGAGACTAAACATTATTATAGCAGATTACATTTAAAAATTATAAGGCAAGTCTCACGAAAGGGGGGGGGGGGGGCCGTCAGAACTCACAAAATCTCACCAAGGGGAGAGGGGAGTCCAAATTTTCAAAAATATACCTCACGTATTGAATGGAATCTTAGAGTTGAGACATGCAACAGCTTCTTACTCTTTGTTTGTGAGAGATTGAGGATTATTTATACATACATAAATAGGCAGTTGCAAAACGGCTCCATCCTTTTTTAACTGCCATAACATAACATAATCGCTTAGTTTTTTTGTAAGAATGTGATTTTTTTCTTAAACGCCTTCAACAGGATGATGAAATTTGGATTGGAGATAGATTGTACCCTAAAAATCTTTAAGTTCTGTAAGAAGGCTGTGCCACTACACCGATTTTGATGAAATTTGGTATGTAGAAAGATTGAATCTTGAGTAAAGATATTTGTTTTGAGTGAGCGGTACCAGGTCCCTAACAGGTAAAAATGTTTTACTACTTAGCTAATGGACCGATTTTGATGAAATTTGATACAGAAATAGATTGAACCCTGAGGAAAAGTATTTTTTTTTTTCAAATGGAGGGTGCCACCCCTTCAGTAGGAAAATATATTTTCGCAACTTAACTATTTCGCAGTGTGTTTTACAAACGACTGTCTGTACTTTATTTCAAATATAAGTAGCATATGTACATTAGTAACAAAAATCTATGCAACTGCATTACTAACAGTTTATATGTGTAACAGAACTTATGAGAGAGAAAATTAAAGAAATAATAAAAACCTATATATATATGTGTGTATGTTTAAGCATACATTCGTTAAGGTGCGTACTGCCTATATTCTGACACGCCCTCTCAAGACGCAGCTTTTACATATACAGTTGCGAGCAGTAAAATAGTAGTGCACACTTGCAATATGACTTCTGTTGTTTTTTGTATACACTCTAAGAAAAAATACTACTATAATAGTAGGAAACCGGTTACCTATATTAATACTAGTGAAATCGCACGAGTTGTGTAATAAAATTTTTACACTATAAAAAGTGTAAACTGAACTACAGATTTGGTGTTAAAATCACACATAAAAATGTGTTTTTTTTCGCTAAATAATTAGTAATTTCCCGTGCAGTGTGTATTATTACACTATCAAAATAGTGATTCAAACCTACGGAATTTTGTTTTGAAATAAAATTTATATTTTTATTTTGCACAAATTTTTCTTTATTTCAAATTTAGTTAAAAAATTCAGCATTTGAAGAAAACAATTAGCATGTGTATATAATATAATTATATATAAATGCATAAATAATATATATATAACATTATTAACTAATTTATCAAAATTAAACTTAATATATTGCAGTACATTTCACTTAAATCAATAATTTTATAGAAAAGCACAACAACTCAACTGATCATGCTGGTTAAAGACTAAAACTGTTCGTGTTGTGTTAAGTCTTTGCTAACACAGGATTTTTACACACAATACTATAAAATACGCATATTGTGTAAGTTCCCAGAAAAATAACGGCAATGCAGCACAGCTACAATTAATGCACGAAAAATTGTGTAGATTCACGCAAAATAAAATGTAAATTCCCAAATATAAGGGAAAAACACACATTTATAGTAAAATAATTAAATTTTCATACAAAACATGAAAGATGTGTGTTTTCACTATTCAAAATTTTTTATACACAAAATTATATGTATATTAACTACTATTAAAATAGTAATTTTACTAATTTAAAGTTTTATTTCTTAGAGTGCACCTAAAACGATATGACGAAACCCAGTCCATCCAAGCAATTTTCATGGCGAACCATACTTTATGTCAATGTGCTTTGTTCTGTCATGAAACACGGGGTCACTAGCCAAGCATTGACCACCACGATTGTCTACATAAATGTTCACCTTTTTACAATCTGGAAATTTTAGCTCGAGTAACAAGCTATTTAAATACGACGCTTCCTTGGCAGCTTCCGCCAGACTTACATATTCAGCTTCTGTCGACGATAAAGCCACCGTTCTCTGTTTTTGTGACTTCCAAGTAACTGCAGCGCCACTTAACATAAAAACATACTCTGTGTATGAGCGGCGATCGATAGTACAACCGCCCCAATCGGCATCGGCATACCCAAATAATGGATCATCAGTTTTTGTGTACAAAAGTGCTATCTTTGCAGTTCGAGCAAGACATCGGTGTTTGCGATGTCGGGTCGCGTTGACACTGATAGTACATAAGAGCACCAATTAACTCACGATACGGATAATTCACTGATTCTTCAGCATCTTTTGTATCCTCAAACCTGCTATTTACATCTAAAGGTGTTGCAACTGGATTACAATTCTCCATTCCATATCGCTTTAGTAAATCTAAAATATATCCTATTTGAGATAGCTCAATCTCACCTTCACGTTGGTCTATTTTCAAACCCAAACAATTTTTCGCCTGACCAAGATCCTTAACTTCGAAATCTTCTACCAACCTCCTTTTGAAATGGATCACGCATTTTTTATTTCTTGATGCAACTAATATATCAACATGTATTCGTACTAGCAACAACTCGCTACTTGTGTCACCATAAAATAAACACGGCTCATTCTCCGTTGCTTTTAGCCCCAACATCAGTTTTTCACGCAGTTTCGAATACCATTGGCGACCGGCTTGTCTTAAGCCGTATAAAGCTTTATTCAACTTACATAAATTGCCGCCAGCATTCAAATTATTCAGCATTTTCTTAGCCTTCACTCCTATTTCTGTATCAGCGCTTTGTTTGCTAAGAATTCTATACAGCATCTCACCTAATAGCTCAGGTATCTTCATATATACATTTTCCTCTAGTATACCATTTAAATAAGCCAAATAGTTAATTTATATTCAACTGCTAGAGCCAACAATAGTCTTAAAGTCTCCAAGCGTGCAACTGGAGCAAACGTTCGATGGTAGTCAACGCCAAATCTTTGATTATACCCTTTCGCGACTAATCTGGCTTTGCGTCTCACAATCTTACCATCAGTGCCATATTTATTCGAAAGTACTAAACGACACCCAACAACATTGCTACACTCACCGTCTTTTACTATGCTCATCATTTCAGACTCAATAGCATCTTTCCACTCCTCACACGCTTCACCGCTCAGGGCCTCTTTTACGCTGACTTCAGCAACTCCAGCAAAAACTTAAGCCATCTCATTGGATAATGTAAGCAGTTCATCAAACTCCTGCACAATATCAGATTTTTTCGGAGACTCTTCAAGAAACTTAACATCACGAGCATCGACGATCTTTTGAGCACTGGATATCCACACACGATAACCTTGTCGCTCCCTAGGATATCCTACAAAAACGCCTTCTGTGGATCTCTGTGCAAGTTTTTCTTTGCCTGGGTTCTTGTCTAACACAACCACTTTTGCACCAAAATTTTTAAAATAATGAAATTTCACCATGCCTGCAGTCCATTTTTCGAGTTATGAGGAATCGTTAACCTTCGCTCAATTCCTTGATTAGCTAAATACTTGTCAAACTCGGCATTACAGTATTCACGGCTATTATCTGACTGTAAACATTTTATCTTTTTACCAGTTTGCCGCTCGGCCATCTTTTGATACATTTGAAAAGCTTCAAATACGCCACATTTCTGTCTCAAAAAGTAAATTTCGCACCATCTCGTACTGTCGTCAATAAACGTAACGAAATACTTAGCACGTTCCAACGATATTGCTCCACTTTTGATCAATTTTAACATGTCTTTGCCATTCAAATGACCCAACCTCATATGCCACTTCAACAGTTCAGAGCATTGAGGTTGCACAACCACGCATTCGGCATTTTCTCTGACATAATACAAGTCCCCTCTGCGATCTGCAATCACATACTTCTGACCTAATTCATCGCGCACATACGCATCATCTCGACGAAACGTCACCTCATGCCCTTGTTTGTCATTTTCGATACAGAAACTAAATTCGTAAGTCTGGAACATACAATGTGTCTCGAAATTCAATCAATCGAGTGCCACTGTTACTCGCCACTGATAATTGTACGATACCTTTGCCTCTTACATCGGCGGACGCATTACTCGCCAAAATAAGTTTTGAATCAAATGATTCACACAAAGATAAAAATCGTGGCTTATCGCCGCATAAATGTGCCGTACAGCCCCTGTCTAACAGCCACATAACTCACTGCGTAGGTTTCATCAACAGTATTTGCTGCTTGCTCTAAATTTTTATGACTGCTCCTAGACTGCTTGTTGGGCAAGCATTAGCTTTGTGTCCAAAAACACCGCACTTAAAACACTTTATTTTCTGTGTTCCTTCATTCTTTTGCACACGCCTTTGCCGTAAATATTTGGAGCTGCCAGCTGCCAAAGCTGTGACGACGTTCCGCAACGTTTGCTTCCGAGATTCACTCTCTTCTATAATTTTCACCTTCAGCACCTCGGCAGTAGGTAGCGCATCTCTGCTTTCAATAGCGCATCGAAAGTTTTCATAGGAGGAGGGAAGACTATAAAGCAGCATAATTGTCAACAAATCTCCATTTATCTGCACGTTCATATTTTCGAGCTTATCAACCGCATCAAAAAATTTCGCCATATGCTCTTTTACGTCACCGCCATCTTCAAGTTTTTGAACCATTAACTGCTTAGAAGAGTTGCTTTCCTTGCCGGACATTTTGATGCATATATGGATTGTAACTTATGCCACACTTCGCGTGAATTCTCACAGAAGCGTACTTGTTTAAGTTCCGATGGCTGAATCGACAAAATCAAATCTGCTTTAGCTTCCTTATCTTGCTTTAACCAAGCGGCTATTTTATCATCTCCTACGGTTGGAATCACATTTGATCCATTGACATACTCCCATAGATCATTTTTCGTTAAAAGTGCTTCAACCTGCATGCTCCATGCAGTGGCGGATACAAGGGGGGGGGGGGATATAGGGGCTGAAGCCCCCCCCCTGGGAGTGAAAAAAAAAATTTTATTCAAGAACGTTCATGGAGGATCGAACAAATCAAAGCAGTTCAGGCTTTTATATCTGAAAACCAACTCTTAGCATTTTATACTCATTGTTTTCAGTCAGTCTCTGAATTTGTGCGCAGGAAAATCATGTAATATTTCTGAAATTCGTAACATGCTAGGGGCACAGTTTCGTCAGTGTCAAACTTTTTCTCGAATTCATCTAAAAGAGTAGAACTATTGAAAGATAAAATTTCTTGAACGGAGTCCAGAAACAAAAAATCGTTTAAAAGCATTGTGTGCGACTAGATACGTTGATACTTTCAGCGAATTATTACAGTTTATCTCTAAAGCATTAGACTTAGAACAAAGCTAGGAAACCGAAGCGTTTTCAAAAGCTGTCCAACTTTAAGCTTCGATAGAACGCTCCAATTTATTAGTATCGTTACATATTCTGAAAATTGTAAATGTTCCTATATTGTCTCTCAGTCGCAAACTACAAGATCCGACACTACAAATCTCTTCAGCCTGTACTCATGTCAAGCAAATTATCAACCTGTTTTCAGAAATGCGAAAAAATGAAACGTCATTTCAATCGCTGCTGAGTAAGACACTTAATAGATAGATTCTTCCCCGCTCGTAAATAAATAAATAATAAAAAGAAAAATATACCCACCACTAAGTGTACTATATAATAACTTTGTCATCCCGTTTGTAACGCATATATGCTATTTAAAGAAAACAATTTTATGAAACATTTTAGCCTTCATCGTTTACTTTCAGTTCACTTCAAAAAAAAAACTTGATTTCCGGAATGTAAGTCCTCTTCGTTTTTTTTAAATTCTCAAAAAAACTTTCGAGATCGGTTTGATTGTCGAGAAGCTAAGTTCAAAAAAATTTGAGTTTCGACGTAATTTGACCAACAAATATTCTTATATTTACATATCTATTTAGTTATTATTGAAACTATTGCAATGAAACTTGGTGATTTGTTGCAAATGTGAGCAAAATTAGGATTTGGCTAAAATTAATCTTTTAAGTTTCAATTATTTGGAAATCGAGATTTTGCTGAGACCTACACTGTTATGTTTTTTATGATTTTTTTTTTAATTTTTGCTTATTTGATAATTGTCTTATTGTATTGCCACTCATTTACTTCAACCTAAATGTAATTTTTCTTATATTTTTACCTAAATTTTTATTTTATATTTTTGTGAAAAACATCCTAATTAAATTGTACATTTATCTAAGTTTAGTGATTAAATTCTGTTGTTACCCCACAATACTTTATATATTCTAGAATAATATTTAAAATGGCATTTAGACGTATATTGTTTACTTTTATATTAAATGCCATACTCTTTTTTTGATACAAATGTTACTATGAATACTTGAATTAAATCGTTTGTAAAAAATAAGATTAGTGTATAAAAAAAATGCAGAAATAAAATGAATTGAAAAAAATGATTCGAGCTTTCAAAGTCTCTCACAATGGCGTGGATAGCCCACAATATTTATAAACGTATATTAAGAGAACTAACACCGTAGTCGATATAAAATTTTACAAGGCAGATGTACTTGCTATAAGATATCTTATTACAAAAAAAAATACGTTAAGTGGCATATCTATCAAAATATGTGAGCAATCATACTAAAATTTGGCTTAAGAGGTTTGCTTATGGAAAACTGATTCTGGATTAAAATCAGACTGGGTTGTAGCAGTAGGTGTGTCACCGCTCTAAGTTTTAAGACTAATTACGGTACATATCGCAAAATATACAAGCTATTGTGCTAAAATTTGGTATGCGGATGTCGATCACGAATAAAATTTATTTAATATTCAAAAGTTGGCGGAATTGAAGAAGTGGGCGTGGGATATTTCGACTTTTTATTTTCTTTTCGATTTTTTTCAACATTTTCCATATTATTTTAACTTTTTCCAAGCTTTTAACTTTTTCCAATACATATATTCCATAAGTATTTTTTCGTCTTTTTCAACCTCTTTCAACTTTATTCGTCATTTTCTTTATTTATTCAACTTTATCTTTCAACATTTTTCAACCTTATCAATTTTTTTGAGAGTTTTTCAACCGCTTTCAATATTTTTCATCATTTACCATATTTTTTCGACATTTTCAATTTTATTAATTTTTCAGCATTTTCCTTTTTTTCGACTTTTTCAATTTCTTCAAACAGTCTTTTGCAACTGTTTCAACCTTTTTCAAACTTTCTCAATCTTTTTACATTTTTTCTCGACTTAGTCAAGCTCTTCAACGTCTTTTTAACATTTATTTAAAAGGTACTTTCAATGCAGTGTTAGGTATGTCAGTTTCGGCATGGCCGAATATTACTAGTTTTAATTTACTTTTATTTCACATTTCTTTCTCAAATGTTTCAGAGCCGCAATATTCTATCCTTATTTGGATCATAAAACTTCAGAATTTAAATCAAAATTCCAGAGTACATTTTTGAACATTTTACCCTTAGAACGTTTTATACCGGTAATCACTCGATGAGGCATGTTGGCAAAATCATAGGGGCTGCACTCACTTACGAAAGTGATTTAAATTGCAATTAGGTTGAGCGCTAATCCGAAATTTAATTGTGTCATCAGCATTTTTGTAAAACCGATTTCAAAGATACTTTGAATGCAATGAAAGCATTGCCCATTACACTAGCTTACAATTTTGGGCCTCATCTCGAGATTTGGTTTCTCATAGAAGTTTTCCTATATATTTTGGGGCGTGGATTCCAAAAATGACAACCATTTTTTTTTCTTACGAATCGTTAAGAAAAAACCCTTTTTTCTGCACTTTTTTCATTTATTTGGTCATATTTCTATCAATTTTTTTTCGACCTAAATCGGTTGCACACTATTCAAAAATTAATTTTATCTTCTGTCTAACGGTTTGCTGTTCAAGAAAATAGGATAGGATTTGATGGAGTTACAAGCGGTTATATTCCAAAAAGAGTGACTTTTTTTGGTTGTTTCAAAAAAGTCAATACCTTTGTTTCTTATATTTTTAATATTCAGGATGAAAATCTATTTTTCAACAAATATTTTAAGTATATATTTGATAAAATTAATTTTTGAATAGTGTGCAAATGATTTAGGTCGAAAAAAAAATTCATAGAAATCTGACCAAATAAATGCAAAAAGTGCAGAAAAAAGAGTTTTTCGGGGATATCTCGAAAACGATTCTTAAGAAAAAAAAAGAAAAAATGGTTGTCATTTTTGGAATCTACGCCCTAAAATACATAGAAAAAAGTATATGAGAAATCAGATTTTTTTTTTTTATTGTAAAAGGTGTTATCAAAACCAAAAAAAAAAAAATGGAATCGTTCTTCCAATGCATCAAAATTCTTCTGCAAGTGTTTGCCTCAATTCCAGCAGAACAAAGTTTTTCTATGTTAAAATGATTGATATTGTATTGTATATAAGGTTTACAATGACAGAAGACTGCTTAAATAAATTGGTTGGCTCTGGAAAATATTCATAAAGAAATCTATATCAGCTCAGCTGAAATTGTTGAATTAATTTGCCAGAAGAAACCACGCCGTCTTGAAACCCTTGATTAGAATACTGATTAGATTGTTGTAATTAATTGGCTCTGTAAAATATTCATAAAGAAATCTATATCAGCTCAGCTGAAATTGTTGAATTAATTTGCCAGAAGAAACCTCGCCGTCTTGAAACCCTTGATTAGAATACTGATTAGATTGTTGTATTATGTCAAAAAATATAAATATTGCTCGTTGAAAAACTCAATCAACGTGTGTTTTCATTTAAAAAAAAATGTTAGCCCCCTCCCCCTCAAGAAAATCCTGGATCCGCCACTGGCTCCATGTATCATAGTTAGTGTTTCACCGAGGCTACGAGGCAGCCTCGTTTTTGACTACGAGAATGAGGTGAGACCGAGGCGAGAACGAGGCGAGATGGAAAAATAAATTTTCCTCGCTTGACCGAGGCGAGGCGAGATCACACGGCACCTCGCCTCGTCCTCGCCTCGTCCTAGCCTCGTATTCGAAACCAAGAGCGAGGCGCGTTTTGACCAAATCTGAACTCGTAAGACCCATATGCAGATTCAAAATATGAATGTAATTTTTATATTAAAATCTTTATTTAACTAATATTTTAGTATTTTATTTTGAGTAAACTACTTTGTTTTATTTTTAACCCGCATGTGCTTCTTACGAGCTCAGATTTGGTCCAAGCGCTAATGCACAGAAGTGCTTGGATCGCATCAGCTTCTATGCGACTACGCCTCGATTGATCGATTAGGGAAGCATGTAAGGCTATAAGCAAAACTGCATGATTGACAACACTGCATTGAAATTTATTTATTCTAATAGTCTTTCTAAGAACCGGTAAGGTGAAGCGAAACGCACAGCGTAATGCTAGTATATAAATAAAGATCAATATATGTATGTTCGTTGCAAATGGACTCCTAAACCATTCAATCGACCGACGCAAGATTTGACATACATATATGTTTCTTATGATTTGTGATGCTCCGTAACATAGTTTACGATAAATGGGTGATGCCACCCCCACATAAGAGAAAAGCAGAATTCATCATATAAAGGGTTTTTCAATAGGGACGATGCAAAACTAGACCAATAGGGAAAGCAAACGACGCCATATTTTCTCCCGCTCTTTTGACATTTCTCTTCAGTAAGGTTTGTCATTTCATCATGAAAAGATATACGATCCAACAACGAGTCCAAATTATTAAAATTTGTTACCGAAATTTGGAGTCAGTGACCTCAACTTTAAGAGCGCTACGTCCAATTTATGGTCGTCATAATCGTCCTGTCAGATCAACAATTGAGCGTCTAGTGGAAAAATTTGAATCCACATAACAGTACAAATTGTTCCCGTGCCAGTGAGACAAAGAAGTGCCCGTAGTGTCGAGAATATTACTGCCGCTAGAGCATCAATAGAGGAAGACCCAAATCAGTCTCCCACACGTCGTTCTCAAGCGTTGGGCATCTCTGTGACGTCGTTGTGGCGAATTTTGCAAAAACACCTTGGCCTACATCCTTACAAGATCAAATTGACGATAATTAATGATAATGGCATCGAATGTTCTTTTACAAGAATAAAGAATTTCATTGATATCCCAAACCGTTTTTGTTTTATTTAAAAAAACTTTTGTAGCGCTCTTATTGAAAAACCCTTTATTATCAACTACTTGATGTAGATTAATAAAACTTGGTATATTTATAAAAGGTAGAGGCATAACTAAGATTCAAGTAGTAAAATGGGCGGTACAATGCCTTCAATATAAGAAAAAAATTAACTTTATCATATCTCAATATCTATTTGACGTAGATAAATAAGATTTGGTACATATCTTTCTTATAGTTTGTAAAAGGTTCATAGCTTAGTTTGGTTTTGGAAAAATAGGCAATGCCTCTCCTTCCCATATAAGAAAAGAATTAAATTCATCATATCTCATCCAGTTCACCAAAAATAAAAACAGATATGTTATTTTATTTCTTGAGGCTTGATCACCCTATCAGCCCTGATACATGTATAATTTTTTATTTATTTTAATAAAAACCTCGCTTTTTTACCGAGGTGCCTCGGCCGAGAACGAGGCGAAGCGAGGCATGTGATGGCAAGATCTCGTCCGAGACCGAGGCGAGGCGAGACTTAAATTTATAAAACGAGGCGAGACCGAGATCAACTAGAACCTCGCCTCGCCTCGGCCTCGGTGAAACACTAATCATAGTTGTCCTTTATTAGGAACTCTAGAGGCAAAGAACCAGAAGACGAACTTGCTGCCATTGTAAATTAAATTCCAGACCTCAAAATATGTTTCTAAAAAAGAATAGAATAAAATATGTTAGTCGCAACTTCAGTAATTATGCTGGGCCCATGACCTGTTTCGCAGTGTGTTTTACAAACGACTGTCTATACCAGGGGTTGGCAAAATTTGATTTTCTATAGCTCAATTGAGCTGGAGTATATCGCACGCACGGTTGCCACTTTGGTCCAATTGGACCAAAACTGGTCCTTTTTTTTAGGTTTGGTCCACTGGGCCTTCTTTTTCTGATTTGGTCCATTTTGAGAAGTATCAAAAATTTACATTTCTATATACATACGCATATATAAGTATGTATATGAATATGAGTCATTCCAGATGAAAACGTCTAAAAACTGGAAATTTCCTTGCTGCACTACTTTGAATTTTGCTCAGACTTTGTGAGAATCTTTGTTAGGGTTCCAAAGAAGGAAATCCAAGGGCATTTAATTTTCGGATGGGTCAGCTCCCGCCTGGCCGAATTGAAGCATATGAAAAACGTCAGTTTCAGGCTTCAATATTTTTAGCTGTAAACATTTTTCTGTTTAAGATATAGACAAACTTGAGATGGCATCTTAAAGCTATGAGATGGTAGTATTTGTGCAAGGAATGTAAATTCACACAATTTGTATACGCGAAAATTACACGGTGCTGAAAAAACATGTATTTTATTGATTTTTCGTGATCTTTAACTGGCTTCAGTGTCGCGACTGTTTGATACAAACCATTAATATTTCCTACAGATCAAGAACACATATCGAGGAAGAAATAAAATCTACAATTAACTCTATCCGCCTACTTTTTATAAGAAAAATCTGTGCTTGAAATTTCGAACTTTTGAAAAATTGCATTTTTTATGCCATTATATCAGCATGAAACTTTCAGGATATTTAGTTTTAACCTTGAACTTCAAAAGCCTGAAATCTCGTTAGCCAATTTTAATCCTTTCCACGTGTTCAGGTGGCTTAAAAGAAGCAACAAAAAAAATTAGAGTGAGTTTTTTGTTTGAATTTCGAACCCAAAAATCATTTGTACAAATGAGAGGAAAAAAACAACAATTGAGGAGTGAGCGAACAGAACGGCACATGTCCAGTTGCAAAAATGTTAACAAATCGCGAAAAAAAGGCTTATGTCTCTGAGCTAATTATTAACTTTGATAAGCAATTTTGCTCATTTAATAACATGTGATGTCGATATAATTATAGCACAATTTAAATTATTTAGACGAAAAAGCAAAGCAACGAAAAACTGATTTTTTTTGCGTTTTAGTAAATTTTCTGTTTTTAGTTGATTTGCTTTTTCGTTTTTCATAAGAATTGTACTAGGAAGCAGAAATTTTGAGCGAATTTTCTTCAAAACCGATTCTATGATATAGCCACATAGGACCGCAAATTTTTTTATAAAAAAAATAAAAATACCTCCTTCGGGTGTATTTTTTCCACAATTTTAGTCACACGAAAAGTGTGGGCGTGGTTTTACAACAGTGAGTGGCGTTCCCATTCAACTTAAAATCCCAAAACGCTATATCCTGGCACCTAAGGCAGACTTTTTTTACGTTTTAGTAAGTCGGTTTTTTCGTTAAATTTCAACGAAATTGGACATAAACTCTGTCCGCGCAGTTTTCAGGTTTGAGCTCGGAAGATCAAATGTTGAGACAATTATTTTTATTCCTCAAGCTATAATATAGGAAAAAATAAATAAATTCCCTCTCCTAAAGCTTAAAAAAAAACACCCTAATGTATATTTAAGTTATTTTTACACATCTTTTACAATGTGTTGTGTGAACTTTCAGGTATTTTTAGTTATTTTTTTTTTTAGTGGAATATGTTAACTTGTTTATGTTAAATAAAACAAAATATGATAAAAAATAGGGTCCTTTTTATTTTATTTTGGTCCTTTTTCTATAAAATTTTGGTCCCAAAAAATATTTTGGTGTGGCAACCGTGATCGCACGCATTGTTACGCTCTTTCATTCAGTTGTCGAAAAACCATTGACAAAGCAACATCATGTCCGGATGTCGTTATTGCTATCTTTTATGCACATAGAGAATTTTGTTTACAGCTTCGGCTGATGATACAACTTTATAAAATTCAGTATAAAACGTGTCGTAATGCTTTTCATTGTTTTCTTTTCACGACACATAACAATATAAGCATTGCGCTTTAGTTTTAAGACTTTGAATACATTTTCTAATTCTTCAATTTCTGCCGCAACATTTATTTCGCAAACTATTTCTGCGTAAAATTTCTTTCGGTGCATTCTCTCTTCTCTCACTAACACACTCAGACTTTTAATTTTGCCGACCCCTGGTCTATACTTTATTTCAAATATAAGTAGCATATGTACATTAGGCCGAGGTTACACTGGATGCGGAAATTTGTTCGTACGAATTCTTAATAATTTGTTCGTGCGAATATATTTGAACAGAGTGGTTACATTAGACGCGACTTCGTTCATACTTTCAGTTGAAGTGCAATCCATCAGCTGTTTTTCTCCTTGTTTTCGTGCGACTGTTCTGATGAAAAACAAAATTTTTTGTTCGCATCAAAGCAGTCGTACAGATTCGTACGAGTACGCACGAAGCATGCGTAGCCACTGTAACCGCATTCATATACACACATGCATTTGTTCAATTTTTGCAATTCTTACGAATACGTACGAATTCGTACGAACAAATTTCCGCATCCAGTGTAACCTCGGCCTTAGTAATAAAAATCTATGCAACTGCATTACTAACAGTTTATATGTGTAACAGAACTTATGAGAGAGAAAATTAAAGAAATAATAAAAACCTATATATATATGTGTGTATGTTTAAGCATACATTCGTTAAGGTGCGTACTGCCTATATTCTGACATTAACTTATAGACCGATTTTTATGAAATTTGATTTGGAGATAGATTGAAGCTTTTGTTTTTATGTGGGTGATGCCACTCTCTTAATAGGAAAATATGTTTTCTTAGCTAAGCTAATTAACAGATTTTGATGAAATTTGGTATGGAGATATGTATATTGAACTCTAAGCCAAAAGCAGTTTTAATGGTTGAATTTCAACCACTAGGCGAACTCTAGTATATGGAAAAATTTGAAAAAGGTTCAAATACTTAAGCGTCAAAAAATATGGAAAATATTGAAAAAAGTTGAATGAGATTGAATTAATCCGATATATTTTAGAAATATTGAAGAAGGTTCAAAAGTTGATAAAATACACTAGTTTACAAATTTGCGGTTGATATCGAGATCTGGTTTCTCATAGACTTTTTTCGATGTATTTTTGGGCGTAGATTCCAAAAATGGCAACAATTTCTTTTTCTTAAGAATCGTTTTCGAGATATCCTCAAAAAACCCCTTTTTCGGCACTTTTTTCATTTATTTGACTATATCTCTATACTTTTTTTTTTGACTCAAAAACGATTTTCAGCATTCGAAAGATATTTGATATGAGATATTTCTAACGATATGCTCTTTGCTTGAATCGGATAAGGTTTGATGGAGTTACAAGCGCTCAAAGTCCAAAAAAAACTGACTTTTTTGGTCTTTTTCGAAAATCACTCAATTTCAATTGCTCCATTTGAATGAAACATTTTTTTTTTTTCATATTTTTAAAATTTTTAATGAAAGACTATTCTTTTGCAAATATTTTAAGTATAATTTTGCGAAAATCGGACAAAAAATGTAGAAGTTATTCGAAGAAACACTAAAAAACTTGAAATAAAATTAAACGAAAATACATACGATTGTGTTTGTGTTTGGCTCTTTACTTTTATTCTCCGTTTCTTTTTAAATAAAAAACGTATGTATTTTCGTTTAGTTTTATTTCAAGTGTTTTAGTGTTTTTTCGAATAACTTCTACATTTTTTGTCCGATTTTCGCAAAATTATACTTAAAATATTTGCAAAAGAATAGTCTTTCATTAAAAATTTAAAAAATATGACAAAGAAAAAATTTTTCATTCAAATGGAGCAATTGAAATTGAGTGATTTTCGAAAAAGACCAAAAAAGTCAGTTTTTTTTGGACTTTGAGCGCTTGTAACTCCATCAAACCTTATCCGATTCAAGCAAAGAGCATATCGTTAGAAATATCTCATATCAAATATCTTTCGAATGCTGAAAATCGTTTTTGAGTCAAAAAAAAAAGAATAGAGATATAGTCAAATAAATGAAAAAAGTGCCGAAAAAGGGGTTTTTTGAGGATATCTCGAAAACGATTCTTAAGAAAAAAAAAAAAATGGTTGTCCTTTTTGGAATCTGCGCCCTAAAATACATCGAAAAAAGTCCATGAGAAACCAGATCTTTTTTCTTGTAAACTAGTGATATGGAACATTACGGAAAAATTTTAATACGGTTTTGATTGTTGCATTGGTTGAAACAATTTGTGTAATTTTACTATAATTAATATAGCGATACCACACATCGCTGTTTCTACTTCTTAGAGTGTATTTAATGTTGTACAACAGAAAAATTCGCCAACAACTGATAAATAATTTTAGTAAACCTAGTCGTTCGTGAAAATGGTCATTCGTGAAAATTACCATTCGTGAAAATGGTCATTCGTGAAAATGACCATTCGTGAAATCGCTTTCGTGAAAATGGCCGATAGCCGAAATTTCAACATTAAATTCACTCAAAACATACATGATGTTTTGCAATTAAGAAATCAATTGGGTAATTTATTGTGGCAATATGTGGAGCCTCAGGCTTATACTGATAAACTAGCAATATTTAAAACTTTTGTTATTTCGGTAATAAAGCCCCATTGCTGAATAGATAATCGTAATGGCATAAATAAAATTATCTAGCTAATAAAGCCAAATTGGAGTATCTAACAATTGTATGTAATTTATTTCAATTCAAAAATATGAGTTTAAAAAAACATCCTGAATCAGCTCAGCATTGTATGAAAACGTAGATCAAGGGGGAAGATTGTATTCATGAGTAATTCATATTAAGGATTAAGTCATATCAATGGCTCTTTATACTAAAATCACATTTTTCTTAAAAAAATCGAGTTCGCTTAAAACATATGTTTTTAAGATTTTTATTTAAATTTTTGTATCATTTTCTATGGTAATTTTGACGCTGAATTGAAATGTGGGCTTAAGTAGTTTTTAGCACACCTGGCTTTTGAGATAAATTTGGTCAATTACGAGTGTGTCTAAGATTATGAATTTTACTATTATCGTGCACAGGACACATACTGCTTTGGAGCATTTCACAAAAATGAAGTGATCAAATTTATTTCATATGCAATTTTTCCTTTGCAGGTTTTGTTGTTCTAAGAACTATGACCATTAATAGGTATAGTTAGTATCAGTGCTGATTTGGTACTGTATCATTACAGTTTTTAATATATTTGGCTGTAACATTATATTGGTACCCGGTCATAACCGCAATGATCATAGTCCCCAAAACAATTTTGGGCCTTATGTCCGCTTTTTTTCGATCATAATCCCCAATTCTTTTTTGGGCTTATCACAACTTCAATTCCAAAACCCCCCTGAAATAAAATCCTGGGTACGGCATTGGGTATCAGAGTAGAGTTTCATCTTAATGCAAACTGCTAACTGAAGAGCTTTTACCAACTTGTGAAATTAAAGTGCAGAGTTACCTACTCAAGTTCAAATTTTATTTTTCCTATTTGTTTTACAAATTTTGACCACGAAATTGTGATCAACTGCTGATTTAAAGTGCTAAAAATATGTCTAAACTTTTTTTTTTATTACATTTGCAGATACTACGAGACCGGATCAATTAAGCCACGTGCAATTGGTGGCTCAAAGCCACGTGTTGCAACCACCCCTGTCGTACAGAAAATCGCTGATTACAAACGCGAATGTCCGAGCATTTTTGCTTGGGAAATACGAGATCGACTTCTGTCGGAGCAAGTTTGCAATAGCGACAATATACCAAGTGTAAGTATTTACTAAATGTAATAAATATATTATTTTCTCATATTTCTACAGTAATATGACTGTGGTCCTGATCCAACATTATACTATAAGATCATAAGATCATGTTATTTCAAGCCAAAAACTGAGCGAAATGAGTAACCATAAAAATGAGCCATAGTTCAAACTTGTGTACATATAAGCTTTCTGAACTTAATATACTATTTTCCAAAGTTTTTAATAGAAATTTTAAGACGCTGAAAATTGCGTCAAACCTTGTCATACGTACACGGTTAGAAATCTTGGAATAAATTTTAATACAAGCGAAGTATTACAAAGATTTTTAATACAATTTTGATTAAATTTAATACTTTTGAATATATTACAAAATTTTGTAATACATTTTGTATTAAATTCTAATACAGTTCAAACATTAAAACGATATTTAATAACATTTGATGCTATCGCAAGTATTACATTTAGCCAACGTAAATATGATACTACGTTGGCTGATGTCGTTAAAATATTCATGCAACCCTTGCATTGAAAGGGAACCTGGTTCGAATCCCAGTGGATACGACATATTTTTTTTTATATTTTAATAAAAACGAGTATTAAATTTTAATACAAATTTGTATTAAAAATGAATTTTAATATCTAGACAGTATTGAATTTTAATACAATTCTGGTGTAGTCATATATGTAATCCCAAAAGTATTAAAATTTATTCCAAAATTTCTAACCGTGTACATAGATTCAACGGCCTTAAAATCGTTGTATTTTCATCTCATCTGCAGGCTCGTACCAACCCAGCTTTGCGTGGGGGGGCAAACAAGTTTTATTTTGCGAAGAGTAAAACCAACGGTCTTAGAATCCCACCTGAGACGCGTGGGAGGAAAAGCTCCTCTTTTCCCCTAGGTTGGTACGGGTCTGCTTACCTGCAACTTTGGAGCCAGTATGTTTTTTTAATTGAGTCTAACTTTTCGAGTTATTGAGCAAAACCACCCTCTCTGAATAGTTGTGCCTCGATTTTGAAAAATTAAATTTTTTCTACTTCAAGTATCCTAAAAAAAATAAGGTCTCTAAAAATTGGGGTGTATCCACTGACATTTTAACAAAAATGCTGTATTTAAACATCGATAGCGGTTCTTTAGAAACTAAGCTGTCAAAATTTTAAATCGATCGTCATATTGGACGCTCAGGTAAAAAATTACATTGTAAATTTTTGATTTAAAGCCGCAAATTTTGAAGTTGAAAATAGTAAACATAACATTTTTCTCTTTCATTTTTAACACAAACAACATTGAATTCATTTTGAGTTTGATAAGTATTGAAAAAAAAAACATTTTAACTTAAGTTCAATCATTTAAAACTTTAAATTGAATTTTGACGTTACAAAGTTTTTGAAATTACGCTTTTTTATTTAACATTAAAAACTTTATCACTTTAAATCAATTGGATTCTTTTTCTCTTGAATTTGAACATTTTCGGCTTCGGCGCCTTAAGCAAATCGTCAAGTTTTGAAAAATATGGAACGTGGGTTAAATAAAGTCATGGTTTTTTGAAATCCTAAGAAAATCAGTGCAGATATTTTTAGCACATAAGCTATTTAAATTATTTGCACTTCTATGATATCAAAAAATTTAAATTAGTTAGTCATATGTCTGTAGTTAGTCAGAAAATGTTGAACAGTTCGAAAAATGTAAAAGGGATCGAAAAACATTGAAATAATATTAAAATATTGAAAAAGTCGAAAATATTTTGAAATTTTCAATTATTAAAGAGATCGAGATACATATGTTGAGATATATTACAAAGAGGATGACAAATATTAAAAGGCCAACAACATTTCGAAAATGTTGTAAAAGCCGAAATACATATGTCGCAAAAATTGAGTGTCGCATGGACAGGTTCTAGTATACAGGCATATTACAGACATATCTGATTCCATAATCCAATGAAAACTTACCCGTGAGTTGGATCTTTCAACAAAATAATGACCCTAAACATACTGCTGGTCATACAAAGAAGTGGTCACGGACAACATGGTGACTGTTTTGGATTAGCCATCCTGTAGTCCGGATCTAAATCCAATTGAGATCTTGTGCCAAGTAGTAAAGGAACGTATTGGTGCGTTAAAATTTACAAATTTTACGCAACTCTATGTGGAAGAGCAAAAGGTGTTGTTAACCATTCCTAAGACTGTCTGAGGATCAAGTGGCTTCAATTCCTCGTGGATGTGCAGCAGTTCTTTCAAGTAATGGATTTCCAACCAAATATTGATGAAATAAAAACAAAATAAAGATTTTTAAAACTAAAAAATACAAAATAATAAGTCGTTCTTAATTATGTGAACGCTTGGTTTTCTTTCTAATATCATAAATAAGCACCCTGTGCTTAATCAGCTTAAAAATTGGTAACGAGTTTGTTAACAAACGAATGAAGGAGTCCTCTATCATAAGACTGCAAAAAGATATTTTTGAATTAGTAAGATATTTACTTATATGAAAAAGTTAATTTGAAGTGATATGTATGAATCGTTCCTAATTATGTGCACGTAACTGTATATTAAAAAGTTCCGTTAGTAGAAAATTATTGAAAAGACCCGAAAAATATTGTCGAAATATTTAAAAAATTTTGAAAAGTTGATTAAAATGAAAAATATTGAAAAAGTCGTTAAGTGTTAAAAACGTCGAGAAACTTGAAAATGTTGATTTCAAAATACTATATTTCATACAAAATATCAAAAAACGTTGAAAAATTGGAAAATGTTTAGTTATTTAAAAACTTGTCACGCTGAAAAATGTTAAAAAGTCGAAAAATTCTGAAACGTTGTGAAATATTGAACAAGCTGAAATCCATACTATTTATATTAAATTGCTTACATGAAAATGGTTTGTAACGCTTTGGCGCAAAATGTAATGAACCGATTTTAGAAATTTATTTTTAAAAACAACATACATATGCAGTGGCGGATACAAGGGGGGGGGGTACACCCCCTGGGAGTGAACAAAAATTTTTTATTCAAGAACGTTCATGAAGGATCGAACAAATCAAAGCAGTTCAGGCTTTTATATCTGAAAACCAACTCATAGCATTTTATACTCATTGTTTTCAGTCAGTCTCTGAATTTGTGCGCAGGAAAATCATGTAATATTTCTGAAATTCGTAACATGCTAGGGGCACAGTTTTGTCAGTGTCAAACTTTATCTCGAATTCATTTATGTAAATGAGTAGAACTATTGAAAGATAAAATTTTCGAACGGAGTCCAGCAACAAAAAAATCGTTAAAAAGCATTGTGTGTGACTAGATACGTTGATACTTTCAGCGAATTATTACTGTTTATCTCTTAAGCATTACAAGACTTAGAACAAAGCTAGGAAACCGAAACGTTTTCAAAAGCTGTCCAACTTTCAGCTTCGATAGGACGCTCCAATTTATTAGTATCGTTACATATTCTGAAAATTGTAAATGTTCCTATATTGTCTCTCAGTCGCAAACTACAAGATCCGACACTACAAATCTCTTCAGCCTGTACTCATGTCAAGCAAATTATCAACCTGTTTTCAGAAATGCGAAAAAATGAAACGTCATTTGATGATATTTTTAATTAAGCATCTTCAATCGCTGCTGAGTTAGACACTTAATTGATTCTTCCCCGCTATTAAATAAATAAATAATAAAAAGAAAAATATACCCAACACTGAGTGCATAATAACTTTGTCATTCCGTTTGTAACGCATAGGTGCTCTTTAAAGAAAACAGTACGACTTTATGAAACATTTTAGCCTTCATTGTTTATTTTCAGTTCACTTAAAAAAAACTTGATTTCCAAAATGTAAGTCCTCTTCGTTTTTTTTTTTAATTCTCAAACAAACTTTGATAAATATAAGAATTTCCGGGACCGGTCCGATCGTGGAGAAGCTAAGTTCAAAAAATTTTTTTTTTTTTTCAAATTCAGCGTTCCGACGTAATTTGACCAACAAATATTCTCATATTTACATATCTATTTAGTTATTATTGAAACTATTGCAGCGATTTTAATGAAACTTGGTGATTTGGTGCAAATGTGAGCAAAATAAGGATTTGGCTAGGATTAATCTTTTAATTTTCAATCATTTAGAAATCGAGATTTCGCTGAGACCTACACTGTAATGTTTTTTATGATTTTTTTTTTTATTTTTTTGCTGATTTGATAATTGTCTTATTGTAGTGCCACTCATTTACTTCAACTTGAATGTAATTTTTCTTATATTTTTACCTATATTTTGACCTTTTATTTTTTGTGAAAAACATCCTAATTAAATTTTATATCTAAATTTAGTGATTAAATTCTGTTGTTACCCCACAACACTTATATATATTCTAGAATTACATATGTTTAAAATGGCATTTTGAACTATATAATTTACTTTTATATTAAATGCCATATTCTTTTTTGATACAAATGCTACTATGAATACGTGAATTAAATCGTTTGTAAAAATAAAATTATTGTATCAAAAAAATGCATAAATAAAATTAAATGAAAAAAAATGATTCGAGCTTTCAAAGTCTCTCACAAGGGCGTGGATAGCCCATAATATTTATAAACGTATATTAAGAGAACTAACACCGTAGTCGATATAAAATCTTACAAGGCAGATGTACTTGCTATAAGATATCTTATTACAAAAAAAAAAAATACGTTAAGTGGCATATCTATCAAAATATGTGAGCAATCATACTAAAATTTGGCTTAAGAGGTTTGCTTATGGAAAACTGATTCTGGATTAAAATCAGACTGGGTTGTAGCAGTAGGTGTGTCACCGCTCTAAGCTTTAAGACTAATTACGGCACATATCGCAAAATATACAAGCTATTGTGCTAAAATTTGGTATGCGGATGTCGATCACGAATAAAATTTATTTAATATCCAAAAGTAGGCGGAATTGAAGAAGTGGGCGTGGGATATTTCGACTTTTTAATTTCTTTTCGATTTTTTTCAACATTTTCCATATTATTTTAACTTTTTCTAAGCTTTTGACTTTTTAAAATACATATATTCCATAAGTATTTTTTCGTCTTTTTCAACCTCTTTCAACTTTATTCGTCATTTCCTTTATATATTCAACTTTTTCATCGATTTTGAACTGTTTCAACATTTTTCAACCTCTTCAATTTTTTGAGAGTTTTTCAACCGCTGTTTCATCATTTACCATATTTTTTCGACATTTTCAATTTATTCAATTTTTCAGCATTTTCCTTATTTTATTCGACTTTTTCAATTTCTTCAAACAGTCTTTTGCAACTGTTTCAACACTTTTCAAACTTTTTCAATCTTTTTACATTTTTTCTCGACTTATTCAAGCTCTTCAACGTCTTTTTAACATTTACTTAAAAGGTACTTTCAATGCAGTGATAGGTATGTCAGTTTCGGCATGGCCGAATATTACCAGTTTTAATTTATTTTTATTTCACATTTCTTTCTCAAATGTTTCAGAGCCGCAATATTCTATCCTTATTTGGATCATAAAATTTCAGAATTTAAATCAAAATTCCAGAGTACATTTTTGAACATTTTACCCTTAGAACGTTTTATACCGGTAATCACTCGATGGGACATGTTAACAAAATCATAGGGGCTGCCCTCACTTACGAAAGTGATTTAAATTGCAATTAGGTTGAGCGCTAATCCGAAATTAAATTGTGTCATCAGCATTGTTGTAAAACCGATTTCAAAGATACTTTGAATGCAATGAAAGCATTGCCCATTACACTAGTTTACAATTTTGGGCCTCATCTCGAGATTTGGTTTCTCATAGAAGTTTTCCTATGTATTTTGGGGCGTGAATTCCAAAAATGACAACCATTTTTTTTTTCTTACGAATCGTTAAGAAAAAACCCTTTTTTCTGCACTTTTTTCGTTTATTTGGTCATATTTCTATCAATTTTTTTTCGACCTAAGTCGGTTGCAAAAAATTCTTCGCAAAATCTTCGGTCCTGTTCACGTCGGCGACGACTACCGTATTCGAATGAACCACGAACTGTACGAGCTCTACGCTGACATTGACATAGTCAAGCGCATCACTATACAACGTCTGCGCTGGCTGGGACATGTTGTGCGTATGGACGAAGAAGCTCCGGCGAAAAAGGTGTTTGATGCGGAAGCCGCTGGGCGACGACGAAGAGGAAGACCATGCCTCCGATGGAAAGACCAAGCCGAGGAAACCCTATCCACGCTTGGTGTGAATGATTGGAGAAGGCGCGCGCAAAGTAGAGGCGCCTGGAGAGAGCTTTTGAGGTTGCCGTAACCCGGTAACGGGTTGTTATGGCCACCCAAGTAAGTAAGTAAATCGATTGCACACTATTCAAAAATTAATTTGATCTTCTGTCTAACGGTTTGCTGTTCAAGAGAATAGGATAAGATTTGATGGAGTTACAAGCGGTCATATTCCAAAAAGAGTGACTTTTTTTGGTTTTATTCAAAAAAGTCAAAACCTTTGTTTTTTATATTTTTAATATTCAGGATGAAATTTAACAAAATGTTAAAGTTCATTAAAGTTTTACACCATGAACCAACAGACTTGGATATGTGGGAATGCATGAAAATATGGAAATTAACTTTTTCATTGATTTTTGATTAACTTTAACTTTTTGTGTCCGATTTGAGCAAACATATACTTAAAATACATATTTGTTAAAAAATAGATTTTGAAAGGTTTTTGGATTTAAACGGAGCAATGGAAATTTAGGTTTTTTGAAAAGACCAAAAAAGTCACTCTGAACGATTGTAACTCCATCAAATCCTATCCTTATATCATGAACAGCAAACCGATAGACAGAAGATAAAATTAATTTTTGAATAGTGTGCAACTGATCAAATAATTGAAAAATGGGTTTTTCGGGAATATCTCGAAAAGGATTCTTAAGTAAAAAAAATGATCCAAATAAATGAAAAAAGTGCAGAAAAAGAGTTTTTTTGGGGATATCTCGAAAACGATTCTTAAGAAAAAAAAAAAAAATGGTTGTCATTTTTGGAATCCACGCCCTAAAATACATAGATAAAAGTATATGAGAAATCGATTCTTTTTTTTTTGTAAAAGGTGTTATCAAAACCAAAAAAAAAAAAAATGTAATCGTTCTTCAATGCATCACAATTCTACTGCAAGTATTTGCCACAATTCCAGCAGAACAAAGTTTTTCTGTGTTCAAATGATTGAAATTGTATTGTATTTAAAGTCTACAATGACAGAAGATTGCTTGAATGGATTGGCTCTGGAATATATTCATAAAGAAATCTATATCAGCTCAGCTGAAATTGTTGAATTAATTTGCCAGAAGAAACCTCGCCGTCTTGAAACCCTTGACTGGACCAGTGATTAGATTGTTGCAATATGTCAAAAAATATTAGTATTGCTCGTTAAAAAATTTAATCAATGTGTGTTTTCATTTAAGAAATAAGTTAGCCCCCCCTCAAGAAAATCCTGGATCCGCCACTGTACATAAGTATTTGTGCTGAAAAGTCTATTGTGTACTTATTGTTTGGGATGAAGTCGCACAAAAATTGTCGATTTTTCGTTGTTTATTCTGCTTCCTGAATTCTGTATTGTTATTGTTTTTTTTTTTCTTTCTTCTCACTCGCTTGAATTTGGCTTCGAAGTTCAAAGAACAAACTCCGTTTTCATTGTTTTATTTTTGTTACTTTTGAAGACAGAAGATATATGAGTTGTTAAGAGAATAATTTCATTACGAAAAAAAAAACGGGACGCACGCGTGCGAAACCGTGGGTACCACTAGTACTATTCTATAAAAGTCGAAAACACTTAATAAAGTTGACAAACGTTGAAAAAGCCCAAATATATTAAAAAGATGAGAAATTTTTGAAATGTCAAAATATGATGAGATTTTGTACAGGTGTTTTATCGACAGTACGGAACGATCTTTTTCACTTAAGTCTAAAGTCTTGCAAGTTTTTTGTAGTCTTACCACTCCTTCGAAGATTTCTTTTCATTAGAGCCCGATATCTCCGAATTGGGAGAAGCTCTGGGCAGTTGGGCGGATTTGCAATTTTTGGTACAAAAATGATCTTTTTACTTTGATACCATTCCGTCGAAGCTTTAGAGTAATGAGAGGTTGCTAAATCGGGCCAGAGAATCACTGTACCTTCATGCGCACGAATAAATGGTAGAACACGTTTTTCGAGGCACTCGTCTGTATAAACTTTTGAATTGATTGTGCCTTGCCTAACAAAGAAGCTTCTTCTGAGGCCACAGGTACATATGACCTGCCAAACCATATATTGCTTCGAAAATTTCGAAATTTTTTTTTCTTTAAATTTACTAGGCATATGCCTCTTCTTCAGTGATGTATAATATTTGTGCCCAGATAGCGGCTTAAAATCTGCTTTGACGTAACTTCCGTCGTTCGTAACGCAGTAATCAAATTTAGTCAGTAACCTTTCATACAATTTTCGGGCTCGTATCTGAGCCATCAACTGCTTTTCATCAGAACGGTCTGGTACTTTTTGAACTCTACATGTCTTCAGCTTACTTTTTTCCTTTATCCTTTGCACAGTAGATTTTGATGTACCTGCTCTATCCGCCATATCTCGCACTGAGGTGTTGGGATTCTGCTTAAAAAGGCGCTTCACCTTCGCCGCTACCTTTGGGTTAGAAAATTCTGGTTTTCTGCCTGAACCCTTTTTTCGTGAAACAGGTAGACCCTTCTTATAATTAGAAATAACCGTTTTGACAGTTCTTTCTGATGCACCAACTATTTTTGCTATAGCTGAATATTTTAACCCTGGATTTTGCAGGTATGTGGACAAAATCAGTTCGCGGACTTTTTCTTGCTTGCTAGACATCTTTGTCGTTAGAAGTGCTATCTTCAAGTGTTATACATCATATCAAACGTCACTTTATATGGAATAAATATTTTGTCTTTTTAGACCTATAAGATTATCAGGTAGAGTATAATCTTAAAAAATAAAAGTGCAAGTTTTTTCTGGGACAGTCCTTATTAGAGTAAGAGCCCAGAGCCCCCAGACGTTACTTATTTTCTGAGTAGCAAAATGTGTTGGATAGGGTAGTACATACTAGTATGTACTGTGAACGTATGCATGCCTGTTAGCTTGGGCCGACGGACAATTTAATGGTACGTAAGTTAACAAAAAGTATTAAAATACTTCCTTGAGTATCATATAAAAAATTAAGTGTCTGGTAGACATTACTGCCGGCGGGAAGTGTCTGACAGTGTTAGTTATTAATTTTTAACATTATTCTACAAAACATATATAAAAATCAGCACTCAGAATTGAAAAAAAGTAAGTAATGATTTTACGTACCTTTAGCACCTGGTACATGTAAATTGGCCGTCGTCCCAAGCTAACGGGTATGCATACGTTCACAGTTCATACTAGTACTACCCTACACCACACATTTTGTTACTCAGAAAATAAGTAACGTCTGGGGGCTCTGGGCTCTTGGACTATATTGAATGTGTCGAAAACATGCTGAAAAAGACGACAATTTTTAAATATCGAGAAATATTGATAACGTAAGAATATGTAAAGACTTAGGATACACATACATATGTATGTATGTATATAGGCCATTCCACGCCAAATCAGATAGCATTTTGATTACAAACATTTGCATTTGCGATCGAACACCAAACGACATAGCTTTCGAAAAAACGTCAAAAAAAAAACGTTAAAAAAGTAGCTTTCAAACTGGGTGGTAGCCGGTGAACTTTTTTTTCTTATTTGTATGTGGGGTAATACGCCCTAATGTACACATGTATGTGTGTGTATAACTTTAAAGACAGACAGTTAAAGGACTTTGGTTAATTGCTGAATATGTAAATGAAATTACTCGTAGAGCCGCTAAATGGCAAGGTGCAGACACGGCTGTTTTTAAACTTGAACACCTACATACTGCAATTAAGTAATGCATGCGTGCGTTTGTCGTCGATATATCAGTACGGATAACGATATAATTTACATGTCAACCAATCGCTTTAACGAGAGGGACATGTTTAATTTAAATATTTTAATTGAGTTACATTGTAGCTCATCCCTTGTTGATGTAACGCTTGCTTGTCGAAAAACAAACTCATCTACACGCCTCCGCCCTCATTCTCCTTCACCACCAGCAACATAACATCATTTTGAAATTACTAGCAAAAAAGATCCCTCATACGTACATACATATGTATGTATGGATATTGCTGGAGCAAGGGTAAGGGAGGAGGCGGTGACACTCAATGTGTAGCTGTTTATTAGCAGGTCGTTCTGTTGCAACTGCCATAAGATTTGTATCATAACAATTTTGCATTTATTGTAGATCAAACATTTTTTCTTGTTTTGCTTAGTGGGTTGGCATCCCCTCAACCTAAATTCACGAGCAGAGTGCCTAACGAGCCTAAAGTTTATATTTAGTGATTATATTTAGTAGGTCTGTCTCTGCGGCTTTAGAGACATATCGAGGCGAAATCATAAAAAAGAAAGAAAGATGCCATGTTTGGTTTCATGCAGAAAGGTATACTGCCGTTCCAAGCGAAAAGAGAATATCTCAAAAAAATTTAAATTCATGATTCTTATGGCATCGGATAGCTTAAGAAATTACGCGTCTAATAAACTACTCCAAGTGCCGGTATCTTAGTTCAAACATATGAAAAATCTCCCTAGAGAATTTTCTGTATTTCAATTTTACAGGTATTTCAACAAATTGACATAAACAAAACATCAATTATCTCGAAACGCATTTTTTTGAGATGCACTCTTTTCGGTTAGTAGGGCAGTATAGTGCATATAACGTCAGTTCGTTGAGCAACAAAAAAAAGTTAAAGTTGTCTGGATAGGCAAAGATTGCAGTATGAAAGAGAAAGATTATTTTATAATTTAATTTATAACATAAAATTTTATGATTTTTTTTAAGTGCTTTTTAAGCATTTTTGAGAAAATGTAAATGAATTAGTGAATCATCAAACAGTAGCGGACCTAGGGGGTAGCAAAACGGTCCTTGTAATATGGAATGAAAATTTTGTTTTTAGCATAACTTTAAAATTTTGTGGAAATGGAAAATAATTCGAGAGATTTTGTGGGTGATTTTGTAATTCAGTGTGAAATACATTTAATTTTAGCTGGGTTTCCGAGGGCCAAAAGTGAGGAACTTTTATTTTTTTTTGTTGGAACAAAATTTTTACTATTTCAAAAAGAGAGAATATTTTCTGTTGGTAAGGGACAGCAAATTACTTCTTCTCCCGGTACACCACTGCCGTCAAACTCTAGTACATTGCACAGACATTGAGTCCGCATGTGTTTGGACTGTATTCCAACTAATGCTTACTAAAGTAATAATTGTTAAGAACAAATTCTTTCGAATTGTATAAAATCACATCCATAATTTCATCAAATAAACAAGTTGTTGAACAGATTTTGTGAAATAGAATCGATTTGGCTTTTTTCCACTGAAACTTTCTTATTGCACACAGAGCTGGATGTAGGGCCGTGTCTAGGTGTATGCGGGCTAGAACAGGGTTCAGCCTAGAACATTTGGTGCGGGCCCTACCAGGAGAGGTTGTTGCCTAAAAGATGCAACGAAATTTTTTGGATCACACGAAAAATTTTATTTTTACGATTATATTAAATATGAGATTGCCGACTATAAAAAAAAGTCATAAATTTTGCATTTATGCCGGCATTTTTGGCGCCGTCCCGCACCAAATTTATTGGCTGCAGCCTATGCTTAGGCACGGTCCTGGCTGGATGGAAAGTATGCAAGTGCCAATGGACTCCGGAGCCGAAGAGACTTAAATATTTTATTTTACAAGTATGGAAAATCGAAAAAAAAATTTAAGAAAAAAGTTTTAAAAAAAAATTATTAGAAAAAAATCTAACTTTCTTTAGTTTTTTATTCAATTTCCGAAAAATTAAAATTTTGCAGCTCTGGTAACAACCGTAGGAGTATTTTCTTTTAAATGAGGATATGCTCGTATGTATAAGGAAAGTTCAATAATCCATGACATTGATATTTAGATTATCTTATGTCCTTCATCTCTCCATGGAGCTTAGAGCCTCCACAAAACTTTCCCCACGTGCACGATCAGTGGCCAGTGCCTTCAATTCTCTGTAATATTTCTTCGATTCACCCATATCCTGCTATAGTAAACGTTTCCACGATGATTTAGGATGACCGCGATTTCTGCTACACTGAAGATTCCACTCCAATGCTTGCCGACCATTTCCACTTTCGGCTTTAGATTTGAATAGAAATTGGATCTGACGACATCTCGTGAGCAATTCGACATTAGCGATGGTCCTAGGTCACCTAATTTTTAGTATTCGGCGAGGAAAATTGTTGGTTGTGAATTCTGTAGCAGAGAGTTGTTGCACAGTTTCACAGCCGTATATTTATAGGGGAAAGGGTTCGGCTTTGGCCACTCTTTTATTTTTGGCTCATAACTTTTGAACAAGTGCATATTATTCGGATAAGAGTATCTATGGAAAGCTAGAGACCTTAACTAACTACTAATGATGCAACTAAGCCGATTCCGTCAAATAGAATTTTTTTTTTAATAATTTCGTGAAGTGGTAATTTTTAGCCAAAATTAACCGGAACTATTGTACTTTACCAATAAAAATAAGTAAAGATTTCACACAGTTAATGTCTGTTATTTAAAATTTAAAAAAAAAACCTTAAATTTGAACACCCTTTATGACAAGTTTATTTCTATGGAAACTTCTATTGATGACTGGAAAATCTTTTTTGTTCAAAAATTGGAAACAAAAGCAATGTGTTGAATAATGTTTGTAAATATTCCTATCTCGAAGCTGTCCAATGTTTCAAAATTATTTGAGAGTTCACTCAGGAAAAAATGAGTTATTTGTTTGAATTAGACATTATCGAATATTTCGTTACTTCTGCTTGTAGCCAATATCTTCTACACATACGGTTTACTGACTTTATCGATGCATTTAGACACTTTTAGGTGACAATTCGTTAGGGTTTTAACAAAAATTTTCGCATTTAAATAATTTTTACGATACATACGGACATATGTAAGTTCACACATTACTTATGAACTGGCATAGTTTAGTGCTTGTCTTTTTTTTTTGAAAGTTAAAATATTTGATTTTTTTAATAATTTTTAATATAAATTTTTAATAAGAAAAGCTCACATTATGGAGTACGTTAGAGAAAACCGCTTAGCTAAAAATAAAGAAAAACAAACGCTTAGTATAATTTATGATGTAGTATAAAAGAAAAATTTATGAAATTTAATATTCATTAAAATTTGCATAGTTTCCATTTAAGTAACAGAAAATTTTTTTTAATTTTTAGGGATTCTCTAAACTGCTGTAATTTTTGAACAAAGCTGCATTTTGGCTTTTGTTTTTCTTTATCTAACACTTTCATGCATTTATTATGCATTCATTCATTCATTTTTCTGCAATAATATCCAGTACCAGGAGACCGACCCTAGTTCGGTTTTTCGTTTTGAGGTTTAGAAAGTTGAAAAAATATGCAATATTTTGAAAAAGTGAAATGAGGTTAAATTACATATGTCGAAAAATACGGAAAATATTTAAAAGGATGAAAGACCTTGATAAAGTATGGAAAATGTAGTAAAACGGCAAAAGAGGTTAAGAAAGCTGAAAAATGTTCGAAAACTCGGAAAATATGGAAGAGATCGAAAAACTTCAAAAAATTTTGAATCAGGTAAAAGGCTGAAAGAGTCCAAAAACATGGAAAATGTTGAAAAACTCGAATAAAGTTGAATGAGGTTAAAAACGTCGAAATAAATTGAAAGAGGTTGAAAAAGTCGATTAAATATCGAAAATGTTGAAAAAAATTGAGAGCGTTGAAACAGACTGATAAAGTCAATAATATATGAAAAGTGTTGAAAAATTTGAAAGAGATTGAAAAACTCAAATAAATTGAAAATTTTAAAAAAGTTGAAAATCTCAAAAAAGTTTGAAGTTTAAAAAATTCGAAAAAAGTCGAATGAGGTTGAAAAAGTCGAAAAATATGGAAAATGTTGAGGAAAATTGAAAGAGGTTGAAAAATGTTGAAACAGTTGAAAGAGGTTGAAAAACTCGAAAAAAGTTGAATGAGGTGAAAAAGTCTAAAAAATATGGAAATTAATGCGAAATGTTGAAAGAGGTTGAATAACTCGAAAAACGTTGAATAAGGTTGAAAAATTCGAAAAAATATGGCAAATGTTGAAAAAAGTTAAAAGAGGTTGAAAAATGTTGCAACAGTTGAAAGAGGTTGAAAAACTTGAAAAAATTTTAAAGAGGTTGAAAAGTTGAAAAAATATTTAAAATGTTGAAAGAGATTGAATAACTCGGAAAAAGTTGAATACTGTTGAAAAATTCGAAAAAATATGGAAAATGTTGCGAATAGTTGAAAGAGTTTGAATAACTCAAAAAAAGTTGAATAATGTTGAAGAAATCGAAAAAATATGAAAAATGTTGAAAAAAGTTGAAAGGCGTTGAAAAAGTTGAAAGATTTTTAGTAACTCGGAAAAAGTTGAATCAGGTAGAAAAATTCCAAAATATATGGCAAATGTTGAAAAAAGTTGAAAGAGGTTGAAAAATATTGAAACCGTTGAAAGAGGTTGAAAAACTTGAAAAAATTTTAAAGAGATTGAAAAATCCGAAAAAATATGGAGAATGTTGAAAGAGATTGAATAACTCGAAAAACGTTGAATAAGGTTGAAATATTCGAAAAAAATATGGAAAATGTTGAAAATAGTTGAAAGAGGTTGAAAAACTCGAAAAAAGTTGAATGAGGTTGAAAAAGTCGAAAAAATATGGAAAATATTGAAAAAAATTGAAAGAGGTTGAAAAATAATGAAGCAGTTGATAAAAGTTGAAAAACTCGATCTGAGTTGAATGAGGCTGAATATATTGGAAGCAAATTTTATTAGGATCACTAACATAGTATACTAAATATAACATTAAGAGTTGTAAGCTTGTATGGGAGGTGCCACGCCCACTAATGAAATCCCGTCAAAGTTCATATAATTTTAGATCTTATAGTGACTGACACCTCTGCACCAAATTTAAAAAATATTACTCCAATAGCACCCTAAATATGGCATTTAACAGTTTTTGCTTATATGGGAGATGCCACACCCACTAACGCAATCTTGTCGATTTTTATTTAATTTCAAAGCTTATAGTGACGGATACCTATACACCAAATTTTAATGAAATTACTCTTACAGCACACTAAATATAATTATTAACGTTTTTGCATTTATGGGAAGTGCCACGCCTACTGATCTAATCCCATCAAAATTAATTTAACTTAAAAAGTTATAGTAACTGACATCTCCACACAAAATTTCAAAAAGTTTACTCTCATAGCACACTAAATATAGCATTTTACTTTTTTCGCATGTATGGAAGGTGCCACGCCCACAATTGTCGTTGCGCCCACTTTTGGTTACAAGATACCCAATAGTTAGTGTATCTTATGTGTTAAATTTCATAACGATAGCGTTGTTAGTTCTCTTATTATGGCGTTTATAAATATTGTGAGCTGTGCCACGCCCTTCAACGAGTTTTGCCAGTATAGTGGCATATTTTGTTACGATGACTGCCTTAAGTGGTATTGTCTTCAAATTTTTTATGAAAATCGTGGGCGCCGTTTTTGAGCAATATTGAATCAAAATTTTAAATTTTGAAAGGTGCCACGCCCTCTTCACCAACTCCGCCCACTTTTGGCACCATTGAAGATATTTATGATTTGCATCAGTCTATCAAATTTCATCAAAATATTTTTAACAGTTTGCGAGATATCACGTTGTAAAAATTTACGTTTAGGACTGTGCCACGCCCCTGTTAAAGTCTTGAAAAACTTAAAACCTAACATAATCTTAATTTTGTTGACATATGCATGAAATCCCCAAATTTCATCAAAATTGCTGAAGCCGTTTTCGAAATAAAGTTCTGTCATATACATATTTTGTACATATATATTAGAGCGGTTCAAAAAAAAAACTTTTTGATTTTTTCACGATGTGTCAGCGGATTACAATAGCCTTATATGTCTGGACAAGCCCCATTACTAGGATTAAGGTTAATATTGAAAACTGGATTAGCGCCCTCTGTTTTAAGTAAGCAACCCATTTTCAAAAATCTTGATTTAAAAAATGCTGCAAGTTGTAGAGGTTACAAAATTTTTCAACAAAGTGGGTATGGTTTTCGGGAAACAATCGATCGGGGAATTCAAATCCGTGATTGGTGTTTCTTCTTCTTTTCTTACAAAAAAATTTACAATTGACTGGACAAAAGTAAAAAAGTACCGATTTTCCACTTTCTAGCTTCAACACCTCAAATATTATGTTACCGCCGATCCCATGGTAGATCATTTTTAATGAACTGATATTCCCTTCAATGAATGCCGAAACCGCATATCATTATCTTATTTTAAAACAAAGATATCTGCATTTTTTTAAATTAACAGACCTGATTTTTTTCGAATCGGAGTCGACAAATTTGCATATTAAGGTGATTCTAATTTTTTTTTTATTTAAAACAGTAATCATCAATCGGGGAATTCGAATTCATGATTAGTTTTTCTTCTTCTTCTTTTTTTCTGACAAAAAAATTGAAAATTGACCGGAAAAAAATGAAAAAATTCCGATATTGTACTTTAAAGTTGCAAAATCACCCCATATAATTTTGCTGCCGATCCCGTTTTACATAATTTTTAATGTACTGTTATTTGCTTAACAGAATGCCGTAAACCGCATATCATTTTCTTATTTCGAACCCGAGATATTTGCATTTTTCCAAATTAACAGGAAAAACATGAATGAGGTTGAAAAGCCGGAAAAACTTGAATGTGGTTGAAAAAGTTCAAAAAATATGGAACGTGTTGAAAAAAGTTGAAAAGGTTGAAAAATATTGAAAAAGTTGAAAGAGTTTGAATAGTTCGGAAAAAGTTGAATAATGTTGAAAAATTCGAAAATATATGGAAAATGTTGGAAAAAATTGAAAGAGGTTGAAAAATGTTGAAACAGTTGAAAGAGGTTGAATAGCTCGAAAAAAGTTGAATAAGGTTGAAAAATTCGAAAAAATATGGAAAATGTTGAGAAAATTTGAAAGAAGTTGAAAAATGTTGAAACAGTTGAAAAAGGTTGAATAACTCGAAAAAATATGGAATATGTTGAGAAAAGTTGAAAGAGGTTGAAAAAGTCAGACAAATTTGGGAAATGTTGAGAAAAGTTGAAAGAGGTTGAAAAATGTTGAAACAGTTGAAAGAAGTTGAAAAACTCGAAAAAAGTTGAATGAGGTTGAAAAAGTCAATCAAATATTGAAAGCGTTGAAAATATTTGAAAAATGTAGAAAATCGTTGAGAAAAGTTGAAAAAGGTTGAAAAATAATGAAGCAGTTGAAAGACGTTGAAAAACTCGTTGAATGAGGCTGAATATATTGAGACCAAATTTTATTAGGATCACTCCTTTAGTTTGCTAAATATGGCATCAATGTTATAAGTTTGTATGGGAGGTGCCACGCCCACTAATGAAATCCCATCAAAATTCATATAATTTCAAAGCTTATAGTAACCGACACCTCTTCACCAAATTTAAAGAATATTACTCCGATAGCACACTAAATATAACATTTAAAGTGTTTTGCTTATATGGGAAGTGCCACACCCACTGATGCAATCTCGTCGATTTTCATTTAATTTCAAAGCTTATGGTAACCGACACCTCCACACCAAATTTAAAAAATATTACTCTCATAGAACAATAAATGTAGCATTTAACTGTTTTCGCCCACTTTTGGTTACAAGATACCCAATGGCCAGTATATTTGACATGTCAAAATTCATAACGATTGCGTTGTTAGCTCTCTTATTATAACGTTTATAAATATTGTGGGCTGTGCCACGCCTTTCAACGAGTTTTGCCAGTATAGTGGCATAGCTTGTTATAATGACCTCATTCAGCGGTATCAACTCTAAAAATTTTATGAAAATCCTCGGTGCCGTTTTCGAGTAATATCGAATCAAAGTTTTCAATTATTGAAATATGCCACGCCCACTGTTCCGGTTCCGCCCACTTTTGATAACATTTACGATATTTATTATATGCATCCGTCTACCAAATTTCGTTGCAATACCTTGAATGGTTTGCGAGTTATCACGAAATAAAAATTAAAATTTAGGGCTGTGCCACGTCCCTGTTAGAAACTTGAAAAACTTTAAACCTAGTCCAATCTTAATTTTGTTCACATATGAACGAAATCCCGAAGTTTTATCAAAATCGCTGCAGCCGTTTTCGAAATAAAGCTCAGCCATATATAAATAAATATATAAATATACAGTTTTAGCTCGTTTAATAATAGTAGAGATATATATATAAGTATATATCGGAGCACTTCAATAAATTTTTTGTCTCTATAGGCCCAAAAATTGCCTCAGAGTATGGGAATGTTAATTCTCAATGTAGTTGTCTGTCAAATGAGCAATGTCCGCCTAAAAGTTTTTTCTTTGAACCCATTACTTCACATGAAGTTTACAAGATAATTATGTCATTAAAACTTTCACATACATCTACATTGAATAATTTCTCCGACTGTTTCGTCAAAAAGATCGTATATAACATCTGTGATATTCTGAGTCATTTATTCAACAAGATTTTATTACAAAAACTACACAACTTTGGCTTTAGAGGTTCGATGCACACTTGGCTTAATCAATGGTCAAAAATCAATGGTCATTTTAGCTACATTCAGATAACTTCAGTGAGGGTTTCTCAGGGATCAGTGCTTAGACCCATTTTGTTTTTAATATTTATCAACTCACTTTTCTCTTTAGATTTCAAAAGTCAAATAAATGCGTTTGCTGATGATATGGCATGCACCTTTACAAATAACTCCCTGTCAAATCTTGCCACTGATTTGAATCATGATTTGGAATTATTGAGTCACTGGTTTAAAATACATAGGTTAGTCATTAGTGACAAAACTAGAATTAAGTTTTTTAATGCTTCACGGAAAGACTTAGCTCTCGATAATTTCTCTTTCCACAATGGTAAATGTGGTACATTTTCTTATTGCAGTGATGTTTGCCCATACTCTGGAGTTTCTCCAACTGTTAGTAATTATTCCTGCTCTTCTACTTGCTTTCAAATTGAATGTGTTAAGTCGTTTAAGTACCTTGGACTCATACTTGATTGTAAGATGAGTTGGTCTGAACACACAAATGCTCTCAAAAGGTATTTTCTAACTGTTAATAGACATCTTTTCTTATTAAAAAGCTATTGTTGCCAAAAGGTACTTAAATGTATATATTTTGGTTTATTTCAATCCAAATTGGAGTATGGTTTAACTTGTTGGGGTGGTACTCACAATAACAAGATATATCCTCTTTTAATATCCCAGAAACTCGCCATTCGAACAATTTGTAATAAATCTCGCTGGACTAATAGTTTACCCCTATTTAGAAATCTAAAAATTTTACCACTAAAACACTTATATTATTTCAAAGTGCTAAGAATGTTTTATATAAAATCTGGTTATACGCTGAGTAGAAGCTCTACCAATTATAGCTTTAGAATTAATTCGCAAAATTTTGTCTCAGTTCCACCACATAGCTCACAATTATTATTAAAATTTTATACAACGATTGCGCCAAGACTATTTAATAGTTTACCTGTTAATCTAAGATCAATCCGCAGTGAGTCAATGTTTCTTAGAAGCACAAAATTTTGGCTGTTAACATTAAATTTTGATGAAATTGATGCCCTAATCTGCGTTGTCAGTTAATATCATATATCTTTTTTTCTTTAACTTTGCACTTTCCTAAGTAAATTTTCTTTTCTTCGTTTCTATTTAAATTTAACTTAAGTCTCTTCATAATATTTTTTTTTTTTACTCCTCAAACTTTAAATATTTAATTTGTTAATAATATGATTTAGTGTGATAATACAAATATGTAATTTCTTTTTTTTTCGATTTTTTTCGATTTTTTTCTTATAATAAGACCCCCCACGCAAAGCTGGGTTGCAGATGAGATGAAAATACAACGATTTTAAGGCCGTTGAATCTATGTACACGGTTAGAAATTTTGGAATAAATTTTAATACTTTTGGGATTACATATATAGTATGATTACACCAGAATTGTATTAAAATTCAATACTGTCTAGATATTAAAATTCATTTTTAATACAAATTTGTATTAAAATTTAATACTCGTTTTTATTAAAATATAAAAAAAAATATGTCGTATCCACTGGGATTCGAACCAGGTTCCCTTTCAATACAAGGGTTGCATGAACATTTTAACGACATCAGCCAACGTAGTATCATATTTACGTTGGCTAAATGTAATACTTGTGATAGCATCAAATGTTATAAAATATCGTTTTAATGTTTGAACTGTATTAGAATTTAATACAAAATGTATTACAAAATTTTGTAATATATTCAAAAGTATTAAATTTAATCAAAATTGTATTAAAAATCTTTGTAATACGTCGCTTGTATTAAAATTTATTCCAAGATTTCTAACCGTGCATATATACAGGGCCGGCGGGAGGTACGGGCAAAGCGGGTAGTTGCCCAGGGCGCCGCTCTGATGGGGCGCCAAATTTTGAAACATGAAAGATATACAATGTTTTGAAAATTTATGGGGAACCAATATCCTTCACACGTTGAAGAAGTCGGCTTATAAATTTTAAGGACCAGACAAAATAGTTGTGCAATTTGAGTGCCTAATTTATTGAATTTTTTTTAATGTCTGCACGTGCAGATAAAAAAAGTTTTCCAAATAAGTCTTCCAATGCTAAGTGCGATGATGCTGTTGCCGATTTTAATAATAACGCTGAAGATGCTCCAGTCTCATGTAAAAATTCTGTTGACTCTGAAGGTAATTTTGAAGTGGATAACAAAAATGTTGCATTAGTATATTTTTATTCTACATTCAATAGAGATTACAAGTAATTCGCCATTGGAAGTTAAAAGTGAACCGACAGTGTCCCTTAAATAAAGACTGTCGCCGATTTGCACCAACATGTGTGAAAAGAACAGTCATGGTTGGTATGCTCAGTTGCAGCTGATACAATTTTTCCTTTGGTTGCAAGGTCCTTAGCTGTTTTAAATATTGGAAGGATTAAAATCGCATGAGTGCAGTGTATTCTACTTGCGCACTTGCTCTGCTTGGCTAGAGCTTTCTTATAGATTTCGTTGAAATTAAACAAGTGACTCGGCTCAACAAAACGCATTACGATCGAAAATAAACCATTGGCGCAATGTTGTCGAAAGATTGCTCGTCGTCATCATATTTCTTGGAGGGGAATGCTTATCTCTTAGAGATTCGTCTGACACACCTCACAAAAAAGGAAATAGAAATTTTTTGATAGTAGTGGAGCTGCTGGCAAAATTTGACACTGTGATGAAGAAACAATTCACTTGAATAAGGCAGTTAACAGGCCAAGTTGCTCACATTTTTTCATAAATGATTGATCTAGTAGCTGAAAGAGCTAAAAATATAATTGTAACATAATTGAATTCTGCTAAGTAAGTACTATTTTATAGTGGTTGATTGTACACAAGATGAGAGCAAAGTTGAGCAAATGTCAATTGTTGTGCGTTATTAAGGTAAAGAAGTAAACTTCGAGAGCATGCTTGAATTTACAAAAGACTTGGCGGGAGAAATTGACACTGAAACTACCTTTCGGTTAGATCCACCCATAAGATCTCGTACAAAAACCAAATATTTTTGATATTACGAATTTGAAGATGAGCCAATTTCGGATCCGAAAACAAAGTTAATGCTAGAATGTTACTATACAGTGTTAGATGCAGCAATTAAGGAATCATGAGAACTCGTTTTCTATTTTATATGACATCGGATCCCTAAAAATTGAAAATGTTGTCATACACGAAAAGTGTCAATGATATCGACCCTTGCGAAATGTTTGCTATCTGAGTCAATAGATCCAAAAACTACTCCATTAAAAGCATTGGAATTTATATCTAGCCTAAAATTTTTCGCTCTAAACGTAGCTATTGTTTTGCGAATACTACTTGGGGAACGCAGCTTATCAAAATTAAAATTAATAAAAACTTATTTACGATCTACAATGTCACAAAAAAGGTTGTTCGGTCTGGCTATGCTGGCCATTTTGATTACGATAATCTCATAAAACCCTTTGCAGAAGCCAAAGCAATAAAATTTTAGAAGTTTCTAAGTGCTGAAAATTGCAAAAATGTTATTTTGTTCAGTTTTGAAAGGATTTTTAGTCACTTTTTCATATCAAGTGAAATTTAATAAAACTAGCATTCTAGTACTAGTTTCTAAACTAAATCTTTATGTTTTGTTACCTTTCTAAGGAACCGAAAGTTGGCTGCGAAAATATGATCTCATTTTTCATAAACAATTTAAGTTCTTATATGTACTTAGAGTTCCCAAAATACACGATTTTATTATAGACTACATATGTAACTTTTCTTAATTATAAATTCACTTAATCTTTGCTCATATATCTTTGTATCGAGTCAGACCCGTGCGCAGGAATCATCCATGGGGGGGGGGGGGGGGGGGTTTAACTCGGACATTTCATATTATTTCATGTTCATAAGAAACGTCAAAACACGGTTTACTTTTAATATAGACATTAGACCCTGTGGATTTGTATGAAGCAAAATAAAGTCAGCCAGACACCGACTCAAACGTTAGAAGAACCCTTAAAAACGCTATCTGTGTCATTTTGTTTTTTCCATATAAAAAATGTGAAAAAATCGAATTTTGGGACTGAATATTATCTATAATAGAAAAAGTATTTAAAATTTTTAGCGTCAAATTTTTTGCAAGAAGGCAATTTTTATTTTTCGACTAAATTTGGGTATCCATGCTGTGAAGGAAGAAAAGTTACGAGCAAATAACACGTTTTTTAAGTCAAAAAGGACCTTCAGGAGAATCAAAAGTGCTCCATTGATTTTTCTCGGAACGAAAACAAAATGACGCAGATATCGCTTTTAAGGGTTCTTCTAACTTTTGAGTCGGTGTCTGGATGAATCTAAGTTTCGACCTGGTCTAATAGACATTTAATTATAATAAAACACATAGTACATATGTACATCTGTTTATGTTATGATTCGATATTCAGTTATCATTACGTAAGTAACTAATTCTGCGAGGTACTTGAAAAAACTCGTCCAAAACTTTTTCCACATTGATTTTGATATCGCGATGTATACTTAGCGCGGCTAAGCCGTTCAGCCTTACTTCGGACATAGTTATCTGAGGTATGTCTTTAGACAACGTAGCACTTAAAAAGGAGCGTTAATTTGTTGCTGTTGTCAAAGTTGCCATAACACGAAGCATTTTTGATGTCTTGCCCGGCAATGCGTTGACGCCAAAGTTGAACTTAATTTATCCACATGTCACGTGAACTGTCATGCAAAATTGAAATACAGTGAAATTCCTCATTACGGACAGCCCCCATAACCGGACAGCTTCCATAACCGAACATATTTCAGCGACACTCACTAACTTTTCCATACAAAATGCATTCCGATAGCCGTACGCTCCAATAACCGGACAAAAATACTGCGACGGTGGGTGTCCGGTTATAAGGAATTTCACTGTATATGGCGCGAATAGATTTGTGCATGAATTTTCATTGAAGCTGATTTTATTTATGCCGAAGCTATGCTTAAACGCGCATTGAAAAAACGCTTGTGTTACTTAGCCTTAGCGACGCACAGTGGCCCCAAATCGTGTTTTTTGGTTCAAAAATAGCTAGAGAACGCAAATTTTGTCGAAAATGAAATACTCGGGTTCTGAAGATTTATTGGCATTTTAGTTCTTTCATTTAAAAAAAAAAAATTTGTTGTGTCTTTTTGATTTTTCATTCAAATGTCAATAAAAACCTATGTGCGAAAATTCCCAATTGGGAGGGTTTGAACCCCCAAAGCTCCCCCCCTTGCGCACGGGCCTGTATCGAGTATATGTTATCGCCCATCTCAAAATGCACGAAACTTGAATAAAAATGTGTTCATGAATAAAACTTTTTATTGTTTTTTTTTCTCATAAAAATGGGGTGCCATATCGCACTCTGCCCAGGGCGCCAAAAGCTCTAGCGCCGGCCCTGCATATATACATATTAACATATTTATAAACATACAATTTTAGCTCGTTTAATATTAGTAGATATATAATTAAAGTGCTCATCGAGCAGAGTGCCTGAAAACTATCAGCTTAGAGATCTGCTAACCAAAAGCTGAGCTTTAAACGTGGAAATATTCCCTATTTTTTAAATTTTCTCAAGCATTGCACTGATTAACTACCAATGCCTTGCCATAGCGAGCAGAAAAAATCTACTATAGTCTAAGAGCCTGCTGTAGAAAAGTCAAGTGTATAAGATTGCAGGATGGGATATACGGGAAAGATAGTGCGCCATTTTGGTGAAACTAACGGATCAGAGTTGCCTTGCCAAAGCCTGTCCCGATGCCCGAAAATGCCCGAATTTTAGGCAATTTTGCTGTTTTAATTGGAACTGTATAATAAGATGCCTCAAAATATAAGTATGTATATCAAATGATTGAATTTGAAGAAGCCTAATATACGGGTTGCATTGTTGAATCCTGTACCCAACATGGGTTACTACCGGTTTTTTGGTTAAATTTTTAATAATATATGTAGATCTATGTTTGAAATGTGTGCCAAACGATAGAGCTCGAAGAGCCTAAGTAGAATATATGGGGTTTTCTTGTCGAATCCGGTCAGGATTCGACAAATTGGCATAAATATCAAGCTGTTATCTTTATTAATGAAAATTGACCCAGAAAACCGGTAGCAACCCATGTTTGGGACAGGATTCACAATGCAACCCTTAATATTATATTTAGGCCTCTTCGAGTTCTATTATTTGACATACATATACTTTGAGGTATAATATTATACAGTTTCAACTAAAGCAACAAAATTGGCTAAAATTCGGGCATTGGGACAGGCTTTGCCAAGGCAACCCTGGCTCGTTAGTTTCACTAAAATTACTCACTATTTTTTTTTGTGCATCTCATCCTGTAATCTTATACACTCGACTTTTCTGCACAGGGCTCTCTGCCTACTACGCTCTCTCATTGTGATTTGTTATTGCTTTTGATATTTTAATAACAACAACGCTTAATTGGGCAACAGTAACAATTACAATGATAAAAATAAAAAATAAAAGTTATATTCATTGAAAAGGCCAAACTCGTCTATACTATTAAGATAAAATTGCTTGTAACGATTTGGCGCAAAATATACCGAATCGATTTTAATAGTTTCTTTTTAAAAATAACACATTTTCGCTAAAGAAGGTTGTTGCTTACTTATTTTGTTTATTTTTTTAAACTTAAATATCCTGAGACAGGCTCAACCTTCAGTCTTAGATCAGCATTGAAAGTGAAGATGAACATACACTGTGTGTAGGATATAAAAAAGCTCACAAGTGATGTGTGAAAATTTTAAAAAGTTGAAACATATTGAAAACGTTAAATAATCAGTCCACTGTAAATTAAGTATAGTCGGTTTTTCATAATAGTTTTAAGATGTTAAGAATTTGCTTACTTTTCCTTTCGCTAGTATCCCGATACATCTCATGACTCTAAGCCCCTAATTTCGGCCCATGCTGCTTGAAGCAGCTTAAGCATGTTTGAAATGGTGGTCAGCCCTTGCAACCCTAATATTTATTATCACCGATTATCAAACAGTTCCCTTATTGTATATTGCTATAATTAATTCTTTCCCAGTTTAAAAATTTTTGCCATCCCTTTTATTTAGTTTTTTTTTTTTTTTTGAGGTAAAGTTCTAAATTTTTCATTCATTGTCAATACAAAACAAAAAAAAAATCTCTGAACATCTTAAAAGTAAAACCCACTCGTAAACTGGATTAAAACTTTTCCTTATCGTTTCATTGTTGTTGCTGCTGCTATTGTTGTTGTATTTGTTGTCATTGTATGGCATTTTTGTTACACAAAAAAAAATGTGTGCGACTGTTGTGCGTGCCCTCGCAGCCGTCTCAATATAGAAACATATTGTATAGTTAATGCGCCCCTTTTAAGCGTACGATCATCATTAGTCGGTTCGATCATTCAGCTCGATTCTTTTTACTTAGAATGCTGCCGCATATCGCGCTACTTTTCAAAAACAAAGTAATCAGGATAATCCCTACTCGACCGTAACAATGGCAGCACCAACTCTAATGATTCTTTAAACGCGATTGATACATTTTTAAAATAAAAACTAATCCGTGTTTTAATCTTTCCACATTTTGCATACCTGTGTTGCAAAATTTAAAAATTGTATGCCCTTTTATTTTAATTAAGATTAGGCAACTCGACCGCCGACCAGAGCCGTATTACCGCCAACGGCAGTTACACTGCGTGCCGTAGGGGTGGCAGTTTGATTAAAGAAAATGCAAATTTCTATTTTTGATTAGTATCCGAAACACCATTCAAATTTGTAGTAGTTACTACTGAATATAGCAAAAACACGAAAAAATAGAAAAAAAAGTAAGGACTTCTTCCGGAGCATGGAGTGGCCGTAGGAGCGGCAAAAACCGTAATGACTCAGCGACTTCATTCAGTAATATTTCGAAATCAGCCAATGGTACTGAACGACATTTCTAGCTCCCCTACGAATTTTGCTCTGGCAAAATAAAACCCCTTTTCCTATCGCACATCCAGTAGCGTACCTAGGGGGAACCGCCCCGGATGCAATAGCTTGGGGCGTTATTTTTTTTAGGTAAATCCATATATTTATAATGGATCTTTTTTTACTCGTTAAAACGTAATGTTGGCGGTGAACAAAGTCAAAAGTGAGCACCTTTCTTTTTTTTGGTCAATAAAAAATGTTTGTTAATATCAAAAAAAAAATTTATATGTAGGGACGGCAACTCAACTGTTTTTCCCGGGCGCGAAATATACACGGTACACCATTGCGTTCATCTACATTAGAGTGGTTCTTGGGAAATAAAAATTAAGGACGTCCCCTCAATCGGTTCAAAATAGGACAAAAAAAATTTAAAAATTAATTTAAAATTTTTATCTTTAACCCCTACGGACCTTATTTCAAAGGGAAATTTGACTTTTCTTGTTTGTTTTTTTTGCTCGAAATAGGGTAAAAAAAATTTCAAAGTTAATCTAAAATTTTTATCTTTAACCTCTACGGTCCCTATTTCAAAGTGAAATTAAAACTAAGCCGGCATTTTCTTAAACTATTTTTTCTTGAGTGACTTTTAATTCTAAGAAAGAATATATCAAAAAAAAGATAATTTGAATATAGTTTTCGAGATATAGTCATGGAAAGTTGCGGATATAGCTTTTCTAAAAATCATTTTAAGTTGGAAATTCCTGAATAGATTTTACATATATTGGTGTCATATGAAAGGTCATTTTACTGTCTATAAGATTGATGCATTAAAATTCGAAATAATTTCCAAGTGTTTTGAGGTATGGATGTTTTCTTAAAATTGTCACCATTTTTTTTAAATAAGTGCAATTTTCTCTAAAAACTGTATTATTAATCTGTAATTATATTAACATTTTATGATTAATTGACTTAAATTCCATATGACATCAATATATTTAAAATCTGTTCAGGAGTTTCCAACTTATAATGATTTTTGGAAAAGCCATATCTGCAATTTCCTATGATTCTATCTCGAAAACTAGATCCGAACAATACTTTTTTTTTATCATATTCTTTCTTGAAATTGGCGGCTTAGGACAGATTTCATTTCGAAATAGGGTCCGTAGGGTTTAACAATACAGCTTTAAACTATTTTTTTTTTTATTTTTTTACCCCATTTCGAACCATTTGATTTTCGAAAAAAAGTACACTTAAGTACCACCATAATCAACATAATAGAGCACGGTGGGCTTTAACCAACTTTTAATAAAAGTGCGAGTTACAACAAAAGTTTTAATTGGGATGTAGTTCAGAGTCGATATATGATAAAGCAGAAGAAATACTTAGAGCTTTTTTTTTAATTCCACATTTACTGTTTTTTAAGTAGGTACATTACTTATTTATGTATATCATACGTATGAAATTTAAAAACGATCCGATTTTATTCAAATTTTGACCTGTCAAATTTATTTATTAGGTCGCAGCAAAGACAAAATGTCAGCTTCCTAGGTGGGCGGAGTCCTGAGGAATAGATTTTAGCCTGAAAATAGCCGTTTTTAGTACGTTTTAAAAATTTTAGTTCTAAAATTTCACAAATCTAAATTTAGAGTTATGGATATCACTTTTCTTTTGCTATGTCATCTAGTATACAGAAATGATAATTTGAAGCCTCTAGAGTCTAGACTGTTAGACCTTTTTTTGCGACCAGATTAAGAGAAAAAGGTCTTAGTATAATATGGCAACCTTTAAAATGATGCTCCAAATCAAGGTTTTATTCATAATACTTAGACTATGCTTTGTTATGTTATAAGACATCGAATTCGGCTGTTTTCGCAAAAATAGCGTTATTTGCAAACTTTGACCTAGCAGTACTCAGGACCCCGTTTACTTAGAGAGCTGAAATTAGGGCTGTAGTGCTATCTTTTACGGTCCTTTGACGAGTCAAAAATCAATTTCAATTTCAAAAAAATCTGATGTTTTTTAAATGTTACTCGTAGGTATGCCATAAGAATGCATGTGTAATATTACTAAAAAACAGCAAATATGCAATTAAAAAAAACAGCTATGGCGATTTTTTTTTTATGATGTATTTAGACTATTGATAACGTCCCAAATAATTCACCATTCAAGTTTTTGTTGTAACTCAACTTCGCATTTGAACTTGGTTTAAGCCCACCGTGAGAGAGGTCTGCATGAGTGCACTCGAAACGACCAGCAAGCCACTCTCCACGTTGCAAGTACATACATCGAGCTTTTGTGCACAAACACCACAAATCAAAATATATCGAACACCAAGCAGGAGAGTAAATAAAATATTCTACAAGTTCAAGCACTCGAAATTACCCAAGTAGAAATTTCGGTCAGCGTTCCGTCACTGTTACCACACATTCGGTTTGTTTCGGTTAAGTATTTGTGTAGATAACTACTCAAACCCCGCTATGTTACGTAATCGTTACGTAACCGTTACCAAGTGGGGATATAGAAGACAAAGGGATATGTGTAGTTATTGTTACTGAATTTGTGACTGATTTGTGACCACAATTTGTAGTTATAGAAACCCACACGCAAACGTTGTTGTGTAGAAAATATTTTACTCTTAAGTTACTTTTATCATTGTAGTATACACACATAAATGAATACAATGGTAAGAAGCATTAATATGTATGCGTATTATTAAGACTCATAATATTTACTTTTTATATGAACTAAATTCTGCATATTATGCGTAGAAATTCAAACGAAGCTCATTTTTATGGTAAATATTAATATTCTGTTGAACGAAAAACTTATGCGCTTAGTACATATCGAATATTTAGTAATATATTAAAAATATAAAAAAAACGGCGAGTTGCACTCCGGGAGTGCCGACAGAAGTGAAAACAAATCGTTTAATGGCAAGTTAGTGTGTTAGTTGGTATGTGAGCGTTTGGAAGACAAAAAACGGAATATGTATTCAAATTTTACTCTCGCTCTCATTCTCAATTTGTCAACGCAACAACGCGGAATTTGAAAGAAATAAACATGTAAGAATAACAATCGTTGAATGAGAATGGAATGTGTCAGTTAGTGTGTCTGCTTTGCTTTTTGTTTTCCACTTGGAATATTTATTTAAAAGAAACAATAGATCATTCAAATTTTACTATCGCATTCATGACGGGGAATCCCGATGACGGTCGGTGTCGTGAGTTTATACTTTTTTCCTCAGCCGCACAACGTGCCATAAGAAGTTTTCACTTCATAAATTGCTGGAAGAAGTATATTCGGCTCAGTAGCCTCAACTGTGAATAATTAAATTTGAGCTGAGTATTCCTAATGTTTGAGAACAAAAATTTATTCTGATTGCAGTAAGAAACATCATTGCGAATTATGTAAGTATAAGAAAAAATCAGGTAAAGAAAGTACCTGGACCTTTGACTAAATAGCTTAAACATAATTTTTCTAAAACTTATCTAAAAAATCTGCTTCTTCCTACAGACACTATGACACCACATTTATCAAAATCGGCTTATTCTTTGCCGAGTTATGGCTGTTAGAATATTCAAACTGCTTAAAACGCCATTTAGTGACGGTTTATCAGAACACAAATAACTTTAAAAAAATCTGCTTGTTCTTAAAAGAAGTATTACACCTCATTTGTCTAAATCGGTTTAGTAATAGCCGAGATATAACGTTTTAAAGTTTTTCAAAAAACCAAATTTGCTGAGCAACAGCTAACCGGAAGTCAACATATGTATGCTACAAATTTAAAAATTTTTTCCAAAAAATTGCATACTTTCATGGGCCAATTTTTTCAAAAACGTTGCCTACTTTTAGGCGCTTTTGATAATTTACTCCTAAAAGTATAATACACTTTTCGACAAATTTCAAAAATAGCGTCTAAAAGTAGGCAACGTTATCTGAAATTTTTAAAATCTTTGCCTAATTTTAGGCGCTATTTCCAAATTTGTCAGAAAGTGTTGCATACTTTTAGGGACAAATTATTAATAGGGCCTAAAAGTAGGTAACGTTTCTTAAATTTTTTAAAATCGAGTTCGTTTTCCAAGTCTTCAAAATTCTAAAATCGAGTTCGTTTCCCAAGTCATCAAAATTCCAAAATCAAGTTCGTTTCCAAAGTCTTCCAAATTTGAAATCGAGTTCGTTTCCCAAGTTTTCAAATTTCTGAAATCGAGTTCGTTTCCCAAGTCTTCAAAATTCTAAAATCGAGCTCGTTTCCCAAGTCTTCAAAATTCCAAAATCGAGTTCGTTTCCCAAGTCTTCAAAATTCCTAAATCGAGTTCGTTTCCCAAGTCTTCAAAGAACATTCAAATTTTACTATCGCATTCATGACGGGGAGTCCCGATGACGGTTGGTGTCGCGAAATTATACTTTTTTCCTCAGCCGCACAACGTGCCATAAGAAGTTGTCACTTCAAAAATTTTAGTAATCAAATGCTTTTTAAAATGCTGGAATGAGCTTAAAACGTTTACTAGGTGTTTTAAATGTATGATTATAGTCTAGTTGAGATAATTTGAGCCTTAAATTTGCGTAATAACTTTTTTAGAAATTATTTACAATTATAAATCAAAATGGATGTCTTATGAAAAATGACGTCAGGCATATTTGTGACCGCATCATATGTTGTGACCGATTGTGTCCACACTGTTACCATTCAGTACAAAACTTATGTTCTGCTACCTACACAGTGTGGCTAACATGACTTAATCTACACAATTGTGCTCATACCTACACAATAACTACACTGTGAAGTTCGTGTGTACCTTTAAGCGCGAAGCTGTTTAATCTTAAAAATTTCAACGTAACTCATTATTAACTAGAGTTATTCAAAAAAAAAAAAAAAATTGTGCTTTTTTATGTGTAAGCGGTTAGCATTACACATCTTGACAACGCTCCTCAAGAGATTTCCATCAATATTGAATACTGAATTAGTGCCGCCTGTTTGAATTTGTCAATTCAACCCCTATCTTGCTCGAAAATTCGATAACCTTTATAACTTGAGCAACTTTTAAAATCAATCTATTTCTTCAAAAGCTGACAACTTCAAACAGGCGGCTCAAATCCAGTATTCAATATGATTAGAATCCTATGAGGAGCACTTTCCGCAAACACATCGTAAAAAAAAAACATTTTTTTGAACCACTCTACTTTCAAAATGTTATGTACACATATGTGATGAAATGTGTCTCTAACTAAATTTGTGTACAAAATGGTCACATTTTGAGTCACTTTTACTGATTTGTGACTAAAATATCGTGGTTACTTACAGGTAACTTTTAAGAAGAACTGTGTAGTTATTGTTACTAAAATTTGACCCAAATAGGATCAATTTGGTACACAAAAATTACACGCGAATTTTGTGACCTTAGAAGTCACAAATTTCTACTTGGGTAAGTGCATTCGAAAGATTCTATGATTATCGTTTCAAGTGCACTCATGCCGACCTCTACTGCAAAACGGGTGATTCATTTTGAGGTAACTTTTTCAGTATTGATTTCATGACAGATCATGCGTAAATCGTGTCAAATCTCTCATTTATATTTTGTTGTTGTTTCTATTATGTGCATAAGTGAGTAGACGTGTTGTTTTAGTGCTTGCAAGAAAATCGCGATATCCGTGTGTGACAACGAGAATTATACATCGAAACTTACTATTTTTAAACGCGGTTTGAGTCAGCTTTTGGAAATAAAAGCTAGTGTTCCGATTACTCTTAGAACTATTTAATTAAAAGCAAAATAAAGTCTTAAGTATTTGGCAAAATGACAACAAGATATCAGCAGCAACAACAGCTCTCGATGGCGGGAAAAGCGTTCCCATCACCTAAAACAAATAAAGAGCAAGTTGAAAGTGCCATGAGTGCGAGTTGGATAAAACTCTTAGAAGAGAAGTTAAAAAAACAGGAGGAGAACATTGTTAAAAAGCTGAAGGAGTCTTTAAAAATAGTAGAAGATAGGGTTATGCAGAAAATTGGGGAGATATCTGGTGAGCTACGTAATATAAAGAGCTCTGTAAGAGAAATGGACAAGAGAGTCACCGACATTGAAACCAAATGTTCTGAGTTTCAGTCGCTCAGAAGCGTAGTAGATGAAATGCGTACCCAATTAGATAACTATGAAAATGAAGCGGTTTCTACGGATTTATTAATTAATGGAATTGCACAGTCGGATAGTGAAAATTTGAACGCAGTCTTCGATAAAATATGCAAGCATATGAACACTAGCATCCCGCGAGTTCGAGATGTTTTCCGATTGCGCTCAAAAACAAATAACAATAGAACAGTTCCGATTCTTGTTAAATTGCAGTCATCCCAAGAGAGAAACCAACTGTTTAAATCTCTTGCCGCTTTTTGTAAGGTGAAGAAAAGATGACTTCCACTCTCTGACATTGGAGAGAAAGGTGATGGTAGAATTTATATTCATGAAAGCCTTACAAAAAATAGACGCCAAATAATGCATTACGTATCGCAGCTTAAACGCCAAAAATTATTGACATCGGCCTTTCCAATTCGTGGCAGAGTATACGTAAGAGCTCAGCATAATGCAGAAACTGTAGAAGTCGTAAGTAAAGAGAGCGTCGATGCACTTGTAAGCATGCAATAAAAAGCACATAAAATCAGAAGGAGAAAAATGCAACAGGACGCAACAACAACAACAACTAAAATTCACACCGCAACAAAAACAACAACTCTGTGCGCTGGTAACAAACAACAGAAAGATGATGAAAAGCAGCGTTAATGTTTTTATTTTATTTTTTGTTTTTATTTTATCTTAATAATATTATATTTTATAATTTTTTTTCTATATTTCAAATCATATTTAAACTGCCGATTCAAATGCACCTTTTTAGAAATTAATAATGGATTCAAACAGTATTAACACGAGTTTCAACACTAACAAAATTCCTTTAAAATTGATTTTTGATCTTGTTTGCAGTAATCATCCAGGTTTTCAGCTCTGTCATATTAATGCCCGTAGTCTAAACCTTTCAAAGATTGATTATTTAAACATCTACAACAGTAGATGTTATATGTGTAACGGAGACGTGGTTTAAAGAAGAATTGGATGACAGTAATTATTCTTTAAATGACTATCAGGTAATTAGAAACTATAGGAAGACAGGTACTCGGTGGTGGCGTTGCCATCTACTACAAAAAATATTTAAGCCAAGAAATTATTTATATATCAGATGATAGCGATCCCGTTGATTATCTAATAATTGAGATTGGAGACCAATTCAGTAAATGTTTAGTTGTGTGAGTCTATAGTCCTAGTAGAATAAATGATCTTGGACCTGCCTTTACAAAAATAACAGACATAATGTTACAATATGAGCATATTATTATGTGTGGGGATTTTAATATAGACCTTCTTATCAACGATTCAAAAGCTACTAACCTACTCGATAAAATATCATCTATTGGCCTCAATGTGACAAATAAATTCCCCACTCGGTTCGCGCCTAATTGTAAATCTAGTCTGCTAGATATTTCTTGCGTTTCAGATAATACAAACGTTCTTCATTTTGAGCAGCTGCCGCTTGCGGGTATTTCGGATCACGAAATGTTATTTATATCTTATAACATCCCATTTAATAAGCATACTGACGGCTGTGGCGGATCTAGGATTTCCTTCAGGGGGGGGGCTTACATATTTTTTAACGAAAATACATATCGATTGAATTATTCAACGAGAAATGTTTAAATTTTTTGGCATATCACAATAATCTAATCAGTAGTCCAGTCAAGGGTTTCAAAACAGCGAGGTTTCTTCTGGCAAAATAATTCAGCAATTTTAGCTGAGCTGATATCGATTTCCTTATGAATATTTCCCAGAGCCAATCCATTAAAACGATCTTCTGTCATTGTAGATCTTAAATCCGATTTCAATCGTTTAAACACAGAAAAGCTTCGTTTTGCTGTTGTCGAAGTCACTGGACACAATTTAATATCGGATTCAAGCTCAACCTAACTAAATTTAAATCACTTTCATAAGTAAAAACAGCATCCACGATTTTGTCAACGCGCCCCATCGAGTTCGAGCTCAAAACTTTACCCTGGACTTTTGATTTTATTTCTAAGATCGTATGATCTAAATAAGGATAGTATATTGCGGCTATAAAACATTTGAGAAAGAAATTATAAATAAAATAAGACTATTTAAGGTGTTATCTTCGGCCAGGCCGAAACTACATACCCTACACTGCATTGAAAGTACATTTTAAGTAACTGTGAAAAAAAACTCGTTGAAGAGCTTGAATGAGTCGAAAAAAAATGTAAAGAAGTTAAAATAGTTTGAAAAGTGTTGAAACAGTTGCAAAAAACTGAAAATGTATATGGACACCATTGAAGAAAGTTGAAAGAAATTGAAAAAATCCAAAAAATATGCAAAATGCTGAAAAGTTGAAAAAATCGAAATATGTATATGGAAAATTTTGAAAAACTCAAAAACAGTTGAAGAGGTTGAAACAATTCAAAATCGATGAAAAAATCGAATAAATAAAGAAAATGACGAATTAAGTTGAAAAAGACGAAAATATACTTATGGGATATATTGGAAAAAGTTAAAAGATTGTTAAAGTCTAAATAATATGGAAAATGTTGAAAAAATCGAATAAAAATGAAAAAGTCAAAGCATGCCAAGCCCACCTCTTCAATTGTGCCTACTTTTGGTTATTTAATAAATTTTATATACCAAATTTTAGCTCAATTGCTTGTATAGTCTGCGATATATGCCGTAATTAGCCTTAAAATTTAGGACGAAGACACACTCACTGATAAAATCCAGTCCGATTTAAATCCAGAAATAGCCTTCCATAAACAGACCTTTTACACCAAATTTTAGTATGATTGCTCACATATTTCGGTAGATATACCACTTAATGTATTTTACTTGTATGAGAGTCGCCACGCACACTGAAGCTAAATTTTTGTAATAAGATACCTCATAGCGAGTACATTTGTATTAAACTTCATAACGATTACGTTGTTAGTTCTCTCAATATAACGTTTATAAAAATTGTGGGCTGTGCCAGGTCCCTGTGAGAGCCTTTGAAAACTTAAGACCTAACCAAATCCTAATTTTGTTCACATGTGCATCAAATTACCTGGTTTTATAAAAATCTCTGCAATACTTTCAATAATTACTAAATAGATAAGTCTAAGAATATTTGTTGGTCAAATCACGTCGGAACACGGAATTTGAAAAATAAATTTTTTTTGAATTAAAAAAAAAAATGAGAAAACGAACGAACCGGTCTCAAAAATTCTTACATTTATCAAATTTTTTTTGAGAATTTTTAAACAAAAAACGGATGGCATACATTAAGAAATTAAGTTTTTTGAATTAAACTAAAAATAAAGGACGAAGTCAAAATTTTTCATAAAGTCGTATGTTTTCCTTACGCATAGATGCTATATGCGTTTACTCTCTATGTAGGGTATAATTAGCATTTTACTTAGCGAAAAAAAAAACGATTTTTTTGATGTTTTTGGCGACCACACGAGCGGGGAATTCAGTGTTTTACTCAACAGCGATTGTAGATGCTTCATTAAAAATATCATCAAATGACGTTAGATCTTTTCGCATTTGTGAAAATATGTTGATAATTTGCTCCACATGAGTACAGGCTGAAGAAATTATTCGTGTCGGATCTTGTAGTTTTGCGACAATATAGAAGCATTAACAATTTTCAGAATATGCTATCGAAGCTGAAAGTTGAACCGCTTTTGAAGAAATTTCGGTGTCCTTGCTTTGCTTAAAATTTGGTTATGTTTCAGAGATAAACAGCAACAATTCGCTGAAAGTATCAACGCATTCATGCCATTCTACCCATCTAGGCGCACACAACGTTTTTAGACGATGTTTTTTTGTTTGTGGACTCCGTTCTGAAATTTTATCTTCAATAGTTGTACCCTTTTCGAGAACAAATTTGACACTGATGAAACTGTGCCTAGCATGTTTCAGAAATATCTCATGATTTGCCTCAGCACAAATTCAGAGAGTGAATGAAACAATAAGTGTAAAATGCTAAGGGTTGAACTTCAGATGTCAAAGCCTCAACTCCGTTGATTTTTCTAGCCATGTTCGATCCTCCATCATAGCCTTGACCACGCAAGTTTTTAACAGACAAATCCAATGATGTCAATTCACTTATCATTGCTCATTTAATAGTTTATGCCTCAGTCGATTTAATGTGAGTGAATCCCAAAAATTGTTCTAATAGGATGCATTCTTCTAAGTCCACGTAATAAATGCATACAGTTAGTATGTAATTCTTTTTTGCTATCATCAGTTGTCCCATCGCATAAAATTGTACAAAATTTGGCATTTTTTATTTTTGAAACAATCTTTGATCGTTTTCGACAAACAATAACATCAATAATATCATTTTGTATGGTTTTACTGATTAAAGCACAATTTTTGGGCGCTGTGTCTGTATGAAAGTTTAAGTCATGATCACCGGCATCTATACGAAATGCAAGTAATGGTCGCAATAATCCTCGATCTGAAATAACTTGATACTGTTTTTCTTCCGAATTCCTGTGACCCGAATCCTGATACCACGTAGTGATAAATTATTGTGAGAGCAAAATAGCATGGTTTGTCAATTGGACCTAGTCGTTTCCGATTGTTCCTAATTATATTTCTGAAACGTTCTTGAATCGAAATATTTTTTGGCGGCTCTCAGGGGGGCTTCAGCCCCCATAGCCCCCCCCCCCCCCTTGTATCCGCCACTGACTGACGCACAGTTCTGGTTCAGAGATTTTAATTCAATTAATTTAGAAAGTCTTTTTTATGAAGCTAGTACTCTTCGTTGGAATGAGGTATGGTCTTTTCCAGATATAAACCAAAAACTTAACCATTTTACTTTTCTAATAAATTACTTATTTGATAAATATGTGCCCAGTAAGCATATTAAATACAAAAATAATAAACAATAAGTTATATACTCGCTGGAAAAGCAGTCCTACAAACAATAATTGGGAATTGTATCGAATTTGTAGAAATCAAGCTAATCTTAAAACCAGAAATGCGAAAAAATTGTTCTTTCAAACAAAATTAAGATCAAGTTTGCCAACTAAAATATTATGGAATAATCTAAAATCCTTAGGCATTTGCAGTAAGAATAAAATAAGCTGTAATATTGATCCAAATATTATGAATTCGTATTTTCTGCAGTCAAATGCTTCTCAAAACTGTACCAATTTTTTACTGGACCAAAATTTAATTTATCAATCTAATACTAATTTTAGTTTTTCCGTAACATCTGAAGATGAAATAATAAACATTTTTTATTCAATTAAATCGAATGCTGTTGGGGAAGATGGCATCAGTTTAAGGTTTTTGAAACTAGTTTTTCCTCATATACTCTCTACGCTGGTGTACGTTTTAAACTTTTCAATTACAATATCCAGTTTTCCTGAAGCTTGGAAAATTGCCAATGTCATCATCATTCCAAAAAAAGTTGTTCAAGATTTATTAAATGAACAAGGTTAAAATGTCCCTTCAATATCCAACCATTTCCTTTTCTGAGTGACACAAGAGGGGAATTGTACTCGTACAGCTGTAATGCGTTGACCGCGCTCAATAAGATGGTGACATGAGCATGATGTCCAAAAGTGTTTGTGATGATAAGTGGAATCTCAAGCATACATACATACATAGCTTGTAATTATTCTAGTTTTTTTTTTATTTAAAATGTGTGGCTTAATTTTAGGTTTTGCGGGATTGTTCCCTTACTCCTTTTTTTTAAAAAATTTTTTATTTTTATTATTTAATATAATTTAATTTCCTTTGGTTACATATATTCTTAAAAGGAGTCGAACCCCGGCATCCTTGATTAATGGCAGAAGCCCACTATTTTTTAAGAAATATGATTTTCAAAAAGAAAAAATTGTTGAGTTTTAAATTTTCCATCTTACTAGTTTTGGTTTTTTAAGTGGATTTTTTGAATTTTTTTGCCGGACATGGTCGTTATGGTGACCCTATTGTCTGCGGCAACAAATTCTTTTTTATAAATTAGCTTTTGCTATAAGTCTTGAGTATTTCTTTCTTAGAGTTTATTCTTAGATTTCTAGTTTTTTCATTTTCTTCAATTAGTCCTCTTAAGTCCTTATTGAGTTTGTGCTGAAAATCTGAAACGTTTTGATAATTAATTTTCGCACTTCTGTTGAAAAAAATGTCACAAGGTCTTTTTTTGATGACCGAGTGAATGGTGTTATTGTATCTGTCCACTGCTATACACATCAACTCCCTCGGACACATATTACTGTGCTCCATCCTCAGACACCTGTAAATTTCGAGAAGGGTGGAGTGAACTCTTTCGACTTGTCCATTAACTTCACTTCACAGTGAACGCACGTAGTTGGTTATTAGCGGGCTTGAAAGATCTCTTTCGTTATCAGTGACAATTATTTTGGGAACTGTAAAATAGTGTAATAGACTGACAAGTCTGGTCTTTAAGTGACTCGCGGATTTGTTTTGAATGTAAAATAGTTTGACGAATTTAGAAAATTTGTCCAAACATGAAATGAGCTTCGTCATCTAAATATGAAATAAAAATAGAGTGCCGTGAAAAACCTGGATGGGGAGCTTCATGGTGCTGATCATTTTTTCCTAATGTAATTATAAGCTGGTTTCGGAATACATTCAAAGGAACCTCAACATGTGGAATGAGATCGGAAGAGTCTTGCTCCACACTATGCATTGTTTCTTCGCTTGCGATTTCTGTTTCCTCGCTTAATCCTTGAGCAGCTTCAGGTTGTCCTGATGCATTTAAGTGATTAAGCTGAGTCCTGAGCCTTGAAAGAACGTCTGCCACGTGGTTTGATTTACCAGGTTCGTAAGCCAATTCGTGGTTATACTCCTTATACTCCGTGGTTAACTTCCTTAGAAATTTTATTTTTTAGAGGGACCTTTATGGTACCTTTTAAAAAAAAAATATTGGACCTTCTGTCAATTATTGCCTCTAATTCTTTCAATGTATCGCAATGTATACGCAACAATGTCTGAGTTCGGTATACCTGCAAAGTTGATAAGGCTCTGCAGGATGACGTTGAGCAATACGTGTAGCTCCGTCAAGGTAGGGAATGACCTCTCCGGAACTTTTAATACCGAGCGAGGTTTCAGACAAGGCGACCCGCTCTCGTGCGATCTCTTCAATTTCATTATGGAGGGGATCGTACGAAAAGCCGGTGTGCATCATAATGGCACCATTTTCTTCAAAGGTGTTCAGCTCCTTGCGTACGCTGATGATATTGATATTATCGGTCGGAGTAAGAGAGATGTTACTGCTGCTTTTACTGCTATTGAAAAGGAATCAGCCAAAGTGGGTTTGACGGTAAACGAAGGCAAGACGAAATACATGATGTCTACTAACAACAACAAGAAAGTGCGGGATCCAGACTCTCATGTTACAGCGGGCAACTGTAAATTAGAAGTTGTCAAGGATTTCACTTACCTTGGCACTGCCGTAACCAGCAACAATGATTTTAGTCTGGAGATCAAGCGGAGAATAACAATTGCTAATAAGTGCTACTACGGTCTCAGTAAGCAATTAAATTGCAGAGCTCTCTCTCGATCGACAAAGCTAACACTGTACAGGACGCTCATTCTACCTGTGCTTCTTTCTGGCGCTGAGGCATGAGTGGTTTCGATAACAGACGCAGCCGCTCTTGGGGTGTTCGAGAGGAAAGTTCTCCGCAAAATCTTTGGTCCTGTTCGAGTTGCCGACGACTATCGCATTCGCTAATGAGGTCGGCCGTAACCTGACAACGGGTTGTTATGGCCATCTAAGTAAGTAAGTAAGTAATGGTCTCAGTAAGCAATTGAGTAGTAGATACCTCTCTCGTCCGACAAAACTGACACTCTACAAGACTCTCATCTTACCCATGCTACTTTACGGTGCAGAAGCATGGGTTGTGTCGCAGACTGATGCAGCCACGCTTGGGGTGTTTGAGCGGAAAAGTCTTCGCAAAATCTTCGGTCCTGTTCACGTCGGCGACGACTACCGTATTCGAATGAACCACGAACTGTACGAGCTCTACGCTGACATTGACATAGTCAAGCGCATCACTATCCAACGTCTGCGCTGACTGGGACATGTTGTGCGTATGGACGAAGAAGCTTCGGCGAAAAAGATGTTTGATGCGGAAGCCGCTGGACGACGACGAAGAGGAAGACCATGCCTCCGATGGAAAGACCAAGCCGAGGAAACCCTATCCACGCTTGGTGTGACTGATTGGAGAAGGCGCGCGCGAAGCATAGGCGCCTGGATAGAGCTTTTGAGATCGGTCGTAACCCGGTAACAGGTGGTTATGGCCACCCAAGTAAGTAAGTAAGTTAGTAGTTGAAAAATAATACATTTATTATTATTTTATTTTATTTAATTGATTGTTTTTAATGTGCATTTGCGAGCAATGAACAAGAGTTAGCTTTGAATCTAAAATAAAGAATAAACTTCATTATAATTTTTTTCAAAAAGCCACGACTTCACTCTATCGAGGAAAACATTAATATTTCGAAGACATCTAATATCGTCTGGAAGCCTATTAAATATTCTAGGAGCTACTGAACAGTAAAAATAAAAAAAATGCTGTAACGAATGAGAAGGTATCAGAGCTAAGTTTTGGTTGTTAGCTCTTAGATTGTAGTTAGTGTTTAGTCTAGTTGTATGTTTAGCCTAAATATGTGTATTTATAGTTTAGGCGCATGAACCTAAACTAGTGTTCTTTTGTGGAATTGTGTGGTGATAGCTTCAAGCAGTTGAACCTGAAGTTATCGTGTTAAGGAGAAGCAAATCAAAAGACGGTTTAATGAAGTTTAAGTTGCATCTGATTTATTAATTAAAATATTCAAGTTTATATACAAATAAAATGCTTAACAATAATTATTATAAAACAACAACAAACATATGTAAAAATTGAGAATTACAATATCAAAACAAACAAACGACATATTGCTTAGTAAGCAACCAGGAATTAAATAATTCTTAAACTATGTCAGTCGTTGCTCTACTACGGTAGTAATTAAGTGCAACTCAGCACAAATATGAACAATTTGTTTTAAGCTATGTTACACTCAACTGAAAATGTTAATACAATTGAATTAATTTTAATTTTAAAATATTAACAAGAATTTGGTATCTTAATTTAATGTTGGAATAATTTGATTCCCAACATTCTCCCCCCCGTTGGGAGTGTGTTCGACCAACCTCTAAACGATTACTGCGAATTTGTTGTTTTGCTGGCGAGGTAATGGTACTGGATGATTTGGTTGATCGGTTGCGTTGACTGTGATTTCAGGATCGTTACTGGACATTTCAATGTTGCTGCATTTAGCTTCGGGAATTGGAATTTGTCGTTGGCATTTGATTTTTGATGCGCAAAATATTAGAAGTGCCAAGGAAACTGACAGAGCAACATAACTAACATTATGGTGGTGTATACTGTTTGACCGCAACTTTGTCGGAAGGTAGACGAATTGTTCGTCGTTTAATTGGTGTTGAAGCGCAGTGAGTTGTTCCAATTGTGTTTCTATCTTGGTGTCAGTTGTATTAAATATTGTTTTTCTTTCATTCGAAGACGTTATAGACAGAATGTTGCCAAATCGTGGGAATGAAATTGTAACTGTGTTGGAAACTGCATAGTGGCCGTGTAGCGTGATTTCTCCGTTTTTAATGGTACATGTTGGATTAAGTGCAAGTAGTTCTGATCCATATAATGTAAATTGACTAATTTCGACACCACAAACTGCTGACATTTCATTATTTTTGAGTGATGCGTAAATCCATTGATTCGGATCCTTTAATTTTCGTAGAATGAGGTTTCCTTCAATTTGTGAAACATGGCAAGTTGGAGATGTTTTGTTGTTGAATAGTTGAATTTCGCAGGTATGCTGTGAAGATTCTTTGCTGAACTTAATTTGTTTCGTTGTACAGATGTATATTTCTTCTCTAATCACAAAACACACCTGTAAACCACTGCTGGTAAATGGAATATACTGATCATGATGCATGTTTACAGCGAGAAATGCTATTTCTGTATGTATAGCTATCATGGTTTCATTTAATACAGTAGGAATAGGAATCAATTTAAACAAGCTGAAGTGTTGTTGGTCAACTAAGGGTATTTCCATAAGGAATATAACATGATGACTGCTTATTGCTGCCTTGACGTTCATAATCTTATTAAGTTCGATAAGATTTTCTTCTGCAATCGGCAAGGATCGTGATGGTGGAAGATAAGTCCTGATATTGTTAACTTCACTTCTTAGTTGTTGAGGTGTGAGTAGCATTGGACTAATTTTTCCATGGTGTGTGTCTGTGAGTACATTTAGAATTTCAGATTGTGTACGTTGAAGATTTGCTGTTATTAGTGACAGTTATGCTGCTAAAGATAACAAAAGTTGTGTCACTCGGATTTGTTCTGTATCCTTTGCAATTCCGTTTCTGAAATCATCAATTTGTTGCTGAAAAAGTCTCATTCTAGATTGAGTCTGAATTTCGTCCCGTTTGATGATATTTATTGTGGAGTCAATAATTGATGTTCGATTTTGAAGAAGGTTTATTGCATAGTTGTCGTCCTTCAGTTGAATAATGGTATTTGACATTTCCTCAGCGTAATCTGAATCTAATACTCCAAATGATGTGCGCGCCACATTTCCTATAACATTGATTGCTGCTCGTTTGTGGCGTTTTGTGGACATTAAAATTTTATCCTGAAGCAATTCATAACTTGCATGCTCAAAATGCGAGATAAGCGAATTGCAAGCTGATTGTTGCTGCCATTCTTTACACAATTGTTGAAGGGCTATTGTTTCATTATGAAGTTCATACATTTCTGTCCAAAAGGGTTTTAAGTCGTAATAAACTATCATTTTCCATTCTGCTGTCGCAATTTTAGTGGATCCAATTGACTCAAAGAATATGCCAAGATTGTTACAAAATTGAGTTATATTTATTGGATTACATAGCGAGAGAGGTAATAGTATAAGGGCCATGATAATCGTGAGTAAAGCTGGGCTTGCGGATGTTCGAACTCTTTTGTTATCTGAATCTGACTGCGGTTGTTTTAGTGGTTGTTGTATGCCCTTTTCTTCGGTTGCTGGGAATAGTGAAGCTAGTCTAGTTATGGGGCGCTTGATGATTCCTGCTGATGTTTTAACATCCACCACTCGTACTATTCCGTCATTTTCTTTGTACACCTTAAGGATTCGTCCTAAGGATCATTGAAGCGGGGGTATGTTGTCCTCCTTTATGATGACCATAGTATCTTCCTTGATGTCTGTGTAAATATCCTTCCATTTATTTCGGTGTTAGAGTTCAATCAAATACTCACTATTCCAGCGTCTCCAAAACTCTTGCTTGATATGCTGTACTAATTCCCATCTGGTCAGCGTGCTCATCTTGATTTCCGTGAGTTTTGGATTTATTGGAGTTGTAAGGTGTGAGAGCCAGGTGACCAGGTGTAAGAGCTGCAAGATCATTTGGATTGGATGACATAGGTGTTATCGGCCTTGAATTAAGTATTGCTTCCACTTCAACAATTACTGTTTCTAATTCTTCATAGGTTAATGAAGCGGTTGATACGCTGCGGACTAATAGATGTTTAGCTGATTTGACTGCTGCCTCCCAAAGGCCTCCAAAATGGGGTGCTCTAGGTGGAATGAAGTTGAAGGTCATACCTCTTTCGCTGCATTCCTTTGTAATATTGTCCTGTGCTGGATTTGAGTGAATTATTTCTGATAATTCACTTAGTTTATTGCTTGCACC